>OU830593.1:4800000-6000000 GCA_917563855.2 Limnephilus lunatus | reverse complement strand
CAGTGAAACCAAAACCAAGAAAAACCTTTTTCTTGTTCTAAGTGCAAATATTCAAAAGGGTAATCTGATTAGCCACATGCTAGCTCACAGTGGAGAAAAACCTTACTGTATGTAATTTGGTCCAACTTAAAAGATTTTTTTTAATCTCGTTTATTGACCTCTAAATTAATGTTTATTAACAATATAGGACAATGTTAAGCGACTCAAAATGCAGCAAACCATTATTTTCACAATTTTTATTTTTAGTAACTTTGTATAGTACATTTTTTAAAATTTTTATAAGAATATATATATTTATATGTGTAAAAGATAGATATATTTATAGTTCTCCTCACGAGAAGATCCTGTGCTGGGGGGGACTAGGTTTTGGATAATTTTTTAGCTACTTCTGTTGTTCGACTTCATGTTTTGGGTAAGGTTTTCCAGAAACTTCTATGTGCTTTAACTCCGGTAGTTTTTCCGGTAGTTCCTTAAGCCAAGATTAAATGTCCTTAATTTAATTATATTTGGTTTTATTTTTTTGATGCTAAGTGGGAGTTTGTTGTTTACCTTTACTGCTAAAAATTCAGAACTTCTTTGGGAAAAAATTCGGTTTAGTGGCCAAATTCCTAAAAATACAAACTAGTTATTTTTATACTAACTATGGGCCGGGGAATACGAATCTGAAAGAATTAGGCGGCGGCAAGCAATATTAACTGAATTATACGACTTTAAAAAATTTTTTGACACCTCTAGGAAAATGGCCATTTTGGAAACATTCTGATTCCTAGAAAATCAAACTAGTTATTTTTATACTAACTTTGGGCCGGGGAATCCGAATCTGAAAGAATTAGGCGGCGGCAAGCAATATTAACAGAATTACACGACTTTTAAATTTTCAATAAACACAAGCCATCTTTAAAGCATTTTAACACATGAAAACCATAGAAACCATAGAAAAACAACAATTTAAGTGTGGCCATTAAACAATAATATCATCGAAAATACCTTATAAATCAAACACATCTTCGTCGTCCGTCGTATCTCGGTCATCCTCTAATGTCTCCAAAGGTTCCTGGCAAATGCGCGGAACCTAACCTAACCTAACCTAATCTAACCTAACCTAACCCAACATGGTTTGTGCCCCTTTATACCGCCTGCTCGCGTCAATTTAAAAAAACATCCCAGTTTTCAAGTAGTTTAGCGGCTACGCTAGGTTTGTATAACATGGTTTGTGCCCCTTTATACCGCCTGCTCGCGTCAATTAAAAAAAACATCCCAGTTTTCAAGTAGTTTAGCTGCTACGCTAGGTTTGTGTAACATGGTTTGTGCCCCTTTATACCGCCTGCTCGCGTCAATTTAAAAAAACATCCCAGTTTTCAAGTAGTTTAGCGGCTACGCTAGGTTTGTATAACATGGTTTGTGCCCCTTTATACCGCCTGCTCGCGTCAATTTAAAAAAACATCCCAGTTTTCAAGTAGTTTAGCTGCTACGCTAGGTTTGTGTCACATGGTTTGTGCCCCTTTATACCGCCTGCTCGCGTCAATTTAAAAAAACATCCCAGTTTTCAAGTAGTTTAGCGGCTACGCTAGGTTTAGGTAGCATGGTTTGTGATACAAAAGTGAGTAAAATTTATAAAAAGTAAGTACTTAAATTATAAACATGTCATTTTACGTTATTGATATTACTGCTTAATGGCAACACTTAATTTTATGTGATGTAACATCTTTATTCTTTTTCTATGGTTTTCATGTGTTAAAATGCTTTAAAGATGGCTTGTGTTTATTGAAAATTTAAAAGTCGTGTAATTCTGTTAATATTGCTTGCCGCCGCCTAATTCTTTCAGATTCGGATTCCCCGGCCCAAAGTTAGTATAAAAATAACTAGTTTGATTTTCTAGGAATCAGAATGTTTCCAAAATGGCCATTTTCCTAGAGGTGTCAAAAAATTTTTTAAAGTCGTATAATTCAGTTAATATTGCTTGCCGCCGCCTAATTCTTTCAGATTCGTATTCCCCGGCCCATAGTTAGTATAAAAATAACTAGTTTGTATTTTTAGGAATTTGGCCACTAAACCGAACTTTAGCCAAAATGTGATGTGTTTGTCAATTGATTTGATGGTGGTATTGCTTATGTTATCTGTGCCATTTGCAGACCTATCTGTAAGGTTGTCAATTTTTCTTGAAATTTCAAGTTCTGTTATTTTTTTGAATGCAGAAAGCTCAGAGGTAGTGTCAATAGACTCTGAAAGGCCGAGAGGAATTTGAGGTGATTTGAGATAATATTAAGAATTGGGTTACTATATATAAGGGTTGAGGCAATGTTTGTAAAGAAGTGGTTGAAATTGTTTGCGATACTCTCAGCGTCTTCAATGGTTGTGTTATTATCAGGAATGATTTTTTGTGGAATTTTGTCAACCTTTTGGTTCCAGCCTTTTGGTTTTGTCCAATCTTGTTCCACGAAACTATAAGGAGGCTGAACATGGCCTAACTATTCTTCAAAACTGGCTTTAAGCAAACTCACATAGATAGATTAAATGTGAATAAAACTAAATATCTAACTCTCAGGTCAGTGGTTGAGTGCGCATAGCGCTTGGGTCCCACCAGGCCGTCGCGTGTTCGATTCCTCGGCTGGCTAAGTCCTCCATCACAACACAAGCAACATTTTCGGCTTTCTGTGTTGGTAGTAGGAGATTTTCAAACATTGTTGGGTTATTCGTAACCCGGGAATGTTTGTCTTTCTTTTTAAAAAAAAAAGATAAAAAAAAACTTTCTCCAAAAACAAAAGAGGACAACCAATGAACGAGCATACACTCCAATAACATTAATGTCAAAACAATTTTCCTAAATGTTCCTGCCCACATATAACCCAAACCAAAAGTATTAAATATCTTGGGATCGAAATTGACGAAAAACTACACTAGGATTCACACATTGATCGGGCCTCAAAAAAGCAAACGAAATTCATCTACTTCTTCAAAAAATTACGAAACATTTTGTCGGCCAGGGATTTAAAGAGAGAATTTTGTGCCACTTTAAAATGGAATATGGAATAACAGGATGGGGCTCAGCAGCATCAAAACACATTAAACAACTGAAGGTAACTCAAAATTGCATCATAAAGACCATACTAAAGGTCCCCATAAGGACGTCAACTACAGAAATTTTTAAACAGTTTGACGTTCCAAGTATACAGAATATCTATGCCAAAAACATTCTGGTACACCATCTCAAAAATGATTCACAGGCAAACACCTCACATACTCATAAAACCGGGGCCAAACAAACAGAGATAATAAAAGTATAACTCTACCTTTGGACAAAGAAGGGCTAAAGTTCGGTTTAGTGGCGAAATTCCTAAAAATATAAACTAGTTATTTTTATACTAACTATGGGCCGGGGAATACGAATCTGAAAGAATTAGGCGGCGGCAAGCAATATTAACTGAATTATACGACTTTAAAAATTTTTTTGACACCTCTAGGAAAATGGCCATTTTGGAAAAATTCTGATTCCTAGAAAATCAAACTAGTTATTTTTATACTAACTTTGGGCCGGGGAATCCGAATCTGAAAGAATTAGGCGGCGGCAAGCAATATTAACAGAATTACACGACTTTTAAATTTTCAATAAACACAAGCCATCTTTAGCATTTTAACACATGAAAACCATAGAAAAAGAATAAAGATGTTACATCACATAAAATTAAGTGTTGCCATTAAGCAGTAATATCAATAACGTAAAATGACATGTTTATAATTTAAGTACTTACTTTTTATAAATTTTACTCACTTTTGTATCACAAACCATGCTACCTAAACCTAGCGTAGCCGCTAAACTACTTGAAAACTGGGATGTTTTTTTAAATTGACGCGAGCAGGCGGTATAAAGGGGCACAAACCATGTGACACAAACCTAGCGTAGCAGCTAAACTACTTGAAAAATGGGATGTTTTTTTAAATTGACGCGAGCAGGCGGTATAAAGGGGCACAAACCATGTTACACAAACCTAGCGTAGCAGCTAAACTACTTGAAAACTGGGATGTTTTTTTAAATTTACGCGAGCAGGCGGTATAAAGGGGCACAAACCATGTTATACAAACCTAGCGTAGCCGCTAAACTACTTGAAAACTGGGATGTTTTTTTAAATTGACGCGAGCAGGCGGTATAAAGGGGCACAAACCATGTTGGGTTAGGTTAGGTTAGATTAGGTTAGGTTAGGTTAGGTTTTGGAGACATTAGAGGATGACCGAGATACGACGGACGACGAAGATGTGTTTGATTTATAAGGTATTTTCGATGATATTATTGTTTAATGGCCACACTTAAATTGTTGTTTTTCTATGGTTTCTATGGTTTTCATGTGTTAAAATGCTAAAGATGGCTTGTGTTTATTGAAAATTTTAAAGTCGTGTAATTCTGTTAATATTGCTTGCCGCCGCCTAATTCTTTCAGATTCGGATTCCCCGGCCCAAAGTTAGTATAAAAATAACTAGTTTGATTTTCTAGGAATCAGAATTTTTCCAAAATGGCCATTTTCCTAGAGGTGTCAAAAAATTTTTTAAAGTCGTATAATTCAGTTAATATTGCTTGCCGCCGCCTAATTCTTTCAGATTCGTATTCCCCGGCCCATAGTTAGTATAAAAAGAACTAGTTTGTATTTTTAGGAATTTCGCCACTAAACCGAATTTTTTCCCTATTTTTGATAATGCTATAAGGAATACCATCTCTGCCTGGAGATTTTTTAATTCAATTAAAGTGAATGGAGAGTCTAGCCAATGATCAGACATAGGAGTGTTGTGGATGGGAGTTATTTCATCTAAGTTAGGTACAGAAGGGGGGGCAATTTTGTCCAAGAACTCATCTATCCATTTAGAATGAGACGCTCGAGGAGATGTTGAACGCAGTGGCGTAGCGTGGGGGGGCGGGGGGGGCGGCCCGCCCCGGGCGGCACTTTTTGGGGGGCGGCAAAATTTCACAATCAATAATCATCTTGTAAAAATTTGGTTTGGGGAAGTCGCGGGTTCGATTTTCGCGTCATGACTTAAAAGTTTTTTCTAGTTTATAGTTTCTAAACATCTTTCTAAAGTTTTATATACTGTTAAAATCAAAATATTAACGACAGACGTTTTGTTTTTATTTCTAACACATACATTATTTTTAAATAAAAATGTAAATAACAACAGTATCATTTTAGTTCTAATTTATGGTCGAGTTTTGTTTTATATTCGCGAAGCTTTGTGCGCCCTGCTGAAAGCGCACAAAAAATTACACTTATACAGTTTTCTTCCACGCATATATCACGGTGTATATATTTTAAATTTATTACCACAGAAAAGTTAAATAGCTGAAAGGTTTGTGCATACTTATTCAAAGTGCAGTTATAAAATTCTAGATGCACACTATCTATGTGTTGCCAGAATCAAATAAAAACCATTTTTATGTTCTGAGTGTAGTTTTAATTCACCGTATACAGATTTAATTAAAAGTAGTTTAGTGTTCAGAATTTAAAATTCCAGTTGTGGATTCATCTGACGACACATTTTGAAGGAAAACATATTATTTGATGTGCTTTATAAAATTCTTGCAGACAATTTATGTGCCGCCAGAATCAAAGAAAAAACATTTTCATGTTCCGAGTGTAGTTTTAATTCACCGCTTACAGATTTAATTAAAACCACTTGTGTGTTCAGAATGTAAAATTCCAGTTGTGAATTCATTAGACGACACATTTCGAAGGAAAAACTTATTTGAAGTGCTTAATAAAATTCTTGCAGACAAGTTATGTATCGCCAGAGTCAAATAAAACCTTTTTCATGTTCTGAGTGTAGTTTTAATTCACCGCATACAGATAAAATTTAAGCCAGTTTATTGTTCAGAATGTAAAATTCCAATTGTGTATTCATCTGCTGACATATTTCGAAGGAAAACATAACTGTTTTCGAAGTGCAAATTCTAGTTGCAGACAATTTATGTGCTGCCAGAACCAAAGAAAAACCGTTTTCATGTTCTGAGATACCCACGCTACGCCACTGCCAGTGGCGTACCGTGGGGGGGGGGGGGGGGGGGGGGGGGGGGGGGGGCGGGCGGCACTTTTGGGGGGGCGGCAAAATTTCACAATCAATAATCATCTTGTAAAAATTTGGATTGGGGAAGTCGCGGGTTCTATTCTCGCGTCAGGACTTAAAAGTTTTTTCTAGTTTATAGTTTCTTAACATCTTTCTTAAGTTTTATATACTGTTGAAATCAAAATATTAATGACAGACGTTTTGTTTTTATTTCTAACACATACATTATTTTTAAATAAAAATGTAAATGGCAACAGTATCATTTTAGCTCTAATTGATAGTCGATTTGTGTTTTATATTCGTGAAGCTTTGTGCGCCCTGCTGAAAGCGCACAAAAATTACACTTATACGGTTTTCTTTCACGTATATATCACGGTGATATATTTTAAATTTATTATCACAGAAAAGTTAAATAGCTGACAGGTGTGTGCATACTTATTTGAATTGCAGTTATAAAATTCTAGATGCACACTATCTATGTGCTGCCAGAATCAAAGAAAAACCATTTTTATGTTCTGAGTGAAGTTTTTATTCACCGCATACATATTTAATTAAAAGCAGTTTTGTGTTCAAAATGTATAATTCCAGTTGTGGATTCATCTGACGACACATTTCGAAGGAAAACATTATATTATTTAAAGTGCTTTATAAAATTCTAGCAGACAATTTATGTGCCGCCAGAATCAAAGAAAAAACATTTTCATGTTCCGAGTGTAGTCTTAATTCACCGCTTAGAGATTTAATTAAAACCCCTTTTGTGTTCAGAATGTAAAATTCCAGTTGTGAATTCATCCAACGACACATTTCGAAGAAAAAACTTATTTGAAGTGCTTAATAAAATTCTTCCAGACAAGTTATGTGCCGCCAGAGTCAAATAAAAACCTTTTTCATGTTCTGAGTGTAGTTTTAATTAACCGCATACAGATAAAATTTAAGCCAGTTTATGGTTCAGAATGTAAAATTCCAATTGTGTATTCATCTGCTGACATATTTCGAAGGAAAACATAACTTTTTTCGAAGTGCAAATATAAAATTCTAGTTGCAGACAATTTATGTGCTGCCAGAACCAAAGAAAAACCGTTTTCACGTTCTGAGTGTAGTTTTAATTCACCGCATACAGATTTAATTAATAAATATTTAAAAAAAAAATTTTATAAAAAAGGATCACTACCCCCCCCCCCCTCCCTGAAGAAGTACCTATATAGGGGGGGGGGGGGGGGGGGCGGCAAAATTTTCCTCCGCCCCGGGTGGCTGATACCCACGGTACGCCACTGGTTTTACCTTGTTCAGTTTTTTGCGCATAAACAATGTAGGGGCCACAGGAATGAGTAGAGTAAAAATTGGTTGGAGGAGGTTGAGGTAGAGCTGGTGGAGACTGAGAATTAGAAGGAGAGTCATGCTTTACTGGGGAAGAGGGACTAAATTTCCTTTTTTTGTGGAAGTTAGAATAACAGATTCACTGTAAGAAATTACAATATTTTCACCATCTGGAGGGTCAGGGGGAGGATCTGGGTGCTTTTTAGGAAGTCCAGGAGGGAAATCGTCCTCCATTGTTCACAAAATTACAAAAAAAATATGTATGGAAAGTGACAGTAGTGAAAAAAGGTTATAAATATCTGGAAATCAGCGACGAAAAGTGACTCCTGGAAGATCAGAGGGGAGAAGAATCCTCAAGGAACAACACACTACACTTTATTGACCAGAAAACATAAAAAATATTACTTAAAATAATAAAAAAAGATTAATTTTTTAAGAAAGAAAACAAAACAACTGATGACAGCCAAGTGTTCAAAATTCGAATCAGCTTAAGCACTTATGATCTAGTAAAACATGGTATTCCTCAAGGAACTGTCTTAGGACCTCTTTCTAATCTACACCAATGACCTATGCAATATTGTGATACCAGGTAAATTTCTCTCTTTTGCCGACGACGCTGCAAACACAGTATAAGGTAAAAGTGGGAAGTTACAACCAGTGAAGCCAATTAATGCATTGCAACTGTCAAATATTGGCTAGATAGAAATCTTCTCAGCCTAAATTATGATAAAACTATTTTTATTGCCTTTTATAATTTCCAAAAGTCATCCCCTAAAAATAACCTTAACTTGAAGTTCCGTAATGTGAATTGTAACTTTGTGACATACCTACTCAAACTGAGAAGATGTAAAATTAAGAAAATATATCAAGTACTTAAGTGTAACTATAGACAGCCAACTCAAATGGACTTACCATACAGAAAAAACGGTAAATAAACTGAGATACTTAATTTAAATATTCAAACGTATGAGCAATATCGTCTATACAAGAAGCATGAATCTTATTTATGACGCATTTGTGCTTTCGTCCATTTCCTATGGAACAATCGCCTGGGGTGGAACATACAATAACCATGTAAAACCATTATAAATTGCTCAGAAGTCCATCATTAAGGTAATGTACCAGAAGCCCAAGACATATCCCACCAATCAGTTATTTCAGAAACCGAAATTATGGAACTAAGGTGGATCTACTGTAGACAATGTCTCAAATATATATTTACTCACATCCGACAAACGGGTAGGGCATTCTCAACTAGATTCAAAGGACATTTACGATGTTATAAAAATAAAAACACCTCTTCGAAATTCGCGAAACACCTCTTAGTGAATAATCACGTTACACTTATAAACAACCAGCCAAAACCATTACATAAAGAACGAAAGGGTCTTTGATTAAATTTGCTTGAACAATTAATAAATAAAATAAAATAAAAAGCCTTTTATTTCTTGCAAATAGGTATGTTACCGAGTTATAAAAAAAGTAAGAACAAAAAAATATAAATGTTGTTTACAATTCTGTTGAAAAATGTTACATGGATTTCTTAAATTATTCATAAGCAAGAACCCCTCTCTCAGGCGAAGGAGAATTCCATTTATCTCTCTCTTGAGCTATTTGTGGCCAGCAGGGGCCAGCTATTTTTATTATGCGTTGGTGCAACAAGGACGCGTATTTGTGGACTGGACCGTTTGCGGTGTGCGTGACTTTGTTGGACTTACAGTGTGTTTGAATTGCCAAATGGTCGGACACTCGCACAAATATTATAAAGATACAAAGAGATGCTCCCGCTGCGGTGTAGAAGGACACGCGCGTGAGGCCTGCCCCGCTGCTGCTGCAGCACCCAGTTGCGCCACATGCGCACGTTTTGGAAAGCCTGCAGCTTCGCGTGCCCACCCCACCGGAGATAAGGATTGCCCGGCCTACAAAGCAGCACTATTGAAGGACCTCTCCACCATTGACTATGGCATCTAAGCATACCGAAATAGATGGCGAGGTAGGTACTTGCTGTTGATGCATTAAATATATTATATCAAAATGTGAGGGGTATTCGAACGAAGACTGTAAGTGTACGCAATAATATTTTAATCAATAATTATGACATTATTTGTTTTTCCGAAACATGGCTGAACTCAACGGTATTTAGTGAAGAATTGTTTGATGATAGATATGTAATATTTAGAAGAGATCGTGAGTCAAACAAATCTGTGTCTAAAGAAGGTGGCGGAGTTCTAGCCGCCGTTTCTAAAAAACTTCTTGTGTCGAGAAAAACGGAGTGGGAGAGTGACAATGAAGATTTGTGGCTTGTAATTAAGTCTCGTTCCAACTCGCTCATCTTTATATGCATCCTCTATATTCCTCCTAGTGTAACCGTTGATAATTGTTGTAAACGTATTGAAAAATTACAGGATCTGCATTTAAAGTTTTCAACTTCCAATTCGCAGTTTATTTTTGTTGGTGATTTTAATTTGCCCGAAATTAAATGGATACCTGACAATTCATTCAAAAATAATGTACTTTCCCCTTCTAATTATAAAAGCATGAAAGCACACAGTCTTGTCAATCTCTCATCAATTTGCAATTTGTATCAATTCAATTATGTACTAAATAGAAATGAAAATTTATTGGATCTTGTTTTTTCAGATAAAGTTAACATTGATTTACATATAGCACCAGGCTTAACCAAAATGTATCAATATCATCCTTAATTTGAAATTATAGTGAAACAAAATAAAGATCAATTCTTAGAAATGAATAGAAGCGATTCAAAATATAACTTCAGGAAGGGAAACTTTGATGAATGTCGACAGGATCTATTGTCTGTTAAATTATTTTTTTTTATTTTTTATTAGTGAGTATTTAGTTGCAGGTTTAATGACAATTACAAGATATGATGATATATATAAATATTTAATCCGTTTGTTCTTAGTCCTCCTCACTAGGTGGTCCTGTGCTGAGGCGGACTGGTAGATTTCTTTGATTTTCCGTTATTTAGTTTCTATGATTTTTTTAATACATTCTCTAGTATGTCTGCATTAATTTCTTTCACCCATGTTTTGATTTTTTCCTTAAACTTATTTATCTTTTCTATCTTTTTCAGACTTGGAGGAAGGATGTTGTAAAGTTTAGTTGCAAGATATATGTGGTTTCTTTGGCCAAAACTTGTCTTGAATTTTGGAACATCTCGTATATCCTGTTTTGAGGCTCTTTTGTCATGTATCCGAGTTTCATTAGGAGATTTTCTGTTTTTAAAATGATGTATAAGAATATTCTTGGCATATATTTGTTATAAATTAAGAACGTCAAAACACTTAAAAATATCTTTTGAGGGGGTCTGATGGGTAATTTTAGTATGGTTTTTATAATGCTCTTCTGAGCAATATCTAAGTGGTTAATATGATTGGCTGTAGCAGATCCCCATACTAGAATTCCGTACTCAAGACGGGAATGACATAAGGCATAAAATACTTTTTTTATGTCTTTCCTAGGTAGTATTTTTCTTAGGTTTTTGAAGAAATATACAAGTCTCGTGAGCTTTTTAGTGATTCCATTTATGTGTATGTAAGGTTTTCGTCTATTTCCACTCCTAGATATTTAATACTTTTTGCCTTTGTTATAATAGGGCAAGAGCAATGTGACTTATTGTTTTGACACTCGTGCAATTTGAGAGTGTATTCTTTACCCGGTTGACCTCTTGAGTTTATTGAAAAGGCTAGATAATTAGTTTTAATTACATTGAGCGTAAGAGAGTTCATCCGAAGCCAATTTTGAAGTACAGTTAGTCCATGTTCAGCCTCTTTATAAGTGTCCATCCAGTCCTTTTCGTGGAATAACATAACAGTATCATCAGCAAAACTAATTATGTTTCCATTGATGGGAAGTTTGGTAATTTCATTTATGTAGATGAGAAATAAGATTGGTCCCAAGACACTTCCTTGAGGGACGCTTCGAAGAGGATTGCTTTTTTGTTGGCCTATTTGTACTTGTTGTGTTCGTCCTGTCAAGTACGTCATCAGTAAATTTAGTGGAGTGCCAGATATGCCAATTTTTTTAAGTTTTGTGAGAAGAATTTTATGATCTATTGTGTCAAAGGCTTTTTTTAGGTCTATAAAAACAGCCAGACATTTTTTTCCATCGTCTAAACTTTTTATGGCTATTCTTGTAAAATGTTCAATGGCGTTCACGGTACTCAAACTTTCCCGAAATCCATATTGTGTCGGGGAAATTTTTTTATTAAATTCCAGAAAGTGAACGATTTGGCTTTTCAAAAATTTTTCTAGGATTTTTGAGAAAGTGCTTAGGATACTTATAGGGCGATAATTATTTATATCATTTTTGCTTCCATTTTTATAAATTGGTAAAACTGTAGCATTTTTTAGACAAGAAGGAAAAATCCCCTTTGATAAAGAGAGATTTATAAGGTATGTCAGGGGGAGGATCAACTCATCTTGGAGATGTTTTATAGTTTTGATTGAGATAGGATCATTTCCTGAAGAAGTGTTGTTATCTAGTGAAGCAATCACTTTTCTAAGTTCGTTGCTAGTTATTTGGTTTAGATTTAGTGTGTTATCTTGGATTAAGTCTTCATTATTTTCTATTTCCTTTTCATTAGTAATTGGTTTTGTGATTTTATTTGCCAATTGCGAGCCTATGTTAGTAAAAAATTTATTAATATATTCCAGAATTTTGTCAGGATACTCTGCAAAAGAAGTAGGAATCATGTCAATGTTTAATTCTCCAAGGGCGGATTTAGGGGGTGCCCCCGTGCCCCCCCCCCCCCAGGACGGTATTTTTGTGTACTGTGGAGATTCCATCACAGTACATACTTGGAAGCAAATCAAATTATCAGAGTTGTTAAAATATATTAATAAAATAACAGAAAAAAAACACGAGACAAACTCTTGTCTATTTCTGGCCGGAATTTCGAATTTCGTTCGTTGCATCCCTTTCATGCACTTGCAAATGAAATATGATAATCAGCGTTTGCGAGAGCGGTACCGTCGGGGGAAAGCTTGGTCGGAAAAGTCCCCCCCCCCCCCCCCGATTAAAGTTGACAAAGTATTATGTAACGCCCCCCCTCCGCCCCTTGTGCCCCCCCCAGAAAAAAATCCTGGATCCGCCCTTGTAATTGTCCAATCATTTTCTTGTTGTAGAAGGGTTCAGAGTTAGTGATTTCTTTGATAATCTTCCATATTTTTCTGGAGTCATTGTTACATTCTTCTATTTTCCTTTTATAGTAGTTTTCTTTGGCGTTGCGAATAACATTTTTACATATATTTCTGTATCTTTTATAGAATCTTAATTTAAATATATCGTAAGGGCCTTTTTTAACTTTTAAATGTATTTCATCTCTTTTCCTTATACAGTTGATGATGTTTTGTGTAATCCAAGGTTCGATGTGCTTATTTTTATGGGATATCTTTTTTTCTATTAATGTGGTATTCGATAGTATTGTATGTTGTATAATTTCGTTAAAATAGCTCCAAGCAGAATTTGTATCATCTATTTCATAAAGGTTTGTCCACTCAGTATTTTGTATTTTTTTTTTTACTTCCTTCCAATTGGTTTCTGATATTTGCAGTACAATTTTATGATTTTGAATTTTTCCTGTTTTATTTTTGTTAATGGAAAGAATTGTTGAGTAATGGTCTGTAATGGTGGATGTATATATGATGACTTGAGTTTGTTTATTAGTCTTACTGAAAATATGATCGATGCAAGTTTTGCATTCATTTGATATTCGAGTTGGTTCATTTATGAGGCTTTTGAATCCATGGTAAGCAGGCGTCTGCATATAGTCAAATTTTTTTGGATGTCCATTTTGAAGAATATCAATGTTGATATCACCAATAACAAACACGTTATTAATGTTTTTGAGTAGATTTAGTTCATAAGATAGATAATTAAGGAAAGGTTCTATGTTTTTGGTTGAGGGCGATCGATAAATTGCTAGTATGGCTGTATCATTCCCAATTGATTATTTTAGGCAGTTTGCATTATTTATACTGATCTCTTTAACATTAACTTCTATAACTTCATTAATGTATACAACTACACCATCACTTTTTCCCTTATTCATTAACGTTGAGTGAGGGATGTAATTGTCAATTTGTAAAGCAGAGTATTTATCGGTTATCCAGCATTCGGTAAGTATAATTATGTCCCATTTTAATTTTAAGCTTTTTATTAGTACTTGTAGTTCATTGAAGTTTTTATTAATGCTCCTTATGTTTTTATGTAAGATGTTAAAATTATGTTTAAGTGATATTATGTTCTCTGGTTCAGATATAGTTATTTGTTCATCCATTTTGGTAAATTATTATTTTTGGTATGTAGTATAAATAGACAAATTTGATTAGATAATTTTGTTCAGGTCATCTAGGTGTTTTATGTATACAATTTTTTCATTCTGGGCCCTGCGTAGCATTATCTGTCCTTTTTTTATCCATACGTACTGATATTTTTTTTCTTTGGCTATTTGTTTCGCCTTCCATAAAATTTCTTTATGGTACGGGCTTATGTCCTCTCCAATAAATATCGAGTCTGTAGCCAGATCTTGAATTGAATTATAATTAATGTCTTTTCTTTTTTCTAAAAGTACATCTCTTATTCTTGTGTCTAAAAACTTCACAAGCAATTTGGGGGGTGCCTGGTTGCGCCGGTCTGTAATTCTGGTTACTTCACCGACGTCAGAGTGCTGCACTTTTACACCGACTGCAGCAGCAACTCTCCTTACTATTTCGATGGGTTGCTCTCCACTTTTCTGGGGGATACCCGCTATCTCTAAGATTGGATAACTCTCTTTAAAAATAAATAAAATTCTAATTGGATAACTCTCTTCAAAAATAAAAATGTGAATAGCATGGTAATCTTATTATATGAAAAATTGTGGGAAATAATTGACAAATACTTTAAAAAATATTGTACTAAAACAAAAAATCAATATCCTGTCTGGTTTAATCAGCAATTGATTGCTCTTCTTAAGAAAAAAAACAAAGTTAGACTTAAGGTAAAAAAACATGGTTAAGAGTCCGATTATAGGGAATTCTCTTATTTAAGGAAATTTACAAAAAAAATACAAAGCGAATGTTATAAATCATATATCAACTCTGTCGAAAGTGGTCTGTAAGGTAACTTAAAGTTATCCTGGTCATACTCTAAATCATTAAGAAAAAATAATTGTATTCCTAAAGTAATGCATCTTGACGATATTTCCGCAAATGACGGTGAAAACATAGCAAACATATTCTCTAAATATTTTTCATCTGTTTATACCAAGTCGGAATCATCTACTAATGATTCAATGCCAAACATAATTGAACACAATCAAAGCAATTTGGGTAAAATACATATTAGTGCAGATGAAATAAAATGTTTTTTGAGTAAAATAGATCCCAATAAGGGCCCAGGGCCTGATAAAATTCCTCCTTTCTTTGTTAGTTGCTGTGCAGACTCTTTATGTTTACCGCTTTTTATAATGTTTAATGCATCCCTTACCACGGGAACTTTTCCCGATCTGTGGAAAAAAGCACATGTGGTCCCAGTATTAAAATCGGGAGACCAATCTTTAATAAAAAATTATAGGCCAATCAGTATACTATCCTGTTTTGCTAAAGTTTTTGAATCTCTGATATTATATAAAAATATTTTTTCACATTTTAAACCCCTTCTCTGCACTAGGCAACATGGGTTTGTTCCTCAAAGATCAATCAACTCAAATCTTTTGGAATTTTGTAATTATGTTTGTAATTCTTTTAATGAAAGATTACAAGTAGATACAATTTATACTGATTTCCAAAAAGCTTTTGATAGAGTTAACCACTCCATCTTACTAAAAAAACTTGAACAAATTGGAATACATGGAGACCTATTACGCTGGGTGAAATCATATTTGTATAACAGAACTCAATTAGTTCTTATTAATGGATACAAATCATCCCCTATAGTTGTAACTTCTGGTGTACCACAGGGTTCAAATCTTGGCCCCCTGCTTTTTCTTATATTCATAAATGACCTTGGCTCGAAATTAAACACTGATTATGCTTTTTTCGCCGATGATCTTAAAATTTTTCGTAAAATTAAGTCTGTTTCCGATCATCAGCTGCTTCAAAATGACCTCGACACACTCAATAAATGGTGTACTGTCAATGATATGCACTTAAATGTTGAAAAATGTTACATTTTAAACTTTACTAGAAATAGAATTATAAAGGATTTTTCTTATGTTATCAATAATATTATTCTCAAAAAAGTTTCTTCAATAAGGGATCTAGGAATCACTTTTGATTCTAAATTAATATTTGGTGTACATATTAACAACATTAAGTGCAAATCATTAAAAATGATGGGATTTATTCACAGAATATGTAAACCTTTCTGAAAGGTACTCAGCATGCAAGAGCGAGACGGAAGATGAACGAGTTTAAAAGAAGATGTTCGCCCTTGCTCTGTCTCCTTTATCACCAACAGCGCCGAAAGCTAGGATTAGCTGTAGAACTCATTATTGTGCAATTATAATTAATACTCGACACGCGCATTATTATTTCCAAACTATTCCCTGATCACGTAAAGATCCCATTGGTAATTAACAGTTTAACAGTTATAACAGTGGCGCAGCCAATACGGAATTAAATATAACGATTGCGAGAATCGACGCGCAAGAATTGCACGCTAAGCACGCGAGTTCAATAGTTACGTGTTGTAACATTATTTTCGGGTCGGTAAAAAAGGCCGGACCGAAATTAAAAATCTTCACTGGAAGGAGTGAAGAAGAAGGGGAACACTGGAGCCAGCCTAACTTCTCGGAAGGGGGAAGATTGCACGGGAGGGTCCAGGACTTCAAGAGCGGCAGCTGGGTGTCCAGGTCACTAGACGGGTCTGGAAGGAGCCATCGTCATCAAGGATCAAGAAGCGGTTTCCTGAGAGGGTCAACGGAGCAGTACAGATTGAGGAGGAATATCGTAGGGGAGTGTTTTTCTCTTTTTTTTCTTTTCTCGTCTCTTGTTGTATCATCTGGGTAGAGGAAACATGGAGTCAGGAGGATTGGGGTCCTTCAGTTTGCGTGACGGTAACTGGGAGAATTTCAAGGTCCGCCTCGAACAGTATCTCCTTGTGAATGATGACAAATACGCATCAGATGTGAAAAAAAGGGCTATTTTTCTTAATGCCTTGAAGGATGACTGTTTCTCACTTTTGGTAAATTTGTGTATTCCTAAAAAAGTAACCGATGTTAAATTAGAAGATTTAATTTCTAAACTCAATGAGTATTGTAGCATGACGAAATGTTTTTTTGAGGAGAGGTCACAGTTTTACACAGCTAAACAGAGGAGTGATGAGACAATTCGTGATTTCGCAGTTAGGTTAAAGGCTCTTTCGGTTAATTGTAAATTCGGGAATAATTTGTCGGAGAAATTAAGAGATTTCTTTGTGCTAGGATGTAAGCCCGGGAAAGTCAGGGAAAAATTATTTCTTGAAAGTGAATCGTATACTTTCGAAAAGTGTGTCCAAGTAGCAGAGTGCATCGAACTCGTAGCTTCAACGCAAGCCCAAGGTCGGGAGTTTAACTCTGTTTTAGCAAATAACAGTGTCAGCAGTGGTCGTGTTTCACCTAGTTCATATGAAAAGAAAAGAGTAAGCAATAGATTCAACCGGATGAGTAGTCCACATAAGTCGCGATCGCCGTCGCCAAAGCGTAAATGTTTCGTTTGTGGAAACGATAATCATATTTCGGCGGATTGTAGATTCAAAGGCTATACATGTAGAATTTGTGGTAAAAAGGGTCATCTAGCAAAACAGTGTAAAAGTTTTTCAGTTCGTAAAAATGTGAATACCTTGTTTTCAGATACAAGTGTCGATAATATAAATAGTGTTGAACCATATTGTGTAGAGGTTTCTTTGGACGGCATTAGAAGTAAATTCATGTTAGATTCAGGTGCATCTTGTAGCGTGATTGGCAAGGATTGTTATTTCAATCAGTTTAATAGTAATAAGTTAGTGCATGAAAACATTAGTCTACGGGGTTTTGACAATACGCTCATCAAAGTAATAGGTGCATTTACTCCGCTGGTAGAGTATAACGGACAATGCCGCCAGTTAAAGATTATTGTTGTAGGTAGCTCTACGTTATCAATATTAGGACGAGACTTCATGGAACTGTTTAACTTAGGAATTACTGGAATCGTGAATTGTGTTAATCGAAATACATTAAAAGAGCGATTAGTAAAAAAATTTCCAGAAGTTTTTACGGATAAACTAGGCAAGTTTAATAAATATGAAGTTAATTTAAGGTTGAAAGATACCGCTGTTCCGGTGTTTCGAAATAATAGAATCATTCCATTCGCTTTAAAAGAAAAAGTCGAACGAGAGTTAAATACTTTAATCTCAGATGGAATAATAGAGCCGGTTCATTATAGTGAATTTGCAAGTCCTATCGTACCAGTGATTAAGAAAAATGGTAGTATTAGGTTATGTGGTGATTACAAGTCAACAGTGAATAATCAGCTGTTAATTGACAAGTACCCTTTACCTAGGATTGAAGAACTGTTAACCAAAGTCAATGGTGGGAAAGTTTTTGCAAAGATTGACCTCAAGTCGGCGTATAACCAGTTTGTTTTGAAAAAGGAATGTAGGCGTTTCACAACGATCAACACACACTTAGGATTGTTTCAGTATAAACGGTTAGTGTATGGGTTAGCTTCTGCACCGGCTATGTTTGCAAAAGCAATGGCAAATTGTTTGTCAGGATTACAGAAGATGACATTCTATTTGGATGACATTATTGTGATCGGGGAAGACGAAGAAGATTTAGAGAAAAACGTGTGTGACGTTTTAGAAAGGTTAAAAAGCTGTAATTTAACGGTGAATAGTGAAAAGTGCGAATTTAATTTAGAAGTTATTGAGTTTTTAGGTTATAAGATAAGTGAACAAGGGATTCAACCGTGTCAACGGAATAAGGAAGCTATTTTAAATGCACCGTCACCTAGTGATTTAAATCATTTGAGAAGTTTGTTAGGCATGATTAGCTATTATCGTAATTTTATCCCAAACATGGCAAATGTATTGTCACCGTTGTACGAGTTACTTAAAAAAGATATCAAATTCCAATGGGGTACAGAACAGGAGAATAGTTTTGCGATTATAAAAAAAATTTTAACTTCGGATAGGATTTTAACTCATTTCGACGAAAATATTCCTGTGAAACTTGTCACAGACGGTAGTCTCAATGGTGTTGGGGCGACACTTATACATGTATTTCAGAATGGGTTTGAAAGGCCAATAGGTTTCGCAAGCAGAACTTTAAGTAAAGCGGAAAAAAATTATTCAATTTTAGATATTGAAGCAACTGCTATTATTTTTGGAATTAAAAAGTTTTATCAATATTTGTACGGGAGAGAATTCACCTTAGCTGTGGATAACCAACCCTTAGTGAGAATCTTCGGTCAAAATAGAGAAATTCCTAAAATCGCAGCGTCTAGGTTACAACGTTATGCGGTTATGTTAGGGTCGTTCAATTTTAAGATTGAATATGTAAAGTCGAAAAACAATTGTTCAGACTTTCTGAGCAGGTGTCCGATTGAAAAGGGAAGCTGTGAGGATAAGATAGAGTCTGGTTACATTAATTACTTCGAAAATAACGGGTTTAATTTATCTCTAGACGTGATAAAAAGTGAGACCGAAAAGGACGATATGTTAAGTCAAGTTAAGAAATTTCTTATCGAGGGTTGGCCAGCATCAGTAAAAAAAGTTCAAAATAGTAATTTTAATAGAATTTTCTGGGAAAAAAGGTTAGAATTATCATTGATAAATGGGTGTATTTTATATCAACATAGAGTTGTGGTTCCGGAGTCTTTAAGACAAGAGGTTTTAAAGATGTTACACAGATCTCATTTAGGGGTTTTTAAGACTAAAGGTATTGCGAAAAGTTTCGTGTGGTGGCCAAAAATTAATCAAGATTTAGAGAAAATAACTGAAAATTGTAAGGATTGTTTAGAAATTAAACCAGAATCTCAAAAGAGTTCACTAGCAGTCTGGCCATATGAACCTGAAGTATGGTTCAGGGTACATATTGACCATGGTAGCTTACATAACAAAAACTTTTTAGTTGTGGTAGACGCTTCTTCGAAGTGGATCGAATGCCTGGAAGTAAACAGTCTGTCTTCAAAAGAAAATATTGAGGTACTTCATAGGTTATTCTCACAATTTGGTTTTCCAGCAACTTTAGTTAGCGATAGTGGTACGTGTTTTTGTTCTGAGGACTTTGAAATTTTCTGTAAAAAAAATGGTATGGTACATATAACTAGTCCAATTAATCACCCTAGCAGCAACGGACAAGCAGAGAGTGCGGTTAAGATATGTAAAAATTTTCTTAAAAAAATTTGTAAACGTAATAGATTTCCATCAGACTATAAAGAGCAGTTGGGTAACTTTTTAACAGATTATAGGAATACCGTGCATGCAACTACAGGGTGTGAGCCATCATTATTGTTAATGGGAAGGAAAATTAGGACTGTCTTTGACTCTCTGATCCCTAGGAAAGTGGAGGAAAGAACCAGTAATTCAGGTTCTTCTCGACAAAACAAAGTAATTCAAAAGGTTATTCAGAGCCAAGGCAATCAGAAGAGGCAATATAGGGGTAGAATTAAGACAGGTTTTGATGTAGGTCAGAAAGTGATGGCCAGAGATTTCAGATCTCAGGGTAATAGATTATGGGTCCCTGGGGTTGTAGTTGAGAAAAAAGGCAGCAAAGTATATTTCATTAAAATTAACAATTCTAATATGGTATGGAAAAGACATTTAGACCAGATAAGGAAATTACATGTTTCATGGCGGGAGGAAGATGGTCCTGAATTCATCGCGTCTGACACACTAGAACTGTCGACGGACGAATTAGATCTCTCCGGTATGTTGCGCAGTAGAAGCGACTCTAATTCTATTTCTCCATGTTTCAGGTCTAAACCGTGGCATGGACGACTTCGCCCAAGATGAGACGGACGAACGAGAGAGAGAGAGAAGAAACGGAAGGGAAGAGGAGAAATTATACTTAATTTTAAGTTACTTGAATAATGTATATTATATTGTAAGAAAATGAAATATATAGCCTAATATTATATTGTATGTAATGAAATTTGTAGCAACAGGAAAATGAAATATGTAGTTAGGGAATTTTCAATTTTAAGTAGGGGAGGATGTGAGAAAGGTACTCAGCATGCAAGAGCGAGACGGAAGATGAACGAGTTTAAAAGAAGATGTTCGCCCTTGCTCTGTCTCCTTTATCACCAACAGCGCCGAAAGCTAGGATTAGCTGTAGAACTCATTATTGTGCAATTATAATTAATACTCGACACGCGCATTATTATTTCCAAACTATTCCCTGATCACGTAAAGATCCCATTGGTAATTAACAGTTTAACAGTTATACGATCCTCAAGATCCTCAATCAATTCTAACACTTTACAATGCCTTAATTTTTTTTATTTTTTTTTTTATTTAATGACAATATAAGATAAAGTAAAATTACACAATAAGTAAAAATACCAAGTTATGTGGTTTGTTTACAGTCCTCCTCACTAGGTTTTCCTGTTCCGATGCGGACTGTATGTTGCTGAATGGGTGCTGATCTTTATTTCCTCATCTTCTAGTTTCTTGATTAGAAGTAAACTTGAATATGGAAGCACTATTTGGAATCCACATTACTGCAAATATGAAAACATTGTAGAATCAGTTAAAAAAAAAAATTACTAAGAATGTTATCCTTCAAATGTGGACTACACGACCATCTCAGATCATACGATGTACGTCGTGATTACTTCAAGATTGATACACTTAAAACTAGAAGGCAATTGACTGATATAATATGTTTACATAAAATTATTCACGGCCATCTTGATACTACATTATGTCTTAACAGTATTGAAATTAATGTCCCCAATTCCCATTGTTTAAGACGCCATAACATTTTTCATATGAATACATTTAAAAATAATATCGCCTACTTTAGCCCTCTGACCCAGATGTGTCGACTGTATAACAAGATAGAGTGCGCTGATGTGGATATTTTCGTTGACAATTTGTACGGATTTAAAAAAAAAGTTCTAGCGCTGTTAAAAAGTACTAACTAATTATGTTGTGTGAATTGTCTTTCTATGCATGCTCGCGTATTTCATATGTCTTTTACCACTCATTGCAATGTGTTACTTGAGTGACCTTGTATATAATTCTGTATTTTTATTTGTGATGTTTTTGTTTTTCTAATTATATTTATTTGTATTTAATTGTATGTAATTGTAGATTTTTATAATTGTGTAATAACTGAGTTTTATAACTGGATTGTTCTCATGTAAGTGTAAACATCTGTAAAACCCAGTATAAATAAATAAATAAATTTCTCAGTGCGCAGAATTACTGCGCACTTGGGGGACGATCCGAACTATCCCCATACTTTCCTTGCGTTGTTTCGCAACTGCGCATGCGCAGTAGTATGTGAGTTCAAGTATCTGCGGGGACAATCCTTTGGATCCCCATAGAACCATTTGTTTGCGAAGTTACGGGCGGGAATCGCTCGCGTTCAAATTAGTTTGATAATAATCTCGCAAGGTAAAGCTTTATTTTTATTATATTTCATTGTAAATTGGCATATTTCTATAGACATTTTATATTATTTTGTGTTAAATATATCCGACTAGCATGATTAGACCATCAAAATTTTTTTTTGAGAAATTTTATAATATATAATAATAATATTCTACGGGTGATGAGATTCCGGTACGTAAAAAAGTCGATCCCCACCACTAAAGAAGTGCTCGAGACGCCACTGCCAAGTAGGGTTGGTAAATTCATCTCCACAATACGTGACGCGTGATATTCAAGGCATCTGATTGGTTGATAAATGTCAAAACTACATAATGGGATTTGAGAACGAACTTTGTGTTTTAGGAACTGGCATTAATATTCTCTAGGCTTTTTGAGCGAGGCGGTGGAATACGATGAAGAGTTGTACTGTTAACATTAATTTACATTGCGTCATTATTCACAGGCAAGTTAGTTAGGTAGGGCTTATCTAGACTTAATTGATCGATGGCACCTCCCCACCCTATAATGCCATAAGTGATTAAAGATTGCACCAGGGAAAAGTAGATCATTTTCAATTTCTCAATGTTTAGAACTTCCTTAAGTCTATAAAATATGTAGGTTAGATATCTTAATTTAGAAGTGGTTATATGTTTACATAAAATTATTCATGGCTATCTTGATACTACATTATGTCTTAACAGTATTGAAATTAATGTCCCCAATTCCCATTGTTTAAGACGCCATAACATTTTTCATATGAATACATTTAAAAATAATATCGCCTACTTTAGCCCTCTGACCCAGATGTGTCGACTGTATAACAAGATAGAGTGCGCTGATGTGGATATTTTCGTTGACAATTTGTACGGATTTAAAAAAAAAGTTCTAGCGCTGTTAAAAAGTACTAACTAATTATGTTGTGTGAATTGTCTTTCTATGCATGCTCGCATCGACGCATATTTCATATGTCTTTTACCACTCATTGCAATGTGTTACTTGAGTGACCTTGTATATAATTCTGTATTTTTATTTGTGATGTTTTTGTTTTTCTAATTGTATTTATTTGTATTTAATTGTATGTAATTGTAGATTTTTATAATTGTGTAATAACTGAGTTTTATAACTGGATTGTTCTCATGTAAGTGTAAACATCTGTAAAACCCAGTATAAATAAATAAACTATGTGTGACATCGTCGGATCTACCGGATCTGCCCTGATGATGGACACTGCAACGCTGTCCGAAACGTCGGCTATAGAAGGGGGTAGCGCAACACGGCATAACACCCCAAAAACTAACAACGAAAATTAAAAATAATTGTTTAAAAAAAAAACGCTGACTTGAGTCAAACAAAAACATGGACTTGAGACCTACTGCCTCTAAATGAAGTGGACTATTTTGTTATGACATGTGGTGTATTATGAAAGAAATAAAGTCCATGGTACACCCTTTTGCTTCTAAGATACATAGTTGTTGCATCATGGTACTTGCATCCATATGCAATTTTGAAAATCCTATTTTTTCTTCATAATAGGACTTCCATCTTTCTGCCACCGATAAACATGATAATTTACTTCAAGTTTCAAGTCTGCATCAAAAACTCATTTCTGACTTGGTTCCGTATAATCCTCGGGAACACAAATAAAGATGGCCGCTTTTCTGTTCGTAATCGGTGAAATGTATTTTTTGAGACCGCAGTATTGAAAGCGCTTCGCGTGCGGATAGTTTCGTGACCTTTGACGTTTATCGAATTGCTACAAAACATTTTTAGTTAAAACAAAGTGCGTGTTTGTGAAAAACAGTGAAATTTAGACAGTTATTGAAGACATTCCTCTGATAATCGTAAGGAAACTGTGATTTGTGAAGGATAGTGAAATTTAATTGTTTTTCGAAGACATTCCTTTGATAACTGTTCCTGCAAATACAAGTTCGTAGATATCTCCAATACCTCTTTGCTCTGTGCTGGTGACCGGACAGCTCAGAATGAAACCAACTCAGTAGCACCTCAGAGAGGTCATTAATAGTGAAGATAAAAAAATAGTTGAATAGGTTAAGTTCATTTAGGTTTACCGGCTATTTTTAAATGATTTTTTATTAGCTTTTAATGACCTTTCTGGGGTGTTTCTGAGTTGGTTTCATTCTGAGTTGCCATGGAACCCTCTGTGCTAACTGTGCTTTTAAGAAAGGTGATAAGTGATAATTTAAAACCATATTTGTGATGTTGTGTGTTTTGGATTTCAAAAGGAACATTGCACATAAAGTAAGTAGTTTCCTTCCTGTGTTAATTATTAAGTAGGTAATCCATAAGCCGCCGCATTTTTACACAGCTTAGGGGGCATCCATTAATTACGTGAGCAAAAAAGGGGGATGGGGGTTCCAGCAAAATCTCACGTTACTTGAAAAAAAAAAATACGAATTGGCCCAAATTTATCTCACCGAGGAAGGAGTCTAGATTGGAAGAAAAACTGCTCACGTAATTAATGGATGCCCCCTTATGGAAATCACACTTCATTTCAATAATTACTACAAGAAATAACTATTTACGTATACAAAATTGATTATTAGGTTCTTAGTTTAGGTAAATTAAGTAATTCATGCGTATTTACTTTGAAACAAACTTCGCAAATGTCAAATCCAAATACAATAATAATAATATGGAGGCCGATATCAACCCTAAAGTAGCCGAATTTTTTGTTATTTTTTATTATTTTTTTTTTTTAAATGTAAAAATGCTCAAATCGAAAAACTATTTGTTTATTTGGGTACTCTATGTGATGCAGATTCCCCAGTATCCCGCTTGTACCACGAGTTTTCGGACACCGTGTATAGCCAATGAATTAACCTGTATTTTACCGTTTATCTCATATTTGTAGGATTTATAAAAAAAAATCATTAAGTTTAAAATCGTGCGAATCATGCATGTTTTTTTACTTGAAACTGCCGTGAGGAATACTTATTCGAGTCAACATAAGATATTTTCGATTTCTGTATGTTGTCTGTGGTATACTTGATAATGAAAGGTGCATATCTATGGAAAAATGACTTAATTTTATCTGTAAACAGCTGATCAAAAATTTAACGGGAAAAAAATATTTTTAACATCATTCTAAAATGGTCTACGAAGTTCGGATTTGCGACATATATGGTCATAATAGATAAAGCATTTCAATAGCTTCGTTTTAAAATAAATGGCGGGCTTAGGAAATGTTTTATATAATTACAATAAATGTTTTACGAATGGTAGGAAAATGTGGTCAATTTTTGGACTGCTATAAATTGCGGAAAAATAAAAGGGGACCATTTTTCAACCAAAATCGTTCCAGTGGTTAAAACAGTAGTGACGTAGGGAATGAAAGGTTATCTTAAATTAAATGAAAAATATGAATAGATAAAAAAAAAAACAAAAAAAACAAAAAAATTAAACACTATTTTTAAAAATGTGATTTTCAAGGACACTAAATAGTTTGAATGAAATTCTTGACAAATTTTGATTTAATTATAAAATAATGTCAAGGCCAGTACAGATTCTTGCACAATGCATTATAAATGTCGATGTCGATAAATGTCGATGATATATTCAAGCAAGCTTCCATTATAAAAATGTGCAAAGAAAAAAATAACAAAGAATATCAAGAATTTTACAAACTAATGAGAATTGGAAACCAATTTATTACACCTAATTTTAAAACAACTCAAATGCAAAATCATAATATTTTCCAGGCCATAAAACACTTTAATGAGCTCCCTTCTGAATTACGCTGTATCGTCAACCAATCAGAGCAATAAAATAAAATTAAACAATTTTTCAAAAAAAAATTACAGTAAAAAAAAAAAAAATTATACAAAACATATTATAACTTACAACCTAAGTAAGAATCGTGGCTCTAATCTGGCACAAGAGCTCCTCTTTTCTGATCAGGTATACATGACCAATAACAACCTTTATTATAATATTTTGTAAAATATATATGCATATAAAACTCATGTTTTATATTACAATAATTTATTTTTTTTAAATGTGAGAAATTGGCATACATTTTCTATGCTTTAAAAATAATATGTTATAATTAATTTGTATGCAAAATATTCAATAAAAGTAAAAAAAAAAATCAAACACAAGAAAAAGTGAGGTGATAGATTTTTTTTACAATTTTTCATACAAGATTCAAGATAATTTAAACTAAGTCTCAAGTATTATATTACGTACTACACATTTTTGTACCTATATTAATTCAGAATTACATTACATATTACATTACATCTCTCCAAAATAATTCTCCTCCGGGCCTATCTCATCTTTGGGAATGCTGTGTGGAGGGTGTTTTGAGGAAAGAAAGGAGATGAAGTTCTGGGAAGGAAAAAGGTGAGCGGTTGGTAGGAATCTGGGAGTCAATGCCTTCAAGGGTGACGGATGAATGAATCCATTCCTACTAGTGTGCCTACCGGTGCAAGGCGATTTTCAGAGAGTCCTGCTGGAGAGGTCAATAGGTCTCCCTCAACCAGTCTCTCCCGATCCGGCCTGCCACGCAGCTGGTGGCAGATGCATCCACCGCCATGACCCGGACAAACTTCACCCCATTAACCCAGCATCCTTGCTTAGCCACCAAACACATTGATCCACTTGGAGTGACCTATGGCAGAGGTGTTGGTTATCCAATAAATGGTTCGACGGTACCCTTACCCGCCGCCCAAATTAAAAAATATATTAAGATCACCAGCCCGTTGCCAGGTACTAGTAAAGTAGGTCAATAACTCACCTCCGGTACACCCTTGTGTTGATGAGACTCGTACAGCAGGTCCAGCATACCGTCCTCGTACCCCATGCGGCGGGCCACGCTGCGCCAGCCCGACCCCAAGTTCTTGCTGACCAGATCCATGTGTTCATGTTGGACCTGCAAATAAGGGTGCTTTGAATATAAGTATTGTACATTT
Source organism: Limnephilus lunatus (assembly GCA_917563855.2). Classification (NCBI taxonomy): domain Eukaryota; kingdom Metazoa; phylum Arthropoda; class Insecta; order Trichoptera; family Limnephilidae; genus Limnephilus; species Limnephilus lunatus. Next base: position 5,973,142 of record OU830593.1, on the reverse strand, counting down.
TTTAAAGTACTGTTAGCAGCGTATTTAAATATTGCCGCCTCACACGTTTGGTTCGCTCATTCGCTGCCAGAGGTACTGCTTGTGCCTCTGGTGGCCAACAGGGAAACTACTCCAGCTACTGCGGTCCATAAAGAAGGGATTGACTGGCCCGAACTATCAACCGCCAACGGTTGGGAATTTGAACGGCACAAAATACATAATCTCGCCATAACGTAATTATTGAATGTTATTATTGTCATTTGGAGACAAGTGGATACACTTTGTCACATGGAGACAATATATTTCATCATAAACATTTACTTAGCTTTATTAGCTTAGTTTTATTATTGCTAACAGTACCTACAACAGTAATATTATTTTACATAACAGAATTAAATGAGCAAAGATTTTTTTTTTCAAAAAAAAGAAGAAACCATAAATTATTATTAAAGAGGTACATGCAATGACGTTATATATTATAAATAGACTCACCATAGGCTCACATACTCACAATATAATGTGGAAAGGAAGCAACACTCTTTTGTTTTCAACGGTTTTCAGTATAATTTCTAAATTCAAAAGTTTATTCCTGTGTGATAAAGATAGACAATCAAAGAATGTGTGCGTATTAATGTCATAGATATATGGTCGGGCGGCTTATTAAATTCTTCGCCGAATACTGATTTCACATCACGGGTGTGACTGAGATAACAAGATACTCTTACTCGGTTACACTATGCGCAGGGAAGGGTAAGGTCTAATGGTGCGTTTCCATGCTTGTGGAGGCTCGGCAAGCCTCCACAAGCTCCAAGCGTCCACAAATCTCGCTTGGCATTTGGAAGTCGTTTACACGCTTGTGAATGCGTCAGTGCGCAACCTACACCTAACCATGGCGGACGCCGAACTTGTGTCGGCTATTGCGTTTGGTTTAACATACTTTTATTTGAAATACAAGCAAAGTATAAAAAAACAATATAATATTTTCTTGTATTATAAAAAAAAAGTTATTCTAACAAAAATCATGTTTTTTATTGTAATAAATAATAAATCATCAATAAAATATTATTTATTTATATTGACTTTTTAGGTAAATCCAATAAATTAAATTAGTGCATTCAAATTATGTACTTATACGTTTTAATAAGTCAGCCACGCCTCATACGTCGTACATATGTCTCGTAATGTTAATTATCGATATACCGCATGGAGCAAAAACGGCGTGCATTCGCCGTCAGTTCGGAAATTACACTGAGCGTTTGCCGAAGCTTGCCGCCGGATCCGACCCCGACTGGATCGGCGGCAAGCTCTTGCAAGGCTATGCAAGCCAAGACAAACAACCTGTTTCCACGCTGGCGTTTGTGGAGGCTTGCCGAGGCTTGGCAAGCGTGGAAACGCACCGTAAGCTACACGAGCGGTTCTCCCGCTGCGGTTTCCCACGGCAGACACAATTTACTATGAGCCTTGTATGGCGCAAACTACACGAGCAATTCTCCCGCCACGGGAAACCGCCACTTCAAACTACACTGGCGGTTTCCTGCGATTGCATCATTTCGTGCGAGAGAGAGATGTTGTTTGGTCGTGCGCGTAAAGGATTGGGCGGCTTCCCGCGGCGGTAGAACCGCTTGTGTAGCTTAGGCCTAAAGGCGGGTAAAACGAGACACACGGGAGGGCATTTTGGCGCTTTGCAATGCAATTTACTTAGGTTGGTAAGTGTTGGTAAGACACGACCTTACTCGACACGTAGCAATTTAGTACTAAAGTACTAGAAATAGAGGTCTTGTATTTGGCTTCCCACATTGAGATTTCTACCCCGCGTCCAGTATTAATGTCATTGGGTACATTTACAAAAATTGGCGGTGGCGTAAACTCGAACTAACGCTTTGTGCTTAATATTTTAATCTGACAAACAACATCTCTCTCTCTGGTTTCAATCCTGGGATTGGTTTGCAGCAATTTCCTCTAATAACAACATCTACTATTGTAATATATCATAGACCATAGCGCCCTCCTTGCTTCGCCAACTTATATTTGTAGTACTGTGTTAATTCATTATTATTTGCAAGAACATGTACAAAACATTAAAAAAGCCCCTCCGGGCAATTACGTTACAATATTATATAGATACGTGGTAGAAATCTCAAAGTAGCAAGCCAAAAACAAAGCAATTGTATTGACTTCGATTTCGTAGTTTTAGTACTAAAAACCACTCTTCGCTTAAGGTCATGTCCTACCTGTAAATTGCATTAAAGAAATGCCAGAATGCCCTTCCTGTGTGATGAGAAAATGTTTTCATTACTCGGCAAATACTAGTAAAAGCCAAGGAATAGGAATTCATTTGTAAACACACGCAAATTACTTATTATTACCTATTATCATAAATAATTAATGCAATCGTTTTCCGGATGAAGATTTTATGCTTCATTATAGCATTCAAGGCCTACTATGGTACAGGGTTTGCGCAAGCAATATCCAAATTAGGAGGTCAGTGCTGTCGCTAAGTAAACACTACTATTAAAATAGTTAATCACTCTGTTTATTTATATGCTTTCTGAAAAACAACATACAAGTCAGCAGTAACAACAAGTACTATAAAAATGCCGCGAGGCAGTATTCGACGGAACTTTTGAATACGAAAGTGCCCCCCGCGTCTTATTGTTTATTTTGCACACCCACACAATATTCTTTGAATGTCTATCTTTGTCAATGTTTGATAAATACATTGTCAATACATGAACAATGTTTGAATTAAGAATTTACTGAAAGCATAAGAGTGTTCCATATTTGCCACATTTAATTTTGAGTTTGTGAGAAATACCAAGTCTAGATGTATAACGTCATTGCTTCCAGGTGTATATACCTATATATCAGCGGAAATCGAAAAAAGGAATATCATATCACACGGATTAACTATACATACTAGTACATTTCCTGGTAGCAGATGCTATTAGCCCCATAAAACTAACTGGGCTTATCTAAGCTTTTATTGATACAAACAAACAGGTAAAAAGGAAAAGCAGAGTGCAGACATAAAAACCTTAACTATCAGTGAATTTTAAGAAATTAATCGGTTTGTTATTTCAAGAAACGTAAATAAGAATACAGATAAGGTTTTAATTATTGTTTTCACAACCCAACTGCGGAAATATCTATACAGCGCTGCACGTATAAGTTGACGGTGGCGTAAATATAAACTAACACTATACCTTCATATTTTAATCTGGCAACCACACCTACTATCATTATGTTATAGACGACATCGCCCTCCTTTTTTGCCATCTTTTAAATTTATAAATAATTAATTTTTAATAATTAAAAAGATGTGCATGCAGTTTTATATAGTCTTCGTCTGACTGAAAAACTGAACAGTATTTATTTTGCTGCCATGATCATCTGTTTGTCTGAAACTTATTAGTATTAAATATTGCTCAAGAATAAGAACAAAGAATGGAAAAGAAGCGTTCATGAAATAATTACTCTAAATAATACTTACAGAATCTTTAGACTCCAAAACAACAACAATGGATTTAGTTTTCCTTATGGCTGCGTCAGGGTCTGGCTCCGGGTCAACTTTCGTTTGCGAGCCAAAGTTGTAAGTTATCTCAGGGCCCCAGTGGATTCCATTTGAGTTCACAATATTAATCACACTTCCTGAAGCTGCAAAATAAATATTAATCAGCACATGATAGTACACAAATATTATTATGCCAAGTGCAAATTCAAATATAGTTGGCCTTCGTTAAGGACATGTATTGTATTCATGTTTTTATCACCAGCCTTGCAAATTCCAAGAATAAAGACATAATATTTTTGTTATAAGACACAGCATAAAGAGTGTCCTTGAGATTGTTTCTCACATAAACTCCAGGAAAATTACCACACTTCAATGATCGTCTTATTGCGTGGGTTAATATTTACCATGAGTATTGATGGGCGGCACTGGCTTTTCTTCTCCTGGATTAGAATTTTCAGATTGGAATGACTTCTTCTTTGCTTTCCGCCGAAGAGGAGGAATGGGTGGAGAATCCGGAGGAATGGGGGGAGACTCCGGGGGATCGGAGATGATTGGGGGAGTGTCCTCTCCGAATGTATCGGTATCGGTCACATCTTCGATCTTCACACTTTCTGTGTGTGCTGCAGGAGTAGGGTTGGGAGCAGGTTCGGGGTTCACTCTGGGTCGAACTGGCGAAGCATCTGTTTGCAGTGTAGAATTGAACTTAAATTTGGAGCCAAACTTATTTTTTAATATATCCATCGTGAATAAATATTATCATGTATCTTGTGTAGAGAAATAATAAACTTTCATCAATAGTATTGTTTCGCAGCAAAGGAAAGTTTTTTCACTGCGTTTCACTGATAAACTTTGGAAGACAATGACAAAATTTTCCGGAAAAAATTATTTAACTCGTTTACTAATGTCGCATATTTTTAACAAGTACTCTGAACTAAATATCTAATTCTATAAATGCTTTTTTATTAATATCTCGGTAACTCCCGTTTGCTACCATTCCAGGAAAAGTACAGTCAGTAAAGTCGTAAAGTGGTAAAAACAGGTAAAAATAAAGGAGCAAGTTTTCCGAGTTCCTGAGTAATCCGAGCCATAAATATACTAACCATATACTAACCCCATCCGAGCTCTAATCACCGGAATTTTACCAAACAGCAAATGAGTTGTCTGTCTGACAAGAATGAAATTCTGTGGAAATCTTTGTAAAAAGAGCCACGGACACAAAAAGTTTCAGAAAAGAGGTATTTCAATTTATTTTAAAATAATATCTACTTACTAAATCAATTGTTTTTTATTTACGGTTGTGCGTATTTTTTTAATTTATTCCCAGCAAAAATAATTCTGGAAATTAGTTTTTCATTCTTTCCGTGCGCCTTCCGTGAATAGACTACTTTATAAAACTACACAAAAAGTTAGTACAAAAAGTAAAAAGTCGTGTTGAGGTCAGCTGCGTTCACCTGCCTAATAAAAGAAAATAAAAAATATTGAAAATTGAAAGCGACAGGTGACAACCATAGAAAAAATATTTAATGACAGCTCGTGTTTTTAGATTCAGTTAATTTATGTTTTAGATGCTTGTATTGCTTCTGTTGTGATAGTGATAGTTAAAACGTCTAAATATTTTAAAATAATGTCTTAGCATTAGTTCAGTAATTTAGTTTTACCTAGAACACAAGTCATGCGGACATGATAGTGAAATAATATCGCAATGTTTCTAAATAAGAATGCTAGGTCAGCGATCAAAGAACACCCGGCGCCTACTATTCCATATTGGTATTGGATATTAGTGGCAATACGATTTATTCTGGCTTGTATTCCGCAAAATGGATACATACATCCTGATGAATTCTTTCAGACGATGGAACCGATCACTGGTGGGTTGGTTATGTAATGTGTAAATAATAGTATGAATTGAACCTGTATACGTATTACATAAAAAAGCCCTACCACATTATTTATTTTAAAATAAGGTGTTACTAAAATAATGTTTGTTTCGTTTCAGGTGACATCATGAATTGGAGGCACGTCGTTGCTGGGAGTTCAACTCCACTTTCCCTCTGCGCACTATTGCCCTGTCCCACCTAACTATCGGTGTACCGTTAATCATACTACGAATCGTCGATATTCTATCAAGAAGCTTTTTAATGACTAGCTTAAGAACACCTTACTTTATTTTGTTAGTTCCTAGATTATTCTATTGTGCGCTTTCGCTCATAAATGATTACTGCCTTTATAAAATATGTCGTTTGTACGGGCAGAATTTTAGAAGTAGATTACTGACTTTAGCTAGTTCTTATATAATACTAGTTTACTCTACTCGCACATTCTCTAACAGCCTTGAGATGATTCTGACTTCTGTCTTAATTTGGCTAGTTGCGGATTGTATGCTGAAATCTGACTGCATCATTTCCCACAATGAATATCTCAGCAATAAGTACGAAAAGGCTAAGAACATTGTAGAGAAAGTGAATATTTACAAAATAAAAAGTTCCTTACCCGCCCATTCTCTAAGCAAATGTGTTCAGATGGCTTCGGTGGTAGCTATAGAAATATTTAACCGGCCAACTTTTATAGGGTTTGCTATTCCTCCGGTGTTTTTCTGGCTCATTCGAGGCCTGGGCACCAAATATATAGGCTTTAAAGATTTCCACGTCAGAATATTGTGTTTTATATTAAGTATGGTACCGGCTATTTGTTTTTTAATACTCGTAGATAGCTTTTATTATGGTTACCTCACCACGGGGGAAATCCTCTACTTCGATATTTCGATTCAGAACTTTGTAGTGACTCCTTTCAACTTCCTGAAGTATAACTTGCTCAGTGACAACTTGGCTCAGCACGGCCTGCACTCCCGCTGGCTCCATGTTCTGGTCAATGTCCCCATGCTGTTCAATGTCTTGGGAATGGCAGCTATTGTGTCCGTCTTGAGAATATGCTACAGGTGAGATTTTTATCTCTATATTATCTATCTTTAGTCAACAAACTGTTATGCTATTTTATTGTACGGGCAGGGAGAGGGGATGAAATCCCACGCTCCTATATCCCGATGTACACTACTTATTTCATTAACATTATGTAGATTCCCATCTATTATTCTGACTCTTGACATGACCCACCTCAAGTATTTGATTTACTGGATTGTGTCTTTCAGGTCATGGTGGGATTGTGGTTCTCGGCGTTTCATTCTGACCTATGTCGCATTATTCTCTTTTCAGATTGGGAATAGGGTCTTACAGCTCCATGCCCAAGGTTCAGAGCATTACGGGGCTGATGACCTTCTCCCTCGTGGCCCCCGTGGCCATCTTGTCAATCTTCCCGCACCAGGAGCCCAGGTTTTTGATACCAATTTTGTTCCCGATCGTGTTCCTGTTTACAAATGTGCTGCAAAAAACTGACAGTGATAATGCCTACACCAAAAAATTGAAAACGTACGCTTTTGTTATTTGGTGTTTTTGTAATATTTTTTTAACAGCGTTCTTTGGATTCATCCACCAAGGAGGCATTTATTCGGTAGCTAATCACTTTCATTCTGAGCTCAGGGCCAAGCCTAGAGCCACCACCATTCACTTGGTCACCAGTCACATGTATGACATCCCACAGTCCTTGTTGCTGACGGAGAATACAAATACCCTTAGAATAAATAGAGCTACTAATCAAAAATATTGAGTTTTGAGTTTTATAACTGGATTGTTCTAAACATCTGTAAAACCCAGTATAAATAAATAAATAAATAAATCTGCCCATCTCGTGTGAGGTCTGCCTTTGAGACGCTTTCCGTGTGGGCCATTCCACTTTGTTGCCTTGCTAGTCCACCTTTCGTCCTCTAGCCTCGCTACGTGCCCTGCACTTCCATTTTAGTTTTTTAGCGTAGCTCAGATCATCTTTCGCTTTGGTGATTTTTGCGTGGCGAATTTTTTATGTTTTTTTAATATCAAGCATGCTTCGTTCCGTTCCGCGTTGACATGGTTATAATTTTGTTTTTGATTTTGGATGTTTATTTCCAAGTTTGACATGCGTATGTTAGGCATGGTAGGAGGCTTGATGTCATAACTTTTGTTTTGATATTTATTGGCATGTTGCTCTTAAATATTTCTGTTAAAGACCAGTATTTATTCCAAGTAATTTGTGCTCTTCTTTCTACTTCTAGCTCATTTTGTTTTCCAAGGTAGATGTATTTTTTTGTATATTTCAAAATTTCATTGTCCACTGATATTCTTCTGTTTACCTATGCTGTTTGTCATGACCATTGTTTTGGAAGGATTCATTTCCAGTCCTACCTGTTTGCTGGCGAATCAAGCATGGTTTGTAGTTGTGTGCTAGATTCTGTTAAGAGTACTAAATCATCTGCGAAGCGCAGGTGGCTTAAATATTCGCCGTTAATGTTGCCTTGAACAATTAGAAATCATTAAACGATCGAATGACCCCAACAAAACGCTAATTAATAAAGTAAGGAAAATTATTTATTCTCCACTACTTAGTATAAGTAATGTTATCAGTATTTTTTAATTATTTTTTATGAGTTTTTTTTTGCAAGGTTTATGTTTTTTGAAATTTTAAGTTTTATTTGTGTTATTGGTTAGACTCCCGGACCGGTCAAGCTTTAGTAGTTGAGGCCTTTTGTATATTCAACATCTATTTTGTTGTATTATTTGTAAAATTTTTGAAAGTTTATAGGTTGACTTGATGTCGAAAACACTACTAGTTTTTCTCATCCTGTCGGGGGCAGTATTTATTTATTTATTAATCTTAAGTTAGCTCACATCTTTGTGTGTGCTAATCTACTTCTACTACACTATATAAAGAGGTAAGGTTTGTTTGTTTGTTTGTTTGCATCGAATAGGCTCTGAAACTACTGAACCGATTTGAAAAATTCTTTCGCTGTTGGGAAGCTACACTATCCTTGAGTGACATAGGCTATATAATATTTTCAAAATAATTAGGGATCATTACTAAAACTCCAATAATGCAACCCAAGGTGTAAAAAAATTGCCTAAAATATTCTTTACATCGCGTGCGCTGCGAAAACTATTGAAGATAGAATAAAAAAATGTACTACGACTTTGTAGAACACATCATTATTTACAAAAAAGGTCGCGACAGAATATGTCTAACTATTATGGTTATGCCACAATAAGTATTCTTTTATTTTAAAAATTTAATTAATATGTCGCCGCTTGAAAAGGCTCTTTATTTGTATCTTGGTGTTAATCCTTATCAAAATAAATTACTTCATATTCAAGACAGCTTCAATACCTTTATTTAACTTTTTGAATTTTTCAATTCGGATATTTAATTAGAAAGATATCACGAGTTTAATAATGTTAGTATTAGAAAAAAGTTTCGGCTACGGGCCGGGCGGGAAAGGAGTCAAGAAATGAAGTGCCAGGGGGGTTGGCGGGACGGGGGAGCGGGAGAGCGGTGGCGGGGAAGGTGGAAGTGGAACGCTGGAGGGGAACGCACGGGAAAAGACATGCAAGGAGTAACATTTTATTTATTTGAATATGGCATTACAACGCATGCCGGGAAACAGCTATATATTATAAAAGAAAAAAAAAAAGGTACGAACCGCAAAAACTCAGAAACGAGTCCCGGTACGATCAAGGGAGTTATAAGGTGTGATAGATCTCTGTCCCTCGGGAAAAAAGGTACCCGATCTCTGTCTCTCGGGAAAAAAGGTAAAAGGTTTTTAAATAAAGGGAGTGCTTTTGAAGATATAAAGGCTGGAAGTTTCGCCCTCTTGAAATTTCGGAAAGTTCAAGAAGGTTCTATAGAACTCTAGAATGTTCTGGAAGGGGTGGCGGAGTATATCGTGGATCGTCCGGGAATAGGGAATCGGGATCATCATTGTGAAACATTCCATAACACTCTCAAATGATTTCCTGAGCGAAGCCGGGTAACCCAGCTAGTATTTTATAAAGATATAAACATTTACATTGGTTGGCAAACATAATCATTCTTTAAATATTACACATAAATGAAGACATTAATAATTGAGGTAGACATACTTTCGTAATTCTTTTTTAAACTTATTTATATTTTCTATCTCAGTAATTTCATTCGGGATGTTGTTATACAGTTGGACGGCCTGGTACATCAGAGATTTCTGGGTGCTTGATTTTTTTCTTGTCGGCAGTCAATTTGCTTTGAATTTCTTGTCCCGTGTCCGTGTGTTTCGTTCTTATAATGTATTTTTCTTTTTAGTTCCTTAGACATCGTCCCCATGTTAATTTTATGTAAAAAATAAGTACATTCAGATACACAGTTTGCTTCACCGTCAACATATTTAGCTCTTTTAGCATGTCTCGTATCCGTGTGTATATGTTGCGCTTAAGTATTATTCGCATTGCTTTATTTTGCAGTATTTGCATTTTTTTCATTTTCTCTTCATTGCAGAGAAAAAGAATACTTGAACAGTAATTAAAATGTGGTATTATAATTGTATTACATATTATCTGGCATGTTTCTTTATTTACTTTGTTTCTGATTCTACCAAGAAATGATATTTTTTTTGCAATTTTTTTAATTGTGTAATCTGCATTTTTTAAGAAGTTCAATTTTGAGTCTATGATGACACCAAGATATTTAATTTCTTCCACTTTTTTAATGATTCAAAAGTGAACGCATGAACGTATGTTCAAAAGTGAACGCTACCGACATCTATCGGGATGTTTTGAAGCTTCTTATTACAGGAAATTATTTACCTGCACCAAGCGATATAATCGCAAAGCTTTGTCAGTTGGTGAAACAGATTTCTGTGTACTAGCTTGTATTTATTATTTCTGTCGTGTCATCCAAAAAATGCTTGCTTTTGTTTGTGTGTGTTTTATGGTATAAATACTGTGAACCAGGTTAAAATATTCTCTTCTCTCTTGAAAAACAAAAAGTAATGGTCTAAGTGAGACCTCCTTTAAAGTGCTTGAGGGCGGGAATAAGTTTTTATTGTAACATGTGATTACTACCAAATAAATTAAGTTTGTTAAAAGTCAACAAGCCATGGCGTCTTTATTTGAGATTTACTACTAAGATGACAAAATACAACAATATATGATTGCAAGATTCAACCCGAACTAAATACTATCTAGTGTTAACAAGAGCGTTAGCAAGAGTTAAGCAAGAGCGTCTGAAGTTGAATGTGATCCCCAAGTACGTGCATATTAAGCAAAGATATTAGAAACCCAAGATATGCTATAGGCAGTTTGAACCCTTTAGAACTGCGTTACCTCGTGTCGCCGATATTGCTAACCAATACTATTACACATATTTGCTTACGCTAAAGTATCCACCCCTTTTCGAACTCACACTTGAAACTTGTCGTTTTCGTTGGCACTAATACTTAGGACAGATTTCTATGCGTACACGTCTCGACTGCATTCGCAATTAGCAAAACATTCAAATGACAACGAATAAAGATTGCAACAATATAAATCGACAGCAATCGGTATTTGGAAGAAAAATTCTTATTCTCAGAACCGATAAATCGGAATAAGTGTGATCTATTCTCAGAACCGATAAATCGTAATGAGTGTGTCCAAATCGTAACGTGTCCCATTCGTAACAAATCCACATCAATTATTGTTTCTAATCTATTTAGAATTTTAACAGTTTTTGGTTTTGTTCAATAATATTAATCACAATAACACTCAAATTGTGCTTTTGTTGTAAAAATCCATAAAAAGAAATTCTTATTTTTACTAATGTTAATTTATTTTGTATTTGAGTACTTCACAAGAGTCCCATGCATCTGTGTACCATCCCACTCTGAATGCTGTCTAACAGCCATCTCATCTTAAATATGCTTTGTAAAAACTAAATAGAAAACACATCGAATCATAGTATGACCGGACAGTGGTTGAGTGGGCATCGCGTTTGGGTCCCACCCAGGCGTTCCGTGTTCGATTCCTCGGCTGGTTAAGTCCTCCATCACGACTCAAGCAACATTTTCTGCTTACTGAGGTGGTGGTAGGAGATTTTCAAATATTGTCGGGTTATTCGTTACCCGGGAATGTTTGTCTTTCATTTTTAAAAAAACGAGTGTGCTTTAGACCACACGACTGAAGTAAGACTTCACTAACTTATAAAAGAACACATGACATTGGGGTGACATTGACATTGAGATTGGGGTGACATATAACATTGGGGTGACATATGACTATGGGGTGACCTGTGACCCTGGGGTGACTTAAAACTGTGGGGTGACCTATGACCTTGGGGTGACCTACTACCTCGGGGTGACCTACGACCTTGGGGAGACCTACGACCTTGGGTTAACCTATGGCATGGTTATTCAACAAATGATTCCTTGTGCTCGCACCTCTCCATAACACTTCGTAACGCATTTACCAGCTTACTCCCTAAGTCAAGCGTGCATCAAGGCCCGACCGTTCACCTCGCCCTATCACCGTTCGCATCGATTACCATTCGCATCACACTTTTCGTAACATCACTCTTTTCGTAACGCATTCACCAGCTTACCCCCCAAGTCGAGCGTGCGTAAAGAAGTTTTACTTCAACTTCTTGGGGAGTAAACTGGCGAATGCGTTACGAAAAATGTTATGGAGAGGTGCGAGCAAAATGAATCATTTGTTGACTAACCATGCCATAGGTCACCCCAAGGTCATAGGTCACCCCACGGTCGTAGGTCACATCAGGGTCATAGGTCACCCCATGGTCATATGTCACCCCAATTTCATATGTTACCCCAATGTCTTTTTTGTTATGCTTCTCCCCGTCCCGCGAACCCCCCCCCCCCCCTTTTCATCACACTCTCACCCCTGCCAACCCCCCCCCTTCATTTCCCTCCCCCACCCCCGTTATCCTCTCCCTATCGGATCAGTCGTCCCGGATTCCCTTCCCCTACTCCTTCCCTTCCTGCCGCTTAACTTTATGAATTGCACACATTTTTCAAACTGATCACTCGTCAAAAATATACAAATTTCATAACGCCAGAGGTTACCGTTAAATGTATATAAACCTTCACGGACGTGCCCACACCAAAATACCAAAGTTTCATCCCATTCGGATGTATGGTAAAGGAAATAATATCATAATGCTAGAGCCCACCGTTATACTCCTATATATAGAAACCTCCGCGGGCTCGGGCACAAAAAAATCAGCAAAGTTTCATTGAAAATTGGATAAATGGTACACATGCGAAACAAACAATTAATTTTTTTATAAAAAATAAAGATTTGGAAAGAAAAGCAAGGCATTTTTTTCTACCACAAATCAGCTTTGATAACAAATTATCTACAAAAAAAAATTCAAAAGAAATAATATGTTTGTATACATATATATATATATTTTTTTTACATAGCCCTGCTAATTTTACGAAATATCGATAGTCGGTTTTTAAAAGAATTCGCGTCCCCCTCACTACCTTCGTCATTGCGGCGATGTTTGCTTTACCGGGGCCTTACGTCAATTATGAATAATCATTAAAAAATGATAACTCACTTTAATTTTGTACTTAGCGGTGAAATAAAACTCAATTTATCTTGAAGTTCACATTGCTTGTCGTATTTTTACATAGTTGCATTGAACAAGACGGCATTTTGAATAAAACGGGCACAAACCGTGCTCGGTTACGACACAAAATCAAATAAATGAACGAATTCTTTCCGTATTCATACTACGCGCATTACGCCGTAGTCCGCCCACGGTCTGGCGGCCAACGTAGCATATCTCCCTTTGTTTCTATTATCTGTGATATTAGGTATCGTCAAACAATCATTCACTGAGTGATAATAATAAACCATATCCGTTACATATACAAAATAAAGGACGTAAACTCAATCTGCTAGAGCAGTTAGAAATTAATAAAAACCCTAATAATCATAAAGCTATTTTAATAAACGAACAAACAAATGTAATTCGAACGCCACTTTTAGATATATTCAAATCAAGTTCAAATACCTAATTGTACCACGAATTAAATCCGTTAGTCATCGTGGATTCATTCTAGAGAATCAGTTCAAATTTCAAATATTAATTGTGTTGTGTTTTAAGTAAGCCGATGAATCATCACGGGTTTATTTAATGGCATAATTATCTACCAGACCTTCAGTCAAAATTAAACAATGCAGTAAGTGGGAAACTTAACCATTAATATTTTCAATAATTTTACTGGGAAGTTAAAAGGGAGACAGGTAAAGCATTTCATTTTTTCGTCAATAAGTACCTGTCTAGAAATGTTATAAATACATCGTCTGTAGGTGGTAACAATCACAGCTTGATAATGCCTTTAGAGGGCGAAACAGCTGTAACACATTATAATAATTACGAAGCTGAACTTGTTTATAATAAACTGTTTTAATACATTAAATAATAATATTATTGAATTTATAAAATAAATACAAATTAAAATGGAGTTCTACAAAATAAACTTAATAACAATAAATATTTCAATACCTACTATCTTTTTACTTAAATAATTCGTAGATTAATAAAACAAATAAAAAACTTTTTTCCACTTAATTTCATTGACCGTAACCGGTTTCAGCTCGTCAGAGCCATTTTCAGACTGGACCAGTCTGAAGATTTGTAATGTCCTTGATAGACTTATAACAAGACAAACAAATGAATTTGTAATAAGTAATTATCACCCCCGAGATATTACATTTTAATGTTGTTAGAGTAAGGCGACCAACCGTCCCGCATTGACAGCTGTAGTCCCGAATTGCAATATTTACAAAAATTGTCCCGCAAATCGTTTAAAGCGTCCCGCATTCGTATATTTTTTGGTATTGTCTATGGTAGTCAAATAAACTTCCTCTATCCTTAGTCTATTTTAGCCATTTGGTTAAAATTTGTCCCTAGAAAAGGCCCGAAATATCGATCGAGTGATTGGTTTATTTATGTTAACAAGAAAAAGTCAAAGAGCGCCCGTGTAGTAGTGATTGAGTTGTTTTGTTTACGAATTAGTGCATGCCATGACATGAAATATTGATAACCAATATTAATCATTCAATTTTTTTTTTATTATTATTCAGAGAAAGATACATAAATTACAATAAATTCAATATAATAATTAATTACATAATATGTGTACATATTTGATTTATCCCCATAAAAAAGTAGGGCTTGTGTGTATGGGGGTGTTATTATTTTGGTTTAATTGTTTTATTTTTTATATTCATTTCATATTTTCGGTATAATTTTTGAGGTGAGTTTTAAATTTTTTGATATTACGGTTCATGTTTCTGATTTTTTCAGGAAGTGAATTAAAAAAATTTACTCCGAGATATTTATGACTTAACTGTCCTAGTGTTTTTCAACATTTTGGAGTAGGAAGTATTGATGTTTGTCTAAGATTTCTGTTGTTTTTAAATGGTGCAACTATATTTTGAATATTATCTTTATAAATTTGTAATGTTGCATGATAAAAATATATTGCACTTAATTTTCTGACTTTAAATTGTCGGAATAAAAGTTCTGACGAATATGAGTAGGGTTTTTTTAAAATTGTTTTTATAATTTGTTTTTGTGATATGTAAATTGTTTGATTTGTATATGTACCGCCCAATCCTATAATGCCGTATTGTATAATTGATTGACAGAAAGCGAAGTATGTGGTAATTAAATCAAACAATTTGTTGATCTTGCCGCCGACCTCGAAAAAGCGATGTTGTAAGTTATAAGTTCAGTGAAAACTTTCGAAAATAATTTCTTTTTTGGAAAAAGTGTTTACCTTTATTTCTGAATAAAGTTTTAATTCACCGCATATAGATTTAATTTAAACCAGTTTTGTGTTCAGAATGTAAAATTCCAGTTGGATTCGTCTGCTGACATATTTCGAAGGAAAATATTCTCTAATTCGAAGTGCATTGTAGGTGACCCCACCCGACGAAGTGCATTTATAAAATTCTAGTTGCAGACTATGTGTGTGCTGCCAGAATTAAAGAGAAACCATTTTTGTTCTGAGTGTAGTTTTAATTCGCCGCTTACAGATTTAATTTCAACCACTTTTGTGTTCAGCATGTAAAATTTCGTCTGCTGACATACCTATTTTGAAAGAAAATATTCTCTCATTTGAAGTGCAGTAATAAAATTCTAGTTGCAGACTATGTATGTGCAAGAATCAAAGAGAAATCTTTTTGTTTTTGTTTTGAGTGTAGTTTTAATCATACTTTTGAATTAATTCGCTGCATACAGATTTAATTTAAACCAGTTTTGTGTTCAAAATTTAAAATTCCAGTTTGATTCGTCCGCTGACATATTTCGAAGGAAATTATTATCTTATTCGAAGTGCAGTAATAAAATTCTAGTTGCAGACTATGTATGTGCTTCCAGAATCAAAGATAACCAACCCATTTTAATTTATGAGTGTAGTATTCATTCGCCGCATACAGATTTAATTTCAACCATTTTTGTGTTCAGAATGTAAAATTTCGTCTGCTGAAATATTTCGAAGGAAAATATTCTCTTACTCGAAGTGCAGTCATAAAATTCTAGTTGCAAACTATGCATGTGCTGCCAGAATCAAAGAGAAACCATTTTAATTTTCGCCGTATGCAGATTTAATTAAAAACCAGTTTTTGTGTTCAGAATGTAAAATTTCTGCTGTGGATTCCTTTGCTGACACATTTCGAAGGAAAACATTCTCTTATTCGAACATTGAAGCTTTCAACCACCTATTCCCACCCCGGTATAGGCGACTTATGGTCACCCCTTCGGAGTTCTCGCAAGAATCTAATTTTTTTGAATGAACGACTCTACATTTAAAATATGTAACGATTCTAGAACTTGAATGTCCCCGCATACGTTGTTAGAGGGCGGTATGCAGGCGCAACTACAGGAATGTATAGTGATGGTCAATTCTAAAATTCTAAAGCCCATGAAGGTAATCACTGCTAAAGCAGTAAGCCCCATGGACAGTCAAACAAGGTGTTAGTAACAAAACTAGGTACTAATAGAGAAAATATAAGGAAAAAAACAAAATGAACGACAACCGTCATGAGTGGGAAGCTCATGGCGGCGAAGGACCACACAATGATCCAGTAGGCAGCACCGTGCACTGTACATAAAAAATGGAAGAAAAAATAAACATATATACAATGTAGAACTGGTGATACCGAAGTCCAGCCACCGGCAGTCCCAGAGACAGTGAAGAAGGCTGGTTGTCAGGCCTCCCAATAACCGGCAGCGTCGTCCGTAAGCCAGCCACCCGGTGGTGCCTAGACGAGGAGTGTGTGGAAATCAAAAAGAAGACCCTAGGGAGAGAAGCGTCGGGTCGCTGGAGGCGGGACGGACAGCTTTCGGATGACGTTTAGCCCTCTCCCCAACCTCTTCATGTCACGGGGGGTAGCGCGGTGGCCGGGTGCAGCGCCACCAGTTCCAAGAGATCGGCCATGGCACGTACACGGGGACACGTTCTAGGGTCCGACCCCTTAAATGGGGATAAGGACTATACAAAACGGGCAACGGAGTTCAGTTCTCTCTCGTTAAATAAAACTAAAAGAAATGAAAAAAAAAAAACAGTAAAGCAACCAAGAAAACCAAAATAATATGAAATAGGCATGTGCGTTTAATTACCCTATATGTATCCGGAACCAAAAAACCTAAATTATAAATAAAAATGGCAAAAAAATAAGTGTAAAAAAAAAAAAAAAGAAGACATGAGCGTAAAATCACGCGGACATGTGTGAACATGAAAGTGCTAATAGGAAAATCAAGATGTAAAAAAATAAAATTACATGTGTAAAAAAAAAAGCAAACTGTAAAAAAAAACATAAAAAATATACATACTGTACAATATTCAAATATAAAAGTCGAGGGTATTAACAATAAACATAAAAGTGTAAAATAAAAATCAAAGAAAAAAAAACTGTCATCCTTGGCAAATTAAGATGATAGAGTAATATGGGATAGTCCGTGGTAAAACAGGAACAAGTACACCTGGTGTCAAGGTCAACTAGTCAGCGACTCTAAGCTCAGGCCATCTCTCAACCCAGATCCTTGCAAATTTCTTCAGACACTCGAAGTTCGTCTTATTCGAAACCAGATCAGTATTCCATACTGGTCTTTTTATTTTTTTATTAGAGAAAATAGGTTTTTTTCTTGTTTACATTACAACCTGCAAAGCTACTGCAAGTAGCTTGTCGGCAGGAAAATAGTGTGGACAAAAATATAGTACAGTATAAAGTCTTACATAATAATAGATAATAATAGATGGTATAAATAAGTATAAAAAAATAAAAATATGAAGACAACGTCTAAAAAAAATTAAAAATGCACGAGGAGTCAGTTAATATAGAAAATCTGATTCCAACAGCCATGTTTTTAACAATAGTGCAAATTTAGGTGTCGAGCAACATTTTTTCAAATCATATGGCAGCATATTAAATATAAGTGGTACAATGTATTCAAAAGTTCGCTGGCCATGTTTATTAGAAAATCTAGGTACTATCATACCTTCATTTACATCCAAACCATCGAGCATTTCCTCTCTCGCATCTTCACTAGTTAACTTCGTAGTACATGAATAGTTTTAATTAATTCGTAGTACATGAATAACTAGTCGGAACTACAAAAAGATTTTTCTCCACTATCCTGTGGATATTTAAATGTTCCTTTTGAGAACTTGTATAACTGAATTCGGAACATGAGGAAAGAGAGTGTTAAATGTGGAGATCCGGAAGGAATATAAAGCCGATAAAAATAATAATCATTTCCAATTTTTTTAGAAAAAATAAAATAAACAATATACGCATGTATCGCGAGTTAGAAATCTCTTGTTTTATTTATTACCGCAAATGCGATTAAAATAATAAAAAATACATGGCGGGGGGGGGGGGGGGGGGGGGAAGGGGAGTCAAAAATCTAAATCTTAAAAATTGCGTTACGTAATACTTAAACGCCCCCCAAAGACATGGCTGAGGTCGACAATGAAAGAGGGTAGACTTAATGGCTTAGCTCTGTTGCATACTCACCCTGAAATTGATACAATGATTGTCCTATTGACGATGTAATTATCCAATTTGCCAAATGAGAAATCATCATTTTAGGCAGGGGTGGGGAACCTTTTTAGCGTCACGGGCCATTTGGATGTTTATACTTGAACCGGTGGGCCGCACTCCAATTTCCGTCTCGGGAGGGGGGGGGGGGGGGGAGTCAAACAAAGTACTTACATAACTACCTACATAATTAATACGCTCCTTAATTATAGCTACACTCAAAACATACAAATGATTTTGTACCAGAATTTTGTAGCTGCACTTTGAACACAAGAATGGTTTCCTTCAAAATGCATCACCAAATGAAACCACAATTGCAATCATTCGTTTGCAGATATAGTTTTAATTTGGGTTGAATTTGCATGTAGCGAATTAAAACTACAATTAGAACATGTAAATGGCTTTCCTCCAACTCTGGCATCACAAACTACGCAACAAATATTTTTTTATAAATGCACTTCTAAGATGAGAAATGCTGCAGCAAATGAAATCACAACTGACATGTGTTTGTTGCATTCTAAACATAGAATTGGTTTTAATTACAGGGTGCATCTATACGCGGAGAATTCAAACTACACTCAGAACGTTAAATTGCTTTCCTCCAATAATGGCAGCACAAATGCAACTACACATTTATAACTGCACTTCAAACACGAGAATGGATTCCTACGAAATGCGTTAGCAAGATAAAACCATCCTGGATTTTTTTCGTTGCATTCTTAACACAGAATTGGTTTTATTTTAAAAGTGAGTTTGTTTCGCGGGGAATTTAAACTGCACTCCGAACACGAGAATATCTTTCCTCCAATTCTGGCAGCACAAAGGACTTACGCAACTAGAATTTTATAAATGCACTTCTAACGCGAGAAATACGTCAAAAAATTAAACTGCACCTCAAATGTTTTCGATGCATTCTAACCACATAACTGGTTTTACTTACAGGGTGAATCTGTACGCGGGGAATTAAAACTACACTCAGTACATTAAAATGGATTTTTTCCAATACTAGCAGCACAAAAGAAAGTAGAATTTTATAAATGCACTTAAAAAACGAGAACGGTTTTCTACCAAATGCGTAAGCAGCTTAAACCACACTTGCAATTTTTTCATTGCATTTTGAACACAAAACTGGTTTTACCATTAGAGCGAGTTGGATTGTTAGTCCCAGCTTTAATTAAATTGCGCCTAGAACAACAAAATGGTTTTCCTCCAATTTTTTGCAGTCGGAACACAATAACGGTTTCCTTCGAAATGCGTTAGCAGATGAATCCGCAACAGGAATTTGCATTGTGAACACAAGATTGGTTTTATCCTAAGAATGAGACTGCGTAGGAGTCCACTAGTCCATAGGCTTAAATTAAATTGTACTCAGATTAACAGATCCATGAGACTAGTTCATATCAATTTTACTCCGTCTTAAAGTTTATTTTAAAGGTTAAATCGCAATATTCAGTAAGAAAGCGATAGTGCATCTTGTCTGTGGCATCACATTCTAACATATTCAAATAATATCAAGGTGTTTTACTGTCGCATTTATTTTAATTCAGAATAAACACTATATTACAAAAATAACTTCGTGTCGGTAGACATTATAAATCATTTCAAAATGCACTGCCGCGTTTGCCCCGAAGTTATTCTATCAGACGAGTCGATATTTGTGTGTTCGGTGTGTAAAGGCATCTACCATCTCGCCTGTGGAGGAATAACGGAAAGTACATTCCGTCGACTCACTCAAGAACGTCGCGAACAACAAAAGTGTAAGCAGTGCAAAAGGGACACAAGATCGGCCGCTGCCAGCGATAACACATCTTTGGAACCGCCCAAGAAATCAACGGCCACGAAAGATCAAGGAGCTCCATCATCATCATCGTCCCCCGCTAATCTCGAAGATATTCAGGATTTAGTTATGATCAAAACGAACAACCTGGAAAAAAAACAGAACGACATCATGGACCAAAACAACAAGATCCTGGAAAGCTTACAATTCATGAACGCACAATATGAAGGCTTTATGGCCAGAATCCGTGACGTCGAGCATCGAAACGATGAGCTTACAGCGAAGAATTCTGCACTGGAAGCTAGAATCGTAGTACTGGAGAATAGTCTCGATTTCCAAGAGCGGGCCTTAAAGTCTAGTAATGTAGAAATTAGAGGTATCCCTGACATCAAGGACGAAAATCTAAAAGACGTGGTCTTCAACATCTTCAAAACTACAGGATCTCCCATTGAAACTAAGGACATCGATGCTGTATATCGTCTACAAAAAAAATAATAATAACCAGAAGCAACCTAGGACAATTGTTCTTAAACTTAAATCGAACATGGCTAGAAATCAACTGCTAAATGATGTTAAATATTTCAACAAGAAGAAACACAATACCGAAGAAAAACTTAACACGTTAAATATCGGTCTCGCCGGCCCCCGGTTGCCAATCTATGTATCTGAGCAGCTGACTTTTCGAGCTAAGCAGATTTGGTATAAAACTCGCCAATTTGCGAGAGAGAGACGATTTCAATTTGTTTGGGTCAAAGAGGGACGCGTCTATCTGCAGAGAGAGAGACAGGATCAGGCGCAATTCTTAAGGGGTCTCCACACGGTACTGCGGCAACACCGTGTAGAGACCCCTTTATATCCGATGAAAACAAGCTGGCTTCCCTATGCTTATTACAAATACAATATACCTAATGCCGACAACGATTATAAAATGAAGATTCTATTATTATTATTGCCATTATTATATCCTGTGATTATACACACCCAGCTACTCGAACCAAATATACTCACGAGGTTTGCTATTTTCCACTATTTATTATATTACTAGCTGACCCGACGAACTTCGTACCGCCTCAGAATCAATAACTGTTGAATTAAATTCAGTTTGTTCATTAAGTTAAAAATTACACAACGAAGCAATTATCGATGCGCAACAGTCCGTGTTTTGTTTTTGTAAGTATCCGAGATGGCGTTGTATACCGATTTATATTTTTTATGATTTTCTTACTTTTCCACTTACTTACGGGAATTTGGGAGGCGGGAACGGGTGCCACCGCCCCGGGAACCATTTATTGGATAACCAACACCTCTGCAATAGGTCACCCCAAGTGGTTCGCTACGTTTAGTCATTTAGCAGGGGTGCCGGGTTCATGGGGTGACGTTTGTTCGGTTCTTGGAGGCGGATGCGTCTGCCCACCTGCTGCGTAGCGGGCCGGATCGAGAGAGATTGGTTGAGGGAAGATTTTTTACCTTTCCAGCCGGACTTTCTTGACCCATTGATGGATTGGATGGATTCATACGTCCGTCACTCCCAGAAACACTGACCCCCAGATTCCTACCCACCCCTCATACCTTTTTCCTTTCCAGAACTTCCTATCCTCCCCTTCCTTAAAAATACCCTCCACACAACATCCCTAAGATGACATAAGTCCTGAGAGAAATCGTATTCCTTAGGGCCTCCTGTGCGTTAAAGTACATTTCATTTCAGAGATTTATTATAATTATTGTATTTTTCCTTTGGAAGGGTACAGACAGGGTCGGATCTAGGGGGGGGGGGGGGAACCGGGGCGCCTGCCTCGGGCGGCAGTCTTAGGGGGCGCCAAAATCGTAATTTACATTCGAAAAAAAAAACTTGATTCACAAAGCGCCTGGCATCCAGCGCACTTTGTTCTATCGATTATTCATTTTATTTTAAAACGCCCAGTTGGTTTTTGAACACATCCTAAGTTGATCTATGAACTTATCCTAACCACTGTCCACTGGAGCGACGGCGCAATTTTTATTTTTTTCCTTGGATTGCTCGTGATATTTTGGTGACCGTTTAGAATTTTTTCCACCCATCTTAAAAAAATCAAACCTCCGAATTTTAATATGGTTTACAAACTGATCATAGTTCTATATAGTCAATGAATTCGCCTATCTTTGGTTGATTATAACATATTCCTAGAATTTATTAAAAAAATATTATAAAATCGTAAACATTTAAAACGGAACTATTCTCCGTAATTTCTCCCTATAAACTCGCATAGGAAGTTTAATTTTGCCTCCCATTAAATATATTCTATTAAGTTTCTTTTAAACGGTCTAATTTATAATCACAATCTACATAGATATATAAGAAACTGAATTTTGATATGCTGTGAACTGTTTAATGTTACCTCTCAACTGTGTCGAGAAATGGCGACATTTGAATAGACTAAAATGGAATTCACAAAAGACTCACCAAAAATAGCTGCAATACAATAAGGTAGTATCTTAAATCCACAATACCAATTAATTCGATTATTGGTTTATTTATTGAAAATATGGCATTGTCAAACACAGTCCGACCGTAAAAAAATGTCAAAAACATAACCACAAAACTTTTGTTTTTCAAATATCATTGAATTTTGAAGTTTGAAACACGTTGAACGCCATTATCATGTACTAATAAAGCAAAGTAAACTTTAATATTGGTTAATTTTAGTTAACCTCCCCCCCCCCCCCTTCCCCCCGCCGCGAAAAGGGGTGGGGGCAAAGGGGTCTCCTGCCCCGGTTCGAAAAAGTCGTAGGTCCGAGGCTGGGTGCAGACATACGTTCACCGCTTGTTTCATTTTCGGCTATTGATACTTAGTGTGTAAGAAAGAGGGGCAGCATTACACGATTAAGAACAAATGAAAAACAATTAGCGGATTGACATTTGACGTTTTTGAATTTTTGGAATTCACGCACAGTTCAATATTATAGGTACTTATCACAAAATGCCCGCAGCTCTTTCAAATTTGAGAATTCGTTCCATACAAAATGTATGGGGAAAAGAATTTTCTCAATAACTATATTTTTCGTGAATTTTTGTGATGTTTTAACAGTTATTATCCTATCCGGGGTGGAGACAAATCCAACAAATCAAAGATCATCGAAATTGGCCCGGCCGTTCTCGAGTTATAAATAGTGTAACTAACCCGACTTTGTTTTATATATTAAGATTGTTATGTTACCGATTCTGCTATATGCTTAATCACTAATACTTATGCGTTCACTTAGGTACTTGGGCTTGGGAATACTCCGATTATTATCACATATTTTGTTTTTCATAAATATTGTTATTTTTATTGTATGTTATACTTTTTCTAGAAATGGATCAAATCGTATAGTAGTGAAACTTTCATTGCTTTGCATTTCATCTGAATAATCATGATTCAATTACCTACTGATATTTACAATGACACAGATATAACGTGCAACAAGTATTTGATTGACAAAAAATTAAATAATTACAGCTGGAAGTCTTATAGTTTAAAGATTATTCACCAGAATATCAGAAGTATGTAAAACTTTGATGATTTTCTGTTATTTCTTGATCAATTCAATCATACTTTTGATGTTTTAATTTTATCAGAGTGTTGGATCCACAAAAATTACACCTCTAAAATAATACAAACTTACACGGAATATCACTCAATTAAAAATATAAATAAATCTAGTGGTATTGTTGTTTACATTAAAGATGGTATTCAAGCGCAAGTCGAAGAAATTATATTATCGCAAGGTAACTGCCTTAAAATTGTTCTGAATAATAATTTATGTATCTTTGCTATATATAGATCACCTTCTTTCCCGAACATAGATTTTTTTTTTTAATTATTTATTTGGCTTTCACCCATTAAGGGTGATCTTGGCCATTTCTTAAAGTTAGTTACATTTTTTTAAATTGTTTACATTTCCAGTTTTCTTAAAAATAGTTAGTTACATTATCAATTTTTAAAAATTATTTGCATTTTCAGTTTTTTTTTTTAAATTAGTTACATTACCAGTTTTTAAAATTAGTTACATTTACAGTTATTTATATGGAATAGATAAATCCTATTAGCAAATACAGACAATGGGCCAAGACAAATATTCATATGATTATACAAGTTGTACTAACATACAGAGTTGGTATAGCAATTACAAAATTGTAGAGTAGGAAGATGTACAGGTTCCCAAAAATAGGAACCTGTACATCTGTACAACATACATACAAAGTAACATACAAAGATGGTATTAATAATAATTACAAATTGCAGAGTAGGAAGATCTACAGAGTTGGTATTATGTAATGGTAATTATAAAATTGTAGTGTAGGAAGATGTGCAGATTCCCAAAAATAGGAACCTGTACAACTCTGTACATAACAACACTTCAAGAACAAATGCTCACGTATGGAAGAGAAAGAAAGGTGATTGATGCTTAAATGTTAAGGCCATTTTTATAAATAAATTTTGCTAACAAATAGTGAATTTCAGGAGAGTTGAGACTAAGAAGACAGGGTACACTGTTAGGGAATTCAATTTTAAGTTTTACTAATTCATGTATGAAGTTTGGAAATTGGTCATTGATAGGACACTCAAAAAAATTATGGTCTAAAGTATCTTCTGAACCACAATCACAATAAGGCGAATTGACTATGTGGAATCTGGAGAGATGGCTAAGACAACAAGTATGACCTAGACGCATTCGAGTTATGGAAGAGATGTATTTTTTAGGCATGGAAGTGTATTTGTGAAACCAGGGCTTGACAGGAATAGAAGGTTGAATTAATGAGTACTGATGACCTTTTATCAGAGAGGATGATTTCCATTCAGATGACCATTGACGTTGTAACTTATTTTTTAAAATAGGGAAATAATCTCTAACAGGGGTAGGAATACTGCTTAATGGACCATGGAAAATGGCTTCCTTAGCAATAGAATCAGCTATTTCATTTCCAACAATACCGAGATGTCCTGGAATCCAGGCCAAGACGACTGACACTTGAGCCAGCGACATGGAATGCAGGAGGTCTCTGATAGAGCAGGTTAGAGAGTCGCTACTGGAATTGAGAGGGGATGCGCTTATTTTTTGTAGAGAGCTAAGAGAGTCTGAAAGGATGAGGGCATTTCTAATGTTGAGAGATTTGACGAGTCGCAAAGCTTCTATGATAGCTATGCATTCAGCAGAGAAAATGGAACACTCTTTGGGAAGTCTGTGAGGGAAACACAATTTCCTGTGAGGTACATAGACACTGGCCCCACAATGGGAGTCCGAACTGAGTTTGGAACCATCTGTGAAAATTTTGATATAATTTGGCCAGTTATTTTCAATAATTTTGTTGAATTCTGCATTATTGGATTGAGCTGAGTTATTTATATTTTTTTTACATATTCCTATAAATTGGTGCACCTTCGGATAGAAAGTTAGACTTTCATAGGGATATGAGTATAAGGGGAGAGATTCATTGCGATAGAAGTTTGAGGATACATCCAGGAAAGAGTTGAAGCAATCATAGAGAAGCGGAGGGGAATGTTTTTTCCAAAAAGGATTCACATTAACCTCGTACTTTAACAATTGAAGTTTGGGAATCAAGGGATGAGAAGTAATTGAGCATGTTTTGAAAATATATTTTTCTGCTAGGCATCGCCTTCTAATATTTAAGGGAGGTTCACAGCATTCAACTTGCATTGCGTTGATTGGGGAAGATTTCATGGCTCCTAATATAAGGCGAAGAGATTTTGATTGAATTTTATCTAATTTGAGCGAATTTGAAGTAGACATTGGATCAAACAGACAAGATCCGTAATCGAGATGGCTTCGGATGAGAGCATTGTACAGAAGTTTAAAGATGAGGGGTGTGATCCCCACCACACTCCGGACAGAAATCTAAGGGGATTGATGTTGCTTTCGCATTTCATGATGACATGATTAATGTGAGAATTCCAAGTAAGCTTTGAGTCTAAAAACATTCCCAGGAACTTAACTTCCTTAGAGATAGGGATGATTTCATCGCCAAATATCACCTGAATATCTGGGAGCTTTCGACGACGAGTAAAGATGACAACTTTGCTTTTGGAAGGGGAAAGTTCAAGGCCATTACTATTTAACCACGCCAAGAGTTTTCTAAGAGCATTGTTGATTGCGGATGCTGCAATAAAAATATTGCGGGATATTTTGTAGAAAGTCAAGTCATCAGCATATTGGAGTATGTTGCACAAGAATTGAATAGATATTTCTAGATCATATGTGAAAATATTGTACAGGATCGGGCTTAAGACTGACCCTTGCGGGAGACCTTTGAATATGTGTCTTATGTGGGGAGGGGATTCGGACCCATCTACAAAAATAGTTCAGTTCTCTGGGAGAGCAAATTGACAATGAATTGGACCAGTTTAGGTGGAATACCTATTGCCAGTAACTTTTCTTTCAGGATGGGGATAGAAACATTGTCGTATGCTCCACAGATGTCTAAAAACACTGCAATACAATATTCGTTTTTGGATAATGCTAATTTGATATCTGTAACAAGAGAGGAAAGGTTGTCGAGGGTACTTTTACCCTTTCTAAATCCAAACTGGGAAGAGGAAAGAATTTGATTTTTTTCTACAAACCAGTCCAATCTATTCTTAATCATTCTTTCAGATACTTTACAAAGAGTAGAAGAGAGAGCGATAGGTCTGTAGCTCGAACCTATACTTGGATCTTTGCCACTTTTGCAAATGGGAATGATATTTTGAATTTTCCAGTCTGGAGGAATAATACCAGAATCAAGAAAGGTATTGATGAGAGAGAGAAAGTAGGTAAGAGAATTGTCATCAGTATGGCAGATGAATGAATTCAGGATTTCATCCTTGCCCGGAGCTGAGTCATTGAGGTTTTCCATGGCTCTTTTTAACTCATCAATGGAAAATGTAGCATCTAACCATGAAGAAGATTTTAGAGTATGAGTTAAAGAAGGAAGTTCATCAAAATTGGGGACATATGGGGGAGCTATTTTATTAATAAAGTCATCTATCCAAATAGCAGAATTATGAGATGGCTTTGGCAGGGAAAAGGAAGATCTAAACCTGCGAATCATGGACCAAACCTCCCCCGCTGGAGTAGCAGGGGATATATTGGAACAGAAATTACGCCAGCTGTTTTTTTTTTTGAAACGGAAAGTGCGTTTAGCAACAGCTTGGGCATTCTTGGCTGAGATGTAATTATCCATAGTCATCTGTTGGCAGTACGTCTTATTGGCCGCCTTCCTTTCCTTCAGGACTCTAAGGCATTCCTCATCCCACCAAGGGGGAGGGCGAGCCTTCGAGCCTACTGGAGATGATTTGGGGATAGACTTGTCAGCCGATTTTAGAATGGAATCAGTCCAAGATTTATAAGAGGAGGTGCAGTTATCAGGAGTAGGGGGAGGCAGGGAGAGGGTATGACCCTGGATAGAGTCTCTGAAATGGGACCAATCGGCTTTTTTTGTGATAAATTTGGGCTTACTTTTAAAGAGGTTGGTATTCAACCGTTGAGCCACATTCAAAATAATGGGATAGTGATCACTGCCGCAGGGGTCTGAAGTAATTCGCCAGGAAATTAGAGGATAGATACTCGGGGAACAGAGGGATATGTCCACCGCACTAGGATTCTGTCCAGGATGACTAAACCTTGTTGTCAAACGGGGTAGAAGGGGGAATATAGAGAGATACAAATGTAATATTAGAGACAGTGGCTGCCACTAATTGGAAGGGTGAATTAGGGGGTTTAATGGAAATAGGGGAGAAGGGGAGAGAGTTTTTGATGAAAAGGGCTGCACCACCTTTCCCATCAATGCGGTCGTCCCGCAGACACTGATAGCCACTCACCTTGAAGAGTTGATATGGCTTAAACCAAGTCTCAGAGACGGCAGCAATCGATATGGAGTGTAAATGTAGAAGGCGGATGAGGTCATCCTTATTGGAGGTGGCACTTCTACAATTCCACTGCAGAATTGTTGCTGCTGGGGCAGCCATTGGGAAGAAGAGAATACAAGGAGGCGAGTAATGAGGCAGCGTTGGACGGTAGAGAATTATTATTGTTAATAATTGAGATGAGTAACATGACAAGAGTTTGAATTAAAGAAGAATTGTCATTAGAAGAATTGTTGTTTATGGAATTTGCATTTAGATCAGGGTTGAAAGAACTGCTGTTAGTTGAATTGCTGTTAGAAAAGACAGAGTTTTGAGGAAAAAGAGCGCTGTTGTTACCATTTGGGAACAAGAGCTGGGAGTTGTGGCCAAATTGATCATATCCAGGGGTTTTAATCGGACGAGAAGCGGATTTTGTCATTACAGTCTTCCTGTAAGACAAATTTGAAGAGGTATTAATTTGGGGTTGAGAGACAACTTCAGCAAAAGATTTTTTAGAAGGAGCTATTAATTTGGAGGCATGGAAGTAAGAAACGCTATTGGAGGCCATATAACTTTTTATGTTTTTTTGGCGAGAAAGTTCAGGGCAGGATGGATGTATGGCTGTGTGCGAGCCTGAACAATTGACGCAAGAGGGGGAATTGGAAGGGGAAGAGCATTGGTCTGCTAGGTGGTTTTCTGCGCATTTAAAGCAACGAGGAGAAGAGCGGCATGACTGTTTCGAATGGCCAAACCGACAACAATTAAAACATTGGATTGTCGGGAATGAATAAATTTCCACCGGGAGAGAGTTGTGGAATAAATATACGTGAGAGGGGAGGGACTGTCCTTCAAATGTCAGAACTACAGTTTGGGAGGGTTTCCAAACTACAGACTCTGATGATTTATCTTTGAAATTAAGACGCCTAGTCTTAATAACTTTTTCCGAAGATGATGGGATAATCAGTTCCGAGATAAGCTCTTCTTCTGACAGGTCTACAGGAATACCTCTAACGAGACCCAAGCGAGAGATATTGAAGGAAGGGATATACGCTTTAAATTTTTTCGCAGAGAGGGAGTCGATGGAATTAATAAATTTATTGGCATTAAATGCGGATGTGAACTCGACACAAATGCGAAATCTGCCCTCAGATCGGATACCACCTGGGGAAATGCCAAGTGGTTTTTTTCCAATGAATTTACCAAATTCAAGGGGATGTAAAGAGTGGCCAGGAGAGTTGTTTTGTACATAAACAATAAAGGGAGCTTTTGCCGAAGTCGGATACAACGAAGGAGAAGCTACAGGAACTGAGACCTGAGAAGTATCAGTGTTTGGAAGGTCGCAAACTTTCCTCTTTTTAGGAGTAGAAGATGGAATTTGATCTACTATCTCTACCTCACTACCAATGTCAAAATTTGAGGGGTCAGGGGGGGCGGGATCAGGGGGTTTCTTCCCTATGGCAAAGGCCATTGGGGAAAAGGAAATAAAACTACAAATAAAATAACACTTACTGGAGTTAGACAGCAAAAAATAAACTCAAAGAGGACAAAAAACTATAATTAAAACTGACTAAATGCCAAAAATTAGATATTTCGTATTTTAACGAAAAAAACGCAACAGTGTTTTTCAACTGTCAAAATTCGAATCCCGAACATAGATTCTTTTTTGAATTCACTTCAAACTGTCGTCAGCAGTTCCAATAAATTTGAACGTCAAATCCTTATTGGCGACATTAATATCAACACTATATCTCCATTTCACCACCAATTCAATGACTACATATGCCTGCTCACAGAAAACGGTTTAATAGAGACAATCAATACACCTACTCGAGAACAGGGCATGAACAAATCCTGTTTGGATCACATCTACGTAAAAAATATTAACTTTACTGACTCATTCGTTATCCACACGTCAATTTCCGACCACTATACGACAGCTCTGTGCTTTAAAGATAAACCACCCTCACCTGCTAAAATCAAGTACGTCCCTCGATTAAACTATAATAATTTAATTGAGGACTTACTTTTAGAAAACTGGCAAAAAGTATTTGATCAAACACACTGACATTGCGATGAAGGAATTCATTTTTATTCTACACACAAATATATCTAAACATACAAGTAACAAACTTATATCGAATAGCAAGTTCAAACTTACGCCTTGGATCTCACCCGGCCTTGTCAAATCGATTCACAAAACAAACCAACTCCACAAAAAGGCGCAAAAGTTTCCAGATAATATCCTAGTACAAACCCACTACAAGAAATATAGGAACTTATGCAAAAAGATCATTAAATATACGAAGGAAAATTATTATAAAACGTTCATTTACGAAAATTCTTATTCTCCAAAACGTATGTGGGAAGCATTTCGCAATATCAGTAAAACAAAAATCAACAGGTCTTCCGAAATTAAATCGTTGGATATCGGTAACATTAAGTCCTCTAATCCTAAAAATATGGCGAATTTTACTAATAACTACTTCACAGCGGTGGGAACCTCACTTGCCAAAAAAATTCTCGATAAATGCAATAAAACTGAAACCGAACTTGCCAAGTTGGTTACCTCTAACCTCGTCCATAAAATTGACAATATACAAACATCGAAGAACGAAGTCTTGGAAATAATTGACGACCTAAAGTCATCTAACGCTTGTGGACCAGACAAAGTTTCGACAAGTCTGCTCAAAGTAATAAAGTCATCCATAGCTTCTCCGATAGCGTTCATCTCCAATCTAAGTCTTAAATCAGGAATATTCCCCAACCATCTAAAACATTCAATTGTTGTATTACTTCACAAAAATGGAGATAAATCTGCGATTCAAAATTACCGGCCGATATCTTTGGTCAATTCTGTCTCAAAAATTATAGAAAAAATTGTCAAAAACCGTCTTAACCTCTACCTTGAAGATAATAACATTCTTTCTGAGAGACAATATGGCTTCCGACCGGGTTTAGGTACCGAAAATGCCATTGGCAATCTTACTAAAGTAATTTCTAATAATATCGATCGTGGAATTAAAAGCATCGCGCTCTTTCTGGATCTGGCTAAAGTTTTTGATACCATCTCGCACAAAATCCTTATGAAAAAACTACAGATAATTGGTATACAGGGGCAGTTACTCAAATGGTTGGGAAGCTATCTAGAAAATCGGAGCCAAAGAGTTAATATTAGTGGTACTCTAAGCGATCCAGCCAATATCAATTTTGGTGTACCACAAGGAAGTACTTTAGGACCGATATTGTTTAATATCTATATCAATGACCTTTGCAACAGTAACCTTGCCGATCATATCATCACTTTTGCTGACGATACGGTCTTAATATTTGAGAGCATAAACTGGTACGAAGCGCATAGAAAAGCAGAAATTGGAATAAACAATGTCAAACATTGGCTAGACTATAATCTCCTTACTCTTAACACAGATAAGACAAAATTTATACGTTTTAGTGCAACACAAGCGGGACAACCCAAGGTAATACTAAATATTACTATTCACGTCTGCAATGAAACGAACACTTGTACTTGCAATAACCTAGAATGCGTGGATAGTTTAAAATATCTAGGGATCACCATTGATAAATATCTGAGATGGGAAGAGCACTTTAACTCAACTGCCTCAAAAGTCAGAAAACTTACTCACCTTTTTATTACCATCAGAAATATTCTCTCTGTAAAAGATATGAAATCAATATACTATGCCATGTGTAATTCTTTACTCGAATATGCATCCCTAGGATGGGGTGGATGAGCTAAAACAATATTAGACTCCCTGGCTAAAGCACAGAAATCTCTACTAAG
This sequence comes from Limnephilus lunatus, assembly GCA_917563855.2. Classification (NCBI taxonomy): domain Eukaryota; kingdom Metazoa; phylum Arthropoda; class Insecta; order Trichoptera; family Limnephilidae; genus Limnephilus; species Limnephilus lunatus. Next base: position 5,941,269 of record OU830593.1, on the reverse strand, counting down.
AGTCATCCTTAAAAAACCACTCAGGTACCCCAATGACGCATTATTCACGGAATTTAAAGTTCTTGATGTTAGACAATTGTATATTAGAAAGATTGTATTACATGCTCAAAATCAACGTCAGTACTTCCCTTCCATTGACCACCTTCACGACACCCGACATTCAAGGAACAATCCAATAGTCCCAATAAAAACCACGAAGTCCCTTGGGCAACGGCAATTTTCGTACTTAGGACCTAAAATATTTAATATCATTGCTAATGCTTGGAAATCGAAAAGTACAACTGTTTTGCGCAAATTGATCAACTACTGGCTACTTGATTTAGGGCGGGTCAAAAGCGAAGATATGTTGACCAATAGATAGTCGAGGATTCAAAAAAATAGAAAAAAATAAAATAAAAACACACACTCATACATAAATTGTTAGAGTCCATATATTACAAAAACACATACTTATCACTCCAGAACATAACTGTCTATTCTTTTTTTTAATTTATGCGATCGATTATTTTCTAATCCCCCATCTAGATTATAAACTTATATCACTACGCTTCCCATTTTCCTTTTTCCATTTTCCAAAACATTCAGATTTAACATAAGCATTCTTCATTTTTTCTCTTCACTTAGGTATTCTTTTTCTCATAAATACAAAATTGTGTATTTATCTAAAGCTTATATGATATTTCTCATAATTACAAAATTGTGTATTTATCTAAAGATTATATGAGGAATTCAATTGTAACACATTATATTATAATATTGTAAATATTGTCATCAGTAAAATCCATCAAGGACCTCGGGGTTACATTTGATCCCAAACTTACTTTTTCAGATCATATAGTGGAGTTGACATCATCGTGTTACAAACTTCTTGGATTTGTGATAAGAATAAGTAAACAATTTTCCAAACCCGAAGCAATGACATCGATGTTCAACTGCATTATACGATCAAAATTAGAATACGCTTCTGCTGTTTGGGCCCCATACCAGCAAAAATACATAGATTTATTAGAACAAATCAAAAAAAAAATTCTAAGGTATCTTTATATGAGAATGCATGGTGGATACCCGCGATTTATGCATCATCTAGATTTGCTATTCGAAACGCGCTTCGAAAGTCTCCAATCTAGAAGGAATGGGACCCTAACAGTAACAGCTTTCAAAATTATAAACTACTACATTGACAGCCCATACCTCTTAGAATGCTATAAATTGTTCGTACCGAACAACTACTGCCAGGGTCGCCACCACGACTTGTTCTATATCCCACATGGCAGAACAGACGTTCTGGCCCAACACAGCATGACAAGAGGTATGGTACTGCTAAATGATATTTCTAGGTCTCTTGACATTTTCAACATTAGTCTTGAAGGTTTCAAGAATAAATTTAGGCAGGGACTCTAAAATATGTATTATTGAAAAAATTATGTATATATGTTACCTACGTGTATTGTAATAGGATTATATTAATCTGTAATGCACAAAAAAAAAAAAAAAAACACATTTTTTTCTTCTTTAAATAATATGTTATATACTTAAACAATGTAAAAAAAAATTATGATATGAACTAAATTTGTCAATTTGACTGGCCTAAAACAGGATCCATTCCTAGTTGGCTAGTCAAAGTTTCCACATATGTTTAATTGTATAATTTTTATCTGAAATAAATTTATTATTATTATTTACGGTGCTCCAGATTTTATGTCCAGGTTGAATCTTTCCCAAATGAAAGACTAAACCCTTCCACACACTTTTCCACAAATGAATATCTAGTAAATTAACGCAATGTAAGTGCACTATATAAGAATAAAACAATACAAGAACAATACGTCAATCCACCAGAAACATAATGGGAAAATATTTCACCGACTCCAGATATTTTCATATCAGAGGGTTCGGCTCTGATGAAATCCTAACTGATCCGATAAATCCTACTGATCCCTCAATATAAATATTTAAAAAATCTTTCGTAATCCTACATGTATTTAAAATGACCGACTTTTGCATTTTTATGTACAAATTTTTTGACAAATCTAATACGCCTAAATTTTGAATGAGAGAGCTAGGTATAATGCCAGTAGCCGAAATAACAAATGGTAATATTTTTATAGTCTGAGAATGCCAAATTCTTCTAATTTCATTTCCTAAATCTGTATATTTTCTTATTTTTTCAGAAACAGTTTTCTGTATATTACAAGAATTTGGAATAGCGACATCAATGATATAAGTTATTTTTTTAATTTTGTCATGTAAAACTATATCGGGTCTATTATGACTAAGTGTTCTGTCTGTTAGAATAGTTTTATCATAATAAATTTTATAAAATTCATTTTCTAAAAATGAATTTTGTTCATATTCATAATATTATGGTACATTACGGCAGTCAATCAAGTTATGTTTAATTACCAAACTTTGGTGAATTATTTTTAAAACTTGATTGTGCCTAAATGTATACTCGGACGGCGCTAATATAGAACATCCCGATATAATATGTTCTATAGTTTCCGGAAAAGCCAAACATTTTCCACATAAATCATCAATTTGATTTGCATCTTTGATTTATTTATTTATTTATACTGGGTTTTACAGATGTTTACATTTACATGAGAACAATCCACTTATAAAACTCAGTTATTATACAATTATAAAAATCTACAATTACGTACAATTAAATACAAATAAATACAATTAGAAAAACAAAAACATCACAAATTAAAATACAGAATTATATACAAGGTCACTCAAGTAACAAATTACAATGAGTGGTAAAAGACATGAAATACGCAAGCATGCATAGAGGGACAATTCACACAATATAATTAGTTAGTACTTTTTAACAGCGCTAGAACTTTTTTTTTAAAACTGTACAAATTATAAATGAAAATATCCACATCAGCGCACTCTATCTTGTTATACAGTCGACACATCTGGGTCAGAGGGCTGAAGTAGGCGATATTATTTTTAAATATATTAATATGAAAAATGTTATGGCGTCTTAAACAATGGGAATTGGGGACATTAATTTTAATACTGTTAAGACATAATTTAGTATCAAGATGGCCGTGAATAATTTTTTGTAAACATATTAGATCAGTCAATTGCCTTCTAGTTTTAAGTGTATCAATCTTGAAGTAATCACGACGTACATCGTATGATCTGAGATGGTCGTGTAGTCCACATTTGAAGGATAACATTCTTAGTAATTTTTTTTGAACTGATTCTACAATGTTTTCATATTTGCAGTAATGTGGATTCCAAATAGTGCTTCCATATTCAAGTTTACTTCTAATTAAGGCATTGTAAAGAGTTGGAATTGATCGTGGATCTTTGAAAGGTTTACATATTCTGTGAATAAATCCCATCATTTTTAATGATTTGCAGTTAATGTTGTTAATATGTACATCAAATATGAATTTAGAATCAAGAGTGATTCCTAGATCCCTTATTGAAGAAACTTTTTTGAGAATAATATTATTGATAACATAAGAAAAATCCTTTATAATTCTATTTCTAGTAAAGTTTAAAATGTAACATTTTTCAACATTTAAGTGCATATCATTGACAGTACACCAGTTATTGAGTGTGTCGAGGTCATTTTGAAGCAGCTGATGATCGGAAACAGACTTAATCTTACGAAAAATTTTAAGATCATCGGCGAAAAAAGCATAATCACAGTTTAATTTCGAGCCAAGGTCATTTATGAATATAAGAAAAAGCAAGGGGCCAAGATTTGAACCCTGTGGTACACCAGAAGTTACAACTATAGGGGATGATTTGTATCCATTAATAAGAACTAATTGAGTTCTGTTATACAAATATGATTTCACCCAGCGTAATAGGTCTCCATGTATTCCAATTTGTTCAAGTTTTTTTAGTAAGATGGAGTGGTTAACTTTATCAAAAGCTTTTTGGAAATCAGTATAAATTGTATCTACTTGTAATCTATCATTAAAAGAATTACAAACATAATTACAAAATTCCAAAAGATTTGAGTTGATCGATCTTTGAGGAACAAACCCATGTTGTCTAGTGCAGAGAAGGGGCTTAAAATGTGAAAAAATATTTTTATATATCAGAGATTCAAAAACCTTAGCAAAACAGGATAGTATACTGATTGGCCTATAATTTTTTATTAAAGATTGGTCTCCCGATTTTAATACTGGTACCACATGTGCTTTTTTCCACAGATCGGGAAAAGTTCCCGTGGTAAGGGATGCATTAAAAATGATAAAAAGCGGTAAACATAAAGAGTCTGCACAGCAACTAACAAAGAAAGGAGGAATATTATCAGGTCCTGGGCCCTTATTGGGATCTATTTTACTCAAAAAATATTTTATTTCATCTGCACTAATATGTATTTTACCCAAATTGTTTTGATTGTGTTCAGTTATGTTTGACATTGAATCATTAGTAGATGATTCCGACTTGGTATAAACAGATGAAAAATATTTAGAGAATATGTTTGCTATATTTTCACCGTCATTTGCGGAAATATCGTCAAGATGCATTACTTTAGGTATACAATTAGTTTTTCGTAATTGTTATATCTGCCCTTTCCTCGGCAGATATTAATTATTACAAGGTTCTTTAAATATAAATGTGTTTATTACTTTGAATAACCTAGCTGGATAGCTACGACTGTTTACTATTCGGGGGTAGGTATGTCTCTGCGCTCCCACCTGGGGAGCTGGTAAAGTCTATCTCTAGTACCACTTCATGTACACTAATGCCATCTGGCGAGCTATGGCGCAAGCTAATTGCTTACCGCCATCTATCGTATTATTACCATATTACATACCTATTTACTATACATTACACCCTCCCCGACCTAATCTCAAGCCCCTGGCTACAATAAATACAAGTCATGTTTTTTTTTTACAAATGATGCTATACAATTAACAAAAATGGGATTTTAAATATTTCATTTTTACACGATTTTATACACTAAATTCAACCAAACATAGTCATGATTTTAAATACTTCAACTTAAGTACTTCTGTTTCTCTGGGAGGGACCTCTATGAACGCCTTGAGCGGAGCCTCCCGTCCCAAGGTCTTGGTTGAGTAGTTTGCTCTCGATCATCCGCTGGTAATCTGAAATCAAGAGAACACCCCGTTAGCCCCTTCAACAAAGCTGAGGTCCCCAACTCGTCTGAAGCGCATTTCGTGACCTCAGACGCGGTGGGTGGGTTATCTTCTACACTCTCCTCTTCCCATTTCACAGATAAACTCCTTAACTGATCAATATGCCTCTTCCAAGTCAACGGAGTACCACAGATTCTAACGATATAAACTTTTTTTCCCACTTTCTTTTCTACAATACCTCTAACCCAACAAACTTTATTCACCTGACGAAAGTCCTTGACTAGACATTTTTGTCCAACATGTAAATTCCTCATTTGTACTGTCACTGAATTAATTGTCTCCTGAGAAGTTATCCCAAGATCGAAACATTCCATAAAATCTCTACCCACAATTAATTCTGTTCCATTTATTACTACAATAAAATTAATATTTTTGTTCCTACCCTTGAATTTCACATCAAAAATCGCCTTTCCTACGATTTTTAAACGATTATTTCCATAACCTGAAATAATTCGCTTGTCTTGTGACAAAATGATTGAGCTAAAATGTCTTTTAAAAATACACTCCGGCATTACACATAAAGATGAACCTGAATCAATCATTGCCGTAAACTTCTTGTTATTAATTTCAATTTCCGCAGTGATAGGACTAATTGACGCAACTAAAACTTTACTATCCCTGTGATTTTCAAAAATGGGATTTATAGGATTATTCTTGCAAAATTTCTGTAAATGCCCAACGCCCTTACATTTAAAACATTTCGCATTACGAAATTTACAATCAAACGATAGATGATCATTCCTTTTGCAAATAAAACACTGTTTTTTAACATTACAAAATTTCTGTAAATGCCCAACGCCCTTACATTTAAAACATTTCGCATTACGAAATTTACAATCAAACGATAGATGATCATTCCTTTTGCAAATAAAACACTGTTTTTTAACATTACAAGAGGGTGATCTAAAATTCGTACCAGAATTTGATCCTAACCTATATGCTGGTTTCCTGTTAAAACTACCTCGTCGCTCGTCTCGGTTCGTCGATCGTTCCCTACGCTGATCTCGCTTAAACCCATCGCTAATAACTCGCTTTTTTACCAGATTTACTTCTGATTTAACCGTATTAACACTATCCAAAGTTGACATATTAACTGCAAGTCCTTCTATTTCATTAAACGATAACTTTTGTCCTTCCACAAAAATTTTCTCTTTCGCGCGACCCGGTAACAACCCGATTGCAAACATGTCTATAAGATTTTTTTCAAGCCTCATTTCAAATTGACAATACGTTGCTAAAGAACGAAGTCTTACCGCGAAATCTCTTACCGTCTCGCCTTCTTGTTGTCTCGCTAAAAAAAATTTCTCCCGTTCTTTAAAAACTAAACGATTTTTGTTACAATGTTTGTCGAGAAGCGCTAAAAGTTTATCAAAAGATAAGTCCGTTACTTTACTTGGAAAACACAGATTAATTAGTAAGGTTAACGTTTTTGATTCTAGGAGATTCAATAAAAAAGCCCGTTTTTTCTCACCAGACGCTTTGTCATCATGAATCACGAAAAATTGCTCTATCCGAAGTCGAAACAACTCCCAGTCTCCGGAGAGATGGCAAAACGGAGGTATTCTACCCGATTCCATAACTCCCAACAGATAGATCGGCAAAAAAAACAACAATAACAAATAATCCCTCTCAAAGAAACAAAAGAACTTAACTCAGGAACTCTTCTGGTCTGGTCCTCTCCTTCCCTTCCTCTGGGTTGTATCCTTGTCCTCTGATTAATCCAATGATTAGTCCTTGAAACGATTAATCCAATGATTAGTCCTTGACACGGTTAATCCAATGATCCACAACCAGATCGCCTCCTTGCGGTATTTTTCTTCTTGTTCCTAGAACAAAAAAAACTTCTTCCAGCCCGTAGCCACGGAAACAAATGCTCCTTAATCCCGAGCAGAATCTCTTCCGATTCTTTTGCCAAAACTGCAAGTCACTTCCGCAGTGACTTAGTCCTCCGTGCCCAGCACAAATTATTATTCGCACGCGTAACTTTCCACACAATTATACTTTAACGGCTGCGCCAGTTGTTATCTCTGCCCTTTCCTCGGCAGATATTAATTATTACAAGGTTCTTTAAATATAAATGTGTTTATTACTTTGAATAACCTAGCTGGATAGCTACGACTGTTTACTATTCGGGGGTAGGTATGTCTCTGCGCTCCCACCTGGGGAGCTGGTAAAGTCTATCTCTAGTACCACTTCATGTACACTAATGCCATCTGGCGAGCTATGGCGCAAGCTAAATGCTTACCGCCATCTATCGTATTATTACCATATTACATACCTATTTACTATACATTACAGTAATGATTTTGAGTATGACCAGAATAACTTTATGTTATCTTGCAGACCACTTTCGACAGAGTTGATATATGATTTATAACATTCGCTTTGTATTTTTTTTTGTAAATTTCCTTAAATAAGAGAATTCCCTATAATCTGACTCGTAACCATGTTTTTTTACCTTAAGTCTAACTTTGTTTTTTTTCTTAAGAAGAGCAATCAATTGCTGATTAAACCATACAGGATATTGATTTTTTGTTTTAGTACCATATTTTTTAAAGTATTTGACAATTATTTCCCACAATTTTTCATAAAATAAGGTTACCATATTATTCACATTTTTATTTTTAAAAAGAGTTATCCAATTAACAGACAATAGATCCTGTCGACATTCATCAAAGTTTCCCTTCCTGAAGTTATATTTTGAATCACTTCTATTCATTTCTAGGAATTGATCTTTGTTTAGTTTCACTATAATTTCAAATGAAGGGTGATAGTGATCCAATTTGGTTAAGCCTGGTGCTATATGTATATCAATGTTAACTTTATCAGAAAAAACAAGATCCAATAAATTTTCATTCCTATTTAGTACATAATTAAATTGATACAAATTGCAAATTGATGAGAGATTGACAAGACTGTGTGCTTTCATGCTTTTATAATTAGAAGGGGAAAGTACATTATTTTTGAATGAATTGTCAGGTAACCATTTAATTTCGGGCAAATTAAAATCACCAACAAAAATAAACTGCGAATTGGAAATCGAATACTTTAAATACAGATCCTGTAATTTTTCAATATGTTTACAATAATTATCAACAGTTACACTAGGAGGAATATAGAGGATGCATATAAAGATGAGCGAGTTGGAACGAGACTTAATTACAAGCCACAAATCTTCATTGTCACTCTCCCACTCCGTTTTTCTTGACACAAGAAGTTTTTTAGAAACGGCGGCTAGAACTCCGCCACCTTCTTTAGACACAGATTTGGTTGACTCACGATCTCTTCTAAATATTACATATCTATCATCAAACAATTCTTCACTAAATACTGTTGAGTTCAGCCATGTTTCAGAAAAACAAATAATGTCATAATTATTGATTAAAATATTATTGCGCACACTTACGGTCTTTGTTCGAATACCCCTCACATTTTGATATAATATATTTAATGCATCAACCGCAAGTACCTCGCCATCTATTTCGGTATGGTTAGATGCCATAGTCAATGGTGGAGAGGTCCTTCAATAGTGCTGCTTTGTAGGCCGGGCAATCCTTATCTCCGGTGGGGTGGGCACGTGAAGCTGCAGGCTTTCCAAAACGTGCGCATGTGGCGCAACTGGGTGCTGCAGCAGCAGCGGGGCAGGCCTCACGCGCGTGTCCTTCTACACCGCAGTGGGAGCATCTCTTTGTATCTTTGCAATACTTGTGCGAATGTCCGACCATTTGGCAATTCAGACACACTGTAAGTCCAACAAAGTCACGCACACCGCAAACGGTCCAGTCCACAAATACACGTCCTTGTTCCACCAATGCATGACGAATGTTAGCAGGCACCGAGTACACTCTGTGGCAAGACGGTCCGGTTCGAGCTCCAGCCATATGACTCAGTTTGCACTTGGATACACACTCTTTGAAGTCATTAGATTCAGAGATTCCGGAGAGGGCCTTCTCTAAAAAGTTCTCGTCCGTAAGTTCACGGGGCACATTAAAGAATATCATTCTAGGCTGCCTCTTAATTGGAAGACGGGCACTCAGCAAGTCGGAGCTACATATAACAGGATCATTTAAAAGCCTTTCTTGTTCCTGGCTGCTGGCAGTGTGGATAATGACTCCTTTGTTTTTGATATTTTTTACTCCCGTTATCCTTATTCCTAACTGCGATGGCTTAACGATGTCCTTAATTATTTTTTTTGTGCCATCGCTATCATCAACTCCCGGTAGTTTTGGAAAAAAACAAACAGATGGTCTTGGTTTCCCTATTTTGATGCTGGTACGAGTGAGTGGTGGGGGCACTGGGAGTTTTTTCTTTGTGACTTCAGCGAAAGAAAGGCTAGCCTCTGTCGCATCAGCCACTCGGCGCATTACTGGACCCAGATCTGACTCAAGCTGTTGTATTTTATCCAGCAGCTGCTTTGCATAGTTTTCCGCCATTTTCTTCTCAGCTTGCAAGACCTTGATGTTAGCTAGAGCCGAGTTTAGGTCTCCTCTAAGTTCTTCCTTCTCTAGCAAAAGTTGTGCAACGGAGCCGAGAACATTTGTCACGTTTCTTGATACTTTGAGCTGCTGCTCTTTGGAGACTTTGGATGGTTTTTCAGCCAATGCGTCCTGTAGGGCTTTTAGGGCAACTTGGGTACCGGATAATGTCTGGTGTCCTGATACATGACTAAGGTCAGGGTTGGTTTCGGCTTCAATCTCCTCAGCGTCTGAGTCCGATTCTTCGGATTGGGAGGTGTAAGGGGAAGCAATAATAGGGCTTTTAACAGAGTTCTTTTTTTTCCCCATAATTATTACACATATGTAACTTCAGTTCAATGTTAAAAAAGTATTTTTCTTCAAAATACAATTAGTTTCGATTTGTGATGAAAGTATTCAAAGTTCACAACACTTAACAACCAATTGGAGCCCGGAACAGTGAGCTCATAATCAAACGCAGCCAATGAACGCACTTGCTGCCGTAAACATCACTGTGGTACTTTTGTATGAGAAACAATTATTATGGATGATAACTTTATTACTATAAAAATATGCTTAAAATCGAAGAATTCACAAGAATAACACTTCCACAGGTTGAACATTCGTTGTTTTTTACGATAAATAATAGATGATGATATGCTTCCTATAATTTTTAGTATTAATGACTCTATCTTGAATGGCAAGCATAAAGCCTTCTATTTCTGCACTCAACTCTCCAATACTCAACCATTTGTTTGACGAAAATTTGTCAACATATGTTTGGTTGAGATAATTGAAGTGTTTTGCGTGAAGAATTTTATTTGACCAGGAATCTAATAATTCCTGGTTGGTATTTATAAGAATGCTGGCATTCTCGTCGTATAAATTTAATGGTGAAATATTTCTATCTGCCTTGCAAATTATTTTGTGCATTTCTGAACTATCAGCTTTCCTATGGAAAAAATTTCTTAGCATTTCTACCTGATTATGTTTTAAAGATGTTATTTTGACTATACCTCTACCTCCTAAATTTCTGGGTAAATTAATTCGTTATTATTATTATTATTATTATATTATTATATTATTAAGAGAATGGTTTTTCTGTCTTTTGTATCATATTTATCGTATGAAATTAGAATACGTATATGATTTTATGTTCATTTAACTATTTAAAATAATTTACATGGAATGATTTTATATTAATAAAACTGGCAGAAATTTGGCAATATTAAAAACTCAGATTACACAACGCACTTTTTCCAATAACCTCTTAAAAATGCATCTGAAACACCGTGAAAAAAATAATCCAGTTCTGTGTAATTTTTTGTTGTTCTTTCAGCAGGCCACACATAAAGGCCTAGCGGGCCGCAGGTTCCCCACCCCTGATTTAAGGAAAAGAATCACAATTGTATATCATAAGGTGACAAATATCTTTAGCGCCCCCCCCCCCCCCCCCCTTGAGTTTTTTCTGTATCCGCCACTGGTGTAGTGTCGGTATATTCCTCCTCAAGTTGACGTTGGGCTTTGCCAACTCAATGCATAATTCACGAATAAATTCTTTACGGCGGCTGCGATCGTTAGGCCTCCATTCGGGAAATCATTCAACCAATAGTATATATGCATTTAGAGCAGCAATATCAATCAACTCCATGAACAATCTGAATGGCCATCGCCGGGTATTCCTGACACATGAGTACTCTGCTGTCATTTTGTCACCTGTTGTTATCAACTCCTCCCTTGGTTTTATTGTAATGCAAAATTATTTGGGTTTTTTTTTCACTGCGTGCTATTTCCCCGTCATTAAATTGGGTTGATAAAAGCATGACAGCCTTATTACGTTTAGGTACGTAGGATAGCATCGTCATTTTATCTGTGAAGCCAAATATTGTGGAAAATTCTTCCCGATTTTTATTGACCGCAAATGCATAAGGAATATCTTTTTTATTTTTCCTTATGGTCCCAGTCAGCGTCAATTTGTTATCAAACAAAATATTAGCCAACGGGATAGATGTAAAAAAATTATCGGTCGTAACTCCTCTCCACGATCCATAATATGGACTTACCAAGTCGGTAACCACTCTTTGACCCTGGTTGCCTTCCCTTTTATTATTAATCATGCCCGTGTATACTTGCATATTCAAAATGTAGGCATTAACGGGATCAGATGCAATCCAGATTTTTATGCCGTAACGCCCGGGCTTGCTTTTCAGTTACACACGAAACGGGCAATTTCCCCGAAATATTGCCAACCGCTCGTCCACAGTTATATTACACGTTGGCGAATAATTACTTCTGCAGGCTGGTGTGAACAGATCAATTACATGCTTTATTGCTTCTAACTTGTCCATAGATTCTTCCATTCTGCTGATCCGAGTCTCCCTATCGTCAAATCGTATGCTCCGATAAATTAAAGCAAATCTGTTTCTTGCCATTGTTGCAGCATAAAAATGCTGCCGAAAAAGTTCACTGCTGGTCCACAATTCTTGAAAGTTTTGTTTTCGTCATCGTTGTCTCCCAGCAGCTAGAAGTATGGCGATAAAAGCATATATTTCCTCTTCTTTCATATAGTGATTCTCAGAATCAGGAAACTTTCTTCCAATGAAGCGATTTGTTTCTTTACGCACCTTTTGAATTATTGCTTCGTTTATAAATAAACAAAATGCGTCTCGAGGTGAATTTATATTTTTGGCTTCATTTTGTAAACCAGGATGCTCATTAACAATATTATGAGCTCTAGATATTGCCGAAGGGGGCGGAACTGAGCTCCACTGCATGCCCGATTTTGATGACATGAAGGATACTTCACTCGCTGAATGGTGGGCATTTAAATCAGAGGCGGCTTCACTTACGCCGGTCTTTTCATCGTCATCGGTATCAGAATCCTCCAGAATTTCGACATTATCCTCCACGTCCGTAAGGTCCTCGGGTGCTATATTCTCGAATTCAATGTCACTTTCACTGTCAGAACCATTACCCCCCTCCCCCTACCATTGTCAGAATCAATACCCTCACTATCTTCTTCGAGAATTCTTAAAAGTTCTTTCTCGGTTAAACCTCTTTTTGTCATTGTGAAAGCGAAAATAAAACTATGACAGAAAAAGTTTAAAATACAACACAGTAAAAATATTTGAATGTCAGTAACACAGATTTAAAAATGTTGTACAGGAAAAATACAGTTCTTCACTATTTACCGATAATTAGCGAAAATACACGACCGATCTCAAAAAAATTCCGAAACTAACTGTACCTCAGATGTAGGCGTGCGCGTTATTTAACGTAACTAGATACAACTGGTTTTACTAGTTTCGTTAATGAAACGGAAATAACTAGTTTCGATAAAATTACAAGTAGCGATTTTTGTAAATGCGTTATTCCTGAAACTGTGATTGTTGGTGTTGGGTGTGACGTGAGTAGTTTCGCATCGTTTCGCATCGCGCCTACCGGCCGGCCGAGCTAGCGAGATGGCAGATCGAAAATTTCCGAGTAAGCGGGAGTATAGTGCGTGACACGAAATCCGAAGTAATCCTATTGTTAAAGTAATATTATTGATTTCACTGTATAGCTACAAACTTTTATATACTAGTGTTAGCAATAATAAAACGCTAAGTTAATATTAATGATGAAATATATTGTCTCCACGTTAATTGACAATAACAACATTCAAGAATCAGCAAAATTATATTCCGCGTTCCGCCATTTGTAAATCCAGCCGTTGGCTGTCCGCGCTGTTGGTAGTACTCTCCTTTACCGGCCGCTGTAGACGGTGTAGTCTCCCCGTTGGCCGCCAGAGGCGATAGCAGTACCTCTGGAGCCGTAAACGTGTGAAGCGGCAATATTCAAACATGCTGCTAACACGGCCATACTGACCACTGCTTTGACCTCAAAGCAGGAAGCTAAAAGAAAAGAATAAAAAAAAAATATTACAGGGATTGAAATTTTTTCCAACCCCAAAATGGTACTGACAAACAGATTACCCTGCTCGCCTTTCCTGACCATTGCAGAAATTTGTTCACCCGGTCAATTCCTCATATTTTCATATAAGTCTGTGAGTGCTGCGATTGGGTCTCTTACCCACCACTTCAGAACCATCGTTCGGCAAGACTTCTACCACCTTATAAGGCAAGCTCCGAAACCGACCTTTCAACTTTTGTACACGTCAAAGTGATCGTTCGGCAAGACTTCTACCACCTTATAAGGCAAACTCCGAAACCGACATTTCAACTTTCTGTACCCCGGATTTCCCCCAGAAATCCGTATCAAAACTGTATCGCCAACGCGATACGAAGGTTTAATTAACCGTTTTGCATTGAATTGTTTCATCTGCCGCCTTTGATCTGCATCAAAAAGCATGAATCGGTTCGAGTTGAACCGTTTCATCTACCGCCTTTGATATTTATCAAAAGAACCCTTGTCTCAGCACGCAAGACCATAAGGTCCTGCTACTCACCAACCTGTGAGTATATGAATCGGTTCGAGATGAACCGTTTCATCTGCCGCCTTTGATATTCATCAAAAGAACCCGTGCCTCAGCACGTAAGACCATAAGGTCCTGCTACTCACCAACCTGTGAGTTTATGAATCGGTTCGAGATGAACCGTTTCATTTGCCGCTTTTGATATTCATCAAAAGCACCCGTGTTTCAGCACGTACGACCATAAGGTCCTGCCACTCACCAACCTGTGAGTTTATGAATCGGTTGGAGATGAACCGTTTCATCTGCCGCTTTTGATATTCATCAAAAGCACCCGTGTTTCAGCACGTAAGACCATAAGGTCCTGCCACTCACCAACCTGTGAGTTTATGAATCGGTTCGAGATGAACCGTTCCATCTGCCGCTTTTGATATTCATCAAAAACACCCGTGTCTCAGCACGTAAGTTTATAAATCGGTTCTAGATGAACCGTTCCATCTGCCGCTTTTGATATTCATCAAAAGCACCCGTGTCTCAGCACGTATGACCATAAGGTCCTGCCACTCACCAACCTGCGAGTTTATGAATCGGTTCGAGATGAACCGTTCCATCTGCCGCTTTTGATATTCATCAAAAGCACCCGCGTATCAGCACGTATGACCATAAGATCCTGCCACTCACCAACCTGAGTTTATGAATCGGTTCGAGATGAACCGTTTCATCTGCCGCTTTTGATATTCATCAAAAGCACCCGTGTCTCAGCACGTATGACCATAAGGTCCTGCCACTCACCAACCTGTGAGTTTATGAATCGGTTCGAGATGAACCGTTTCATCTGCAGCTTTTGATATTCATCAAAAGCACCCGTGTCTCAGCACGTATGACCATAAGGTCCTGCCACTCATCAACCTGTGAGTTTATGAATCGGTTCGAGATGAACCGTTTCATCTGCCGCTTTTGATATTCATCAAAAGCACCCGTGGCACCCCAAAAAGGTACGCCATCGCCAAAATTGTCATGCTGACAACTTTCATGCTTGTTTCTGCCTTTGCCTCTAATCGGCAGTTTTTTTCATGAAGCCACCCTGGAGAGCAATAACACGCAGCATTCCGTTCACGCTCTTCACGAAAGATCATAGTAAATTGATCTACCTGCTCAACGCAACAGCAAAAGACATCTCCATTTTCTAAAAACCCCGGGCTCACATATCACATCGCCCAGTATCTCATTTTCCAACCAACATTTAAAATAGTTTTTCACATATTTTGTGATAACATTCCTCTTCCATGGAAACCAGTATTTGTCCCGGACGGCAGCCAGTGTTTGATTAACACCTCGATGTTCAATCTCATCATGAAGAATCCAAAGAACGCCACACTTGACATTTCTAGGTGTTCACCATTTAGAATATCTTCGAACCATTCAACATCGAATCATTTTGATTATCTCCGAATCATTTCAAACCACTTTGAATCATTTCGATTAACTCCAAACCATTTCAAATTACTTCGAACCATAATACTAGGTTTTGACATAGATAGTCGGTATAATTGTAATTCAACATGATTACAACTTCTTTTCGCCACACATAAACGGGCTTTAATTTTCGCAAACATATTTCCTTTTAGTTATAGCAATAAGGCATCTGCGATCAAAAGCAAATCACAATATTCATCCCTTTTTGTTAGCTAGACGGCTACCAAGATCAGATTTTGTCATCGCCGCGTAAACTTTCAGCAACGTAATTTTGTAACATTTTGAAGTTCCGAAGATTTCACCAATTGCCATCAAAATATCATATGATCATATCCATCTGCTATCTTCTGGCCCTGAAGTCAGCTTTCCTCAGATTACGCGCCCAGCACAATGCTGGCGACTTTATTTGACAGTCCTTTGTTGACATTTTTGACAAATGTCTTCGATCATCAAATTAGGCTCACGATGATAAACACGAAAGGGAAAGGTCTTTTTGACAAACCCATTGAACCACAAATGAGTTTTCAAGCACCAAATTAAAATTTTCAATGCGTCCTTTCGGCGGAAACACGATCCACGCATTCCTCCGATATCGGGCATCAATGCATCTGTCATCACTGTAATTACGCGGCATTTTACGTAAATTCATAACAGAAGTCCAAACATTTCACATATTTTCAGAAGTCCGATACACAGATTGTCATTTAAATCACCGGCATCAAACATAAACAAACTCGAGAGACGCCATGATGGACGCCGTTTGTATACAAAACACGAGTTTTTGTCAGGTGAACGAAACAAAAGCCAATAAACACTTGCTTTTACGAATCCCACTTCTGATGTTAGCAATAATAAAACGCTAAGTTAATATTAATGATGAAATATATTGTCTCCACGTTAATTGACAATAACAACATTCAAGAATCAGCAAAATTATATTCCGCGTTCCGCCATTTGTAAATCCAGCCGTTGGCTGTCCGCGCTGTTGGTAGTACTCTCCTTTACCGGCCGCTGTAGACGGTGTAGTCTCCCCGTTGGCCGCCAGAGGCGATAGCAGTACCTCTGGAGCCGTAAACGTGTGAAGCGGCAATATTCAAACATGCTGCTAACACTAGATAGTCATTTAATTTATTTTCGTTTCGCGTGTAACTGTATAGTTGGTGGAGGTATACACAAACAATCACAGTAGCTGAATGAAAATAACTAGTTACAAAAGTTTTGAAACAGGTTACGCCGACCAAGAAACTAGTTTCGTTACGTTTCTTGAAAATGTAACGACCCACGCCTACTCAGATGGGCACAGACACCGTCTACGATGGACTGTATTTCGACAGATTATGGGTGAGGTGTCACATTGCGCACATATTATTTATTACGAATATTACTTTTTAAGATGTTTTGTTTTTGAAGAGCAACGAGTTATTTTGATATCAACTTTGATAGAATTATTGTCTGATATGGACGAATAATATAACTTTATCTTTCATCGGATTTTTAGGAGCCGGCGAAATATCATTATCAATATATTTATAATGAAGCGCGCTAAAAATTGGATATATGTATTTTTAAATCCGTAAACATATTTCCGGAATACATGTATAATAATTGAAGTAGGCGTCCTGGCGTAGTCTCGGGAGGTCTCCGGTCAGGTTGTAAGGCTGACGCTGCTTTTTTGGCCCCTTTAGTTTCTACGCCAAGATGGGCGTACTGGGAGGAGAGATTGAGGGTTATCCTTGAAACACTTGTGTTCTGGATTAATTGTAACTTTATTTTCACTTTACAAT
Source organism: Limnephilus lunatus (assembly GCA_917563855.2). Taxonomy (NCBI): domain Eukaryota; kingdom Metazoa; phylum Arthropoda; class Insecta; order Trichoptera; family Limnephilidae; genus Limnephilus; species Limnephilus lunatus. The sequence continues at coordinate 5,924,003 of OU830593.1, read as the reverse complement.
CAGAGGTTGACTGGCAATTAATTAGCTTAATTGAGTCGGTAAGAGATTAAAGAGAGAGTTCAGAGAATTGATGCGAGACCTTTTAGAATGAGTTTGCAAAACAATGACACCCGTATTTATAAACAAAGCAAGATTTGACGTGACCACAGAGAAAAGACAATATAGATGAGAAATGACAATATTACACTATGAAATAGCATAGACAAAAAGATTTGAAGTAAGAGGTGGCATAGACATAAAAAGTTAAAAGTAAAGGACTGTACACATCGAGATTAATACTGAGAATGAAAAGTGTTATGAAAAGAATGAATTTAAATATGAAATAGGACAATCACAACACAGAGTACACAACAATAATAACAAATATGTATTAAAGCATAATTATACATACATACCTATCGTATAATTTATAATTTATCATCCGCTTCCTTAAAAGAGGTGTAATAAAATATTTAGTAGGTAATAATTATGTAAGTACCTCTCCTTGTCAGTCGTATTTAATAAAACGTTAAAATTGTCATGTCTTTCATTTAATAAATGCGCACACTATTATTTTTTAGTTATTGTTATTATTGATAGAAAAAATCATGTAGGGATAAATGCGCAACGTTACACCTCTCAAAGTTAAAGCAAACCCTTCCCCCCCCCCCCCCCCTCAGCCGCTACATACTGCCCCGTGTCAGCTGGTGCCAGTCACGGCGCGCTAGGGCTAGGTGTATTATACCTACTGACAGGGCTGGGCAAAATACATGCTTTGCTGTAATTGAAATACAAAATACTTTTTTCGCGTGTATTTAAAATACGAAATACAAAATTCTTTCAAGTCGTGTATTTAAAATACAAAATACAGTATTTTAACATTTTTTTTAATTCAAATACAAAATAAATTTGGTTTTGGTAGAACCTTTGGTTTCAATAAATTGTCATAAGTGCCCTTATCTAAAGTGGGTGATCGACGTACGAGCCTATACCGCGGTTTTAAAAACCGTCGGTTTTACTCGCGGATCGTTGGTGCTGATCGACTAGCGAGTAAAACAGTCGTATCGTAGTCGAATTGAGGTTAACATGTCTTGTGAAGCTTTGTGTTATCTTGGTATTATAGCATACCACGAAATTAAGAAAAAAAGCGAAAACGCCCGAGAGTTTGGGTTAAAAGTTAGATTGAGAAAAGACAAGCGTTATCGCATACACATTATTTAATTCGAGAATTGTCAGCAGAACCACTCTATTACAGAAATTATCTGAGAATGTCTGAAGAATTGTACAACGAATTATTGTCTTTAGTAACACCTATGATACAAAAGCAAAACACTATAATACGAGAAGCTATTTCTCTTTTTTGTATTATGTTTAATAACCAATTTATTATGCTACATATTACATGCCTTAACTCCTAAATAACATATGTATAAATAACATGATATTGTAAAAGCCTTCAAATAAATATATTCTTATTCATCCCTGATGAAGGTTCGGGTCCAACCGAAACCGGTTGGAGAAGGAAATAATAAAGTGGAATAAAAACAAAGTTATATAATTGTGTTTATTATTATTTTTTTAAACTTTATTTTCCCAAATTTTACATTTGATGTATACAATATTATGATATAATAAGAATAATGGGAACCCACTAAGGTGCAGCCTGTGCGTGGGTAATATAGTTTAATGTATTTTATTTGTACCTAGAAAGAACAAACAATTTTTTGTATTCGCTTGATTTAGTTTGCTATAAACAGGGCCACTCTCGGTAGCTATTTATGAATTCTACGATGAAATCGTGAATGTGAATTCGCAGATCCATTATTACGTGACGTCAGTCCTCTAGCGCTGTCGCCGATAACTGACGGCTTGGCTCGCCGGCCGTGATCGACATGCAGTTTTGAACGACGAGCCGAGTAAAATATCAAGCAAACATGACGAGCCACGAGCCAGGCTCGTCAACTCACAAAACCGCGGTTTTGCAATGATACACCGGCGAGCTTTACCGACGAGCCATAAGACCGCGGTTTTACTCGCCCGTCGATCAGGCCCTTAAGGGTACGTTTCCATAGAAGCTCACATACCTCGAGAAAACAAAATTATTAACGACCATCAACACGGGTTCCGGCGGAAACGCTCGTTCGGTGATCTTCTCGCGTATGTACCGCATTTTTGGGGGCGGTGCCTGGAACGTTTCGGTGAGACTCAAACGGTTGCACTGGATAATTCCAAGGCCTTTGACCGGGTTTGGCACCGAGGACTTGTTAAAAAACTACCTTCTTACGGACTTCCCGCATCCCTATGTACTGTGGATTGCCGACTTTTTGAGGGGGAGGTCGATTCAGAAGGTAGCCGATGGTTTCACTTCTTCCTCACACTCAATAAATGCTGGCGTCCCACAGGGATCGGTTCTGTCTCCGACTTCGTTTTTGTTGCACGTCAACAAACTTTTGTCATGTGCACCAATTCATTGTTAGGCGAATGACAGTTCAGTCCATGATAGCTTTTTGTTTGACGTGCCCTCAAAGGGCTCACAAACTCCAACGGCTCGGAGGGCTTTGAAGCATAGAATGGACGGTTACCTCGAGAGTGCTTTCTCTTGGGGTAAAAATAATCTCGTTGAATTAAATGTTTCGAAGACCCAATCATGTCTGATTATGTCTTAAAGGGATCGAAATGAAAACCTAGTCTCCTTCAACGGAAGCAATCTTCCGAACAGACCCTACATTCATATGCTTGGTGTAACTAGGGTTACCAGATTTCCGGATTTGGACCAGACGACAGTTCGGTGTTTTGAATGGCTGTCCGGTCTAGAAAATTTTGGAAAACCGGACAATAGAATGAAAACAACACCTACAAAACTTTTAGTTGCTTGTATATTGAATGCGGAAGAATGCCTACGCTAGATGAACTAATTGAAATATGGTCGCTGTCCCCGTGGAAAACTCTTCCTGAAAATCTTTGTAAGGAACTGGCTGCGCTCAAAGTATTTTTCTTTTACTTGAAGGATATATGTTGAAAATGGTACAATAACAATATATGTAGTAGGTATTGCCATTTTAATGCCTTCGCAGAAAGAGTTTTTAATGTAATGGGTAATAGAATGGATTATTAAATGATTTTTTCAGAGATGACGAATATATAATATAGACCAGAGATTCCCAAACCTATTTTTCTCGTAGACCCCTTTCAAAATTTTACTGATTTCGGTGGACCACCTGCTGCTACATTTCTACCACATTCCCAAAACTCTCAAATTCGTCAAAAAATGTGAAGATTAGATCTAACGATGGGAATTTGCGTCGCGGCTAAGTTCTAACCCTAAATTCGGAGTGGTATAAATAAAGAGAAAAATAGTTTAATTTATTGTGTTCTATTTATTAAAATAATATGATTAGGTATAGACTTAGGGGGGAAATAAATGTAGATTGTAGATGACCCAAATTTTTTATTTTTATTTCATAAATTGTTAGTATAACCATTGAATTTGTTCTCAAAGTTTTAAATAAAAAAAAAATCGTTCCGGTGTTATGAGGGTGTTTGTGCCGAAACGCATGGTTAACTTAAAACGCATTTTTCTCGAAACTTTTTAAAAATTTTTTGTGCACTTCTAGCTCAGAAAGTTTTTAACCAAACATTTAAAAAAATTTCAAATACCGTAACGCTCTATCTGTGTGAACCGAAATTCATAGTAATATCATTGTCAAAAGTATTTATTATTTGCATAAAATTGCAAAAAATCAAGGTTTGCCTATTTACACACCTGTAAAAAAAATCTATTTTTTTGGGAAAAGTTAAGTTTACACAGAAGAGACACATGTTCTTAAATTAAATTTTAAACCCTATTGATTTGAGATGAAAACTATGTCCTCCAAAATGCATACAAAAACTACACGATGGTGACGGTCGACGCATAGCTGCTGAAAATTTTCATATTTTCTGAGGAAATGCTTAGAAAAATTTACATTTTTTTTCTTAAATACGCATAGATGCTTAAAATGACCTCAACGTTTCAATAAATTATACACATTTCTTACATGCCAAAAAAATCACGAAAATTATAAAAACAAACCTAGTCCTTTGTCCTGTATTTCCCACCTTTATAGAATTTAATATCGAATACGCAAGTTTTTACAAGTAACAGTCGCTGACCTTCTTAAAGAACACTACTCAAAAAAAACTTAAGGGAGGTTTAAAATAAGGAAAATATTGCTAAATATTAAGGCTATCTGATCCATAAGCCGGCTTAACTGAAAAAAAATTTAAACCCGTGGACAAAAAATTTTCAAAATAATTTTTTCTCACTACCTATCTATTAGGATTGCAAGAGAACTATAACTCAAAATGTAGTTACACCGAAATAGTCAAAAATCACCGAAAAATTAGGATTTTTTTCGTTCACTTAATTTTTTTTGAGTAGTGAATTATCTGCCAACATATGTAGATAGGTAAAGTCAAGCCAACATTTTTGATCTATACTATTAAAACCAGATAAATTTTCGTGGACCCCCACTTACAACTTGTGGACCCCCATTTTTTTTATCATGCCAACGTGGACCCACGTTGAGTCTCCCGTGGACCCCTGGGGGTCCACCTGTACCACTTTGGGAATCACTGATAAAGTTAGTAAATGTTTCTTTAAATTAATGTTTTGAGAATATGATTAGCTGCAGACGAAACACGAAGAAGGTTTTTTTCCACTGTGAATCAGCAAATGGATCCTCAAAAAACCCTTTTGAGAACATGAGTAGCTGAAGACGGAACATGAAAAAGGTTTTTCCACTTTATGAGTCAGCAAGTGTGTCCTCAAATGTTCCTTCCGCGAACGCTAATAGTTGCAGCAGGGACACGAATAAGGTTTTTCCTCACTGTGAGTCAGTGTATGTTTCTTTAAATCTTATTTTTGAGAACAAGAGTAGCTGCAGCGAAAAAAGTTTTTCCATGTTGTGAGTCAGCATGTGAATCTTCAAATGTTCCTTTTGAGAAAATGAGTACTTGCAGTTAGAACACGAAAAAGGTTTTCCCTACTGTGAGTCAGCATATGGATCCGCCAAAAACCGCTTTGAGAACATGAGTAGCTGCAGACGGGACGTTAAAAAGGTTATTTCACACTATGAGTCAACATGTGTCTCCTCAAATTTTCCTTCAGTGAACATGAATAGTTGCAGACGGAACACGAAAAAGGTTTTTCCCCACTATGAGTCAGCATATGTCTCCTTAAATCTCCTTTCTACATACAGGAATAGTTGCAGAGGGAAAACGAAAAGGGTTTTTCTCCACTATGCATCAGCATATGGCTGTCCAAACTACTTTTTTGTGAACATGAGTAACTACAGACGGAACATGAAAAGGGTTTTTCTCCACTGTGAGTCAGCATATGGATCCTGAAATAACCCTTTTGAGAACATGAGTAACTGCAGACGGAACATGAAAAAGGTTTTTCCCCACTGTGAGTCAGCATATGGATCCTCAAATGACTCTTTAGAGAACATGAGTAGCTGCAGACGGAACACGAAAGAGGTTTTTCCCCACTGTGAATCAGCATATGGATCTTCAGATTGCCCTTTTGGTAACATGAGTAGCTGCAGACGGAACACAAAAAAGGCTTTTCTCTATTGTGAGTCAGCATGTGACGCTTTAAAGACGACTTTAAAGAATATAAATTGCCACACTTGAAACAGGAAAAAGGTTCTTCACCAGAATGGGTACGCCTGTGCCGTTCTAATATTGAGTTATTACAGCAGGAGTATTTACTATGGAAACATGAGAACCGTTCTTCCCCAGAATACGTCTTCAGGTCTGTCGTCAATAAGGCTGAAATAAATTAAGGTAACTTGATTAATTAAGGTTACTTAATTAGTGTAAGAACAGTCATGGTGAATTCTAAAGAACGAAAATTGTTTTTACCTGTTGTCTGAGTAATTTTTTCAGAGTGCTCTAAGTATTCCTTTTTAACATCGAGGACGTCCACGTCAATTTCCGTGTAAGGAATCAACTCCCTATATTCTTCTCGTTTTCCTGGTTCTGCTTTGATGGTAAAAGCTTCTACCAAAACGCTACCTGAAATAACAAAACAAAATTAATATTTTAATTAAATACGGAAGAAATTATATGCATTAATGATAAAAACACAAATATTAAAGAAATATTATAAATAATATAAATATATAGTTAAGAAATATTTTAAATACTCCAATAAAAATTAAACATATTCCACAATTTCTACTTGAATTAATCATAACAAAAATAATCCTTGTTTTAATCCATACTCAATTTTTTTCCTTCCTTCTAATATAAAGATAGATAACCGCTTAGTAGCGGTACGTCGATGGTCACATAAAAATACGTTACATTCAAAATAAAAAAAATACATTGTCACGAGTATTTATTACATTAAAACTCTATTTTCTAATCAAGAGAAACATCATCACGTGATTTACATTTTTAAAACGATTTTAATTTTTTTCCAAAATAAGTTGAGCAATATATGAACGTCCATGTAAATTTTATTCCATTAAATATTTGAATTTTCATTCCCATCTAGGCATGCGTGTATTTTTTTAATGCAAATAATATGTAAAATAAAATATTTTACGATTCAAGATGGAAAAATAGTAGTTTAGGAAAAAAAACATTCATTTTATTTTTTATTTTACGCTAAATTCTGAAACATTAGAAGTTACGCCTATAGATTGGATATTGTTGAGTTTTCGATTTCTCTGAGCTTAATCCCCAGCTACTGCTTAAGCCACCGCGTCGAAACGCACGGCTATCCTATAGTCCTCTCCTGTGAAGCCTATTGTTTGTTCGATACCTTCCGACGTGATGCCCTAAAAAGGATAAACTACTGACAAAACCAGTCGACAGCAGCAGCGCTGTCCACTGGAACGCTTGGGGCCTACAAAGTGGGTAGATAGTTTCCACGCTATAACGCCAGGACACATACTTTTCAAAATGAAGTAGTATCCTGTTAATATGAAAATTTCAAACAATTTCTGTTATTTTATTGACCTAAATAAAAATATATTTAATTAATCACTCAAAATTCACGCATTTTTTGCGAAGGATTTTTCTTATTTAACCTAAAAACTCCAGCGCTCCAGCGCTACACGAATTGCTTTTTTAAAAATTTATTTGCCCTCCAGTGGTTAAGTGTCCTTGTCCAATATTCAAATGCGGATGTATTGACCAGTTATATAGTTCAATGATTTAAAAAAAAATATTTTTATTTAGGTCAATAAAATAAAACAGCTTCGATTGAGAAATCACTTAAAATGGAGAAAAGTGAAATTTTGGTTAATTTAAATACTTAATCATAAATAACATGAAAAGTCGGCTTAAAGAACCATTCGCTTTTTTATGGTTTTATTTTTGAATCTTGATCATCAATAACAATCTTTTAGTCAATGGTGTAATAAATTTTTGAATCGATATTACATATTGTTCCCGCTTAAAGGATTATAATATTTGGCAAGTCACTTCTTCGTAAATACAATGACAATAATAGGGATTGTTGGTAGGAAACACTCACGGAAAACTGACAGGAAGCAGGTTCATCTTTGATGTATTGGTTTTGCGCGAAGCGATCCCATCTGATCTTCAGTTCACTTTTGACACTGAATGGTTATGTTTTATAAGAATGCGATGCGAATAATATTACGATAATTTAATAAGAATTTCGTCCCACGGCGACGACTGTCAAAATCTTCACGTTTCGTAACTGGCGAGTTGAGAGCAATCGATTTTTTTTTTTATTCTACGGATTCTTTCGTAATCCTCTAACTAGCTAGGGCTTTGCAATACCCTTCATGTTTCTAGCTACTAGTACTACGGCTCATTTGGCCTTTTTACTATTACCTTCTGAAGGTCGTATTTAATTGACTGAATTTAAGTTACAATTAGTGTCATCGTGAGGAAAAAGTCTTTACTGGATAAAAAACCTCACGCAAGTTGCAAAGCAATAGGGAACATAAGTTCTGAACTTTTTCTCAAAATTTTACATTTATTTTTACTGAATGTAAGTATTTTATTTCTTCAGGTCTGCGTCTCGTCCTTGGAGCTGGTTCTGGTGCCTATGTCTAGTGGAGGAAAGAGGGAAGAAAAACATCATTAATTTCGGCTCGATCTGCGTTGGTTTTTACGCCAACGCCCATCGAGCTCAAAAAATCCGAGTAAACTCGCCCACTCTACGCCACTGGATGCGCAGATGGAATGCGCGTAATTTTGGTCGGCTCCGGGTACCGTGCCCAAGCTTCTCTGCGAGCGGGAATGTGGAATGTTGTGGTAGGTCAGGTATGTCGGTAGGTATTTCCGTAAAAATGGCGTCTGTCAGTTGTTATCTGTTTCGTCATCGCTGTCTTCGTTCTCAGGAATTTTTAATATGAGGTGTTTTGGCATCCTATGTTTGTAGCGGAAAGGAAGATCATCTGGTGACTTGTAATTGCCCAGCCCTTTGATAAGGGGATTATCCTTGTTCAGAGTTCTATAGAATTGTGTAGTCAGTTGGAAAGCATATTCTTGAAGAGTCGGGATTTCTTTCCTATCGTGCAGTTTTTGTAGATTGGTGTACCTCGGGGTATTATAAATGATTTTAATACATTTATTCTTGAAGTCTCCTGTAGGTTGAATTTGCTATATTGCTCCACACGGGGAGTGCAGAGCAATCGTGACAGGAGGGAATCAATGCGGGGAGTGGGGGGGAGATAATCATTGCCATCGGAAATAAATAGTATTAAAATCCAGAATAAACATAAAAATAACTCGCCAAGTTACTACCTATAAGCGGCGTGAACATGCCCCTGCCTTGACAGGATGATCAAAACAAACCAGAATGCGAATACGAACGAAAAAAAGAATAAATGCTATAAAAACATTCACCGCATGGTTTCTATGCTCAACAAGTTAATGCTTATCACTATTGCGTGTGTGATGAAAATAAAATAATAATAAAATAAAATTAAAATGATTGGAAGAATATCAAATGTAGGGATAAACCTACTTAAAATAAACTAACGAATTACTAAGTTTTATAAAAATAAACTTAAGTTTGCCTGAAAAATGAACGTGTAAACTCGGTTTACGAGAAACTTTGTTTTGATTGCGAGTTACGTGGCTTTGTTTAAAACTAACTATTGCGAGTAATGTTGGTTTGTTTGCGAGTAGGTGCGTTTCCTACTAGTAGGTATCCTAAACTGGTCTCGATTGCTGTCGGTAATGACTGAGTGCCCTTTACCTTGCCAGGTAGTAGGATTTGGCCAATAATATTTGCCCCGATGATTGCATCGATGACCACTGGGATGTGGAATTTGTCGTCGGCGAGTAGCAATTCGTTTAGGTAAGACAACGAGAAAGATGTTTTATTATTATAGCGAGAATCAAACTTTAAATTAGTCATTCATTTAATGCGTTGAGAAATATCCCCAATGCCTCTTATGGTTGTATGATTGCGATCTGTGAATAAGGGTAATCCAAGGCGTTTGCAACATGTCGTTGTAATATAATCATTTTGATATGTTTTCTGATAATTATTCCTGGAATAAAAAACACTAATAGATGCGGTACCTAATAAAACGTTTTGATTTGGGGAAAAATCGTTTGCTTCTCCATTATTGAGAGTACATAATGTTACATTATCTGACTTATTTTCAGGTTTGCTTTGGAGCTTTAAATCTCGCTCAGTATTACAAGAAAAATTGGATGAAGTGTCATCAAAATGCAATAAAGAGTTATGGTTTTGATAACAATATCTGCATCGATTGTCCGATTTACATGTATTGGTAGAGTGCATTGTACTTAGACAATTTCGACATAAGTTTTGTTTTTGAGTTATTTTAAACCTACTCTTAGATGCTTTTAAAAATATTGGGCATTTAACAATGAATGTATGGTCTGACAAATTACATAACGTGCACTTGTAGTGTTTCGCTTTGTTATGCGTTGAACTAAGAAACGCGTGGGTGTATTGTTCTTCGCGTAAATTTTTCTTCTCGTGCTGTTGTGATTTCCATCCTGGTAATAGTGACGTTCTATGAAGTATTTTTGTTTGTTCACGTAAAAATTTTACGAACTCATCGTACGACGGTGCCTCTGATTTTCTAATTGAAGATTCGAATGCCATGGCCGTTTCCATATCTAATTTTTGTGTTCCTATATGAACGAAGAAACATTGTAATAAATTCGGAATTTTTAACTGTTGCAATGCGGAAATTGATGAATGAAATTGCTCTATAAAAGTTTCTAAATTCAATGCATTTGATACTGTGATTGACTTTAAATTTAAAATTTTATTGAAAAAATGTGTCGCGACTACCCGGCTATCCTTATATTTTTCTATTAAAGAATTCCATATAATATTGTAATTATCTGCCGTAGCTGGAATTTCTGCGCATATATTTAAAGCCTTTCCCGACAAAGCAGTAATTAAATATTGATTTTTTTCCGTGTCGGAAAGATCAATATTCTCATGAATGAGTGTTTTAAAGGTTTGATAGAAAATTTTCCATTCCAATAAATTTCCATCAAATGGAGGTTATTAATTTTACAGGATTTTTGTTGCGTGGTAGACTCATTTATATTATTGTTACTTATTTGTTTAACTGTCAACTGTATAATTGCGTAGAGGTTCGTCAAATGATTGTTCAATTTGAAAATTTGGAATAATTTCTAAGTTAATCTGAAGTTTTAAATCATTAATTTTTCAAACAACTTCCATAAATTCTGTTCTAATTTCCACTAACAGAGCGGCGTGAGTTGAAAACGAATTTCTTAAAACAGTCGTATTTAAATTTTTTATACTATCATACATTTTCTGAGTCCTTGATAAATACGAATTTTGTCTTGGATCTAGTAGTTTAATTTCACGTTCAATTTTTGTAACAAATGGTTTCACAGGCATTTTTAACGGATGTTAATTATAATAGGACGAAAATTGTTTTGCGACAGCGAAGTCTGATTCTACAGTGATAATATTATAAACTCCTACCTACCAGCTACCTACAGAAATTTGAAATACACTGAAACAGCATGCCGTAAATATTACCGTAAAATAGCGCGCTGGTTATTTTTTTTTTACATTTGTTCCGGATCGTTTGGAGCAAATATTCCCGCTTAAGTTGGATTATAATCGGTACTATTTTTCACACAAAACTACATCGAGAGCCTCTAGCGGACGTTATGGTCCTTTCGATAAATTTGGAATATTTTTGGTTTCAAAAAGTTTGGGTTGTTTTCGAAAGATGTCGCTAAAAAACACGGAAAAAAAGGAGCATAAAAACATTTTATGGTTCCATCGAGACCCGAATTGCATGTACCCGCATGTCTACCTACTATGGCAAAATTCCGACCGAGGGTAATATACCGTAATCACGAATAATAATAATTCTAGAATATATGAAAGCGTAGGTACCTATCGATATTCCAGATGGGGTATGTTGTGAGGCTGAAGGACGTGGGACCTTTCTTTAAATTATCTCCGCACAGGAGGCCCTGAGAAAAAAAAACCTAAAAGGGCCTATGTAATCCTTGAGGATGCCGTGCAGAGGGTCTTTTTAGGGAAAGGGGAAGTTATGGGAAGGTCAAAGGTATGTGGGGCGGGAAGGAATCTGGGGGTCAGGTGTGATGAACGTGGGAATCCATCCCTTCCACTGCGCTGCAGGGCGATGGGTCAAAAGGTCTCCCTCAACCTTTCTGTCCCGATCCGGCCCGCCACGTAGTAGGTGGACAAAATCAACCGCTTTCAAGACAAAAAAACTCGTAAAAAACTAACAACGGATAACGATAACATTTTATATTTCCGTCGAATTCGTCGGAATTAATTATTAGCAAGGAGTTATGTGTCAAGACAGAGATCCTTTACCTACTGGTTACGTACCTAAAGTTACGTACATACCTATTGACAAAGGTGTCAATAGGTACGTACGTAACTTTTGAGTACCTGGGATGCCAAGTTTCGTCAGCAGGAGCATCATTCATTTTATGCACCCTGTACCGACCAGGTTCGAAGCAAATTACCTCGGACTTTTTCAATGAACTGTCGTGTTTTATCGAGCGAGTTGTAGGACTTTCCGATACTATTTTTATAACGGGCGATATTAACATACACCTAGAGCGTCCGGATTCACCCAACACAATTAAATTTTGCGATTTATTAGACTGCTTTGGATGCCATCAATGGGTTAGTGCTCCAACTCACGATGCAGGCGGAACTTTGGATATTTTTGTCTCAAAGTCGAGCGGCCCGCCGCTTGTAGCGGCTAGCGTGGATGTAGGGCTATCAGATCATAGGCTAATTCGCACTGAAATCGACTTTAACCCTCCGAAAATCGTAACTATTACGTCAAGAGCATGGCGTAACTTTAACTTTGATGAGTTCCTGTCTGAACTAAAAAATTCTCCACTTTGTACACAAAGCGTTTGGGAAACAGAATCAACAACCAAACTGGCAGAATATTACAACACTTTTCTTTCAACTCTTCTAAATAAATACGCTCCAACTTCTACAAAAACTCGGCGACAGCAAAATTCTGATGACTGGTTTGACGAAGAATGTCGGAGCCAGAAGAGATCAATGCGTAAATTGGAGAGGTCCTACAGACACTCGGGCGTTACTTCACGGGACGATTGGATACGGGCTCAAAAAGAGTACGCGTTACTAATTCGCTCGAAAAAATCTGAATATTGGACAAGTAGGATCAATTCAGAGCGTCAAAATCCGCGAAGTCTGTGGAACTCTATTAAGACAGTCGTTGCCGATGTACGTGCACAAAATACAACCAACATAGCTCCGGAAATTTTTTCCAAATTTTTTCTTGACAAAATCAAATCAATACGTGCCCTAACAGCCTCCGCCCCACCACCATCGTTTACTAAAAGCAATAGCGGAACCTTTTCTGCCTTCAAACCTACAACCATCGAGGAAGTAACGAAGTTAATACTTACTTCACCGAACAAGCAGTGTTCACTCGATCCTATTCCAACGTGGTTACTGAAGAAGTGTTGCAAGGAAATAGCTCCCTTTCTAGTTCATCTTTTCAATAAGTCACTCAGCATGGGTGATTTCCCAAAACCCCTTAAATCAGCTGTTGTAACTCCACTAATAAAAAAACCGCAATTGGACGCTGAAGATCTCTCAAACTACCGACCCGTTTCAAATCTTCCATTTATCTCCAAAATCTTAGAAAAAATCACTGCTTCACAGAAAATCTGTCACTTAAACTCAAATGAACTGCTAACTAAATACCAATCTGCATATAGAAGGTTTCATTCAACGGAAACTGGATTACTACGTGTTTTGTCAGACATAACTCTTGCTATCGAGTCGGGAAAATTGGCACTCCTTTCAGTCTTGGACATGAGTGCCGCTTTTGACACGATCGACCATGATTTTCTTATTAAACGATTAGAAGAATCCTTTGGTTTAAACGGCGGCGTTAAAACCTGGCTAACATCGTACCTGGGCAACCGTTTACAAGCCGTAAAGGTAGGGAAAAACCAATCAAAATATGCAACCCTTTCATCTGGAGTACCCCAGGGGTCTGTTCTGGGCCCACTTCTTTTCATCCTCTTCACAAATGATGTCGCTAAAATAATCGAATCATTTGGCCTTCTATCTCACTGCTACGATGATGACCAACAAGTTTACTTTTACTGCTTACCAGAGGAAGTAGACAGTCTAAAAACTCGCATAATTGAGTGTCTAGAAGCAATTACCCGCTGGATGACCTCAAATAGATTGAAACTAAATCCGTCAAAGACTGAGTTTCTCTGGACCGCCACAAGCAGACGTCAGCATAACATTGATAACTCCCCAATAACCATTTCAGGAAGCGACATCACTCCAAAGACGTGTATAAAACTACTGGGTGTCAATCTGGACGCTGATTTTTCCCTTAAAACTCAAGTGAACAGAACCGTAAGCACGGGGTTCTTTCAATTAAGGCAAATTAAAGCAGTAAGGAGAAATCTACCAACAGAAGCGACTAAATTACTAGTCAATTCGTATGTTGTTTCACGTTTAGATTATTGCAACGGAATATATGCAAGTCTTCCAAAATATCAAATCAACAAATTACAATCCGTTTTCAACGCTGCGGCAAGACTTATCACCGGCGTATCTAAATATTCCCATATTTCAGAGCATCTCAAAAATCTTCACTGGCTCAAATTTCCTGAAAGAATCCAGTTCAAGCTCTGCTGGATGGTATTTAAGTCCCTTAACGGAATGGCTCCGGCATACTTATCGGAATTGTGTATTCCAGAAAATTCCAATTCTCGATAGTCAACCCTAAGGTCAGCAGCGTCATCAGCTGTTGGAAGGTTAAAGGAACCAAAGCGCACACCAGATACTAAGTTCGGTGAGCGCGCTTTCGGAGTGTCGGGACCTAAAGCCTGGAATGCACTGCCATATGACTTAAGAACTATCACAGACTCGGCAGAATTTAGAGCTAAACTTAAAACCCACCTTTTCAGACTGTCGTATCCATAAACTCAAATTCTTTCACCTTCACATTCAATGCCCGCGACACTGTAAAAAACTAACCTAAAAATGTAGAGAAAAAAAAAAAATAATAATAATAATAATAATAAAAAAATAAAAATAAAGTAAAAAATAACTATTTGTAAGCGTTTTTAAAGGTCATTTTAGTAACATTCTCCAGCCCTAAAGAGTCCTAAATTCTCCAGTCTTTTAAAATACATATTTTGATATTATCAACTCCACTTTTGCCACTAATCTTTTAAAATTTAATACTTATAGTGATGGGGGTAGCAAATGTAAAATCATGCAATGTCCAGTGTTTTAAATATAATGTCCTCCGCGAGCAAAGCCGTATCTTCTCCAAGCACAAACTTTCTCTAATTAAAGTGTTTATCGGAAGTGACCTGCAGGTAAGTATGTTTATGTATCCATTTGTAAATATTAAAATTAGATAGAACCTAAGAATTATGAATAAATTGTACAGTGCCCTTGAGGTGATTTTTCATAAAAACGGCGCTCTATAAATTATCCAATTATTATTATTATTATTACTGATTTATTATCGTCTATGAATGGTCAAACACCATGCACATTTATTCTCAAATGGTAAAACACCGTACACAAATCATACCGCTTCCAGATGGTCAATGACTAAAGCGTCAGCACGATACGGCTGCGAGCTGCGAGGATATGTGAGTGTCAGATTACTTTGAGTTGAAGCATCTTCCTAATATGACGTTGTGACTGCTGGATATTATTTGGTACACGTTATACCTAATTTATTATATTATATTTAAAAAAGTGATTCAGTGTAGTGCAACGCCTTTAAATTATTTACAATGACGAAGTGGAAAAGTACTGGAAAACAATCAAAGAAAGGCAAATCTTTGCAAGCTGCAAGGTACGTTATTATGTCCCATTTCAATCCTGTTAGTTTGAGAGGCGGATATGGGTACCGCCATTCATCAGATAATCAATACCTGTGCCATTCGTCAACCCAAGAGGTTTGCTACGTTTGGTGACTACTACTATACCTACCCCTACAGTTGGTCCCGAAACTTTTGTACTTATACGCGGGTAATATAATTTATAAACATATTCACAATAAATATACATTTTCAGGAATAATGCCAATGCGAAGAAACGAAGAATTGAAGCACTAAATAATACTGATGAAGTGAATGTGGATATCCCTGCGATCGAAATGAACTTTCATTTGGATTCACCCAAGTCGTGCGAAATCGAACCTCAGTGGAAAGTTGGTTTATCGAAAACGTATTCGAAAACATCAAAACGGGCAGGTTATCAATCATCAAGAAGCGTGGCAAGCACCCCTGTGGTAAATAATTACTCATTTTTATGACTTGCATTCATTATTTCATAGACTTCAGTTTTCATTCAGACGAATTTGCTGGTTGTTCCACAAAAAAAGTATAATATTTAACATGTTTTGCAGCTGAATGATGGCAACATTACTCCTGATGGCAAATTTGCTCCTGAAAACCTACCACCACTAATCATTGAGAAGAGCACTGAAGATGTTAGCGGTCATATTCCTTGCGGTAGACGGATTGTGGACATCAATTTCTTTTGTCGTCAAATGGAGGAAATATGTTTGCACCCTATGACATGTACAGGAGGAAAGTTCGTTTTGGTAAGAGAAACGCGGGATGGGCTTTCGTCAAAATTGAGGTATGAATGTATGTTTTGTGAAAAGGTATCCATTGTATATTCAGAACCTCCGACATCGACAATTAACACCTCTCTTGTTTGGGGGGCTTTAAACATTGGTGTCGGACATGAGCAAGCGGAGGAGCTTCTGTGCACAATGGGAATGGTCATTCCGTTCATGTGCCCTGCTACATTTAGAAGACACGAGGGGAAGGTATCTATGTCATGGAAGACCCATTTAGCGGACCAAATGTCATGCAACATACAAAAAGAGGCGCAGCTAGCTCGCGACAATGGAGACTTCGATGAAGGACATCCATTTATAACTGTAATTGTTGACGGAGGTTGGTCCAAGAGAAGTTACGGACACAGTTTCTCTGCAAAGTCAGGAGTGGCTTGTATCATCGGGAGACGAACAGGGAAGCTTCTGTATCTTGGAATAAAAAATAAGTATTGCCACAAATGTGCGACAGCACGTGAAAATGTGCACCCACATGAGTGCAATATTAACTATTCTGGTCCATCAACAGGAATGGAACAGACTATAATAGTCGAAGGTCTGAAATTTATTTTTCAAAACTTCAATGTTTGGGCTAAATTTTTAATAGGGGATGGTGACTCCAGTTTATATGCAAGGGTGCGAGAAATGGCCCCATTTGGTTACAAAATACAAAAACTGGAATGTGCTAACCACGTTGTCAAGTGCTATACGAGCAAATTGTATAAGCTGACAACGGATACGAAGTACGATGCCAGCAGTCGAACGTTACTGAAAAGCCAAATCAAAAGACTGAAAAGTGCTGCACGTGGTGCCATCATTCAAGCCAATGGCAATTTGGAACAGTTGCGAAACGATCTCAAAAATGGTCCTGACCATTTTTTTGGAAGTCACTCGAAATGTCGTGCTCAATACTGCAAACACATTGGTAGTGATGCCATCAATCATGTACCCTTTTTAGAAAAATCTCATTTGCTGTCAGATCTACGCATCCACTTGGATGCTGTTGTCCGTAAAGCGGATAGACTGACGGAAATGTCACTACGAACTTAGCTGAGAATTATATGTCACTTGTCAGTAAGTTCGTAGGTGGTAAAAGAATAGATTTTTCTAAAGGTAGAAGTTATGAGGGTCGATGTTACGGTGCAGGTTTGAGTCACACCCTGGGATCAGCTCACATCACTGACTTGCACAAGAGGATCACGGGGAAGTCACCTGGTCAAACGATCAAGCATGTGGTAGCGAGGCGACTCAAACGTCGTTGTTTGGCAAGACGCTTGGTATTCACCAACGCGTATAAAACCAGAAAATCACATGTTAATAAAGGAACGGACTGTGAATATGGACCCGAAGCGGCTGAACTTGACCTTTCCTCTGAGGAGTTAAACGAAAAGATGACTTCTATCATGGATATGCTGACGCATCAAATTTCGACTGAAGAGGATGCCATCAAACTGCAAGAATTAACAATCGGTCAAGCAGATAATCCTCTCTGGATGGAGGCGAGGCATAAACGGCTTACAGCTTCGAAGTTTGGCGTTATTTATAAATTAAGAGATTCTACACCCCGTCACAATACTGTCAAGAATTTGCTTCTGCGGAGAGAGCTTATGACTAAAGCCGTAATTTATGGCAGAATCAACGAAAAGACTGCGATAAACTTATACGAGGAAAGACATAAGGTAAAAGTATTGCCATATGGTCTATTTGTAAGAAAGGAATGGCCATACTTGGAGGCAAGTCCAGATGGATTGGTTGGAGAAAATGGTTTGGTGGAAGTAAAATGCCTACCCTCAATTGGAAATAAACCAATTTTTGACGCTGCTCTGGAAGACAACATCTTCGTCGCCGTGCAAAACGGAATACTTGAATTGAAGAAGTCACATAATTATTCATTTCAAGTTCAAGGCCAATTGTTCATTACAAGAAAGGACTTCTGTGACATTATAATTTATTCTGAAAGTGGAATAGAAGTAATAAGGTATACATGACCAATCATGACCTTGAATATGATATTTTGTAAAATATGTATAATTAAAATGTAACCCATGTTTTATATTAAATAAAAAAAAAATAAAAAAAAAAAAAAAAAAATATCCTGACAATGATTTTGAGCTGAAAGTGTTACCACGTCTGACAAAGTTTTTCAACGAATCACTATTGCCAGAGTTAGCGGATAGCCGAATTCAACGCGGTATGAGGATTAGAGAACCTGAACATGTTATAAATGCTCAAAAACCAAAATGTTCAGTGTGATCAGATGTAGGTATACAGCTATTATATGTATATCAGATATATATGAAGTTATTATATTTTGTGCGTAGGCTTGTCTTTACTGGATTCTTTGTGTTAGTTTGTGTTGGTTGAAAAATTTTATTTTGGTAAAAAATGTACTTAATTTTATATATTTATAGTACGTCAAATGTGTTGAATACCAACTTGATCCATGTCAGACATTCGTTTTGTGTAATCTTATAGATATTATAAAGGCGAAAGTTTGTATGGATGAGTGTTATTCTTTCACGCAATAAACACCGATTAGAATTTAAAAATTCTTTCACTAATCGAAAGCTACATTATTTGCGAGTAACATAGGCTATATATATTGGTAAGCTCTGGCGTTATGAATAAGCTGTAGCGTTATGCAATTATTTTTCATACGTTTTCTGTCCCTAACAAAATTGAGTTATTGCAAACGTCAAACAAATTGTTACCTTGGAAACAATGTTTTTTTTTTAATTAGGCAATTCATCCTAAAAATAGTGCTTTGTTGGCGTCAAAGTTAATATCTACCTATCTCTAAAAGTGTTAATTATCCGGACGAAAAGCATAGCGTTGCTATGTAATTATTTGACGTGGGCTGTCATTTTGTTATTTCTTTAGGTTACTCTGGATTCAAATATGAATAAAATACTTATTCCTACTTGAGGCGAAATCATCAGAATAAATTAGGGGAGTAGGTACTTGTGATAAACCCCCCCCCCCTACGAAGTAAAACCTAACTTTTGATTTCCATAATGCTGCTTCTACAGCTAGCCTGCTGGCGCAACCCCGCCCGCCTTTAAAAGCTCGTAGCTCGCCCGTTCTCGCGTCTCTCCCCTGCATTTCTTTTGCAGCGCCTTTTCAACCCCATCACGTAATACTTTTATTTATTTATTTATTTATTTATTTATTTATTCAACGCCCAGAGGGCTTTTACATTAATACAGATATAACAGATGATTTTTCAACAGATAGAGAAATGATAAGAATAAAATTAGATAAAAATGCACACAAATCACAAAAATACAAAAATACAGCGATTTGATAAGTTTACAAAAATACATATATGTTTAGGAATAGTTTTGGAACAAGTTTTTTACAAGATCCACAAAATTCGCCAAGTTGATGTTGAATATGTCAACATCACTTAAATACTGATTTCCCATAGTGTGAAATCTTTGTATCGGAGAGTGGGCAATGTAGTTCCGCTTATGAATGCTGCAGTAGAATAGTGTGTTTTGTCGTGTGGTTACTGTCGGTTTTCGTAAGTTTATGAGTTGTAGGAGTTCGCAACAGTCGAATTTAGAGTTAAGTATTTTGAATAAAAATGTCAAGTCGTTTATTTTACGTCTGTCTTCTAGTGTGTGTATTTTTAGAATATTTAGTAATAGATTATATTTTAAGTCTTCTAGTGGGATATTTAATTTAAAATTTATAAAACGCAGAAATTTTTTTTGTATTCGCTCAATATTATTAATGTGAATTTTGTAAGATGGAGACCAAACTACCGAGTTATATTCAATTTGGCTTCTAACTAGAGATACATATAATAGTTTAATGGCTTCTATGGAATTAAAGCTTTTAGTTGTTCTTAAAACGAAGCCTAGTGTTTTCATACCTTTGTTCATAATTTGGTGGATATGATTGGCGAAACTTAGTTTTTCATCCAAAATGATCCCAAGATCCCTCATTTCCGTGACTCTTTCTAAAGCTGTGTTATTGATGGAATATTCGAATAAAACAGGATTTTTATTTCTGAAGAAAGTCAAGGTTTTACACTTTTCTACATTTAAAAATAAATTATTTTGAATGCACCAATCTTTAAACTTACTAATATTCGACTGTAATATTTGGCAATGATTTATATCAGTTATTTTCTTGTATAGCTTGATGTCATCAGCAAACAGCAATACCTCGACATCATTGAAGCAATTGGTTATATCATTGATGAAAATGAGGAACAAAACCGGGCCAAGGTGACTGCCTTGCGGTAGGCCACTAGTAGCCCAGAACGCTTTCGACATCCAAGATTTTATTTTGACGAACAGTTTACGATTTAATAAATAGCTAGTAAACCATTTTAGCATGTTACCCCTTATTCCTAGAGCAAATAGTTTTTGGATTAGTAGTTTATGGGATACTTTGTCAAATGCCTTCGAAAAGTCTGTATATATGCAGTCGACTTGTTTATTTTCTGCAAAAGATTGTAATATGAAGTTTTGAAATATTGTTAAGTTAGTTGCGGTAGATCTACCTTTGATAAAACCATGCTGTTTTTGGTCAATTAATTTTATTAATTTGGGATAGATTTCATCAAGGACCAGTGATTCGAAAAGCTTGGGTAGTACTGACTGTATACAAATGGGACGATAATTGGCTATATTAGTGTCGTCTCCTTTTTTGTAGATAGGTGTAATGAAGCTAGATTTCCAGCGGTCTGGAAAGTGTCCAAGGGTTAAGAGACGGTTGAATAATAATGTGAGTGGTTTAGACAATGTATTAGAGCATTTTTTGAGGAATATTGGTGGAATGTTGTCTGGGCCAGCGGATTTGTCAGTGTCCAAGGAAAATAATTTCTGTTCGCAACATTTTTGTGTGATATGGCAATTTGTTAAGTGTGTGGTCTTGCTAAATTTGTATTCAGGTATTTTGTTATCTGGGGTTTCTTCATCATACACATCTTTGAAGAAGTCTGAAAAAAGGTTTACAATGTCCTGTGTATTGTTTGCACTGGTTCCATTCATTTGCATTATTGGCGGGTAGTCTGTGTTTTCATTGTTTAGTTTTTTAAGAAATTTCCAAAGATTTTTGGATTTAAAGACAGTGTCCTCGATAGAGGTTATATACATTTTGTAACATTGTTTGGAAAGATCTTTACATTTTTTCCTGGTTTCGCTAAAGATTTTATAATCACTTATGGATTTGCTTTGTTTGAATTTTTTGTGTTGACTCTTTTTTTGCTGAAGAGAGGCAGTAAGCTCTGATGAGAACCAAACCGGGTAGGTATAGCTTCTCGGTGTATAAAAAGGTACATAGGATTCAATAATATTAGAAAAGTATAAATAGAGTTGGTCTAAAGATTCATCAATGTTTTCATCGGATAAAAACGACCAGTCTGTTTATGCAAACGTGACGAGATGCTCTCAATTAATCAATTGTAATTAACCCCACAACGTTGTGTACTTTTTTGTTTTAGTGGTTTGGTATAGTTAATCCAATCTAATTAATAATTTATTTGTGGTAAACCCTTGTTCTTTTAGGTATGGCGTGTTACAATTTGCAAGGCTTCGAATAACAATGACTGAGTCTGACTAGCTTGAAAAATAACTAATTATCTATCTATATTCATCCAGCTTCCTCCCCTAGCACCTGTTATACACCTACGCTCATCGACGACTATTTTTATTGAAGTAATCTGCATTTTCCCTCCTAGCATCTAGTATATAAATGTACATTTATACGGCGTATTGAGAAGATCCTACCTTTCGATGCGATGTCGCGTACTCTCTGCGGCTTTATAAAATGCTATCATGAAAATAATTTGACATTTATGTATATTCTAACAAAAGATTTACACTCAAAGCAGTACGGAGTGCAATAATTCTACACTCACAGTTCTAGATGCAGTTTGTTAGTTAGCTAGCTTGTTTTATTTTGTTAATTTGATTCTACGGGTAGGTATTTTGGATTAACATGAGACAGAACATGTGCTGTTTAAATAATTGGACTCCTCCATATCCCAACTGATAAGGTGATGGTCATAGACCGCCGAATCAGCTTCCAATTCCAACGCCTCCGGAGAATGTTAAGGTCGCAAGCGACGAATGAAAATCGACATGTTTTGCCTTCTGTCGGGGAAGGGTTTGATGTGTGTTTCTGGATCATAGAGTGGTAATGGGAATATTGTCGACCAATACGCCGCCAAATTATAAATATGTTGATGATGATGATGAGAGGTCATCTCATACCGTTTGATATGAGGGTCTGCTCCGATTAATGGCGTGATAGCCGGTGTCAGGAACTGTTCAGGAAATGTGTGGGTGGCACGAGGTTTTGGAACGTGACATCCTACTCTGGATTGATGATGATGTTGAAGTTCTTCAGCATGCCGATGACTTGAGTTCCATTAACTCCTAAAGCACCGGCATAAACATTAAACCGAAGTTGATTAGACAATCGGCAATGTCAGGAGATCGGTGGGGCCGCTCTCTCCTCTGATCTGGCGATGTATGAATTTAATTAAGGAAGATTTTGATGTCACCGACCCTCGCCTTGGCAGTCACTCATGTCCTCAATAGTCCCGTTCTCCGTCCAGCACGCCGCCTCGAACCAGTAGAAATAATGATTACGTTTTTCCTAGGCACGCTACAGAAACATGCGCCAGCCTGCAATCGCGATGGTCATCAGTGATGTTTGATTTGAATGAAAAATACATCCTCTCGCATAACATACACAAGCGTAACTTGGGACCTTCCCCGATATGGTGTCACGGGCATATGCTCTACGATAGGCGTACCCCAAGCTCAAACTCAAATATCAGCTCAAAGAAGGAATGTCAAGCTCGTTGTCCAGGGTGCTGGGTCCAAGAATGAAAGGCACCAGGTCGTGAATCTGGCTTCCTTTCCTTCTATTTCCCCTGCTGCGCTTTCGTCCAGAGTACATTCCCACCCTGATGCTGGATGATCCCTATTCCTAGTGTGAGGGAGTTAAGAAAACTTATCCGGCTTCCAACAAAGAAACGTCGAACCAGTAGAAATATTGATTACGTTTTTCCTAGGCACGTTACAGAAACATGCGCCAGCCTGCAATCGCGATGGTCATCGATGTTTGATTTGAATGAAAAATACATCCTCTCGCATAACATACACAAGCGTAACTTGGGACCTTCCCCGATATGGTGTCACGGGCATATGCTCTACGATAGGCGTACCCCAAGCTCAAACTCAAATATCAGCTCAAAGAAGGAATGTCAAGCTCGTTGTCCAGGGTGCTGGGTCCAAGAATGAAAGGCACCAGGTCGTGAATCTGGCTTCCTTTCCTTCTATTTCCCCTGCTGCGCTTTCGTCCAGAGTACATTCCCACCCTGATGCTGGATGATCCCTATTCCTAGTGTGAGGGAGTTAAGAAAACTTATCCGGCTTCCAACAAAGAAACGTCGAACCAGTAGAAATATTGATTACGTTTTTCCTAGGCACGTTACAGAAACATGCGCCAGCCTGCAATCGCGATGGTCATCGATGTTTGATTTGAATGAAAAATACGTCCTCTCGCATAACATACACAAGCGTAACTTGGGACCTTCCCCGATATGGTGTCACGGGCATATGCTCTACGATAGGCGTACCCCAAGCTCAAACTCAAATATCAGCTCAAAGAAGGAATGTCAAGCTCGGTGTCCAGGGTGCTGGGTCCAAGAATGAAAGGCACCAGGTCGTGAATCTGGCTTCCTTTCCTTCTATTTCCCCTGCTGCGCTTTCGTCCAGAGTACATTCCCACCCTGATGCTGGATGATCCCTATTCCTAGTGTGAGGGAGTTAAGAAAACTTATCCGGCTTCCAACAAAGAAACGTCGAACCAGTAGAAATATTGATTACGTTTTTCCTAGGCACGTTACAGAAACATGCGCCAGCCTGCAATCGCGATGGTCATCGATGTTTGATTTGAATGAAAAATACATCCTCTCGCATAACATACACAAGCGTAACTTGGGACCTTCCCCGATATGGTGTCACGGGCATATGCTCTACGATAGGCGTACCCCAAGCTCAAACTCAAATATCAGCTCAAAGAAGGAATGTCAAGCTCGTTGTCCAGGGTGCTGGGTCCAAGAATGAAAGGCACCAGGTCGTGAATCTGGCTTCCTTTCCTTCTATTTCCCCTGCTGCGCTTTCGTCCAGAGTACATTCCCACCCTGATGCTGGATGATCCCTACTTCTAGTGTGAGGGAGTTAGTAAAAGGTTTGCTACTTATGTAGGTGGATATAACGCATTACGCTTAAAATATGATTACCTACCGACGGCTTCATTCAACCGACAATGTGAAAGTTTTTGCTAAATCGAATATCGAATGAAATATACCTACCTAAGCGTAAACCAAAAGGTGATGATTATACGATAATTTTATGTATAGTCCTATGTAATAGACTTGTTGTGATACCTAAAAATTTGGAATAAGGTGTGGGAAATTTAAGGAGTGGGGATTTAATTATGTCAGATTTTGTTAGTAAACAAAAGTGCCCATGCTACGCACCATTTTATAAACTGTTAAATTACCCAATGCCTTTTCAAAAAACCCTTCCTGAATATAGTCCCCTAGCTACGTTTAAAAATATTATTACGAAACTCGTAAATAATAATTAACACCTCAAAGGCGCTTTACACATTAATTTATAACTACATTCTATACCTATGTATTTTGGTACCCGTTATGTATTGGAGAATACCCAGTAACCTAGTTTTCTAGATCACCAACAAAGCACTTTTAAAGGATTTTATTATTGTTTTGTGGTTTCAAAATCCCGTCTTTTAAATGAAGTCTCTCGTCTAAGATTTATTGTCCGAAAGTGTCTTTTGTGCTTAAAATAGTATTTTAGTTCATTGAACCCCAAATTATTATTTTACAACGGTCTTGTCTCAAGAAATCGTCGCCGGCCAACCTCAGGCAGCCCCGGATCGACTTACGGAGGGAACGCCCCTTTTTTTTTCGATTACCGATAATTATCCGATAGCTCTTTAAATATTACCGTTATAATTTTCCGATTAAAGCATCCGACTTAGATGACATGGTTCCTTATTAAAGGCCTCATTAAAGTAGCTATAATAATAATACTTATATTTGAACGATCCACATAGCACCGCTTTTATGGAAAATCACCTCAAGGGCGCTATATAAACTATAATACATATTTAAATCTAGAAAACTACAAGCTAGACGAACAATTATAAACAATTAAAATACTCGGGGAGTAATGATGATTCTATTGTTTTAACCCTGCTTTGTACGAAATCCAAACATTAATGTTGTTAATAATTAATTCAATTTGTCAAACTCACCCCTCTCATGCACACAACCATGACATGCACGAATCACAATCCAAAACCAGCATCCCTCGTGCACTAATTGATTAATCACTAATTAAAGCACTTATTATTTCGGTCTAACTTTCGCGTCGGTTTGTATTAAATTTTTTTCTGTCCCTGACAAACGCCCCGAAGGTACGTCCCGTATTGATGTTGACCGCCTCAATTTACCAATTATATTATTTAACTTCACAGATATGAACTCGCAAGCCGCAATCTCTGACATCCTTATTCGCGTGGACTCCTTTTTTTGTTTAATAAAACGAAATATCCCCGATTTAGACGCACCAAACTGGTCTCCTCGCGACTATCAGAACTCGACCCTTTAATTTAAACCTTGCTTCCCAACGACCAAATCTTGACTCCCCTCAATCGCGTGAACTATTATCCTTTAATTAAATGAATTATTCCCGTTTACGCGCACCAAGTTATTATTCTACCGTTTATCAAAACTCGATGATTTTTATCTCCACAGCGCGCCCTCAGGATCTCTCCCTGACTCTCTTATTCGCGTGAATTAATTTTTTGTTATCCAACGAAATATCCCCGATTAAGAAGCACCAAATTATTATTCCACCGTTTATCAAAACTCGATGATTTTAATCCCGACCGCGCCCTCAGGATCTCTCCCTGACTGTCCTCCAACACTTCCCTGCCCCGACTGTCTTCTCCAACCCCCTGCCCCCTGACTCCCACCCATCTACTTGTGTGGTTTCAATAATATATTAGCCACTTTTTCAAATCTTAAATGATAAACACATCTCCCAATATGCATATATCAACGTTTAATAGTCAAAACTGTCACACTCTAACTATTATTTCAGAGAATTTTGTGTAGAAACCATGTTCGCTTTTTTTTCCGGTGTAAACTAATTTTGTCTGCGCCGGAGTCATAAAGTATCCCAATAACGCTTAAAAGAAGAGCTCAGTGGCGCACTTCAATTTACTACTCGTCCTAATTACTTGCGTCGACTTTATTGGTTATATAATAACATTATATAAGCATTGTCTGTACACGTTTTCGTTCTTTCTGCGTGCGTCACTATTTAACGAATTCTGCAATCTTATTTTGACAAATATGTTAAATATTTTAACCCCTAATCGGCGCGTCGCTCTAGTATATTTAAATGCACCAAGATTAATCTTTATTGCCTAGTTTTCAATTCCCTACTGCCATAGAAAATTCACAAGACAATTGCTTCGCAAATCAATTTGCTCGCGTTAAAGTCAGTCACCACTCGGGCAAACATTCATCGGCCGCCCCTGACTTGATAATGATATATCCTTTAGGATTCCTCCTCCAACCAAAGTATTTTGGCACACGTGTTTTTCCTAGTAATGGCCCGGTTTCATAAATCACCCTTAAGAGTTGGAACAGAGAATCGTATTCTGAAACCATACCCTGTTACAAAATTAAATATATTTCTAAATCGATCTCTCAATTTTAAAAGAATTATTTCGTAGGCCTAAAGGCGAGATCATCACATACTTAAAATAAATTTCTATAATTTAAATATTTTCTAAAATAGAATTTTTATTTGCGAAATGTCATTCTCAAATTTTGAAATTTTCTATCAAACAATAATTATTTTTTATTAGACAAAAAACAAGAATAATAACAATTATGCCAGTAATTTCCCACTAATACCATGCGAGCGAAGCCGCGGGTAAAAGCTAGTACTTTTATAATAGTTTTGATGTCCGATTTAGTTACTATCTATTGCCGAATTTATTGTTTCCATTATTTGATGTATCCATCTGAGGTTATGATCAATCATGATATAGACTACTACTAAATATTAAGATATAGATTTCAATACTATATATAACATTGCTTTTTATTACTATCTATAACGTTTCTATTATTAATCATTACATGTATAAAATGAAGTCGCTCAAAATGTTGGTGCGCTTAGATCTTTTAAACTAGGCAACGGATTTTCATGCGATTTTCACCAATAGATAGAGCGTTTTAATAGTAAGGTTTATATGTATAATACATATTTATTATAGTAGAGAAAAGCCGATAAATTGAAATATTCAATTCAGGCAGCGGGCAGCTGGCAAGCGGGTGGTGTGGATTTTATGAAGGTTGGGTAATGGCGTTGTGTTTCGTTAGCCACAACAACGTGTGGCCGGGTCTGCTAGTATGACATAATTGTATATTTTGTCTGATTAGATTTTTGTAATTGTTTGTACCTATTTATCAATCAATAAGTATATTTAAATAAATAAATCATGTCTGTTGTTATTATTTTGGAAATATACTGTAATGTATTGTATTTCAGCGGATTATCCTTTATAAACCTGCTGAGATAATATTCCAAATACTGAGCCCTGAATCTCCAGTTGTTATTTGATGTTATTAAAACTTGTAGGTACTTTAATACACAGTAAGATTTATTGCAAGATGCTTTTTTTAAATTTTATTTTACGGAGACTTTCGTAATCCTCTAACTAGCTAGGGTCCCTTTTCTTGATTCTAACTAACTAGTACTCAATTAGTATTCAATTAACATTTTCAGAATGTTTTTTTTTTAATATTTCAGACTGTTTTTTATATTTCTAATACTTTTCGGTAATGTATTAAAAATTTTTACTGCAACATATTTATAATTGAACTGCCCCATTGTTTCTTTTTTATGTTTTGGAGTTGGGAGAAATGACGTTTGTCTGAGATTTCTATTATTTAATGGTGTAGTTTTACACATTTTAAAGCCTTAGCCATACTAATAATAATATAATCAGTACTTTTGTTGCTGCTTTTACCTTTGTCATTTTAAATTTTTATACGCCTCACTATTACAAACATCTATAAAATAAATCACACATAGACAAAAATAACTATGCACATACAACCTAACCCATATAAAATAAATGAAAATAATGGAATCCTGTCAAATTGAACTAGGCAGAATTTACTTCTCTACTTCATCTCCAACATTTATAAAATAACTCTCTTTAAAAGATTTATCACCCTTCCAATCACCTTTCTGTTTTAATTCTATTCAATGCGATATGTATTTTACCTTAAATATCCTTGTAACTACAATATTCATTTATATACCTGTACGCCTGTCTCGACACAGGTATACCCTAGTGCAGGGGTCTCCAAACTACGGCCCGCGGGCCGCATCAGGCCCGCCAGTGTCATCAATCCGGCCCGCGACATCTTAGAACCAGTGTCATCAATCAGGCGCGCGACAGCTTACGTCTAAAACATTGCTTACCGAATGCCGGCTTTCGTGTGGAAACGAAGATTGCTGCGGTTTTAATCCACGCTTCAAAGCTTCAATTTTTTCTGTCCGCAAACTTCCTGTATATTTTGAGAAATTTTGAAAATGTTTCGTTTCATTATGACGTTTAATATTATATTCTTTGAGAACTGCTATGGTTTCATTGCAAATCAAACAAAGTGCTTTCTTACTGGACTCAATTACGAAATATTGAAAGTTCCATTGATCTTGGAATGTTCTGCATTCACGGTCTACTTTTAGCTTCTTTGCCATACTTTCCATAGTAAATCACACCCAAAAAACAAATTCAAACCAAAACACCGTTACATAGATGTCTTTTAAAACACACACAAACACGTTTATTTTCGCTTGTAAAGCCTCGATGACACACGGCGAGTTAACAAGCTACTCTCTGAGAAATTCACTATCTGTTAGTAAACTCGCTCAGTGTTATCGTGTTACTTGCTAACTAGCAGATTGTTGACAATCTACGAAAAAAGTTGAGAGGTCGTCAACTTTACCCGCTACACGCCAACTCGTGATTGGTTTATTTATGTTTCCAATATGGCTGCCAATTAACAGCTGATTTCGACTGTCAACTGTCTGAAGAATTAGATGACGTTATTTCCGCTACTGGCGCTAGCAGCTACGTGCGAGTCCAGTTTCCTACAAAAATGACGCGAGCTACTGAGCGAGAAGACAGTTTTGTGTGTCATCACGACAATCTCACTCGCCGATTCACCCGCTTTTATGCGTCGATGACACAGGGCGAGTTTAGTTAAGCGTCGATGACACAGGGCGAGTTTACAAGCTACTATCTACTAAATTTAAAAGCGGGTGAATCGGCGAGGGAGATTGTCATGATGACACACAAAACTGTCCACTCGCTCACTAGCTCGCGACATTTTTGTAGGAAACTGGACTCGCACGTAGCTGCTAGCGCCAATAGCGGAAATAACGTGAACTAATCCTTCAGACAGTTGACAGTCAAAATCAGCTGGTTTTTGGCAGCCATATTGGAAACACAAATAAACCAATCACGAGTCGGCTTGTAGCGTGTAAAGTTGAGGACCTTTCAACTTTTTCCGTGGATTGTCAACAATCTGCTAGTTAGCAAGTAACACGATGACACTGGGCGAGTTTACTAACAGATAGTGAATTTCCGAGATAGTAGCTTGTAAACTCGCCCTGTGTCATCGACGCATTACTTGCTAACTAGCAGATTGTTGACAATCCACGGAAAAAGTTGAAAGGTCCTCAACTTTACACGCTACAAGCCGACTCGTGATTGGTTTTTTTGTGTTTCCAATATGGCTGCCAAAAACCAGCTGATTTCGACTGTCAACTGTCTGATGGATTAGTTCACGTTATTTCCGCTATTGGCGCTAGCAGCTACGTGCGAGTCCAGTTTCCTACAAAAATGTCGCGAGCTACTGAGCGAGTGGACAGTTTTGTGTGTCATCATGACAATCTCACTCGCCGATTCACCCGCTTTTAAATTTAGTAGATAGTAGCTTGTAAACTCGCCGTGTGTCATCAAGGCTTTAAACTTAGTAGATAGTAGGTAGCTTATAAACTCGCCGTGTGTCATCGAGGCTTAACCACCAGATGTCGTTAAGCGTCGCAGTCGTGACATAACAATATAACACAATTAGTAATTGAACTAGCGAATTTAGCACACGTGTGCTTGCTCAGAGCGCGTGCTCGGCGAATTGTCTATAAATTATAGATAATGGCAGGAAAATAAATTAGAAAAAATAAAATTATAGGTTTTGGCCCTTGGGACTCTCTGGAGTAATCAGTACGGCCCTCCGGCTTAAAAGTTTGGAGACCCCTGCCCTAGTAAGACAGGCATATACATAAAACCAATGTAAATATATTTTATTACAGATAAATAAATTTAAAAAATGACCATTCAGTTATTACGGTTTTGATGAGTAACTATATGTACTTATGTGTTGTTGATTTTTGTGATTATTTTTCATTTTAAATGTATAATGTAACTATTGATTTCCCTAAAATAAAGCAAATACGAATAACGGTTCACAGATTAATCATACCGATAAACTAACAGTGTCTAAAATTTAAAAATAAATTAACCTAAGAATAAATTGTATTATGCTATGTAATAAATTTTATTATTAATAAAAATGTGTTTTAATTATCGTTGGTGGTATCATTTGTTATGTTTATATCCAAATATTCAACGGCAGCCGTTGTCAACGTTGATTCACACACAAACACGCACAAACACATGCAAATATAGGTGAGGAAACGTAATCACCACCAACACCTAGACAAACCTCATTCCAAGAACCCGAGCACCCCTGCAAAAGTCACAAAATGTAGCGAACCTTTTGTTGGTTATCCAATAAATTTGGGAGGCGGGTATGGGTTCTGCTGCCCCGGGAACCATTTATTGGATAAGCAGAGGTGCCCGGGTTCATGGTTTGTCTGGGCGTAGTTAGTCCGGGTCTTGGCGACGGATGCGTCTGCCCACCAGCTGCATGGCAGGCCAGATCAGGAGAGAATGGTTGAGGGAGGCCTTTTATCCTCCCCAGCCGGAATCTCTTGGAACATCGCCTTGAACCGCAGCGGGAGGGATGGATTCAAACGTCCTCACTCCTGGACATACTGCCCCCAGATTCCAACCCACCCCACATACCTTTTTCTTTCCCAGAACTTCCTCTCCTTCATTTCCTACCCGCCTCCCATAGCCGCCTCCCAAATTATACCTTGACCGTTTTGTAGATTTTAAAAAAACATTTATGTGAATACTGCACAAGAGTACCAACTGATCCCGTCTGAAGCCAGTGAGGTGGGGAAGGGAAGGAGATGGGGAAAAGGAAGGTAGGGAAGTACCTGACTATTCAGATCTGGTCACCGAATACGGCTAAAGCCATTTCAAGTAACGTTTCAATTCTGTTCGGTGGTCTTACACCAGGGCGATACTGGTATCTTCCACTCTGGAATATGCCGTAAATATGGTATTGGTACTCAACGCATTTGACGTAGGTACTATACATACATAAAATAACATTTTTTTACAACACAAACACACCACGTGGCAATGGCAAGATTTGTGCACGGTAAGGTACCTAAATGACCCTGTTGAAAGACCACATTTCAGAATTCAGATTGTAATGTATGTAGACCCCATAAATACCTAGTGAAAGGTCTACATAACAAAAATAAATAAAGTAGTTTTTTTTTTGTGAATACCTCATAAGGGGCTATCCTAAATTACGTCACACGAATTTTATGATTTTTGACCTCCCATAATAATATCTTAGATTCTCACCGTGTTTGATTACTGCCATCTTTTGAAATAATTTGAACAAAGCTTTTAGTTTAAAATTGTCCCGTAAGCCGAAAAATAAAACGGCGCCACACGACAGAGGGCATTTGCTAGTAATTTAAAATCCCCTATGTCATTGTTAAATTGTAGTTTAAAATTATAAAATTATCTTTAAAAAATGGAGAAAGATTTTAACATGTTGTTGTCATTTCGTTTTTTCTAATAAACTTAACCTAAGTTTTGTAATTTGAATTTTAAAAAACATTGAATTTAGGGTTTATGAAAAAATTAAACCAAAACCCTATTCTTGATATTTTTTAAATTTACGTATGCCGTCTTAAAGAAAAACCTCCAGAGTATGTTTAAGGGTCTTCATCATTTGAAAATATTTTGTAAAACATATGGAAGAGCGGTCAGAAAAGGGTCTGATTTCTGATTTATTTTTGATAAATGCTAACCCCCTGTAAATTTAAAAAATTCGAAATATTTTTTTTCCCACTAAAAACATTATTTTTATCGTATTGCGAAATAAAATTTTCGTTATTTCGAAATAATTTATCATTACATTCCACCTTAAAGGATTATAATATTTGGCAAGTCACTTCTGCGTAAATACAATGACAATAATAGCGATTGCTGGTAGGAAACACGGGTAAAGTTCGGTTTATGGGCGAAATTCCTAAAAAATAAAACTAGTTATTTTTATACTAACTTTGGGCCGGGGAATCCGAATCTGAAAGAATTAGGTTGGGGCAGGCAAATATAAACTGAATTACACGACTTAAAAATTTTCGATACACAAACAATCTGCAATGAATTAATGACTCATCTTTTTATGGGCGATACTCCGAAAGAAGAAATTTAATTATCTTTATACTAACTTTGGGCTGGGAAATCCGAATCTGAAAGAATTAGGTTACGTTCGGCAATATTAACTGAGTTAAACGACTGTACAATTTTGAATTCACAAACAATATAAAAGGCCATTTTGGACGCTTTCTGACAATAAATATCATAGAAAAAACCAAAGATATTACATATTAACATATAAAATTAAGTGTTGCCATTAAGCAATAATATCAATAACGTAAAAAAACATGTTTATATATTTCAGTAATTATTTTTTATAAATTTTATTCACTTTTGTATCACAAACCATGTTACACAAACCTAACTTAGCCGCTAAACTACTTGAAAACTGGGATGTTTTCTTGCCTTGACGCGAGTAGGCGCTACGAAGGGGGCACTTTCTTTTCTATCACAAACCATGTTACACAAACCTAGCGTAGCCGCTAAACTACTTGAAAACTGGGATGTTTTCTTGCCTTGACGCGAGTAGGCGCTACGAAGGGGGCACTTTCTTTTCTATCACAAACCATGTTGCACAAACCTAGCGTAGCCGCTAAACTACTTGAAAACTGGGATGTTTTCTTGCCTTGACGCGAGTAGGCGCTACGAAGGGGGCACTTTCTTTTCTATCACAAACCATGTTACACAAACCTAGCGTAGCAGCTAAACTACTTGAAAACTGGGATGTTTTCTTGCCTTGACGCGAGTAGGCGCTACGAAGGGGGCACTTTCTTTTCTATCACAAACCATGTTACACAAACCTAGCGTAGCCGCTAAACTACTTGATTGGTGGTTATTGTGCCTATGCTTACTGGAAATAGTCATAATTCATCAGGTTAATGTGAGTTATGTGATGAATTATCATGTGAGGAAGTATCGTGTCGAAAGTTTTACGTTATTGATATTATTGCTTATGGCAACACTTAATTTTCTGTAGTTGAACATAAAATATCTTTGGTTTTTTCTATGGCATTGTTGAGAGTGTCAAAAACGTCAAAATTACCTGTAAACTGTGTATGAATTCAAAATTTTGCAGTCGTGTAATTCAGTTTATATTTGCTTGCCCCAACCTAATTCTTTCAGATTCGGATTCCCTGGCCCATAGTTAGTATAAATATAACTAGTTTTATTTTTTATGAATTTCGCCCATAAACCGAACTTTTTCCCTTTTTTTTAATGTATATCGATTTATTAGTTTTTTTTTTTATATTAAATAATTTTTATCAAATTCCGGCAAAGTATTTGTCGCCTTCCCCACCTCGTCTCTGTTAGATCGCCTAGCGCTACCCAGTGGCGTACCGTGGGTATCAGCCGCCCGTTTATATTTGCACTTCGAAAAAAGTTATGTTTTCCTTCGAAATATGTCAGCAGATGAATACACAATTGGAATTTTACATTCTGAACAATAAAACTGACTTAAATTTTATCTGTATGCGGTGAATTAAAACTACACTCAGAACATGAAAAAGGTTTTTATTTGACTCTGGTGGCACATAACTTGTCTGGAAGAATTTTATTAAGCACTTCAAATAAGTTTTTTCTTCGAAATGTGTCGTCGGATGAATTCACAACTGGAATTTTACATTCTGAACACAAAAGGGGTTTTAATTAAATCTCTAAGCGGTGAATTAAGACTACACTCGGAACATGAAAATGTTTTTTCTTTGATTCTGGCGGCACATAAATTGTCTGCAAGAATTTTATAAAGCACTTTAAATAATATAATTTTTTCCTTCGAAATGTGTCGTCAGATGAATCCACAACTGGAATTATACATTTTGAACACAAAACTGCTTTTAATTAAATATGTATGCGGTGAATTAAAACTCCACTCAGAACATAAAAATGGTTTTTCTTTGATTCTGGCAGCACATAGATAGTGTGCATCTAGAATTTTATAACTG
This sequence comes from Limnephilus lunatus, assembly GCA_917563855.2. NCBI lineage: Eukaryota > Metazoa > Arthropoda > Insecta > Trichoptera > Limnephilidae > Limnephilus > Limnephilus lunatus. The sequence continues at coordinate 5,889,253 of OU830593.1, read as the reverse complement.
CAATTCGAATAAGTATGCACACACCTGTCAGCTATTTAACTTTTCTGTGATAATAAATTTAAAATATATCACCGTGATATATACGTGGAAGAAAACCGTATAAGTGTAATTTTTTGTGCGCTTTCAGCAGGGCGCACAAAGCTTCACGAATATAAAACACAAATCGACTATCAATTAGAGCTAAAATGATACTTTTGCCATTTACATTTTTATTTAAAAATAATGTATGTGTTAGAAATAAAAACAAAACGTCTGTCATTAATATTTTGATTTTAACAGTATATAAAACTTAAGAAAGATGTTAAGAAACTATAAACTAGAAAAAACTTTTTAGTCCTGACGCGAGAATAGAACCCGCGACTTCCCCAATCCAAATTTTTACAAGATGATTATTGATTGTGAAATTTTGCCGCCCCCCCAAAAGTGCCGCCCGGGGCGGGCCGCCCCCCCCCCCACGGTACGCCACTGGCGCTAGCCCGTTCCTATCAACTGAAGATTCCACGGACTGGTAGTGGATCGGTAAAAATTGCATTTTAATGGAAAGGGCTGTGTCATAATAATTGAGTCACGCTAGCTTTCTTACTATTGCTTTTACCTTTTTGCTTTACTTAATGATTGACAAAGGTTGAATTGGCGTTGGTATAACTGTACAATTCTAAGCGATAGCAAGCAATTTCTAAGTGGAAAGCAATGGAAAGGACTACATCCCGTTCGCTTACACTGCGCATCTCATATGTTATTTTTACAATGCTAAAATATTGCATGCCGGTTCAAGATGATTCCGTCTGGGTCATTTCCGGTAAAATTAGAATTTACAATTTTTAGAAATATAACTAAAATTACATCCGTCTCTGTTTGTCGTATGAAATACAAATACATAGATCAGAAAGAGACAATAATGTTATTTAATTGTTTAAGAGGGCATTACCAGCGGCCGAAAATTCAAATTTCATCAAAAGACGGCCTCGCGATCGGCAGTTTTTTAGAACGAGATAGAAATACCACATTCGCTCTGCCGCAAGCAGCATATCCCACTCAACTGGCGATATCTATAGGATGGTTCAGACGACATCGATATTGAATTCTCGGTTCCAGCTTTTTCCGAATAAGTAGTTATTTGTAATTTGTTTACCGAAGTGCAAGTGCACATAAATAGATACAAGTGAAATGCGTAAAAATAGTGGGTATAAAATAGGTACTTACGTAATATACAAATTTCTTGATTTTTGAAATGTTTTTACGAGTATTCTGTTGTTGTTTTTTAATTGTATTTCTACTGAGTGATATTCAGTTTGATTGTAAGAAATATCTCATTTTTACATATTTATTCTTCTCACAATAGGTATTATCAGTAATTTGGGAGGCGGGTATGGGAACTACCGCCCGGGAACTAGGGAGATTATTGTTGGTAATCTAAATTAAATTGAATTTCAAAAACCTCACCCCATGTACCTGGGTTAATTTATTTGTCCGGATCTTGGCGGCGGATGCACCTGCCCACCAACTGCATGGCAGGCCGGATCAGGAGAGACTGGTTGGACCTGGGAGATCTTTTACCTACCCAGCAGCACTCTCGGAAACATCTCCTTACAGTGGGAGGGATAGATTTTTATGTCCGTCACTCTTTGACTAACCCCCAGATTCCTACATGCCCCTGATACCTTTTTTCTTCCCAGAATCCCGAACCCAATTTGGGAAACGGAACTCAATTTGGACCTCTAGATTCTTACCACTCCTGGTACCTTTTTCCTTCCCAGAATCCAGAACCCAATTTGGGAGGCGGGTATGGGGACCGCCGCCCAGAAAACCATTTATTGGATAACCAACACCTCTGCCATAGGTCACCCCAAGTGGTTCGTTTCGTTTGGTGACTTACTTGCCCGGGTTCAAGGGATAAGGTTTGTTCGGATCTTGGCGGTGGATGCGTCTGCCCTCCAACTGTGTGGCAGGCCGGATCGGAAGAGACTGTTTGAGGGAGATATTTTGACCTCTCCTGCAGGATTCTCTCGGAAGCCTTGCACCGCAGTGGTGAGGATAGACTCATACATCCTCTTGGATACACCGACCCCAGATTCCTACCCACCCCTCATACCTTTTTTCCTTCCAAGAACTTCCTCTCCTTCCAACATTGCCTTATATACACGGTGGCGGGAAACCCGTGGTACATTCCGGTGACGTAATTATAAACAATAATTCACTAACACTAATACCCGGCGTTGTGCGAATTATACGCTCGCAACATTACCTTGCATATGTATGTCGTAGGCCGATCGTAAAATCAGGCAGATCATGTTGCGCCTAGCCACATCATGATCTGCTGCATCGTGAAATGGCGGCAGATCGTGATGTGCCTGAGGCGCATCGTGATCTGCCTGTTTTTACGATTGGCCTGCGACGTATACAAGGTGTCAAAAAATACGTGGTACATTACGGTGACAGATTCATTGTTTTTACCGTGGTAAACAATAATTTTACTTGCATACCCGGCGTTGCGCGAGTTACACGCATACTTTATTGCCTTAATATACGTCTGCGGTCGATCGTTAAATCAGGCAGATCATGGTGCGCCTAGTTACTTCGTAAAGTGCCTGGCAGCAGATCGTGAAGTGCCTCAGACGCATCAAGAACGGCCTGATTTTACGGTTTCCCTGCGACATATACACAGTGGCGGGAAACCCGTGGTACATTACGGTGACCTAATTATGAACAATAATTTACTAGCATTAATACCCAACGTTGCGCAAATTATGGACATGCAACATTACCTTGTACACACGGTGTCAGGAAATTCGTGGTAGAAGCGGAAAACTGAGGACTCAAATTTCACCACGGGAACAGAAGCTTTTTACCATACTTTTTCTTCTATTTTTAACTTATTTATTTTTCTTTTTACGAACATATTAATTAATAAACAATAATCTGCGTAAATCGTCCTCAAATTCAATTTGATTCTGAATCTACTTTGCTTAAGACAAGTTCGTCCAGTCAATGAATGATCAAAAAGGTTTTAGGGTGCGTGAGCAGGAACCTAAGCGATTCCTTCAAAAAATTGTTTAGGGTGCTTAGGGTGTAAACATACTAAAAGTCCTGACGTCCAGGTGGTGAGTTAAGGGGTGGGGGGGAGGTCCCAATTTTCAGGTTTCCGCTTATATCTCGAAAACGGTGCGTTGTAGAGGAAAATTTTCTGAAATTAAGTAAAAGCTCATAAAATCATCTCCAACTTTTATTCTTTATGTAATTTTCGAAATCCCAGTCGTTTTTAAGTTACACGCTCCACAAATGTAGACATTTTCGAAAAAATCATTTAACCTTACATTTTTCATCAAACATTCCTTCATATCGTCTAAAATATTCATCAAAGAAATACATTTATTTAAAGGAAGTTATAAAGAATTTAATTCCCTTTCAGAATATATATATATATATATATATTGACCTCTTCTCGTAGTATGCTGATCCAGTAAGAAGTTATTCGAAGGTGTTGATCCACCTTTAACACCATATAACTTGGCTTTGATGGAATACTTCTGTATGATTTGGCAACAACGTTACATTAAATAGCACGGTTGCCAGTTTCCCAGTAAAAGTAAACGAAATACTACACATAAAATTTTCGATATTTGTATGGAAATCATACGCTTCGTAACTGTTGATCCGCCCAAATCACCATGCGTTGATGATCCGCCCAAATTGCCATGCGTTGTTGATCCACATAATCGTATATCTTATGTACCTATATGTGCTTTTACTATAAAATTGTTGATCTGACCATGACCAATCAGAATGGCGTTCAAGATGGCGTCATGAACGAAGCCTTCTGATTGGTCATAAAAACACATATACCTCTATCTGGTTTTACTGTTCATTGGTTGAGCCGATATGGAAGTTGCAAAACGTAATATTATAACGGCCGCGGCAGCGACTTAAAAATATATATCTTTCTGTATTTTATAAAACTCTAATATTATACTTCCGCGGGTTTTTGCGGCTAGGCTCTGCCGCCCGGGAAACATTTATTGGATAACCAACACATCTGTCATACGTCATCCCAAGTGGCTCGATACTTTTGATGACTTAGCAGGGGTGCCCGGGTTCGAGGGGTGATAATGCGTTGCATTACGATCTTCGCTACGAATTTGGAAGTCGCAAGTTCAAATTGTGGCGTGCGCAATAAATTTTACTTTGATAAATATGTATGATTCCTCGATAATGCATTGCATTATGATCCTTGACTACGAATTCGGATGTCGCAAGTTCAAAGATGGCGTGCGCAAGTAAATTTTATTTTGTTAAATTTGTATAATTCCTCGATAACACGTTGCATTACGATCTTGGTTATGAATTCGGAAGTCACAAGTTCAAAAATAATAAATTTTATGTTCGTAAATATTTAGATATAATTCCTCGATAATGCGTTGCGGTACGATCTTGACTACGAATTCGGAAGTCGCAAGTTCAAAATTGGCGTGCACAAGTAAATTTTTTTTTGATAAATATCTATGTATGATTCCTCAATAATGCGTTGCATTATGATCCTTGACTACGAATTCGGAAGTCGCAAGTTCAAAATTGGCGTGTGCAAGTAAATTTTATTTTGATAAATATCTATGTACGATTCCTCAATAATGCGTTGCATTATGATCCTTGACTACGAATTCGGATGTCGCAAGTTCAAAATTGGCGTACACAAGTAAATTTTATTTGATAAATTTGTTTAATTCCTTGGTAACGCGTTACATTACGATCATGGCTACGAATTAGGAAGTCACAAGTTCATATTGTATTTTATTTTGATAATATATGTATAATTCAAACGTCACCTCATGGTTCGCTACTTTTGGTGACTTAGCAGGAGTGCCCGGGTTCAAGGAGTGAGATTTGTCTAGGTCCGTACGGGGAACGCGTTTGCCCACCTACTGCGTGGCAAGCCGGATCGGGAGAGACTGATTGAGGGATATTTATATTTTTATTTTTTATATATGAAGAAAATATACCCCTCAGGGGGACTATGTAATCTCTGCGGACGCTGTGTGGAAGGTATTTTTAGGAAAGGAAGGAGAGGAAGTTTTGGGAAGGAAAAGGGTAGTAGGAGTGGGTAGGAATCTGGGGGTCAGTGTGTCCAGGAGTATGGCGGTCGTATGAATCCATTTCGGTGTAATTTTCAGAGATTTTCAGAGTAAGGCTGAAGAAATCGAAGAGACTCCCTCAACTACTCTCTCCCGATTCGGCCTGCTATGCAAATGGTGAGCAGATGCGCACAAACCTCACCCCATGAACCCGGGCACCCCGGCTTAGTAAGTCACCAAACGTAGCGAACCACTTCACCTGGATCTACAGTTTGGGAGGCGGGTATGAGTACCGACGCCCCGGGAACCATTTATTGGATAACCAACACATCCACTCCGAGTGGTTCCGTAAATTAAAACAAAATGTTGTTACAAGTCAGATGCGCCTCCTACGTTATTCGTAGATATGTATACCCACATTAAATTATTGTGAAAACGTGCTTTTATCACAATATTCAATTTTTTTTTAAACCAACGGGATTAGCAGACCGGAAGTCGGCGTCCCCGCAGGCAGAGAGGGCGGACCACCAAACAACTCGGTCTAGGCACATATTCTTTGCCTAACTCATATTTATACATCTTCTCATACATTCTCTTCTATTATTCTGACTTTTGACATGGCCCGACTCAAGTATCTGATTCACCTGATCATGCCATGTCTTCCACGGGCGTCCCCGACTTTTTCTACCATTCACATTTGCGTCGTATATTCTTCTTACACTACTTTCTTCGTTCATTCGCTCTACATGCCCAAAACATCTGAGGGTCCGTTTCTAAATCTTACTCATTATTCTTACATCAGCCGTACATTATTTGCGGATATCCAAATTTCTCACACGATCATACATTGTTTTACAGACGTACGCCTCAGGGATCTCATTTCAATAGCATTCAGTTTACTTACATCCTTCCTCTGCCACTTCCATGCCTCACTGCCATAGTATGTTTACGAGATAGGTATGTTTACACTGGATAGTATGTTAACGAGATATATTGATAGTAGGTAAGGCTGATTGAGATATTGAAAGAAGGGTGAATGCCGGTAACTCCAGCAATGGAGGACTGAACGGACGGACGGTTTCAGTGCGTGATATTTTTTACGTTCTCACAACAGGTCAAACTCATGATATCTTTCCAATGAAATGTCAGAATTAAATAATTTAAAAAGTTGTATAAAGATATTAAAACAATCTTGAATATGAAGTAATTTATTTTTATAAGGATTAATACCAAGATAAAAATAAAGAGCCTTTTCTAGCGGCGATATTATAATTATTTTTTTAAATAAAAGAACACTTATTGTTGCATAACTATAATAGTTAGACATATGCTGTCGCGAGACTTTTTGTAAATAGTGATGTTTTCTGCAAAGTCGTGCTACATTATTTTATTCTATCTATAATAGTTTTCGCAGCGCACGCGATGTAAAGAATAATTTAGGTATTTTTTTTACACCTTGGGCTACATTTTGGGAGTTTTAGTAAGGATCCATAATTTTTTTGAAAATATAATATAGCTTATGTCACCCGAGGATAGTGTAGCTTCCTAACAGTGAAAGAATTTTTCAAATCAGTTCTGTAGTTTCGGAGCCTATTCAATGCAAACAAACAAACAAAGAACCAAATCTTTCCTCTTTATACATATAATAATAGTGTGTTAGATGTTGTCCAGCTGTACTCTCTCGCCTTTCAGAACGGTGACCAGACAACTCAGAATGAAACAACCTCTTCTTCCTTTCCTAAAAAATACGCTCCACACTGCATCCCCAAAGATGACATAGGCCTTGAGGGAATTAATTTTCTTCAGGGCTTAGTAAGTTATTTTCTTAGAGCTAATGTAAGAAAAAAAAAGGTCTCCCTCAACCAGTCTCTCCCGATCCGGTCCGTAACGCAGTAAGTGGGCAAACCCGTTCGCCGCAAAGACCTAGACAAATCTCATCCCTTGAACCCGAGCAGCCCTGCTAAGTCACAAAAAAGTTGTTGGGATGACGTGTGACGAGTTGGTTATCCAATAAATGGTTCCCGGGGCGGCGGTACCCATGCCTGGCTCCCAAACTACAAGTCTAGGTTAAATGGTTTGAATGGTTGAGGGGGTTCCTTCGCCGTACTCTATCGGAAGATGCCATGAACCGCAATGGGAGGGATAGATTCATGGAACGGGGACGCACGGGAAGGTGATTCCGGGAGAAAAATGTATTTATTTAATATGGCGTTGCAACGCATGCCGGGAACCAGCCAGTTCTAAAATAAAGTCAATCCGACGACTTTAACCAGCCATTCCTGATCTTATTTGGAATAAAAAGGGTAGTTTTTATTCGCTCTACATGCCCAAACCATCTGAGGGTCCCTTTCTAAATCTTACTCATTATTCTTACATCAGCCTTACATTATTTGCGGATATCCAAATTTCTCACACGATCATACATTGTTTTACTACACGTACGCCTCAGGGATTTCATTTCAACAGCATTAAGTTTACTTTCATCCTTCCTCTACCAGTTCCAGGCCTCACTGCCATACATCAGGGTAAGTACCAGGACTCCATTGTGGACTGCTAGCTTCGCTTCTTTTGGCATTTTTTTTGCGCCAACGGCATTCAGTCCTCCATTAATGGAGTTACTGGGATTAACCCTTCTTTCAATATCTCTATCAGCCATCCCATCTCTCTTAAACATACTATCCAGATACACAAACTCATCCACCTGCTCCAAGTATTCATCATTCAAAACTATATTGCATACTGTTTTTGTACTCCCTCTTTCAAACACCATGACTTTAGACTTACTTACATTCATCATTTAGCTTCATCTTAATGATAAATTAATTTAGGTAATCAAAAAAAAATTATTCAGCAAAAGGTATCGAATTACTATTTTTTTTAAATATTAAAGTATTCGTATTTCCCATCCCACCTCGTCTTGTCGCAGTAGTACTAAACGAGCGAGCTGCAAGCTGGGCGGTAAATACTACTAAAAACCGCATTTTGATAGAAAGGACTGTTTTGTAATAATTGAGTCAGGCTCGCTTTCCTACTATCGCTTTTACCATTTTGCGTTAAAGCTGAAAACCGGACAATGGTAACCGGATCATTCCGTCTCGGTAGCATCCGGTCTCTGGCTAGATTTTTTTAGAAACATTAATAAAATTGCATTTGTCTCTGTTTCTCATACGAAATACAAACAGATTAGAAAGAGAGATTTATTTTATTTAAAATTGAACTTGCGGTGCAAGGCTGAAAAAGTCGAAGGGACTCCCTCAACCATTCTCTCCCGATCCGGCCTGAAATGCAAATGGTGAGCAGACGCGTTCGTGGCCAAGACACCACAAACCTCACCCCATGATCCTGGGCACCCCGGCTAAGTCACCAAAGTAGAGAACCTCTTAACCTATACTAAAAGTTTGAGTAGGTATGGGTACCGCGGCCTCGTGAACCATTTTTTGGATGACCAACACCTCTGTCACGTTTCGCTACTTTTGGTGTCTTAGCAGAGGTGCCCAGGTTCATCGGGTGAGGTCAGTCTAGGTCTTTTCGGCGAATACGTTAGCCCATCCACTGCGTGGCGGGCCGGATCAGGACAGACTGATTGAGGGAGACCTAACCTGACTTTGTAGGGGTGCCCTGGTTCAACGGGTGTGGTTTGTATACCGTGTACCTGCTTGTGTACCGCCACCCCGGGAGCCATTCATCGGATAACCAACACCACTTCCGTAGGTTACCCCAAGTAGTTCATAATTTAATTTTAAAAACCTTCACATCCTATAATATTATTTAATTATTTAAAAAAAATAATACTTTTTCTCTTCATCATTGTTACCAACTTACAAATAATGATAAAATCTTACAAATGTATCTATTCTTATTATGTTGTTTCCAGATTTTCTTAATCTTTATTGTTTCATTGGAAAGAAGGTTCGTTTCCTGTAGTGACGACTGGCGTAGTCTAGTGGTAAGGCTCTTGACTCACACACCGAAGGTCGCGGGATGTAATCCCAACGTGGCAAAAAAAAAAAGATTAATTTTTGTTTGCACAATTTATGCTTTTAAAATAATATATAGTTTATTTGCGGCACGTTCCAGAGTGGATGATACTCTCAGTATCGCCCTAATGTAAGACCACCATCCAGAATTGTAACGTTGCTCGAAATGGCGTTAGCCGTGTTCGGTGACCAGATCTGAATAGCCAGGTACTTCCCCACCTTCCTCTTCCCTTTCTCCTTCCCCTCCCCACTACCTTCAGCCTCACAATACACCTCAATTGAGGATGCCATAGTCTCACTTGGCTGACTAGACGGGAGCAGCTGAGACTCTTGTGATGTATTACTGTTAAAAAAAATTTACTCAACATGAAATATATTTTACTTATTATTTACCCACCATTAAACATTTTCAAAGTGTCTCTTTAAGTTAAATTATTTGCATATATTATAAATAGAAATATTATTTCATTGTTGCAATATTGTAATATTTAAATACCTATCGTAGCAATTTTATTTTCGATGTTTAATCTGCCCAACTATATTAGGTAGGTATATCTTTCTCAACTAGATTAAGAAAGGGACCAAAAAGATTAAGAAAGTGCCCCTCAGATGGTTTGGGCATGTAGAGCGAATGAACGATGAAAGCAGTGTAAGAAGAATATACGACGTAAATGTGAATGGTAGAAAAAGTCGGGGACGCCCGAGGAAGACATGGCACGATCAAGTGAATCAGATACTTGAGTCGGGCCATGTCAAAAGTCAGAATAATAGAAGAGAATGTATGAGACGATGGATGAATGTGAGTGAGGCAAAGAGTGTGTGCCAAGACCGAGTTGTTTGGCGGTCCGTCCTCTCTGCCTACCCCTGCGGGGAAAAGGCGTGATGGTTAGTTAGTTAACTTCTCAACTATTTCTTACATGTTGGTGGTTTTCGTGCTTGGTTGAATTTCGATTTTTCCCTATAACGTGGGGAAATTTCCCCTGAGATTCCCTATTTTGTTGAAAAATTATCTTCAATATTACACGAACAGCTTATAACAACTGACAGATATCCAAGTTTCAAATATTATGATTTTAAAATTAAATTGGGAGATGTTTACTGGGTTTTAACACTACATTCTATGTTATTTTTAATCTTAAAAATTATAAACCTCAAAACGTTTACCAAGTTCTATAAAAATCAGCTTCTTCTCAGTATGTAGTGAAAATTAAAGGGGTATTGATATATTTCATATTACTAATATTCCCACATTTCTCGAGTAAAATACATAATTTTCCATAAATACTGGGAACTTTTCTACCTCTCAACACCGAACACCTGCTAGTAGCGTGCCAACTTGTCCATCATCGCCTGTGCAAATTGCTAGGGCTTTCAAAACATGGAAATATAAAACAACGTTGTAATATTCATTCATTTATTTAAAAGTTTAGGTTTTTTGCAAAATAGAATAAAATAGTTTTTATAATAAAAAAACACAAGCTTACATAATTCTTTAACTACGTTTTTGATGCTTCAGATTTTACGTCCGGGTTAAATCTTCCCCACAGGAAACCCTTCCACACACTATTCCAAAAACGATTGTCTAGTAAATCCACGCAATGTAAGTGCGCTATATAAGTATAATAAATACAAAACAATACAAGAACAATACGCCAATCCACCAGAGACCAAATGGGAAAGTAATTCACCGACTCCAGATATTTTCATATCAGACGGTTCGGCTCGATAGAACTCAGAACATTATACTCATAAACAATGCAGGAAACGACTAGTTTAAGAAACTTGCACAAAAAAATAAAGTAATAATATTATTGAATTTGATCAATAAAGTTTGTAGGTAGGTACAAAATATAAAAAATCCATTGATATGAAAAAATCCAAAATAGTTACATTTTTTTTCTATCCGCCGACAAAATGCTGTTAAATGTGTTAGTCAATTTAAATAGCTTTAACAAAATATTCCCCTACTTGATGAAAAAACTTCAATAAGGTTTGCTTATATATTACAATTGATGTACTAAATATATCAACAACATCGGAGTTTTTGTTTTCTAGCTGTTGAATCGTCGCATAGGAGTGTAATATTTGGATATTGATGTGGAATTGCTACAATAATATGGTAGGTACTGTCTTGTGACTGACCTACCTGGAGTATGAAAAGAGATTACATAGAATAATGTCTTGCTCTGGTGGAATTTATTTATTAACTTATTTTTATTAATATCCTAGTGGCGTTAACATACATACATGAAAATATTACAATAAATTATATTTTTGTACCAATTAAAAAACTGATACTTTTATTTAGAAAATAAAACTTGACTTTAAAGCTAAAATGTAGCCATATGGATACAATTGTTCATGTGTGTTACAAACAATAAAATAAATATATGATGTACTCGTACTGTATCGAATTTTAAAAGAGAAGAATTTTGTAAAAATAATAAAAGTTAATTATAAAAAGATAGACTGGCGGGAATATAACACCGAGATCTCGTATCTGCAATACTCGAAGAAACTTAGCACCACTCATAAAAAGGGGAAAATGAAAAGGATTTTTATTTTTGTAAAAATTTAAAAGTAATCTGGCATTTACCAATATTTCACATTCCATAGTGAAAGAAGATACTCTCAGTATCACCTTTATGAAAACCACCATTCAGAATCCAAGGGTTGCTTGTGATGGCTTTAGCCGTGTTTGGTGACTAGATTTGAATAACCAAGTAGTTCCTCTCCTTATTCAAAAAGGATACTATATTATATGAGAAGATGCAAGAATTTGTTACAATTTTGATAGAAACAACAGTTTTGTTTTCATAAGGAACATAATACAAGGTAAAAGACAGAGTGTACATGGCCGGTATTAGTTATAAACATTTCACACAGAGCGCATGCAAAAAGATCGCTCCATAAAGATCATCTGAATTAATAGCGTATAATAAATAAAAAGGTTAAACTAAAGGTATCAAGAAATATTTCACAAAACGTGCTAAGAAAAAATAATAAAGTGTGTGGCTGTAGTGGGTTCATGAATGTCATACACACTTTGATCCTAAAAAAACATAATCATGTGTGAATATTTTTGATAATTTACCCAAATAATCATTATTTGATGTTGCTTACTGTTGAAACTATATTCGTAGGTAGTTCAGTACTGAAATTTTCAGAAAAGTTATCCTCGACAGCATTCTCTTCTATTCCCTGAGATCTTCGAGAAATCGATCTGTACACAAAATAGTCAAGTTTAATTTGATTAATTTGTGTCATTTCACAATTAATTCATTTGAAATAATACACAGTATATTTGTGGCACGTTCCAGAGTGGAAGGTATTTTTAGTATCGCCCTGGTGTAAGACCACCATTCAGAACTGAAACGGTGCTTAAAATGGCTTTAGCCTATAAATTTTATGCTATAAATAGGTTAAAAATCATACTTTTTCATTCGGAGTCTATTGAGCTGACGCCAAGTTTTGGAACGCCATTTGTTTCCCATATTTAAATTTTTATACTGAAAAAAAAAATACAAAAACTAATTAAACAAAGTGAATTTTTTGTAATTATTCAATAAGTAATGTTCATTTCTTTGAATCAACACGATAATAGCTAGATTAAATACTTAAATGATTATAATAATTATTCACCTATTTGCACAGCCCTTAAACTTTTGTCGGATGTAATATGATATCTTCAAATATATTGTATCGTTTCAATAATGTATTGTTACAGTGGTCTCGCTCTGACATACCCACGGCGCCGCGCTAGAGAAAGAGATCACAATACAATTAAAACTTGCTTTGTTGTTCAGAGTGGTATAGGGCCCTGTGCGAAGCTATTTGAAGGTAACATGTGAGAAGGTACAATACATCTGAACGTTCGCGTTCTAGGTATTCTAGTAATATTGTCCCTTTCCACGTGCTCCGTTTGAAAATTTTATAGAGTACGCTGTTTCAAAAAAGCGCGCACAAATGACCCTGTGCAAAGCTATTTGAAGGTAACACATCAGAAGTTACAATATACAAGAAAAGGCTGAGTCCTTGCCACGTACTTTAACTAATTCCTTTTGACATGTTTCTTTTTAAATGATAAACAGGTTAAATGTGGAAAAGTTTAAGCATATCATCGTCTGTCTCCTTGCTACGCACGTTTTTGAAATCCTTTTTGACACGCTTCCTTCAAATTACACGAACAAATTATACAGTTTGATTTCATTCATACAGTGTATATGGATTCATCTTAATAACTAATACACTTACGTTTTTCAACATAGCTTTACGGAACAGAGCGTCACAGACAACCAGTCGGGCGGATATCATCAAATAAACAATTGATTTTTTTAATATTAACTTTTACATTGTAAAGTTAAACTACTGTTTTATTGGGTAATATTTTTACTAAACAGAAAAAGAATGGTTTTTAGTACAAAAAAATGATTTTAAAGTACGTTGATTTACGTAGTTTAAAAAATTTTAATACGTCATAATTAAGCTACATTATAAAAATATATTAACAGGTTGAGATGTTTTCCGTATCAAAATATTTTTATTTATCTTTTTCATATTATATACGATTACAGATGGAAAAAACCGGGGGTCGAGTGACGATTTATTGAAAACTGCTATTTTATAAGTTTAAAGTAAGAATAACTTTTTTTGTTAATATTTAAATTTAACTGGGGGCTTACAACATACATACATCTAATAAAATATTTTGACAAAAAAAAATTTTAATGTGCTGTTACGTGCACAGAAGATTTTGAAAACACGCTAAACCACAAAACATCGAAAAATATTGAAAAATAAAAATGAAAATCCCTTGTGCCCTATAAAAATAAAAATGTTATGAATAAATAAATAGATAATAAATAAATAGTGTTTGGTGACCTAATAGGGGTGCCCGGGTTCAGAAAGTGAAGTTTGTCTAGGTCTTTGCGGGGAATGCGTGTGCCCAACTACTGCGTGGCGGGCCAGGTTGGGAGAGACTTAATTGAAGGAGTCCTAACCTAGAACTCCCTTGACTCGCCTTTAAACTGGGAATAACATAAGACGTTAATAAGTGTACCGTCGCCCCGAGAACCATTTATTGGATAACCAACACCTCTGTCGTAAGTCGTAAGTCATCCCAAGTGGTTCGCTACTTTTGGTGACTTAGCAGGGGTACCTGGGTTAAGGGGCGAGATTTGTCTAAGTTCGTGCGGCGAACGCGTTTGCCCCACATAATGCGCGGCAGGCCGGATCGGGAAAGACTGGTTGAAAGAAACTTCTTTTTCATGAGCTTCACGCAGGAGGCCCTGAAGAAGATATTTCTTCGGAAATTATTTTTAGGAAAGGACGGAGAGGAAGTTCTGAGACCGAAAAGGTTTGTAGGTGTGGGCAGAAATCTGGGAATCAGTGTGTCCAAGAGTGACGGACGTATAAATTTGTTCTTGCGACTTCCGAATTCGTTATGATCGTAACGCAATTTGTTCTTGCGACTTCCGAATTCGTAGAGATCGTAATGCAATGCATTATCGAGGAATCATACATATTTGTCAAAATAAAATTTACTTGGCCACACCACAATTCGAACTTGCGACTTCCGAATTGGTAGTCAAGATCGTAATGCAACGCATTGTCGAGGAATAATATCAAAATCTTTATCAAAATAAAAATTACTTGTGCACGCCACAATTCGAACTTGCGACTTCCAAATTCGTAGCCAAGATCGTAAGACAACGCATTATCGAGGAATTATACATATTTATCAAAATAAAATTTATTGGCGCATGCCATTTAAACTTGCGACATCCGAATTCGTAGTCAAGATCGCACTGCACTGCATTATTGTTGTATTATACAAAAGTATCAAATTAAAATTACCTCTGCACGCCACAATTCGAACTTGCGACTCCCGAATTCGTAGTCAAGGTCGCAATGCCCCTTAGATGTCGTTGAATTACACATTTAAATCAAGATAATATTTACTTGCGCACGCCACAATTTGTTCTTGCGACTTCCGAATTCGTATTGATCGTAATGCAATTTGTTCTTGCGACTTCCGAATTCGTATTGATCGTAATGCAATTTGTTCTTGCGACTTCCGAATTCGTAGAGATCGTAATGCAATGCATTATCGAGGAATCATACGTATTCCCCGATAATGCATTGCATCCCCAAAGAAGACATAGGCCTTGACGGGATTTATTTTCTTCAGAGCTTCCTGTGTGGAGCTAATGTAAAAAAAATAAGGTCTCCCTCAACCAGTCTCTCCCAATCCGGTCCGTAATGCAGTAGGTGGGCAAACCCGTTCACCGCAAAGACCTAGACAAATCTCATCCCTTGAACCCGAGCAGCCCTGCTAAGTCACAAAAAATCAGTCTCTCCCAATCCGGCTTGCCACGCAGTAGGTGAGCGAACGCGTTCGCCGCACGGACCTAGACAAATCTCACTCCTTGAACCGGGCACTCCTGCTAAGTCACGAATGTCACTGCAAAGTGACATATGACAGAGGTGTTGATTACCCAAAAATGGTTCCCGGGGCGGTGGTAATCATACTCGCCTCCCAAAATTAAGGTATACCTTAAGTGGTTCGCTATGTTTGGTGACTTAACCGGGGTGCCCAGGTTCATGGAGTGAGGTTTGTGCGGGTCTTAGAAGCGGAAACAAAAACAAAATCAAAATCAAAATCAAAATCGAAATTGAAATCGAAATCGAAATCGAAATCGAAATCAAAAATCAAAAACAAAATCAAAAATCAAAATCAAAATCTCAAACCAAAACCAAAATCAAAATCAATGTCAAAATCATAATTAAAATCTCAAATCAAAACCAAAATCAAAATCAAAATCTCAAACCAAAATCAATATCAAAATCAAAATGAAAGTAAAAATCAAAATAAAAATCAAAATAAGAATGCAAATAAAAATTAAAATCAAAATCAAAATTAAAATCTCAAACCAAAATCAAAATTAAAATCTCGATCCAAAATCAAAATCAAAATCGAAATCCAAATCAAAATCAAAAACAAAATCAAAATAAAAATTAAATCTTAAACCAAAATACATTAAAAAAGAAATGAAATAGAACGAATTGAAATTAGAACGTACAGGTACCTACTAAAAGAAGCTGAAAAGTACGACAGACGGGCACCTTTGTTGGCGGTCAAAACTTGGCATTTATATGGATCAACAAAAAAAAACGTGTAAAATGTATAAGACACCGAACAATGGGCGTGGTTTACAGCGAAATCTTGATGGTATAAATTGATCCACATGGATCAGGATGTGTATGCCAGCTTGTGTAATGGATCAGCATATCCGGATGGATCAACACGTCCGAACGGATCAACTTAAAACTGGTGTACCGTCGCGCAAGATCAACGTTTTACGAGAGGAGATAAATATATATATATATATATATATATATATATTTATCTCCTCTCGTAAAACGTTGATCTTGCGCGACGGTACACCAGTTTTAAGTTGATCCGTTCGGACGTGTTGATCCATCCGGATATGCTGATCCATTACACAAGCTGGCATACACATCCTGATCCATGTGGATCAATTTATACCATCAAGATTTAGCTGTAAGCCACGCCCATTGTTCGGTGTCTTATACATTTTACACGTTTTATTTTGTTGATCCATATAAATGCCAAGTTTTGACCGCCAACAAAGGTGCCCGTCTGTCGTACTTTTCAGCTTCTTTTAGTAGGTACCTGTACGTTCTTATTTCAAGTCGTTCTATTTCATTTCTTTTTTAATGTATTTTGGTTTAAGATTTAATTTTAATTTTGATTTTGTTTTTAATTTTTATTTGCATTCTTATTTTGATTTTTTAATATTGGTTTTAATTTAGATTTTGATTTTTACTTTCATTTTGATTTTGATTTTGGTTTGAGATATTGATTTTGATTTTGGTTTTGATTTGAGATTTTGGTTTTGGTTTTAGATTTTAATTTTGATTTTGATTTTGATTTTGGTTTGGATTTCGATTTTGATTTTGATTTTGATTTTGGTTTTGGTTTGAGATTTTAATTATGATTTTGACTTTGATTTTGATTTTGGTTTTGGTTTGAGATTTAGATTTTGATTTTGATTTTTTTTTTGATTTTGATTTTGATTTTTGATTTCGATTTCGATTTCGATTTTGATTTCGATTTCGATTTCGATTTCGATTTCGATTTCGATTTCGATTTCAATTTCGATTTTGATTTTGATTTTGATTTTGATTTTGATTTTGTTTTCGTTTCCGCTTCTAAGACCCGCACAAACCTCACCCCATGAACCTGGGCAACCCGGTTAAGTCACCAAACATAGCGAACCACTTAAGGTTTACCTTAATTTTGGGAGGCGGGTATGATTACCACCGCCCCGGGAACCATTTTTGGGTAATCAACACCTCTGTCATATGTCACTTTGCAGTGACATTCGTGACTTAGCAGGAGTGCCCGGTTCAAGGAGTGAGATTTGTCTAGGTCCGTGCGGCGAACGCGTTCGCTGACCTACTGCGTGGCAAGCCGGATTGGGAGAGACTGATTTTTTGTGACTTAGCAGGGCTGCTCGGGTTCAAGGGATGAGATTTGTCTAGGTCTTTGCGGTGAACGGGTTTGCCCACCTACTGCATTACGGACCGGATTGGGAGAGACTGGTTGAGGGAGACCTTATTTTTCTTACATTAGCTCCACACAGGAAGCCCTGAAGAAAATAAATCCCGTCATGGCCTATGTCTTCTTTGGGGATGCAATGCATTATCGGGGAATACGTATGATTCCTCGATAATGCATTGCATTACGATCTCTACGAATTCGGAAGTCGCAAGAACAAATTGCATTACGATCAATACGAATTCGGAAGTCGCAAGAACAAATTGTGGCGTGCGCAAGTAAATATTATTTTGATTTAAATGTATAATTCAACGATATCTAAGGGGCATTGCGACCTTGACTACGAATTCGGGAGTCGCAAGTTCGAATTGTGGCGTGCAGAGGTAATTTTTATTTAAAACGTTTGTATAATACTACAATAATGCAGTGCAGTGCGATCTTGACTACGAATTCGGATGTCGCAAGTTTAAATGGCATGCGCCAGTAAATTTTATTTTGATAAATACGTATAATTCCTCGATAATGCATTGCCTTACTATCTTGGCTACGAATTTGGAAGTCGCAAGTTCGAATTGTGGCGTGCGCAAGTAATTTTTATTTTGATATAATTCCTCGACAATGCGTTGCATTACGATCTTGACTACGAATTCGGAAGTCGCAAGTTCGAATTGTGGCGTGGCCAAGTAAATTTTCTTTTGACAAATACGTATGATTCCCCGATAATGCATTGCATTACGATCTCTACGAATTCGGAAGTCGCAAGAACAAATTGCATTACGATCAATACGAATTCGGAAGTCGCAAGAACAAATTGTTGCGTGCGCAAGTAAATATTATTTTGATTAAAATGTATAATTCAACGATATCGAGGGGCATTACGATCTTGACTACGAATTCGGAAGTCGCCAGTTCGAATTGTGGCGTGCGGAGGTAATTTTTATTTGATAGTTTGTATAACACAACAATAATGCACCGCAGTGCGATCTTGACTACGAATTCGGATGTCGCAAGTTCGGATATTGATTTTGGTTTTGGTTTGAGATTTTAATTTTGATTTTGACTTTGACTTTGATTTTGATTTTGGTTTTGGTTTGAGATTTTGATTTTGATTTTGATTTTAATTTTGATTTTGAATTTGATTTTGACTTTTGATTTCGATTTCGATTTCGATATCGATATAGATTTCAATATCGATTTTGACTTTTGATTTTGATTATGATTTTGATTTTGATTTTGTTTTTTTTTTCGTTTTCGTTTATGCTTTTAAGACTCGCACACCCTATGAACCTGGGCACCCCGTCTTTAGTCACCAAATATAGCGAACCACTTAACGTATACCTAAAATTTGGGAGGCGGGTATGGTTATCACCGCCCCGGGAACAATTTTTTGGGTAATAAACACCTCTGTCATATGTCACTGCAAGTGGTTCGCTACTTTTCGTGACTTAGCAGGAGTGCCCGGATCAAGGAGTGTGATTTGTCTAGGTCCGTGCGGCGAACGCGCCCACTTACTGCGTGGCAAGCCGGATTGGGAGAGACTGTTTGAGGGAGACCTTTTTTTTAGCTCCACACAGGAAGCCCTGAAGAAAATAATTCCCCTCAGGGCCTATGTCATCTTTGGGGATACTGTGTGGAGCGTATTTTTGGGTAAGGAAGAAGATGATGTTCAGGGAAGGAAAGGGGTGGTAGGCAGACGCGGCCGGTGCCTTAAATTTTTGATGGTTCACCGAGTAATTCATCAAAAACGTAAAATAAAAGTAGGTAAAATAAAAATAAAATTAGACAGCCTAGTAACTCATAACTCGTACAGTGCCCTTGAGGTGATTATTCACAAAAAACGACGCTATACAAAGTATCCATTTCAAAGTTTTCTTTGCAGATTTAGGTACTATCTTGGTTGATAATTAAATGTAGTTTTGGCGGGCCATTGGCCATAATTCTGCTTTTATTTTCATGGTTCATATATATTTTATTATAGTCTATATTTATTATTACATCACT
This sequence comes from Limnephilus lunatus, assembly GCA_917563855.2. Classification (NCBI taxonomy): domain Eukaryota; kingdom Metazoa; phylum Arthropoda; class Insecta; order Trichoptera; family Limnephilidae; genus Limnephilus; species Limnephilus lunatus. The sequence continues at coordinate 5,869,625 of OU830593.1, read as the reverse complement.
AATTTTAAAAAGGCAAGAAAATTTATTTATATATATAAACAGCGATATCAGAATATTTCTATAATATAATGATTTAGTAGGCGGCTGACGTAGGCAAAATGTATAGCGAGCGATATGCTGAAATAGGCCAAAACTAAATGATCTTTTATCTATTATAGCTAAGACTGTTAGCCCCATAAAACAAATTTAACCGGTTAAATAATTATAATTTAATTGTTTCGACTCAATCATTGTTTTGCCACCGCCAACCGCCTACAAAATGAATAATAACACAATAACAACATAGCGTAAACGTTTCTATTTGTAGCGCATTCACACAAACAAAAGGTCACAAAAACTAATAATGACAATGTCAAATCGGTTCCCTCTCGATCAAGATAATACCGCACACGATGACCCGTTGACTCATCGTTTCATTTTACAAGACCAAAACACAATTACTGTCTTATTTAAACCCGACTTAAGAATAGTCATTTCGCTGGAACCATTTCTTCGGAACTCTTGGGACATTTCCGTCATCCGCATGCCGCACGGACAGCCGGCACTCGGTTCCTACTGTTCCGAGCCGATATAAAGTGCGCGCGGGAAGCAATGCTTTAGGCCCCTATAACTATTCTCTACCAATTTCATGTGCACAATTTTATAATTAAAAATATTATGTAGGAATACGATGAGCTGCAAAATGTTGTTCAATTTTGTTGGCGGTTCGGCGCACGAGTGCACTTTAGGACGGGCCGCGCCTGGTGGTAGGTGTGAGTAGGAATCTGGCGGTCAGTGTGTCTAGGAGTGAGGGATATGTGAATCCATCCCTCCCATTTCGGTGCAAGGCGATATTCCTAGAGGGTACGTTTGTAGAAGTCGAAGGGACTCCCTCAACCATTCTCTCCCGATCCGGTCTAACTATCTAATCTGACATCTAACATATAATCTAACGGTGACCAGGCAACTCAGAAAGAAACCTACTCAGAAGCAAATCAGAAAGGTCATTAAGAGTGGTAATAAAAATATATAAAAACATTTGTTAAATAGGTTAAGCTAGGTTAGGGTTACCGGCTATATTAAAATTATGTTTTCATAGCTTTTAATGACCTGAATTATGAGTTGGTTTCTTTCTGAGTTTGCATGGAACCAATCTAAAACTATTTAAAGAGGAAGGATTTGATTGTTTGTTTGTTTGCATTGAATAGGCTCCGAAACTAATGAACCGATGTGAAAAATTCTTTCATTGTTAGGAAGCTACACTATCCCCGGTTGACATAGGCTCATATTATATTTAAAAAAAATTAGGAATCGTTACTAAAACTCCAATAATGTAGCCCAAGGTGTAAAAAAAATACCTAAAATATTCTTTACATCGCGTGCGCTGCGAAAACTATTAACAATAGAATAAAATAATGTAGTACGGCTTTGCAGAAAACATCTTTATTTACAAAAAGTGTCGTGACAGCATATGTCTAACTATTATAGTTATGCCACAAAAAGTGTTTAATAGTAGAAGTGTGTTAGATTAGAATGATCGCCTTTCGAAACGGTGACCAGAAAACTCATAATGAAACATACTGAGAAAACATAGGTTGAATAGGAAGTTAGGTTAGGGTTACCGGCTTTTTAAAATTATATTTTCATAGCTTTTAATGACCTTTCTGAGGAGGTTCTGAGTTATTATGAGTTGGTTTATTTCTGAGTTGACATGGAACCTTTCGGAACATCGCCTTGCACCGAAACGGGAGGGATGGATTCATACGTCCGTCACTCCTGGACACACTGATCCCCAGATTCCTACCCACACATACTACCCTTGTCCTCCCCAGAACTTCCTCTACTTCCTTTCCTAAAAATACCTTCCCCACAGCGTCCCCAAAGATTACATAGGCCCTGTGAGGGGAATTATTTTCCTTCGGGCCTCCTTCCTGTGTGGAGCTAATGAAAAAAAAATACCTCTACCAGTCTCTCCTGATCCGGCTTGCCTCGCAGTAGGTGAGCAAAAGCGTTCGCCGCACGGACCTAGACAAATCTCACTCCTTAACGAACCACTTGGAGTAACGTATGGCAGAGGTGTTGATTAGCCAAAAAATGGTTCTCGGGGCGGTGGTAACCATACCTGCCTCCCAAAATTTAGGTATACCTTCCTCATCAAAGAAAAAAAAATAAAAGAATAAAAATATAGCTATTATTTTAGCTCATTGACATAAGCTCCACACAGGAAGCCCCGAGGAAAATAATTCCCATCAGGGCTTGTGTTATCTTTGGGGATATCTTTTTGAAGAGACTCCCTTAACCATTCTCTCCCGATCCGGCCTGCCAGATGGTGGGCACACGCGTCCGCCGCCATAATCTGCACAAACCTCAACCCATAAACCCGGGTACCCCAGCTAAGTCACTAAGCTTAGCGAACTACTTAACCTAGACCTACAGTTTGGCAGGCGGGTACGGGTACCGCCGCACCGGGAACCATTTATTGGATAACGAACTCCTCTGCCATAGGTCTCCCTAAGTGGTTCACAACGTTTGGTGAATTAACAGGGGTGCTCAGGTTCTTGGAGTGAGGTTTGTCTAGGTCTTTGTGGCGAATGCTTTTCCTCACCTACTGCGTGGTGGTCCGGATCGGGAGAGGCTGCTTGAGGCAGACATAATCTAGACCTCTCCAGCCGGACTCTCTCGACCCCACGTAAATAATAATAATTAAATAACTTACATTGCTTAAAAAGTGAATCTAAAAGGTTTCATTATCGCCATGACGGCCGGCGTTGTACAGCAAAAACTCAACCACCGAAGGTCACGGGATCGAAACCCGGCGTGGCAAATAAATTTTTCTTGGTTAATTTGTGTTATTTCACAATTTATTCATATAAAATAATATATAATATATTTTACTTATCAGATTGATTACCATAGGTAGGTAGGTACCTATGGTCTGGAATTTTAACATGAAAAATTATTACAATTTGGAAGGTGAGAGTGGTACCGCTGCCCCGGGAACCATTTATAGGAATTTTAGGAACAAATGCAGCATAAAAATAAGAATATGCATAATATGAATAGCTGCATTTACAAATGCAGTTATTCTTATTATGTTGTTTACAGATTTTCTTCATTTTTATTGTTTCATTGGAAATAAGGTTGCTTCCTGTAGTGACGACCGGCGTAGTCTAGATGTAATCAGTGGCGGCCGCTGCCCTGAGAATGTGGTGGTTCACTGACAATCCGTACCTACTTATGACAAAAAAATTAAATTAGGAATTTTTTATTATTAATTTATTTTCAAACAAACTGTTAATCCCTTTTATATGTATATTCAACACTGGTTGCACTCATTTTGGTAATAAAATTATATATTAACAAATTATGTTATTAGTATTTAACATAATCAATACAAAAAAAAAAACAAAACAATGACAATTATCACGTGACGGGTCAATATAACGCGCGCCGCAAGACGCAAACGATCTACGATCTTCGCCGAAAATCGATTGTATTCGTGTCACCTCGGGTCCATAGTTCATGGTCAATCGGTAAACTTCGGCAAGGATCGGATTATGTTGGGCCGGTGGCACGCGAATCCAAGCCAAATTCTGGTGCAAATAGCGAAATCGACGGGCTTTCGATGTTTTAAATATCCCGATACGAGGCCGCTCGGCGGCCGCGCTATGGGAGATTAAAACCGTTCTCTCTGATAATATTCGTAGCATTATATTGTATATTGGTAACTAATATTTTGAAATGATTAAATTAGAGATTTGATAGATTTAAATTAGATAAATTAAATTAGAGATTTTTTAGTCTTTAGTATGTAAATAAAGTAAATTTAGGCATTATATTTTGCCAGTGCTGCACACGAGCGCACTGTGCGACCAGCCGCCCTTGGAGGTAATGCTCTTGACTCGTACACCGAAGTTCGCGTGGTTTATCACAATTTATTAATTTAAAATAATAAATGCATAGTATATATACTGGGCGTACTGTACAGGGCCCGCAGATACTTTAATAGTACACAACTGCTAACCCTGTATAAATCGCAAGTGCGCCCCACGGTTGAATTTGGCAGCCACCTCTGGTCTGGAGCTCCAAAATACCTTAAAAAAAAAACCCTTGACTCTGTGCAGAAACGGGCGGTCCGTTTGATAGATTCTCCCATCTTAACAGACGGATTGCAATCCTTAGAGCACAGGCGTCAGGTGGGAATGCTGTCCTTGTTCTACAGGTATTACAATGGAAAATGCTCCGAGGAACTAGCGTCGTTGATCCCCTCGGCACCGGTGCATAGTCGGGAAACACGCCAAACACGCGCCCAACATTTGTACACGGTTGACATTAGTCACGTGAGAACGGGTCGTTTTTACGACTCGTTCTTGAGTTCAACAGCTCGGATGTGGAACGATTTACCAGCCTCTGTGTTTCCTCCCTCCTACAACATGGGTCTCTTCAAGACCCATGTTCACTCCTTCCTTTTCTCAAAAAGACCCTCCACACAGCGTCCTCAAAGATGACATAGGCCCTGAGGGAAATTATTTTCCTTAGGGCCTCCTGTGTGGAGTTAATGTAATAAAAAAATATATATTTGCGGCACGTTCCAGAGTGAAAAATACTCTCAGTATCGCCATAGTGTAAGTAAGACCACCATTCAGAATTGAAACATTGCTTGAAATGGCGTAAGCTGTGTTTGTTGACTACATCTGAATAGCCAGGTACTTTCCCACCTTCCTCTTTCCTATCTCCTTCCCCTCCCCACTATCTTCAGCCTCGTAACATACCCCAATTGGGGATGCCATAGTCTCACTGGCTCCAGACGGGAGCAGCTGAGACTCTTTACTATAAAAAACAAATAAAATTACTTAACATGAAATATATTTTACTTTTTATTTACCTACTATTAAACATTTTCGGTAGCATATCTCTTTTGTGTTTGAATATCTTGTACAAACTGACTGCGATTGAACGTGCAAAAACAACACGAAAGTTTCAACATTATAGTGCGTGATAATTTTTCTCACAACAAGGCAGCACGAACACTTTTACTTACATTTTAAACTCATCATATCTTTCTAATGAATTGTCCGATTTTAATAATTCAAAAAGTTGAATACAGATATTAAAACAATATTGAATATGAAGTAATTTATTTTGATAAGGATTAATACCCAGATACAAATAAAGAGCTTTTTCGAGCGGCGACATTAAAATTAAATTTTTAAAATAAAATAACACTTATTGTGGCATAACTTTAATAGTTAGACATACGCTGTCGCAACCTTTTTTGTAAATAATGATGTGTTCTGCAAAGTCGTAGTACATTGTTTTATTCTATCTATAATAGTTTTCGCAGCGCACGCGATGTAAAGAATATTTTAGGCATTTTTTTTACACCTTGGGTTACATTATTGAAGTTTTAGTAAGTATCCCTATTTTTTTTGAAAATATTATTTAACCTATGTCACCCGAAGATAGTGTAGCTTCCTAACAATGAAAGAATTTTTCAAATCGGTTCATTGGTTTCGGAGCCTATTCAATGCAAACAAACACACAAAGAATCAAATCTTTCCTCTTAATATTTTAGTGTGCTGAATTATGAGTTGGTTTATTTCTGAGTTGACATGGAATCTTTCGGAACATCGCCTTGCACCGAAATGGGAGGGATGGATTCACACGTCCGTCACTCCTAGACACACTGACGCCCAGATTCCTACCCCATTCCTTCCCTGAACATCCTCTTCTTCCTTTCCTAAAATACGCTCCACACTGCATCCCTAAAGATGACATAGGCCTTGAGGGGATTTATTTTCTTCAGGGCTTCCTGTGTGTAAGAAAAAAAGGTCTCCCTCAACCAGTCTCTCCCGATCCGGTCCGTAACGCAGTAGGTGGGCAAACCCGTTCGCCGCAAAAACCTAGACAAATCTCATCCCTTGAACCCGAGCAACCCTGCTAAGTCACAAAAAGTAATTGGGATGACGTATGACGAGTTGGTTATCCAATAAATGGTTCCCGGGGCGGCGGTACACATACCTGGCTCCCAAACTATAAGTCTAGGTTAAATGGTTCGCTACCTTTAGTGACTAAGCCGGGGTGCCCGGGTTCATGGGCTGAGGTTTGTACGGGTTTTGGCGGCGGACGCGTCTGCCCACTATCTGCATGCCAATCCGGATAGGGAGAGAATGGTTGAGGGGGTCCCTTCGACTTGTTCAGTCGTACTCTATCGGAACTTGCCATGCACCGCAATGGGAGGGATGGATTCATACGTCCGTCACTCCTGGACACACTGATCCCCAGATTCCTACCCACTCATACTACCCTTGTCCTACCCAGAACTTCTTCTCCTTCTTTTCCTAAAAATACCTTCCACACAGCGTCCCCAAAGATTACATAGGCCCTGAAGGGAATTATTTTCCTCAGGGCCTCCTTCCTGTGTGAAGCTAATGAAAAAAAATGTCCCTCTACCAGTCTCTCCTGATCCGGCTTGCCTCGCAGTAGGTGAGCAAACGCGTTCGCCGCACGGACCTAGACAAATCTCACTCCTTAACGAACCACTTGGAGTGACATATGATAGAGGTGTTGATTAACCAAAAAATGGTTCCCGGGGCGGTGGTAACCATACCCGCCTCCCAAAATTTAGGTATACCTTAAATGGTTCGCTATGTTTGGTGACTTAGCCGGGGTGCTCAGGTTCATGGGGTAAGGTTTGTGCGGGTCTTAGAAACGGAAACGAAAACATAAACAAAATCGAAATCCTAATCGTAATCGTAATCGAAATCAAAATCAAAATCAAATAGGTAGGTAGGTACCTATGGTCTGGAATTTTAACATGAAAAATTATTACAATTTGGAAGGTGGGTGTGGTACCGCCGCCCCGGGAACCATTTATAGGAATTATAGGAACAAATGCAGCATAATTATAATAAGAATATGCATAATATGAATAGCTGCATTTACAATTATTATGTTGTTTACAGATTCTCTTCATTTTTATTGTTTCATTGGAAATAAGGTTGCTTCCTGTAGTGACGACCGGCGTAGTCTAGAGGTAATGTTCTTGACTCGTACACTGAAGATCGCGTGATCTATCACAATTTATTCATTTAAAATAATATACGTTCCAGAGTGAAAAATACTCTCAGTATCGCCCTCGTGTAAGACCACCATTCAGAATTGAAACATTGTTTGAAATGGCGTTAGCCGTGTTTATTGACTAGATCTGAATAGCCAGGTACTTTCCTACCTTCCTCTTTCCTTTCTCCTTCCCCTCCCCGCTATATTCAGCCTCATAACATACAATTGGGGATGCCATAGTTTCACTGGCTCCTGACGGGAGCAGCTGAGTCTCTTTACTATAAAAAATTAATAAAATTACTTAACATGAAATATATTTTACTTTTAATTTACCTACCATTAAACATTTTCGGTAGCACATCTCTTTTGTATTTGAATATCTTGTACAAACTGACTGCGATTGAACGTGCAAAAACAACACGAAAGTTTCAACATTATAGTGCGTGATAATTTTCCTCACAACAAGGCAGCACGAACACTTTTACTTACATTTTAAACTCATCATATCTTTCTAATGAATTGTCCGATTTTAATAATTCAAAAAGTTGAATACAGATATTGAAACAATATTGAATATGAATCAATTTATTTTGATAAGGATTAATACCAAGATACAAATAAAGAGCTTTTTCTAGCGGCGACATTAAAATTAAATTTTTAAAATAAAATAACACTTATTGTGGAATAACTATAATAGTTAGACATACGCTGTCGCAACCTTTTTTGTAAATAATGATGTGTTCTGCAAAGTCGTAGTACATTGTTTTATTCTATCTATAATAGTTTTTGCAGCGCACGCGATGTAAAGAATATTTTAGGCATTTTTTTTACACCTTGGGTTACATTATTGAAGTTTTAGTAAGTATCCCTATTTTTTTTGAAAATATTATTTAGCCTATGTCACCCGAAGATAGTGTAGCTTCCTAACAATGAAAGAATTTTTCAAATCGGTTCAGTAGTTTCGGAGCCTATTCAATGCAAACAAAAACACAAAGAATCAAATCTTTCCTCTTTATATTTTAGTGTGCTAGATTAGATGTTCTTCAGCCGTACTTTCTCGCCTTTCGGAACGTTAATTATGAATTATGAGTTGGTTTATTTCTGAGTTGACATGGAATCTTTCGGAACATCGCCTTGCACCGAAATGGGAGGGATGGATTCACACGTCCGTCACTCCTAGACACACTGACGCCCAGATTCCTACCCACACTTACTAACCCATTACTTCCCTGAACATCCTCTTCTTCCTTTCCTAAAATACGCTCCACACTGCATCCCTAAAGATGACATAGGCCTTGAGGGGATTTATTTTCTTCAGGGCTTCCTGTGTGTAAGAAAAAAATGTCTCCCTCAACCAGTCTCTCCCGATCCGGTCCGTAACGCAGTAGGTGGGCAAACCCGTTCGCCGCAAAGACCTAGACAAATCTCATCCCTTGAACCCGAGCAGCCCTGCTAAGTCACAAAAAGTAATTGGGATGACGTATGACTAGTTGGTTATCCAATAAATGGTTCCCGGGGCGGCGGTACACATACTTGGCTCCCAAACTATAAGTCTAGGTTAAATGGTTCGCTACCTTTAGTGACTTATCCGGGGTGCCCGGGTTCATGGGCTGAGGTTTGTACGGGTTTTGGCGGCGGACGCGTCGGCCCACTATCTGCATGCCAATCCGGATAGGGAGAGAATGGTTGAGGGGGTCCCTTCGACTTCTTGAGTCGTACTATATCGGAACTTGCCATGCACCGCAATGGGAGGGATGGATTCATACGTCCGTCACTCCTGGACACACTGATCCCCAGATTCCTACCCACACATACTACCCTTTTCCTCCCCAGAACTTCCTCTCCTTCTTTTCCTAAAAATACCTTCCACACAGCGTCCCCAAAGATTACATAGGCCCTGAAGGAAATTATTTTCCTCAGGGCCTCCTTCCTGTGTGAAGCTAATGAAAAAAAAAATGTCCCTCTACCAGTCTCTCCTGATCCGGCTTGCCTCGCAGTAGGTGAGCAAACGCGTTCGCCGCACGGACCTAGACAAATCTCACTCCTTAACGAACCACTTGGAGTGACATATGACAGAGGTGTTGATTAGCCAAAAAATGGTTTCTGGGGCGGTGGTAACCATACCCGCCTCCCAAAATTTAGGTATACCTTAAATGGTTCGCTATGTTTGGTGACTTAGCCGGGGTGCTCAGGTTCATGGGGTGAGGTTTGTGCGGGTCTTAGAAACGGAAACGAAAACAAAAACAAAATCGAAATCGAAATCGAAATCGTAATCGTAATCGTAATCGAAATCAAAATCAAAATCAAAATCAAAATTAAAATCAAAATCGAAATCAAAATCAAAATCAAAATTCAAAAGTCAAAGATAAAATCAAAATCAAAATAAAAATCAAAATCAAAAACCAAAATCAAAATGAAAATCAAAAGTCAAAATCGAAATCGAAGTAAAAATCAAAATCAAAAGTCAAAATCAAAAGTAAAAATCAAAATCTAAATCAAAATCAAATTCAAAATTAAAACCAAAATTAAAAATCAAGATCAAAACCAAAATCAAAATCAAAAAAAAAAATCAAAATCAAAATTAAATCTAATATAAAAAAACATTAGAATTGAAATAAGAACGTAAAGGTATAATATTATAATTTTATAAAACACATACAGCAAAATGCATTACTCAAAACAAAAGATACAATATAAGTTAGGTTATGCAGAATGTATAAAAATATGTATTCTTCATAACCGTTTTAAAAATTTATCTGAAGTATTAGATATATTTTTCCACCAAGTGCCGTTGTATTACGTTTTACAACTTCCATATCGGCTCAACCAATGAACAGTAAAACCAGATATAGGTAAATGTTTTTTATGACCAATCAGAAGGTTTCGTTCATAACGCCATCTTGAACGCCATTCTGATTGGTCATGGTCAGATCAACAATTTTATAGTAAAAGCACATATAGGTACATAAGATATACGATTATGTGGATCAACAACGCATGGCAATTTGGGCGGATCATCAACGCATGGTGATTTGGGCGGATCAACAGTTACGAAGCGTATGATTTCCATACAAATATCGAAAATTATATGTGTAGTATTTCGTTTACTTTTACTGGGAAACTGGCAACCTTGCTATTTAATGTAACGTTGTTGCAAATTCATACAGAAGTAATCCATTAAAGCCAAGTTATTTGGTGTTAAAGGTGGATCAACACTGTCAAATAACTTCTTACTGGATCAGCATACTACGAGAAGAGGTCAATATATATATATATTATATATACATATATATTACGTATATATATATATATATATACAAATGCATATTAATCTCAAACCGGTCAACATTTACAGCAATTTTAAGTTTTTTCGTAAAATTTTGTCCTGAGATAATTATAATTTTCATTATAAATACAATTTAAAATTTTTCAAGTGATATTATTTTTTTCTACTTTCTTTAAAAACTGGATTCAAACTGTGGTCACACGTATTATTAGGCGAACGAACAAAATGTGTGTCAGTAATGAGATAAAAACAGCGTTTGTCTGAAAATGATATTTTACGAAAAAACTTAAAATTGTTAGAAATATTTACTGGTTGGAGATTAATTTGCATCTAAATATATATATAATTATATTATAAAAGTAAATTAAATTCTTTACAACTTCTTTAATATAAATTTATTTTCTTTGTTGAATATTTTAGACGACATGAAGGAATGTTTGATGAAAAATGTGAGGTAAAATGATTTTTTTCAAAAATATCTACGTTTGTAGAACGTGTACCTCAAAAACGGCTGGGATTACGAAAATTACATAAAGAATAAAGGTTGGAGATGATTTTATGAGCTTTTACTTAATTTAAGAAAATTTTCCTCTGCAACGCACCGTTTTCGAGATATAAGCGGAAACCTGAAAATTGGGACCTCCCCCCCACCCCTTAACTCACCACCTAGACGTCAGGACTTTTAGTATGTTTACACCCTAAGCACCCTAAACAATTTTTTGAAGGAATCGCTTAGGTTCCTGCTCACGCACCCTAAAACCTTTTTGATCATTCATTGACTGGACGAACTTGTCTTAAGCAAAGTAGATTCAGAATCAAATTGAATTTGAGGACGATTTACGCAGATTATTGTTTATTAATTAATATGTTCGTAAAAAGAAAAATAAATAAGTTAAAAATAGAAGAAAAAGTATGGTAAAAAGCTTCTGTTCCCGTGGTGAAATTTGAGTCCTCAGTTTTCCGCTTCTACCATGAATTTCCTGACACCGTGTGTACAAGGTAATGTTGCATGTCTATAATTTGCGCAACGTTGGGTATTAATGCTAGTAAATTATTGTTCATAATTAGGTCACCGTAATGTACCACGGGTTTCCCGCCACCGTGTATATGTCGCAGGGAAACCGTAAAATCAGGCCGTTCTTGATGCGTCTGAGGCACTTCACGATCTGCTGCCAGGCACTTCACGAAGTAACTAGGCGCACCATGATCTGCCTGATTTTACGATCGACCGCCGACATATATAAGGCAATGAAGTATGCGTGTAACTCGCGCAACGCCGGGTATGCAAGTAAATTATTGTTTATAATTACCACGGTAATAACAATGAATCTGTCACCGTAATGTACCACGTATTTTTCGACACCTTGTATACGTCGCAGGTCAATCGTAAAAACAGGCAGATCACGAAGCGCCTCAGGCACATCACGATCTGCCGCCATTTCACGATGCAGCAGATCATGATGTGGCTAGGCGCAACATGATCTGCCTGATTTTACGATCGGCCTACGACATACATATGCAAGGTAATGTTGCGAGCGTATAATTCGCACAACGCCGGGTATTAGTGTTAGTGAATTATTGTTTATAATTACGTCACCGGAATGTACCACGGGTTTCCCGCCACCGTGTATATAAGGCAATGTTGCTTGCGTGTATTAATGCTGGTAAATTATCGTTTATAATTATCGCGGTAATTACAATTGAATCGGTCACCGTAATGTACCATGTATTTCCCGACACCGTGTATACACGCAGGCTGGGTAGTATTGCTAGTTTATAATAAGGAACTCCAGTGAAAAATATTATGGCTTAAAAAAATATGTTCATATAGACCAATAAACGCTGATTCTGAATATATAACTTTTATTTAATAATATTAAACGTACAGTTTTTAAAAAAATATTAAAAAGTGCATTTTTAATATTCTCGTTAAAACACAGCGTCAGGTTGGTATGCTGTGTAATGCTGTTATGGTGACGTCACGGTAGTAATCACGGTAATGACTGGTTTATTTATGCTATACGTCATTTATATGGGAATTTAGGTATGACACAATCGAATGTTCTATATATTTCTTATTTTTGAAGATGTCGTAAAAGCATATACCTTTATAGAAAGTTAATAGAATTGCCTTTTAGATTTTTGTATCTGACATATACGATTGTGTTTGAAAAATGCAGTATTTTAAGTTTCAAAATGAAAAAATTAAAAAAAAACAGCCGACTGTAAACATATTCTATTAAATGCAAAGACATTAATACTGGACGCGGGGTAGAAATCTCAAAGTGGGAAGCCAAACACAATACGATTGTAGCTGTCTCTATTCCTAGTACTTTAGTACCATAAATAAACCAGTCATTAGATTGATAACTTCATGCTTTTTGCTCAGACAAAATTTCAACGCTATTTCACCATAGATACGCCATAAATGTGACGACTTTTTTTTTTCCTCGCGGTATGACGTCATAGACACCATCGACAAGAATAGAGTAAACAATGAAAGGCACGACCATAGACAATATAATTATCTTTCGGTACCTACCCTATTTTTTTAGCCTAAAATATTATTTTAAAAATAAAATGGAATGTCATAATAAATGAAAACTCAATAACATGTTTTAATATTTTATTATAAACAGGTAAAAACAGGGAAATACAAGAATTAGTGAAACAAGGAAATACAAGAAGAAGGAAATACAAGGGCATGTAGAGCGAATGAACGTTTGTTAATAGTAAAAGAAGACGGGGACGCCCGAGGAAGTGAATCAGATACTTGAGTCGGGCCATGTCAAAAGACAGAATAATAGGAATGTATGGGACAATGTATGAATGTGAGTGAGGCAAAGAGTGTGTGCCAAGACCGAGTTGTTTGGCGGTCCGTCCTATCTGCCTACCCCTGCGGAGAAACTGCGTGATGGTTAGTTAGTTAGTTAAAAACAAGAATAACCAACTAACCATCACGCTGTTTCACCACAGGGGTGGAAAGATAGGACGTTCCGCCAAACAACTCGGTCTTGGCACACACTCTTTGCTTCATTCACAAATCGACTCATACATACTATTCTCTTGACGTGGCCCGAGGCAATATATCTGATTCACTTGATCGTGTCAGGTCTTCTCCTCTGGCATCCCTGAGTTCATCTACCACTCACATCTGCGTCATATTACTTACATTCCATGCTTCGTTCATTCGCTCAACATACCCAAACCATCTGAGGGTCCCTTTCTTAATCTTACTCATTACGATTAGCCTTGCATTCTTTGCGGATCTCCACATTTCTCACATGATCATAAATAATAATATTTTAATGATCTGTATATCGCCAGTTTTGTAAAAAAATCACCTCGAAGGCGCTCTGCACAAACTTATAAATAACCACTTTAACTTATAGCAAAAAAATTCATACACCGGTTCAGCGATCACTGATATGAAACTATACTCGTACATTTGATTTGACCAATAAACGCTTTGCTGCGTAAAATATACATATATTGCTTTAATTATACTCTGTACAGGCAGAAAGGGACTATACATGATTTTACCACACTTACGCCTCGGGGATCTCATTTCTACAGCATTCAGTCTACTTTCATCTTTCCTCTGCCAGTTATTAATCACTGCCATACATCAGGTACAGTAAGTACTCCATTGTGGGCTGCTATTTTCACTTCTTTAGACTTTTCAGTTTTTTTGTTAGCGCCAACGCCATTCAATCCTCCATTAATAGAGTCACCTGCATTTACCCTTCTTTCAATATCTCTATCAACCTTCCCATCTCTTGTAAACATACTTCCCACGATATACAAACTCATTCACCTTCTCAAGCATTCATCATTCACAACTGTATTACACACTGTTTTCGTACTCCCTCTACTGACAAAAATATAAAGTACAGAATAGAAAAGGCGTACTGAGAATGTGTCGTTCTTGTCGAGTTCTGGTGGAGACTCTTCCTTCTTGTGTTCTCTCAAGGTCAGCGGTGCCAGGAAGTGGTGGAATAAGTCAGCCCCCCATCTCCCGGCATGACACCACAACGTTACTGAAGGAAAGTGTTTTTGAGTGTACTCCAGCATTTGTAGTCTCCGCCAGCCTGCCAGCTGTAGTGGTAGAAAGTAGGCAGCCCGACACTATATCTGTCACTTTGGTGTTTCGAGCTGAAAGTATTAGAAAAACTCGTGAGATACTTAAAGACAGACAGATAAAAAAAAACATTATAAATACGTGAAAACAAGATTAAATTGGTGTACCTATGACACTATGAAGTGATTGTAATTATTCGCTAAAATAGCCGTACGAAATGAGCTTAAAATTCCATATAAATAATCAACATAAATATTTGTACCTGGAGGTTACGAATTCACGACGATTATGCATTCAATCGCAATGTGTCATTTCACGATAGTATTATCCAAAAACAGATGCACGAGTTCTCAAAATCGGGTAAACAATGTATTCAAGTCTGCTAATTCCACACCGCGCTGATATTTACATGTTTAAAGTTTTAGATTGCGCTCGGGCATAAATGAACTAATACCTAGATCGATATCTTCGGGCTTTTTGTATGGAACGGGTGTCAACACTATTTGACCATAAATAATGCTCATTCGGAAAACGGTATCAGCTCCAACAAGAGTCAAAATAGAAAAACTACAAAACGATTATGTCAGAAGTGAATATGAGAATTGTGCAGAAATGAGATTGAATGAGAAGGAAATGAACGTTCTAAGCATAGAGGAAACATGGAACCACATTAAGGTGAGTCTATGCGAATCTGCTAGAGATGTGTGTGGAATAAGTAAGCAAGGTAGGAAAAAAGGTGATGCATGGTGGGATGATGAGATCAAAGCACTGGTCTCAGAGAAGAAGAAAGCATGGTTACGTCTGATAGCGATTGGCAGTGTTTCAAGCGAAGAGAGAGATCGAGCGAAAGAAGTGTATAAGATATGCAAGAAAAGAGTAAGTGTTGGGGTGAAAGAACGAAAGAAACGCCTGGAAGAAGAAGAGGGAATCAAAATGACAAACCACTTCCAAGAAAACATAAAACTGTTTTGGAAGGAGGTCAAAAGGTCCCGGAGTGGTCCAGAGAACGGAAGCATGAAAGTGATAAAATCGAAAGATGGACAAATGTTGACGAATGAGAATGAAATCAAAGAGAGATGGATGAAATATTTCGAGGAAGTCTTCGAAAGTAACCCGAGTGGTTGTGATCCCAGCGGTGAATCGGTTATGAACGATGATGGAGTGAATGTTACCGAAATCAGTATGGATGAAATAAAAAGATCAATTAAATGCATGAAGAGTGGCAAGGCTGTGGGTTTCGACAATATTGCTGCCGAATACTTTAAAGGAGATAGTCGTATTATTCTAACATGGCTGTGCAGACTTTTTAACCAATGTTTAAAGGAGGGTTATACGCCATTAGATTGGAGAAGGGCTGTAATCATGCCATTATACAAAGGTAAAGGGTCACGTATGGAATGTGGGAATCATAGGGCTATTAGCCTTCTAAGTTCAGTGGGCAAGTTGTATGGTAGAATATTGATTGAAAGGGTAAGAATGGAAACAAAAGATAAAATATGGGATGTGCAAGGTGCTTTTATGAGTGGAAGGGGGTGCATGGACCAGATTTTCTCATTGCGTATGCTCACTGAGAAGTTTCTTGCAAAAAACCAGAAACTCTTCTGTGCCTTTGTAGATCTACAAAAAGCGTACGACCGAGTTGACAGGAAAAAGCTATGGAAGGTGTTGTCCAAGTACGGAGTGAATACGAAGCTCATTCAGGCAATTGCGTCGCTATATAA
Source organism: Limnephilus lunatus (assembly GCA_917563855.2). Lineage (NCBI taxonomy): Eukaryota > Metazoa > Arthropoda > Insecta > Trichoptera > Limnephilidae > Limnephilus > Limnephilus lunatus. Next base: position 5,853,496 of record OU830593.1, on the reverse strand, counting down.
GGGAAGCGTTGCATGTGTTAGGGTGAACGGCGATTTTACGGAGTGGTTTGACATCACAAAAGGTGTTAAACAAGGCTGCGTAATGTCACCGTGGTTATTCAATCTATACATGGATAATTGTATGCAAGAATTGAAAGAGATGGGATTGGGCGCAAAATTGAGTAATCTGGAAGTATGTTGCCTTTTGTATGCTGATGATGCGGTGCTAATTTCTAGCAGTATGGAAGATCTACAGTCTCTCGTGTCTAGGATGAACGAAGTATGTATGAATAATGAGTTAATGATGAATGTAAGTAAGTCTAAAGTCATGGTGTTTGAAAGAGAGAGTACGAAAACAGTATGCAATATAGTTGTGAATGATGAATACTTGGAGCAGGTGGATGAGTTTGTGTATCTGGGTAGTATGTTTACGAAAGATGGGAAGGCTGATAGAGATATTGAAAGAAGGGTGAATGCCGGTAACTCCATTAATGGAGGACTGAATGCCGTTGGCGGTAATAAAAAACTGTTCAAAGACGCGAAACTAGCCGTCCATAATGGAGTGCTGGTACCTACCCTGATGTATGGCAGTGAGGCATGGAACTGGCAGAGGAAGGATGAAAGCAGACTGAATGCTGTAGAAATGAGATCCCTGAGGCGAATGTGTGGTAAAACCATGTACGATCGTGAGAGAAACGTGGATATCCGCAAAGAATGCAAGGCTGACGTAAGCGTGATGTGTAAGATTAAGAAAGGGACTCTCCGATGGTTTGGGCATGTAGAGCGAATGAACGAGGAAAGGAGTGTAAGGAGAATATATGATGCAAATGTGAATGGTAGAAGAAGTCGGGGACGCCCGAGGAAGACATGGCACGACCAAGTGAATCAGATACTTGAGTCGGGCCATGTGAAGAGTCGGAATAATAGAAGAGCATGTATGAGACGATGTATGAATGTGAACGAGGCAAAGAGTGTGTGCCAAGATCGAGTTGTGTGGCGGTCCGTCCTCTCTGCCTACCCCTGCGGGGAAACGGCGTGATGGTTAGTTAGTTAGTTAGTTAATGCTCATTCCGCGACTATGACGTCACGGACCATCGACAAGGATAGAGGAAAGTAAAAAAAAAAAAAAAAAAAGATACTACCTTGGACAATATCAGTACCTACCCAAATCATTAGCCTAAAAATTATTTTAAAAATAAAATGAAAAACTCATAATTGCATGTAGTATTTTATTGCTTTATACAGAATAACACAAAAAAACAGAAATACAATCATGTGCAAACACATTTAGAAGGAACTTAATCATAATTAATGAAAATATGAGTAATAATAATAAAAAAGGAAGTGTTTGGATAGATTTTTAGCCCACATGGGAGGCCTTGAGGAAAAAATTCTCTCGGGGCCTATGTCATCTTTAGGGATGCGGTGTGGAGTCTTTTTAGGAAAAGGAAAGGGAGGAAGTTTTGAGAAGGAAAAATGTACAGAGGGGTAGTTCTGGGGGTCAATATGTTCAAGAGTGATGGATGTATGAATCTATCTGTCTTACTGCGGCTAAGGCGATGGTTGACCGAGTATGGCTGCAGAGGTCTGAAGACAATGTAATAACAGAGTGCAATTCACACACGGTACGCTGCTCAGCCCAGGGAACACGTTTGGTTCTGAAATAAACATATTCACCACATTAACCAAAGTTCGCAAGCAAAACATATAATATTATCTCCTTTAATGAAATATAAATCCAGATGTATACCTGTATAATCTTCCACTACTTTTTTGGCAGCAAAACGCACGGTACTCGGCCCGGGTAGAACACGTTTGGTTCTGAAACAAAAAAAAATTCATTACATTACCCAGCCTCATCCTATGAACTATATCCTACCACTGCAGAGTATAAAAGAGAAAATAAATTAAGAACAACGACCACGCGTCTCGGATACGCGCCTGTCATATTAAATATCTTAATAATAATGGAATTGCTGTGTTTGAAGAAATAATAAATGTATTGAATATCTTTATAATAAGAAAGACTCAGTGAATCAGCATCTATCTCTATGAATAAAATAGGTTGATGCCATATAGAGTATAGAGAAGACTTTATACCTTTTAAACTGCAATTGTGGTCTTGGACGGCACCATTCGTGCTGGACACTCCAGGTAGAATATGGATAGTCTAAAAATGAAAATAGATACAATTTTTAGGTGAAGTTAGGGAAAAGTTACAAAGTATATTAGGAACACTGAACAAACAAAAGATTCGCACCTGTATTTTGGTATCCTACGATCGTTTACGTTTTCTTTAGGTAAACCCCGACGTGTTCCGATTCCATGAAGATTAAGGGTCGGCAAAGCGTCTTTTTTTAACGTGCCATTGGAATTTTTGCAGTTATTAGTGAAATGGGAACCAAACATAACCACAACTTCCCAAAATCGGATAAGCAATAGTCAGATCTGCCGATTCTCAACGCCCATTCCCATAACGACTCTCATTATTTTCGCAGTTAGGTACTCTGTGTCGAACTGAAACACTATCCTCACAGCCTTCGACACTGAAACGATATTTAGGAAGCATTTTTTCAAAATATTTCGTTGTTTTGAATGTTCGGATTGTTTCGGCCAACGTGCTATTTGACATATAATATCATAGATATCCCACCGTATATACCACTCAGTTCTCAAAAGTTTTTCTATGGAAATTGTAAGATTCCTATTGGTAGTCATTACTATGACGTCGTCATGATCACGTGACCGGGTTACAAAAACTGACGGAGTTATACCCCCCTCGCTCGGGTAAATAAACCGTGACATTTTGAAGAGCGACCATTTTGGATTATACACTGATAGACTGATACACATTACACATGCGCATAGCTGTCAAGCTTTCCATTGGTCCTCGCGGTATGACGTCACGCAGTCATAGAAATTTACCATTTTTGAACTCGGTTGAAGAAATGAAGCGGAGTTATACCCCCCTCAGTCATTTTAGTTAGAAGTGTGCCGATTCACTCATTTTACGGAATCAGTTCCGGACCGATATTCAACTGTGTGCACTCCATTCACTGGACTCGTTCCTTTGATTCCGCCCGTCTCGCCGAATCAAATTCATTGCGGCGCTCCGCCGGAGTCCTTGAATCGGCCAGAACCAAACCGAGAGTTGATTCCACCGGACTCACGGAATCAAACGCATTGTAGCGCTCCGCCGGAGTCGTTGAATCGGCCGGAACGAAACTCTGTTTGACTCCGGCTGATTCACTGCCGAAATTTGATTCCGCCGGACTCACCTGAATCAAACTGATTGTATCGTTCCGCCGGATTCATTGAATCAGCCTGGGCCAAATTCAGTTTGACTCCAGCTGATTCAATGCCGAAAGTTGATTCTGCTGGATTCCCTTACCCGGCGGAATCGTAGAGGGTCACGGAGTTAGGGATCAATTATTCAACCCACTGGGGTTAATTGGGGAGTTAAAAAAATAAGGTTATTGCTTTTCAAGATTTGATATTTTTTATTATTATTTAAATGGCACTCACCATCTGGTGTTCTCAACAAAAGTGGGGGTTAATTTACTGGTAAATGTTGGAAGTAAAATATTAACTAACTAACCATCACGCCTTTTCCCGGCAGGGGTAGGCAGAGAGGACGGACCGCCAAACAATTCGGTCTTGCCGCACACTCTTTGCCTCACTCACATTCATACATCGTCTCATACATTCTCTTCTTTTATACTGACTTTTGACATGGCCCGACTCGAGTATCTGATTCACTTGATCGTGCCATATCTTCCTCGGCGTCTTCGACTTCTTCTACAATTCACATTTGTGTCGTATATTCTTCTTACACTACTTTCCTCGTTCATTCGCTCTACATGCCCAAACCATCTGAAGGTCCCTTTCTTAATCTTACTCATTATGCTAACATCAGACTTACATTCTTTGTGGATATCCACATTTCTCACACGATCATACATTGTTTTACCACACATACGCCTCAGGGATCTCATTTCAACAGCATTCAGTTTACTTTCATCCTTCCTCTGCCAGTTCTATGCCTCATTGCCATACATCAGGGTAGGTACCAGGACTCCATTGTGGACTCCTAGCTTCGCTTCTTTTGACAGTTTTTTATTAGCGCCAAAAAATGTGTTAATGTGTTTGTGTCGAGCCGTAGCCGCCAGCTATGTTATTGTTTATTGTGAGATTATTATTTCGAGAAGTCTTATCTTTTTATAGCTAATAATAATCTGTTTGGGATGAGTGATATCATATGTCGGCTTTATGAGAACCGTGTAAGATAATATTTACGTTATATTTGAAATTTACGAACAATGAAGTCCTTGTACCATGTGTTAAAAAAATGATCCTCATAAAACAAGTAATTATCGCCGGCGCGAACTTGCCGGAAAGTAAATTTGCTCCGTGCAACAAAAGGTAAAAAGCAATGCTCGTTACTATCTTTTAACAACGAGATAATACTATGCCTATTTCTTTTTGAAAAATGTTTTCGTGACCGGTTAGAGCGGTACACTGTGCCCCGGCCCGCGCCGCGCGCCTCTTCCCTTGAGTGATTCCTGTACTCTCACTCTCTCTCTCGTTCCCGAGTGAGAGAGTAAGACGGCCCCGCTAGAGAAAATTCACCTCGCCCGGCCCGCGCCGCGTACTTCCTCTCATTCTGTCACTTCATTGATATTGCATTTATTGCAATGTTAGATTTTAAAAGGATACATATTTTACATAATTAATTAACTAACATTATGACGTTTCCCTCAGGGGTAGGCAGAGAGGACAGACCGCCGAACAACTCGGTCTTGGCACACACTCCTTGCCTCATTCACATTCACATTTCTATTATTATGACTCATGACAGGTCCGACTCAAATATCTGATTCACTTTGTCGTGCCATGTCTTCCTCGGGCGTCTCCGACTTCTTTTACCATACACATTTGCGTAGGAGTATTAGATTAGGAATAAAATTATAATGGACTCTATATAAACAAATTTTACTTTAGAACATGTGATAAAATGACAATGGATTTAGGAGCGGAAATTTAGTACCTATAGCATTATAATTTTATCACATGTTCTAAATTTTAAAGTAATTACTGAATGAAAAATCCATATATACACATATTGCGCTATAAATATATTCAAATGCCTTGTCGTTACTTTATAAAGTGCATATTTCCAGAGAATACTTGTATTTTAAAAATGATCTTCATAAAACTAGTAATTACTTACACCCAAGTTCGTAGGCGCGAACTTGCTGGAAGCCAAATTTGTTACCAACAAAAGGTAAAAAGCAATGCTCGTCACTATCTTTTGAATACGAGATAATGCTATTTCTTTTTGAAAAATATTTTCATCATTGGATTCGTTCCGGCCGGAACGACATACTTCTAAATTCTGAACTCGGAACGAATCAAACGCATTCGGACTCGTAGTCATTGGATTCGTTCCGGCCGGAACGACACACTTCTAATTTTAGTACTAAACTGCTACGCACTGCTACGCGTCGAGTGAGGTCGTGTCTTACTAAGGGCCGGTATATCAGTCTTTGCTAAGGAGCACATTCCTCGCTCAACTTAAACCGACCAAATCGGCCGCTTAAGCCGCAGAATAGTTCCTTTGCTCGACGCAGTGGGCTGTGGCGCTATTGGCAATAACACATCCATCTGTCAAATTTGACATTTGACAATGTTTCGATTTCGATATACCTACATCTGCTACGTACGTAAATTACATTATGAATAAATTAACCATCAGCATGGAGTTTGAGCTTTCTTCGAGCGTTGAGGATTTAGATATCGTTCATTTCGTAGAACATTTAAACATACCACGCAAACTGCGAATATATAAAAACAGGGCGAACGACTTCCTGGCGTGGATGATATTGAATTTCATAACAGGTTTCGTCTCTCCAAAAGGGTCGTAAATTGCTGGTTACATTTGATAGGGGATGACGTCAAATCTAAAATGAACTGGTAAGTGAAAATACTTTTTAAAAGGTGTAAAAAAAGTAGCTAACAAATTACTAAGGTTACTAAATAAATCTGGTTTATATTGTCATGTCAATTGTGACAATCGGTATAGTTATAGTAATATTTTATTTATTTCATTATTACATTTGATTACAGTTATGACTAGAGACCGGATTATATGCAAATGCATATCTGCATATGCATATTTAGACCCTTTTCAGCGGTAATTGCATATTTTAGCAAAAAATTTGAGATCTTGCATATTTACGCTCGATCTTGTTCATCGTTCAGATGCCTCACATAGTGACATCAAGGGTAATATCAATGACTTCGATAGTGCAGAGGCTTTGGCATATTAGCACTCAGTTCGCCTACATACCTGCAAGTATAAAAACGCTTGAAACTCATGGATTGGCGTTGAATGAATCTATTCAGGTTATGAAGAAAATTTGCCTTATGAATTCCTCGTTGTCAAAGCTATTCCCCAGTAAACTCAAAGAAAATTTTAAATACTTATTGAATAATAACCCAGGGTTTGAATCCTTGTGCCAAATTGATAGCTTCATCAACGAGGCAGGTGAAATTTTGCCCGGCACAATAAGTTCAAAAATCGCACCCATATTTAAATTCAGTCAAGTCACATCAGTAGACGTAGAACGCTCCTTTCTGCTTTCAAAAATATATATTAAGCGACGTAGACACAATTTATCTACAGAACATTTAGAACAGTACTTAGTCATACACGTTTTTAAAGGTAAATTGTAAATTTCATTGTTAAATACATTGAAAATAAGATTGTTATCCTTGAGAACTAATAGCTTACTAAAATTAAAAAATATGACTTCCTGTATTATTTCATGTTGCATATTTTGGCCCTTTTTATGTATTTTCGTGCATATTTTAGCCATTTTTATTGCATATTTGCATGCATATTTTGGGCTTTTTTTGTTGCATATAATCCGGTCTTTAGTAATGACGTATTGCCCATCTCACTAGGTGTGAAACGCCTGTGTTGAGATGGCAATTTACAGAGTGGTTGTATAAAAATAAAACAAAATCAGTATTTTTTTTCTTACATTATACAATTCAAGTATGAATTTAGAAGATTAAGGAAAAATGTTTTCAATCTAACAAAAAGGCATAATATTATGTATGTATGTTTAAATATTGAAAATTAACATCCTGTTGACAAACTGCTTAATTTGCCGTTTAACAGGATTGTACATTGAAAAACAATAAAAAGGAAAGTACTTAAAATTTAATTATTAATGTTGTTATTTTTGTGTATTAAAGTACAATTTACTTCACATGGAAGTAGTATTTGTACTTTAGTTTTTCCTCCTCATCAGTCCCATCCCGAGGAGGTGCTTCTCATGTTCTTCCTGGGGTTCGGCCTTGAGGTTTTCGGCCCGGAGCAGATGTTCTTTCTCGTTTTCCTGGCGTTTAGTCTTGAGGCCCTCCACCTTGAGGAGGTGCTCCTCCTACAGATTTTGGAGTTTTAAAGCTAAAATTTTCATTTTAAATTCTCTCAAAGAGCTCCACTCGGTGGTTGCGGAAGTAGATTTTCTTTTCTGCTGGAAAAGAAGAATATAATATTATAAAAAAGTTGTACATACATGAAAATACCAACAGTTGCTTCATTCCGCACCCGCACCCATGTATTTCACAATATAATTGGAAATAACTTATATTATTACATACGAGTACATGTTTGCAAAATAAACCTTTCCGTAAGTAAGAAAATTCTATTATTCTCTTCCTTGATGTCAACTGATCAATTTGAAAAGTTTTGATGTAGAAGTTAACTAACCATCACAACATTTCCGCAGGGGTAGGCGGAGAGGATGGACCACCAAACAACTCAGTCATTTAAAATAATGTATATTATATTTGCGGCACTTTCTAGAGTGGAAGATGTGTAAGACTGGTATAAGACCACCATTCAGAATTGAAACGTTGCTTGAAATGGCGTTAGCTGTGTTTGGTTACCAGATCTGAATAGCCAGGTACTCCCCCACCTTCCTCTCCCTCTCCAATACCTTCAGCCTCACAACATACCCTAATTGTGGATTTCATAGTCTCATGGCTCCAGACGGGAGCAGCTGGGACTCTTGTGAGGTACACATATAAAAAAAATACATTCCTTGCATCATTCACATTCATACATCATCTCGTACATACTCTTTTATTATTTGACTCTTGACATGGTCCAACTCGCCATGTCTTGCCGACATCTTCTACCATTCACATTTGCAATATATATTCTCCTAACACTCCTTTGTTCGTTCATTCACTCTAAACGCCCATGCGACCCTTTCTGTATTTTTATTTATTTATTCATTGCTTTGAATAGTTACATCATTTGTGGATTTTTCGACCATCATGCTAGGCTCATTTTAAGGCCCGTGTTATGGTGGTCGGGTGGACAATTATATTATAAATAATGCAGGGCAAGTTTTTTTGTAAGACAAATACTTTCAGGTAGGATATTATCAGAGTATCACCACTATAAAGGTGTTAGTGATACATCCACTCAAAATCCAAATGGTAGTCAAATAATTTCCCTCAGGGCTTATGTCATCTTTGGGGATACTGTGTGGAAAGTTTTTTTTTAAGGAAAGGAAGGAGGAGAGTACGGGGCAGGAAAAGGGTTTAAGGGGTGGGTAGGAATCTGGGATTCAGTGTGTCCTGGTCATCCACCTCCAAGACCTAAACAAACCTCACCCCATGAAACCGGGCACCCCTGCTAAATCACCAAACATAGCGAACTACTTGGGATGATCTATGGCAGAGGTGTTGGTTATCCAATAAAGGTTCTCAGGGCGGCGGTACCCATTCCCGGAGCCCAAATTGAGTATATACATATATTTTCAGTTACAACATTATCAATAATGTCATATTTTTCAATCTTACCACTCTCGCTTACTAAAAGTCTAGAACTGCCCCTGCTTGAAATGCTTTAGCCTTCTTTGCTGATGATTTCTGAATAGTCAGGACTTCCGTAACTATATATTTCGTGGTACATAGGACTGCCCTAATTCCTTCTCATATCCATCCCATTTATCCTCACAACATACCCCACAGAAGATGCCATCTCACCGACTTCGGTTAGCAGGGAGAAAATGGAACACTTGTGGGATATTCAAATTAAAAAAATTAACAATATATTACAAACCCCTATAGCTAGTGCTGGATTGGGTGCGGGTGTAGCGGGTGCTCTCAGTTTGGTGTATTTTGGCGTCAATTCTGATCAATTTCAGAATGCTAATGAAAGATAATAATATTGTAACCAAATGATGTAAAAAAATGCAAATCTTTTGAGGTGTTTTGCAGAAATATGCCATGAACAGCAGAAACGCAAACAGATTTTTTTATGAGTTAAGTAACTAATGAACTGTCATATCAGAGAATGAATCGCCAAACGTGCATACATCTTCTTTTACATACCCTACTGTGATTCTGACTCTTGACGTGGTCCAACTGATCAAGCCATGTCTTCCTCGGACAAGACCCTCGGCTTCTTCTACCACTCACATTCATGGCATATATTTTCCTTGCACCCTTTCTTCGTTTATCCTCATATAGTCAATTGATATGACAAACATAATAAGTTAGGATAAATATTCGGAACAAACGTCAACGGTTAATACGCATTCTTTTTTTATACAACCTTTAGCTTCATGTCATCATAATTTAAAAAAACATCCCAGGTTTTGAATGGTTTGAGGGCAAGGCAGGGTTTATCCTAGCGGGTTTGTGTAATTATGATTGATTGTTATGAAGTAAATATTCCGTATTAACCGTTGACGTTTGTTCCGAAGAATTACCTAAGTTAGTATTTCATATAAAATATTAAAATAAAATATCTAGGAGTAATTATTGATAAAAATCTGAAATGGAAGGAACAAATATGTCAAGTAGTAAACAAAATTAGAAAATTAATATACATATTTTTAAGAATTAGAAATTTTTTGTCAATAAAAAATCTATATTTAATCTACTATGCCTTAGTTCAATCCACTTTACAATACGCTATTATTAGTTGGGGATCCGCATATAAATGTAACCTTGTTCCAATAGAAATTGTACAAAGAACAATTATTAAAATTATATTAAAAAAATCCTTGGACTACCCAACAGAACGCCTATTTGATGAATTCCAAGTACCTACATTTAAAGATTTATATATTAAAAATTCATTAATTCAAATTATAAAAGAAAAAGATAAATATCAATTTTTAAACGAAAACAGAACGCGACTTAAACATGTTTTTATATGCCCAAAACTAAATACGTCTTTTGCACAACACCATTACACTTACCAGGGAAGAACTTTTTTCAATCGCCTACCAGAAGAAATCAGAAGCATTAATGATAAAACCCAATTACTGCTCTCTGTCAAGAGACATTTTAAAAATATTCTGAAGAAAAAAACTAATGCCACTTAATTATCCTACAAATATCCTTAGTTTTCCAAAATATTCTTTCTTTTATTTAAATGTGTACATATATACTTAGTTTTCCATAATATCCTTTATTTTCTTTAAATATATACTATTATATACTATTACAACACACATATATTTATGTAAATGAATTATTTAAGTACTAAGTAATAACCACATTTATGTACACTCCTTTTCCATACACAAGCAAATGCTTTAAATGGAAAAGTAGTAAAAAACCTAAGATGTAAAATTATCATTTAGCAACATGTAAAACATATTAATGAAAATAAAAAATAATTAAAAAAAAAAAAAAAAAAATTACAATTAATTGATATGCATACTTAATAATAGTTACCTTTGAGGACTGTTCATTCTACTCCGGTTGATTGGGTGGACAACAGTCCCATTATATTCCCATCGATCTTGGATCGGTTGCAACAGGCCCTTCTGTCTGATACGATACTTTTTATTTGTGGCAAATTTTTGCTTCATGTTCATTTTTATCGATTGTCCCACTTTTTTCCCATGCATTTGCCGTGGGCATTGGACTGAAATTGAATTCTCAAGTCAGCTCATCCAATTCTTATTGACCGCATTGAACTCTTTATTCTCCAAATAAAGCGAATACTTTGATAAGACCAACTCCACCAGCAATTTCACCCCTTCTTCTGCGAAGTTCGGTGTTCTAGTATGTTTGATTCTGAAATAATTTCATACTCATTATCCAACTAGTCAATTCTAATGATTCTAAATCAAAGTAAATAAATAAAAACTATAATGAACAATAATAAATAGAGCTTTTAAATACACAATTGTGTTAAATAAATGTGTAAAACTTACCGAAAATAATAAAAAAAACTTTGGAAAAAGCGTTGACGTTTGACGTTTGATTTTAACCATAGAATCCATAGATACTTACATAAATAGATTGGTTCGGCATAGAAATGACCAAAATTAGCATAGACTAAACGTTTAAAATTGGTCAACTCTAGGTTTACAACTGATATACAGATTGTGTGCTAAGCCCCGCTTAAGCTCCACATTGCGTCAAAGCCGAGCTTTAGACCAACTGATATACCGGCCCTAAGTAAATTGCATTGCAAAGCGCCAAAATGCCCTCCTGTGTGATGAGAAAATGCTTAAATTACACGGCAAATAGTCGTAAAGGCAAAGGAATAGCACTTCATTTCTAAGTACACGCAAATTACTTATTATTATCAATTTTTATAATTATTACAATTAATTTTCATGTTTCCCGCCCGCAATAATAAGCGAACGCTGCATCACAAAGTGACATATGCATAACAAGGAAAACCTACTAACAGTAGGTCGGTTCACACAGCGTCCCACATTCGTTTTATTCCATTGGGAAAGATGGGGTAAAACGTACAAAGGGTAACGCGTTCATTAATTTAATAATGTTGATGAAAATTGTAAATAGTAACGGTCCTAGGTGTTATTAATCTGTATAGATTTGTATAATCGTTTGAACCTATAACCTGTACTGTATAATAAAATATGTACTTAAAAATACTACTATAATAGTACCAATATTGTATTACTAATGAAAACTCATATAATAAATATAAAAATATTTGCCCGTCTTTCACGTTTTACCCGCCTTTACCCTTCCCTGTCATATTGTGTAACCGAATAAGAGTATCTTGTTATCTCAGTCACACCCATAGGTCACACCCGTGATGTGACAGTAGTATTCGGCGAAGAAACTAATAAGCCGCCCTACTATGAATCTATGTCATTCACTCCCATACATTCTTTGATTGTCTGTCTTTATCACACAGGAATGAACTTTTGAATTTAGAAATTATACTGAAAACCGCTGAAAACAAAAGAGTGTTGCTTGCTTTCCACATTATATTGTGAGTATGTGAGACTATGGCGAGTCTATTTATAATATAACGTCATTGATTAAATGGTCGAAAAAATTAGGAAAATTCAAAATTTAAAAAATACAGTCCTGTTACTTTATGAATTTGGAATAAAACTGTCACTTCACTTTTTATCTCGTTCATACAATTAAAAAGGATAAAAAAATATTATAATAATTCCGAAAAAATAACTGAAAAAATCCGACATCTTGGACTCGGTTTTACGCAATTAATGCGTTGATTTCTCGAATTTGTATTTATTTACACATGCATAAGGCTTTTACATTATCAAATAATATTACTTTTATGGAAGTTTTATTAAATTCACGCGAAAAAGTCATAAAAATTAAAGAGAAGTAACCTTTGATTATGTAATGTCAGTAACCTAAAAACCGAACGAAACTAAATCACCAAAAAAACATTATTTAAGGACTAAAACTGAAAAAAAGTACAGGCAGCATTAATACTTATGCTGAATTACACTAATATCACAGTGAATTAATCATTTAAACGAAAATTATCATCAAAAACATAAAACTGCAATTTAAATTGAACGTCATTCATTGTTTTGCAAAGAATTTGATTTCGCCATTTGCAATAAATAAGCCATTAGCCAATCAACGCGTTATAATAAAAAAAGATGGCCGCGCGCCTGCGCAAATCTATGTGAGATTCAAGAAAACCAACATAAAAATCAAAAAATAGTGAATCGTTATTTTAGTAGATGACGTCACAAAATTCACCATAAATATGGGTGTTTTCGAGGGATCTCCAAAAATTAAAACTTTGAAAATTATTTTAACTATTAAAACTAACTCTAAAAAAAAAAAAAAAATATGCAGTAATTTAAGTTAGAAGGTCATTTTTCATAAAAAAAAATTTAAAAAATGGACTGGACTTCTCTATTTCCGCGGTATAAACGGATAAATCGGTCACCGTAATATCCATGAATCACAATGTATTGAAGTTATTACCCATTTACATTGATCAAATATACTTTGTCGAAGCCCATTTACGCGTACATAATAATATATATATATATATATATAATAAAAATTTAAATTGCACATACCGATGAAACTTTACAGTCATTATTTACTTTAGAATGTTGATTCTTTTCTCTAAAAATTAAACAACATGTTATAAAAAATACACAATAAATCTGACAGATTCGTTCCAACGACCCTGTAGCATATAAGGTATGTACAACGTAAATTGATAATTAAATATTACTAATCTTTGTTTTTTCTCGTTATATTTCTCCCAGTTATGTTTTTGGTGTGGTAATTTTGATTTTTTTATGAAAGTTCTCTCTTTATTGATTTTTCTCCCCATTTTAAGCGGACGAATAAATTTAAAATGTTATGAACTGGACCGGCGCGGACAACACGACCGCTACTAACAGTTTTGGTTAGCGCCGTGCGCGTCAAAATACAAAATAAAATATTCACAAAAGCGTGTCGCAAATTCAACAGAATTATATACTCGAGAAAATATTTTTGGTTAAAAATTATTTCTAATATTTCAATAACGTCTTAAGTTAAATTTCTGTGTTAAAAATTCTGAGAGAAATCAATTTGTAAGTGTGTAATAAATAAGTCAAGTTGTAGTATTTTCGGCACAAAACGGGTGCTTGGATTTTTATTTTAATGATTTTATTTGAAGTTAAATTAAAATTCTAAATCAAAGTTTGCCTAGATAATGAACAGTTTTATAATACTGTATTACTATTTGGTATTATATATGTATTGTATAATAACTTTACTCGTTTGAAAATTAACAAATATTGCCATCGACCAACAGTAAAACTATTTTTTTATTAAAAAAATGTAAACTTTTTCAAAATTTAAAATATAAGTTTACCACATAAAATAACGATCTTTCGAAATCAATTTTTCGTTTTTCTGTAAAAAGCTTCGACACGTCTATGAGCTCATTCAAAAATGTCATTTTTCAGCTTTGTCTGGTTATTAACTCTTAAAGGAATTTGTAAAAATGAACTTGAACAAAGTACAGGTGGTTACAATCAACAGTGAATAAATAGTATTAAATCGTGGTTTTAATTGCTAACTTGCGTAGGTTTGGCGGTAAAATTTAATTTGGAGACGGATATGGGTACCGCCGTTTATTTATTTCGCATTATATTTACACATTTTATTTTTAGATCATGAGAATACATGTATTATACCACTAAGAATGAAAACGAATAAAAAAATAACATATTTTTTGTTTTAGAAAAATGTGATACATTTGTATAACGCCCTAATGCGATTTTTTTTAAATGGCATTACCTTTACAAATCATCCAAATATTATTTTTTTTATATACCGGGCCAAGCGATTCCGCGACACCTACCAGTCGCCGGGACAAGAAATTTTTATTGTCCATCTCTACTCTATATAAATATCTATGCTCTCTACTGTCAACAGCAGATATATCTTGTCCATGGTCAAAAATGTCAACATGGTCACGTGACAACATATGTCAAATGGGGATTGGTTTATTTATGGTCAAATGTCAAATGTATGGTCAAATATGGGTCAAATGTAATAATAGATGAAAGCAGGTTTTCTCGCGTTGGTCGTTTCGGTTTTTGGTAATTATCGGTTCGGACTGGACACGCTTATTACGAATAATTTTTAGAAAAAAACTTCAGATTCGCCTTAATTACTATAAAAGGAAACTTTTTGGCTTGGGGGCGGCGGAAAATAATGCATTTTAATTTTCAATTGCGTAAAATTAAAACTCACTTCGCGAACCGATCGGTGACTGTCAGCGGCCATTAGGCACGTCGCTGTTATGTTGGTATCACTGATACATTGCAAAGAACTAACATTTGTTTTTATTTCACAGACAATCAATCATAATTACACAAACCCGCTACACAAACCCTGCTTTGCCAAACAAACCATTCAAAACCTGGGATGTTTTTTTAAAGTTTGATGACATGCAGCTTTCGTAGTTTAACCGTGTTTTTACGTGCCCCACGAAGTTGGCCACAGTAGTATTCAGTTATTTGCAATGTATCAGGGACAGGGATACCAACATAACAGTGACGTACCTGATAGCCGCGATTTGACATCGTGCAGATTCGCGAAGTGAATTTTAATTTACGCAATTGAAAATTAAAATGCATTATTTTCCGTCGCCCCCAAGCCAAAAAGTTTCCTTTTATAGTAATTAAGGCGAATCTAAAGTTTTTTTCTAAAAAAATATTCGTAATAAGCGTGTCCAGTCCCAACCGATATTAAGTCGAATCTAAAGTTTTTTTTCTAAAAATTATTCGTAATAAGCGTATCCAGTCCCAACCGATATTTACCCTAAGTTCGATGGAACAATGTCGGTGGAGTCTTTAGCCCTAGCTCTCGCGGATCGTGTAGTAGTTGCGATCGTGGTCATTGTATTAATTTTTTTTTTGTACAAAGGTTCAAATGCGATCTGTTCGCAGATGTTCTACCCAATAAATTATCCAATACGGACATTACCCCTCCACGAGAGCAATGGCAATGACCATGTTGATTACCAATTCGAACTCAATTTATTGGGTGGAGAGAGTGACATCAGTCTACATAAAGACAACCTCAACATACAAGTCCTTGAGGACTTGGCATCGTTTGAATGTGCAGTACTCTTACTCAAAGTGTAATAAATGTTTTATTTGTTTCATTTACTGGCAAAGGAAGACTGAACGCTGTAGATCCCTGTGGCATACGTGTGTAGAACCAGGTATGATCATGTGAGAAATTTGGAGATTCACAGAGAATGCAAGGCTGATGTAAGCGTAATGAGTAAGATATGGTTTAGATGTAGAGCAGATGAGTGAAGAATTGAGTGTAAGGAGAATATAAGACATGAATGTGAATGTTAGAAGTCGGGGATGCCCAAGAATGACATGACATGATCAAGTGAAGGATATGTATGAATGTGATTGAAGCAAGGAGTTTGTTCTAAGACAGTTGTTTGGTAGTCCGTCCTCTCCGCATACCCCTGATGAGAAACAGTGTGATGGTTAGTTAGAAACTAACCTAACCTGCTTTATTTAACCCTTCAACCCTTAAAACATTTTTACCTACAAGTTCAACCGCATTATAGAAAAAAAGATAAAAATGCTTTTATAATGTATGTATATTTGAGTTAAGTTAGCCTCTCAGAAACTGAACATACTGTACAGGGCCTGCAGATACTTTCTGACCCCTAAAGTAAGCCATACACGCTACGGTCTACCGGAGAGGTTACCCGTGTAGGTTTGTTTCGAAAGATTGATTGATTCTCCTATCTTAACAAACAGATTGCAATCCTTCAAACACAGACATCGAGTGGGAATGCTGTCCTTGTTCTACCGGTATTTCAATGGAAGATGCTCCGAGGAACTAGCGTTATTGATCCCCTCGGCACAGGTGGACAGTCGGCAAACAAGCAAAACACGCCCAACATATGCACACGGTTGACATTTGTCACAAGAGACGTTTCAACGACTAGTTCTTGAGTTGAGGCTGTGAAACAATTTGCTGGCCTCTGTAATTCCTCCCTCCCACAACAAAGGTCTTTTCAAGAGCAATGTTCACTCCTTCCTCTCCTCTCCACCCAGCTTTAGACCACACGACTGAAGTAAAACTTCAATAACTTATAAAAGAACATATGACATTGGGGCGATATATGACATTGGGGTGACATATGACCATGGGGTGACCTACGACCGTAGGGTGACCTACGAACTTGGGTGACCCGACCTTGGGGTAACCTAAGATCTTGGGGTGACCTACGACCTTGGGTTAGTATGTACGCCTTACCTTAGTTGTGCAGTATGTACGCCTCGCCCGATCACCATTCGCATCGATCACCGTTCGCATCGATTGCCGTTCGCATTACACTTTTTCGTAACGCATTCACCACCTTAACCCCCAAGTCGAGCGTGCGTAAAGTAGTTTTACTTAAAAAAAATGGATACCCCAGTCAGATCTGTCCTTCAGAGGTTCTAATGGAACATGAGGTTTGTGGCTAGTAATGTCTTTCGAGGGATGAGCGATTAAATATATATGTACTTGGCTAGAGTCCCAGCGAGAGCTTCTTCGGACGTCATTGACCTTCGTCCTCTTCCTTCTCACAAATGAATGAAAAAGACAGAATATTATAATAGAATGATGACATCGCATACGGTCTCTCGCTGGGACTAGTATATCTAATTGAGCCCTTACTGGTATTGTCCCAAAATGTAGACAGCAGTGAGAACACTAAACTTGTTCTACAATATAAAATAATGATTACAAAGCACCTGTTGTACAGTATTATTTGTGATTTTTACAGCCAGAAATATTATAGTAATTTATTTTTGGGGTATTATACACTTCACAACCGTCTTCGATTACACATTGGCCTTGATGATGGAAACTGTAATTTTGTCTGAAACGTTGGCTAAAGAGAGAAGTAGTGCAACACGACGTAATACTCCAAAAATAAATCACTATAAAACCTTGTGTACAATACTTATTCAATTATGCATATCTCAAAGTTCAACAATGAATTCTACGAAGGTAATGTTTACTAATGTAATAGACGCTTTTATAATTACCGTGACAATTCACGGCTACGGCACCGCGACGGCAAAAAAATGCAATAAACATTAATTACTTATCGTTATAATGCTGCAGCTCTTTCTTACTCATTAAATAATGGTGAGACACACAAAATAAGTGTGACTGTTTCTTCCAAAGTACTTACTACTTTTTGTGACGAGGATTGCGTTTAATTTTCGTTATACGTGTGAAGGAGATGTGCAATACTGATTGTACGTTTTATTTAACAAAAGCAAAACCATCAGCGCATTGACATTTTTGAATTTTTGGAATTCACTCTAACTAACTAACCATCACGCCGTTTCTCCGCAGGAATAGGCAGAGAGGACGGACCACCAAACACCTCGATCTTGGCACACACTCTTTGCCTCACTCACATTCATACATTCTCTTCTATTATTCTGACTTTGACATGGCCCGACTCAAGTATCTGATTAACTTGATCGTGCCATGTCTTCCTCGGGCTTCCCCGACTTCTACCATTCACATTTGCGTCGTATATTCTTCTTACACTACTTTCTTCGGTCATTCGCTCTACATGCCCAAACCAATTGAAATTCACGCATACTTCAATATTATCCTGTAACTATATTCCATACTTTCAAAATTATCATCACGGCTAGTAGTATTGTAGGGGTCTACGAAGACGTCAAGGTGCCGTAGAAGAGAGAGATGCAAGAAAGTGAAAACTTTTTTCCTTTGGAGAAAACAGACCTACGTACATTGTGTATCGCATCTTTTGAAAGAGCTGTAGTATTATTGTGATAAGGAACATATGTCTATTACCTTTTTATGCCTTCACAATACCGTAACGGTAATTTTAAAAGCGCTCAATGAATCTAAATTCTGCAATCTTTCTATGAGATGGTTATAACTGCTGTTACCGAGTACATATAAATTTTGTTTTTGCAGAGCGATGATTCGTTCGAGATATTTTTTCTTAGGATTTGATTGCGAGTGGAGACCCAATAACAGCGCATATCAAAACCCAGTAGCCCTACTACAGTTAGCCACATTGGACGGAACCGTGTGTCTCTTCAGATTATGCAAGATGGAGTGTATTCCTGAATGCTTAAAGGTTTTTTTAAAATTTGATTACGAATCCCAACAGTCCATAGCCAGTGGGACTAAGGCATCCCCAATTTGCGGAGTAGTGCTTTATGTTTCAGGAAGCCCACCAAAGTGATTTTAAAATACTGTTTAATACTTTCATATTATGTATATTCATTACCATAATTCAGGGCGACTTTGATTATGGTGGATATCTGTAATAATTCTCGCTACCACTCGGAAATTGCTCGCTTCTTTATAATGATTTTTTTCGAGCATTGTGGATACTGTGACGCTTCGCTTGTTAGTTTTAAATAGTTAAAATAATTTTTCAAGATCCCTGAAAACCGCCATATCTATGGTGGGTCATGTGACTTCATCAATCACGTCATCTATTATAAGACTGTGCAATCAGCTGTTCGACTCACCGCCATTTTGAAATTCGGAGTTCGAAGGAATCTCCCTAGAAAGTACTATTTTTTTTGAGCAGTAGTTTTTCAATATTTTCAATTATAGAGATAAACTAATAAGAGACACCTTTATTTTTTAAACTGAATTATTTAGGCCCAAATAATGTTTCAATAAACACAACAACTAAATCTCTATAAACAGTATGTAAATAAACGAATAAGATGAAATGTTTTCGTTGTTAGTTTTTGGGGTGTTATGCCGTGTTGCGCTACCTCCTACTATAGCCGACGTTTCGGACAGCGTTGCAGTGTCCATCATCAGGGCAGATCCGGTAGATCCGACGATGTGTAATTGTTAGTGTAGAGTGTGTGATTATTTACTTGGAAGCGATACCGTGTCGCCAGCTTCAATCCACTACGAGCTAGTAGGTATTTCAGGAGAAAGGGAACTGCGATTTTAGTGAAAGCGCAGTATTTACGTTAGCCTGGGGCCCGTCCATGTGAGAATTGCCGACGAAAGTGGCGCCATCGTTATTCTAGAATTAGACAACAGAATTCAAGTGGTTAAAGCGAAAGTAGCCAATATAAGCAAAAAAGGTTTATACCTTTATATTGTATTATTATATGGTATTACAGTATATTTAGACATGGTATTAATTTGCGTTTAGCTTTGGTGTAGCCGTCAATTACCGGATACCAAGAGCTGTTGAGCTTAGCTCCGTCGTCTCTATTAATATTAATTGGATTTTTGTAGATTTCGATTGCCTCCGTAATCAGGCGTGATCTGTAAGTTTTGGGTCTTCCTAGGACCTCAGGAACAAATCCAAAGTAATGGCCGGTCTCAATTAAGTGCTCGGCGATTGCCGATTTATCGGGGTGGCCGAGTTTACAAGCACGAAAATGTTCAGCTATCCTTTTGGAAATCGTCCGCTCTGTTTGGCCTACATAAACTTTGTCACATCCGGAACAGCTGAGTTTATACACTCCATCTGCTTCCAGAGGAAACTTAGTCTTTGCAGACCTCAGTAGGTCGTGGATTTTAGTAGTGGTTCCGAAGACAGTCTTGATGCTTTCTTTTCTCAACAGCCTGGCAATTCTGTCTGTCACATTGTGAACGAAAGGCAGGAAAGCACAGGCTTTTGACTCTTCTTCAACTCTGTCTTCGTTCGGTGTAGATTTGGCTCTTATAATTTGCCTTGTCTGACTTGCCGGGTAACCGTTGCGCTCCAGTGCATCGGTCAGCTTTATAAGTTCTGCTCCAAGTTTTGTTTCTTCACATATTCTGGTCGCTCTTGTCACCAAAGTATGGATAAGTCCTCTCTTCTGCGCTGGGTGGTGGTGCGAATCGGCATGTAGATACCGATTTGTATGCGTTGGTTTTCTATATACTGTATGTCCTAGATTACCATCTTCTTTTCGCATCACCTCCACATCTAGAAAAGGCAGGATTTTATCGTCGTTTTCCAGCTCCATTGTGAACTTAATTTTACTATGGAGTGAATTAAGATGATCCAGAAATTTGTTTAATTTTTCTGTTCCATGAGGCCAAATGGCGAAGACATCATCGACATAACGCCACCATACCTTGGGAACAGCCGAGGCTGTGTCGAGTGCCACTTCTTCAAACTTCTCCATAAAAAAGTTAGCTAGTACTGGCGACAACGGACTGCCCATCGCAACTCCTTCCACTTGCTCAAAAAGTTCATCCTGGAATGCAAAATATCCCGTTTTGAGGCAGTGTTCAAAAAGTTTGCAAATGTCTTCCTCATAGATCTCCTTGAGCATTGTCATGGAGTCTTCTAGTGGTACATTTGTGAAAAGGGACACTACGTCAAAACTGACTAGGATATCTCCTTCCTCAGTCTTAACACTTTTGAGCTTACTGATCAGATCTGCAGAATCCTTAATCCAGGATTCAGTTTTTCCAGTTTGCATCTGTAGCAATCTCGAAAGGTATTGGTATTGGAAGCAGATGGAGTGTATAAACTCAGCTGTTCCGGATGTGACAAAGTTTATGTAGGCCAAACAGACCGGACGATTTCCAAAAGGATAGCTGAACATTTTCGTGCTTGTAAACTCGGCCACCCTGATAAATCGGCAATCGCCGAGCACTTAATTGAGACCGGCCATTACTTTGGATTTGTTCCTGAGGTCCTAGGAAGACCCAAAACTTACAGATCACGCCTGATTACGGAGGCAATCGAAATCTACAAAAATCCAATTAATATTAATAGAGACGACGGAGCTAAGCTCAACAGCTCTTGGTATCCGGTAATTGACGGCTACACCAAAGCTAAACGCAAAAAAATACCATGTCTAAGTATACTGTAATACCATATAATAATACAATATAAAGGTATAAACCTTTTTTGCTTATATTGGCTACTTTCGCTTTAACCACTTGAATTCTGTTGTCTAATTCTAGAATAACGATGGCGCCACTTTCGTCGGCAATTCTCACATGGACGGGCCCCAGGCTAACGTAAATACTGCGCTTTCACTAAAATCGCAGTTCCCTTTCTCCTGAAATACCTACTAGCTCGTAGTGGATTGAAGCTGGCGACACGGTATCGCTTCCAAATAAATAATCACACACTCTACACTAACAATTACACATCGTCGGATCTACCGGATCTGCCCTGATGATGGACACTGCAACGCTGTCCGAAACGTCGGCTATAGTAGGAGGTAGCGCAACACGGCATAACACCCCAAAAACTAACAACGAAAATGCTTTTGGCCGTGAAAATCTAAAAACTTATCAAGATGAAATGTTGTTAACATGATGGCTTGTGTCATACTTACATTCCTGTACAATGACTTAACGGTGATCAGTGATGTCACCACCAAACATTTTAGTAATACCAACTTAACGGTGTGTCAACAACCCTATTAAAAATGCATTAAAAAAAAAAAAAAAACTGTATGTTTAATATTATTAAATAAAACTTATATATTCAGAATCAGCATTTATAGGAACATATATTTTTAAAACCATAATATTTTTCACTGGAGTTCCTTATTATATTGAAATATATTATTGGCGCTTGAATTGTAAAGCTGTTTTGTACATATTTTCAGACAGAGAAAAATTTACTCCATTCAGGCTAATTTGTTCACTTTTGGGAACAATTCAAATATGTCTCATAGTAATCGTTGTATCTCCCTTACTGTCATGTTGAGAAATATGATCTAAACGGTAGGAGAAAGAGAAAATACCACGCTTTATATTTGAATCTAGAAATTAACTACACAGCTATGTTTAGCTGCTCTGGGTGCTCAAGACAGTCCCCCATCCGGTTATCCCGTACTCGATTTGTGATTCGATACAAAGCGTAGGATACTTTTTAACATCGTTTATGTTTAGAAGTATATATACCTGGTGAGTCACCTTTGATCACCATATTTTTTTGGACTCCCAAATACACACATATATTAACTTTTTTTTTAAAATATATTTCGATACATAGCTTTTAAACATTTAACAAATCTTCTTTCGTATGAATTATTTTTTATTTTTACAGAAAATTCTTGAAGATCCCATTGTTTATAAAGTGGGAGTTGGATCTTGCACAGATGCCAGGCTTTTAACTAGAGACTATGGTATCACTATGCGGGGAGTTCTTGACCTGAGACATCTAACCAAGTTACTGGGAGAGAATGCGTGTAGCCTCTCTAAAATGTCGAAAAGATACCTGGGCATCGAACTAAACAAAAGATTGGCATGCAGCAGGTGGGATCGATACACTCTGACAAGGGAAGAAGTCCGTTATGCTGCCTTAGATGCTTATGTTGGGATTCACATATTCAATCGCTTGACTAAAAAAATGTGGCCTCGCAAGGATACTTCCTGTCGAGGAAGCAAAATTTGTGATAATAGACTTCCAACCAAAATGTTGTTAGTTTGTGACGGTTTTTGTCATGTAAGAAGAAGGTGTGACCAAAGAATTGGCAGAGATTTTTGAAGTCTACTCATTGAGCCAACATTTTAGACAGCCTTTCAGATAAGGATACGCATAAGGTCAAAAATTAACATACCCCAAAAATGCTTACCTGATGTGCACAGTAACTTTGTGTGTCGAAGAAAATGTTCGAGCCCAAGCTGCGGTCGGACGTGACTACGACCTTGTCATTTAAAATTGTTTAGTTATATATATCAGAGTGAGGTAGGCGAGCGGACAGATAGGGTTTTGAGCGGCGCGGCGGCTTTCGCCCTAATTATGCGCTGGGGTTTTGACGCAGCGTAAGTAGGGCGGAATCAAATCAGTCAACCATCACAAGCCGTCCTGACAACATCTGTCTTCTCGCTCACTGACCTCGCTCCGACCTTCCATCTACTCGTCTCTTTTCTTTACTGACCATCGCCTTACCCTGAACTACGGAATAACTACTACTCTACGGACCAGACCCGACTAAGTCAAAAGGAAAGAGCCAATAGACCGCTCGGACCAGCTACAGCAGCAACGCAGACTACGTCCTTCACATGTGGTGAACGGACCGACATCTGGTGCCTCCGTGGACTGGGACCTGCAACCTGATTCTACAGTCTTGTGTGCCTCACCCTATCGGGTACAGTAACTGTACATTATTTGTGCCCATCAGTGCAGATGTGTCGATCGACTGGGATAAATATGTAAAAGAGCGAAAAATGAACACATGCTAACTGATGTATATATTGTTACAAATAAAACTGTTCAAATTTCATTTTATATTTTATACAATAATATACAATTTTGTACAGTTAAAATTTAAAGTTTTTATTACCTTTCAATATCAATTTTACCTCTTGGTACAGTTAGTATAAAAAATACCTTGCTTAGTGGATTCAAATTTTCAATTCATCGTCATCATTTTCACGGGTGCTACATCCCAGGATGTAATATGGACGTCTCCACTTTCACATACAGTCCTTGATGTTTCGACAATAACTTCGTCAACAAATGAAGGAGAGGAAATTCTGGGAAGGAAAAAGGTATGAGGGTTGGGTAGTAATTGTGATGACCGTGGCCGGTTATCCCATAATAATCTGGACTCCCTTTGATGGATCCAGATTCCTCTGTATATGATGATCTCAGTACAGGGTTTCAATACAATAAGAAGACGTAGGTAGTCTCGTGATGTTTATTCCGGGATAAGGTACAATGGTAATTCTTAGGAAGTCTGATGGTAAGAGGACGAATGGACAACAATCACACCCTTTTATACGTTCCTCATGTTGTCTCACTCATACACGCATGTCCCTCTCATACCGCAAGACATACGTTCACCACATCCCTCCACACTTAAATCTGAAGACAGTTACACAACATGATTTATGATAATAATAATTACAATACATACAAATATTCATTATTTACAGTAAGTAATTCATTTTCATGTTGAGTCGAGAGCTGAGTCCTATCTTCATTGACTCATCTGTGTGTCCGTGGTCGTAATCTGTCCTTCCAATTTCCCGACGTGGAAGCCACCGGATCACTGGAGCTGGAAGTAAAAGGAGAATCACCCATTAGATTGTCATCCGGCACAAAGCTGGAGACATCGTAATCATCATACGACAGTCTTTTCGTCTCAGACGCGATATAAGGATTGCTGGTATTCTTTTCCCATGATACACACAATTTAGACAACTGATCAAAATGCCTTTTCCAATACATAAGTTTTCCATTTAAATTAACCTCAATTAAATACAATTTTTTTCCTAATTGTTTATGTATTTTCCCTTGTACCCATTTATCTTTGTTTTGGTCTCTAAAAGCTCTAACCATTACTTTTTGATTAATTGAAAAATCTACTGATTCTTTATTATTTCTCTTATAATAATATTTCTGATTTTCCTGACATTTAGACATTTTAATTTTAGTTTCTTTATTAATTTTATTATCCTTATCTCTCCCCCCTCTCGGTACAAAACTGTTAAAGTTAGACCTTAGTTTCCTTCCAAACTTACTATAATTTACCGGAACTAAAATATCTTCCGATTGCAAACGGCCTAATTCCGTTTCAACCTTTGCTTTTAAAGCAAAAGGTATATTTCTCGGATTGCAGAATTTTGGTTCGGCTTTCTCTTTTAATTTCAAATGCACTTTATTTTTATTAAATTTACCTAATTTCTCCGAAAAAACCTCCGGGAATTTTCGAATTAATTTGTCCAATTCACTTCTATCATTCTCAACTACATTGTGAGAAAAAATATCACTACCCTCCTGGGTTGCAGTGGATTGAAACCTCGTAAATCCAATATTAAACTTTTTTATAAAGTCACGCCCTAGAACATTAGTTGTTCCATTTTTTACAATGCAAAATTCTAACACTTCCCTATAACCGTTATAATCAACTGTTAATAAAATACAACCCAATAAATTCAACTTACAGTTAGCGTAACCCGTTAAGGTTAAATCCTTTGGTTTTAAATCCAACTGTTTGAAGTATTTAACATAATCTATGTCTGTTAAAATTGAAACTGCCGCTCCTGTATCCAGTAAACCAATTAACTTGATATTATTCACTAAGATTTTACACAATATTGGCTCAGAGTACACTGTGTTTATCCATAACTTTTTTTTATTTCCCTGCGCGTTCACAAACACAGAAGAAATAACTTTTTTATTATCACTGCGACAAATTTTACTTATGTGACCATTGCGATTGCATTTATAACATGTCGCGTCTTTAAATTTACAAATTACCGATTCGTGATACTTCCCACAATGTTTACATCTTAACGTGCGGTCTATTGACTTCGGTCTGGACAATGTAACATTTTTATCTGTAGGCCTGAAAAAATGTTTCCCCGTCGGTAACAATTCGTTCCGATTATTATTTTTAGCAACTTGATTTACACTTTCCGATTTAATTTGCTCATTAATTACGTCAAACGAATCCATCGCAATAGCACAATCTAAAACTTTCTTTAATGAAAAGTTTTCAGCCTCGACAAATAATTTTTCTTTAATACGACCCATTTGAAGACCGGTGACAAAAACATCTTCTAAATTATGTTCTAGTCTGTCTTCGAATTTGCAAAATCTAACTAGCTTCCGTAATCGCGCTATAAAATCATTCACGGATTCTGTAACTTTTTGTTTCGTAGCAAAAAAAATTTCGCGTTCCTTGAACACATTCCTTTTTATACCTACATGATTCTCTAATAATAACAATAAATTTTCGACCGTAATATCCGTAATTTTTTTTGGAAAACACAAATCAATCAATAAATCTATTGTCTCTGTGTGCAAATGAGATATTAAAACCGCTCTCTTTTTCTGAACCGAATTAATTTTGTCATCATTGACTAGGATGAACTGCTCGTACTGAAGAACGAATGTCTCCAGCTTGTCCCTCAAATGACAAAACCTGGGCAGTTCTCCTCCTTCCATTTCCACACAGATGCAATCAATAAAAAGCAGAAAAAATTACAAACAGCACTCAACTCACGACTCTGATGACTGGATGCTGCCCGATCTCGCCCTTCCGCGAACCGTCTCTCGCTCCTGAACCCTGGTCTTCCTTCTAATGCGCCTTCCGTGAGGTCTGCACCAGGTTCCAGCTCTTCTCCTGAAGATCCGGAACTGTTGTATCCACGCCTTACGCGAATACACCTCCAGGTTCTCGGCACTGAATAGCCTTATCCAGCGCCTTGATGTTCCTAGGATGCTTCTTCTGATGCTCTTGCTCCTTCCTTGCTCCACGATTATGTGGAATCGTGATCTGGCCTTTTTCTGCCCGATCAGGTTGACCACTGTAGCCTCTATCTTGGTCCTTTTTAGGCTGCCAATGTGATGGCTGTCCTATTTAGGCTGCACCAATGTGATGGCTGTCCTATTTAGGCTGCGCCAATGTGATGACAGTGGCCGGTTATCCCATAATAATCTGGACTCCCTTTGATGGATCCAGATTCCCCTGTATATGATGATCTCAGTACAGGGTTTCAATACAATAAGAAGACGTAGGTAGTCTCGTGATGTTTATTCCGGGATAAGGTACAATGGTAATTCTTAGGAAGTCTGATGGTAAGAGGACGAATGGACAACAATCACACCCTTTTATACGTTCCTCATGTTGTCTCACTCATACACGCATGTCCCTCTCATACCGCAAGACATACGTTCACCACAGTAATTTAAAGGTCAGTGTGTTCAGGAATGACTAACGTATGAATCCATCTCTCCTGCTTCGATTCTCTTCCACGCAGTCATCTTCCTCTTCTTCAATCAGCCTCTGAGCCGCTTCCACAGTCATAATTTTCAGCATCATCTGGCATTTTGGCTACACGTACAGCCCTTTGCGGTCTTTAGGATCTACAGAATCTGATTTGGTCTCATACTCTACAAGACAAGTGCAGAGAAAAGTTCCACAATGGATATGCTGCATACTGTTACCTTACTTTAGTGAACAGTTTTCTGCGCAGGGTCTGGTTATTTCAATGTGCACTCTTCGATTTGACAATGTACGACTGATGTCATAATTTATCCAAGACATTATCGAACTTTCTTGGTGACAAAAAGTCTCCAGCTCGTCCAAATGATACCCTTTCCGTCAAGGCATGTTTATCTCTTTTGACGACAGTGACTCGCAATATATTCTGCTTGCATGCCAAGCTTTATTATTATTCTAATTTAAATTGTGGCCTATCTTTTGACTTGGCCTCTAGGGCTTCGACTTGCCTTGTCAAAAGGGCAAGTTTTTGAATTTGATAATTTTTGGTGCTCTCAACTTGCCTGGTCAATAAGGCAAGTTTTTGGGCCTGATAATTTTTGGTGCATTCAAATTGCCTGACCAGCAATGCTAGTACCCGATTATGGAAGTGCGTATCGTCGGGACTGAGGAGATTGAGGATCTGCTCATCAGCAATGGAGAGGCGGGGGGCTGTCGGGGTCGGGGGCTTCCTTATCGTCTCGCCAAAGCGCCTTTTCAAGTTGTTCTTAGAATGTAAATCTTGCCATGTCTGAAAAGAAATACAATTCAATTCCTAAAATTTATTGTACCCACGTAATACCTTATACCTACTCATTGAACCACAAAAAAATTATATCTTTCGGATAATAACAAAAACAATATTTGTAATATTTCTATTTTTGAAACTGTTAATTCGTGGTGGAAGTCCATTATAATAGATTATAATAAAACAAATAAAAAACTTTATTCCACTTAATTTTATTTGACCGTAACCGGTTTCAGCTCGTCAGAGCCATCTTCAGACTGGTACAAATAATTCTTAGCCTACGGTTTATATACATAACATATGGGGGAGGGAGAGAGGGGTAGTCTACAAGGATTTTAATGAATTATTTTGTTACTGAGTCGTTTTAGACTGTCGAATTTCTAAGTATTTTGGTAATTCCAGTGGGCTAATTACTTTGGGTTTGTAGCTCACTTCAATATCTATTGATTAGGGAAAAACCTTACAAGTAATTTGAATTATTGATGGACTAATTTTATTGTCAAATCGTTATTATACATATCTATGATCAATGGGATTTTTTAATTGCTTTTTGAAGGGATGCATG
Organism: Limnephilus lunatus; assembly: GCA_917563855.2. NCBI lineage: Eukaryota > Metazoa > Arthropoda > Insecta > Trichoptera > Limnephilidae > Limnephilus > Limnephilus lunatus. The sequence goes on along the minus strand of OU830593.1, from coordinate 5,824,671 downwards.
TTTACATTGGAGTGGGAATGGTCAAACCTAAATACATATTTTAATTTCAAAATTATTATGAAAATTATACCGGATAAAAACCTGGTGTTTCAGTAAATGATTCTAATAGCTTATTAATTACAAAGTTACTTTTTGAAGGGATGCATGTTTACATTAGATTAGGAATGGTTTAAACTAAATACATATTTTAAATTTCGAAATTTGTATTGGTATATTAGAGTTCATGTGCTGGACAAGAGTAACAGTAAACTTACACGGCAATAGAAAAATCTGAATAAAATCGTATGGCCGCACATACGCAGCAATACTGTAAATGGATCTTTCCAGTGCCGCCGCATACATGCGGGCCATACTGCTCAAAGGGTTAATAATGTTATTATTAAGTTCTGCAAGTATTTTAGTTTTTATTATTGTGACAGTTATTTCGGTTTACAAGGCCATTTTCAAACGAGTTGCATGAGTTAAAAACAAAACAATTAACCGACATTGTTCTTCGGGACCATTAATAATTACATAATTAGTTTGAAATAACCAAATGTTTTTTTCTTTTATGAAATTAAACTCTTGAAAATTTGCTGGTACTTTCTGTGATGAAGTCGAAAAACACTTTTGAAACGTGCTTTATGAAAGCAATGCATAAGTGTGAGTAGTGTTTGACTCAACATTATAATATATGTATGTTTATTATTATAAGTATGTAAATTTTAAGATTTGCTGTCAAGTTTCCCAAAAATATGTAAATAAAATAATAAATGTAATGTTGAGTCGAGCCTCCAATCCAGCGGTCGGGGAACTTTTTTAACCATTACCCCAAAATATTTTTGCGAAGTCGATATTACCCTTTCCCCCCATTTTGAAAAGAAGAAATCAATGCATATTTAGATTCTTCTATGGAAGTTTGAAGTGGAACGGTAGTTTTTTTGAGTGTCTCATCACCACATAAATCAAACCAAATCAAACATATTAGTTATTGTTATGAAGTACTTTCTTGAATCTTTACTTCCAACCCCTGTACGATGATTTGCGCTAGGTACTAAATTCAGTATTATTTTTTGTAATGTTTGCCACACCGACGTTGCCTTGATTGGCCCAGATTTCGGTGGGAGGGGTTAAGTAACGGAGCCGAAAGGCTTCGGGCGCTCTAAAGCTTCTTCTTATTTTAGCCTCCCTAAGGGTTGGTCACGAAATCTTCATAGTTTTCTGTGATCCTTAATATCACAACAGTTTTTTGTGTTTAGAGATTAAAATAAATTCAGTGATTTATTTCTGACGAGGAGCCAGCTCTGCAGATGTAACCCGTGTGAGATAACGTACATAAGCCTTATTTAATTATGTTATCAATTCATTCCTTTTATTGTGGTTTAAAATCATTAACTTTCCATTCCCAAAGAGATTCAAGCTTTTCCCTAGAAGCGTCGAAGCATAAATAAATTCTTCAGTATTTAAAGCGACAATCAATCTTTTAATTTATTACACCTTTCCTGTATTAATTCTACCAATGAAGCGATGATTGTTCTGAATCAAGTACCCGAGCGGACTGCAAACACGATAATCTACCGAATGAGCTAGCGGTGAGAATTCGTAAGTATTTAAATATAACATTGTGGTCTTATTCTTTATTAATTTACCAATAAGTCTGTAATCAAGCGGTTCAAAACCGTAACTATGTAACACTTGCGCCTTCCAACGTGAGGCCAACTTGATTCGGGATATTTATCGCTTCTTTGATTTTTTTCATAACTCCATATTTTTTTCGTGATGTATGTATACATATGTAAATAATAACTATTTTTTCCCTTTAAATATATAGGTAAATAAGTGATTGTGATTTGTTAATTGAACTGTGAATCCACGTGTTTTGTTTTAGAAACACGCCGTTTTTTAAAGAGATATTTTAAACCGCTAGCATCCATTTTGACCCACGTGTTTTTTTTCAAACGCCGGTATTTTAAATCACGCAGCTCAAGTGTTCGCATTTGAAAAAGTTCGCGCGTCTTTTCAAATGCCGTTATCTTAAACCAGCATGTGTTTTGACCGTTGAATAATCGAAATCGACAGGCTCTGTTTTGGAAACACGCCGTCTTTCGAAAGAACGCCATTTTAAACCGTTGGTCCACCCACGCGTTTTGGTTTTACCGCCAAATTTGAAACTTAAGGAGCGGTGTGTCCACTCAAAAAGAAGAAGAGACCGTTTTTAAATTCGAATGTTAGAGACAGTGCGCCAATATTGAAAACGATAATATTTGGGCGAAAATGGTGATGATGCTTCATAAAACATGACTCATTTAAATTAGACCTAGAAACTCGTGGTGATCCTCTAAGACATCTAGAAAATGCGCGAGCATTATTTGCGTTTTTTTTCTATAGGAAAAAATTGGTATAATTGCCGTTTCGGCGTGAAAAAATGTAGACTAAAATCTATGTTTTAAAGAGCGAAAAAAAAATGCGATGAATCGGTAGAAATACGGGAAGCCGGTTGTAAATGAAATACGTTACCACAGCGCATCTAAATCTTTTGAGAGATAAAACTATAAAAGTATTTTTTAGGTTGAGTGTCTCCCATCACGATGAAAGTCGTGTAAGACCAGCATTCTGAATCGAAACCTTCCTCGAAATGGTTTTAGACATATGTGGAGACCACATAATGTGAACTTCTGCTAGAATCGACTTGATTTGAACTTAGTCTAAACAAGAAAAGAATCTGAATATTATGGATTTATTTATATAGTTTAAGACAAACTAAATGTGAACTTTTTAAATGAGATAATATTTCCAGATGAAGATAAGACAAATATTATGTTTATTTGTAATTATTCGGCTTTCGGCATTTCAGAAAAACCCATTGCCAAGGTTAATTTTATGGCACCCCAGAAAGGTCTTATATTTATAACATGTTCTTTAGACTATTTTTCGGAGAGCTCATAAAGCTTAGAGTTATTTTATGACCGGGTCGGTACCTAGCTAGTACCCAAATAATGGAATTCGAAATTCTTTAAAAATTAAATGTAGACACCCTCATAAAAGTTAGATAAAGCAACAGACCAGTTTATGACCCGTCGGCAGATGGGTACCTAATGGATATTTTGGGTCCATTTGTAAATAGAAAGTTCTATTGTCTGCTAGGATTGGAGAAATGCACCTTTTATTATTTTCTGGGATTAGCATTTATTTCAAATATTGGAAAGCACTAAAGCAGGTACTTGTTCCGATATCCTTTCAAAGTGAAGATATTGACTAGTGTTTAATGATATTGTATCACATACAATATTGAAAGATAAGTTTGATACTTAGAATGGCGGACATAGTTGGAGGTAGAAAATACATACCTTCTGGCAATGTATGATATGGACTGAGGTAATTCTGGAAGCATTCCATGTATAGAAAAGCTACGCGATCAAATAATATCTAATCGGTCAGGTACATCGATACATCATTACGTATGTGTGGTAATGTTATAGGTATTTACATATTGAGAGTTATACCTACCAGTTAAAATGACGACAGAAATAAAGAACTGTCCTAAATTCGAGTTCAATCCTCGTGATATAAACGTGAGATATCATTTTTAGCGTTCGATGATACTGCCTTCTTTATAGGACTTAGATATTTCCCAGTTCAAATCTAGAATAAAATAATGCAAAGCACACCGATGTAATCAACTTACTTTAAGATTCAGTCGCGGGTTCGATCCCTTGCGAAGTTATACATCTCCAAACAAACCGATCTCTCTAACGAAGAGTAGAGACTTATTTACGATTAAATTTAGCTTCACACAGGAGGGCCTGAGGAAAATAATTTCCCTTAGTGCCTATGTCATCTTAGGGGATGCTGAGTGGGAGGTCCTTTTAAGACAAGGAAGGAGAAGGAGGAAAGAGATATGAGGGGCGGATAGGAATATCGTGGTCAGTGTCCAGGAGTGACAAATGTAGGAATTAACAGAGGTGCTGGTTATAGAATAAATAGTTCCCGGAGCGACGGTACCCATACCCGCAACCCAAATTGATAGGAAAACGAAATCAATGAAAACGGAAGTACAATGGCTGATTTTTTAAATAGACTGATATAATCGGTATTTATTAATTAATCATATTGTAGCAAAGGAGGTGGGTTCGATTTATTGTTCGGATGTTTAATTCGATTTATAATGATTAGATTAATACATAAAGCTCAGCATAGACCATGTGTCTGGATTCATTCACCTAACGAGGAAGACTGATTGCATACGACATCAATAGGCATTAATGAACTTTAATGATATTATTCGGAATCACCCGCCGGTGGTGATAAGGAGCGAACTTATTTACAGGAATTTGATAAGTTGATAAGAAGATCGAGATGGAATCCAATTAGAAATGTTGGCCCATACCAAGTGGAAAATTCTCCAAATAATTTAGAAATTTTTTTGTTTTGCGACGTGAATCGTGTTTCGATTGATTTATCATTCAAGTGGTTTTGTAAGAACATGACAAATCAACGCATTATGAAAATAAGATATGAAATTTACACTACACATATCCACACACCCTTTTCACATAGCACTGTTTTGAAAGGACGCTTTTGAGACAGTGTGTACATACAATTCACCCTACAATCGCATCGGAGTAATTAACCGAATGCGATGACCACACTTCACATTTTATAATACGGCTATATCATACAATATTTTTATTGTATTTTATAGTAATAATTACTTAATCTGAATATTGCAGTACTCTGGTGGAGGTAACGCGGGTCATTGATACCCTCGTTATTTTGATTCGAGTTTGTCTTATTCTCGGTACAAAAATAAGCTGGCGCCCATGACGTAGTTCATTATTCTTATGTAATATATTCTAACACTATTTTCTAACCAAAATTAAATAAAACCTGAATTACTATTATTGTTGTCATCATTAAAAAGATACCCCTAATGATCTGACTATAATAATTATAAATATTGCCTTAAAACGCAATACATCGACGACAATTATTTTGCAGTGAACTGTGATAAAACTTAAGGTATTATTAATGTGTGTCTATAGAAATCTTGGAGTCTAGCCGTTTCTATTCAGACAATTTAATTTTATGTGGATCGCTGCGGTTTTCCAATTAACTTGAGGTATTATTAATGTGTGTCTAAAGAAATCTTGGAGTCTAGCCGTTTCTATTAAGACAATTTAATTTTATGTGGATCGCTGCGGTTTTCCAATGTTTTTTTTCAGGTGTTGTCCTAAATTATACCTACGTCGGAATCTTATAAGATTTCTGACGCTATGTGGGTCTCTGGACATATCTTTAATCAGTATTCTGTACCGTTAAAAGGTGGAATACTGACTGTTTTTAGTATGTCTTAAACCAGTAATCCGTACCATTAAAAGGTGGAATACTGACTACACTTATACATTACCTGTCCTTTAAAAGGGGGTTGATGTTCTTCGTATACATACATCACGATAAACATATAATGTGGAGTTCCCCTATGCTCTGATATCTTGTTGCAAATACATTTACCATTCAGATAGTTTTGTTTACTCTATGTGCCCCGATGCCTAAATGTTTGTACTTTTCTAATTATGTTATTTTTTGCTTTCATGTTGACGCTACTCTTTGAGTCGTTCTCCGCTGCTGAAGATCGTTACTGTTGCTCTGGATGCCCTGATGGACATTATCTACTGCCTGAAAGCTGCGTTTAACGATGTTCCTGCTAGGCCGCTTGGACGTGTGGATTTTGCTGTTTTTTGATATTTTCATGTAGACTATAAACTTTATAATTTAATATGTATGTAAACTGTACAACTTTTTGCCTAGGTTTTTTAATGCCGAATCTCTATGTGAATGATGTTTTTTGTAAAGTTTACCGTGGGAATTCTTTGAAGGGTTTAAAGTCAAAAAACCTTCGTTACAACGGCGGTTTTTTGCTGGTGTTTTCGGGGATGTGTTATGAAGTACTTTCTTGAATCTTTACTTCCAACCCCTGTACGATGATTTGCGCTAGGTACTAAATTCAGTATTATTTTTTGTAATGTTTGCCACACCGACGTTGCCTTGATTGGCCCAGATTTCGGTGGGAGGGGTTAAGTAACGGAGCCGAAAGGCTTCGGGCGCTCTAAAGCTTCTTCTTATTTTAGCCTCCCTAAGGGTTGGTCACGAAATCTTCATAGTTTTCTGTGATCCTTAATATCACAACAGTTTTTTGTGTTTAGAGATTAAAATAAATTCAGTGATTTATTTCTGACGAGGAGCCAGCTCTGCAGATGTAACCCGTGCGAGATAACGTACGTAAGCCTTATTTAATTATGTTATCAATTCATTCCTTTTATTGTGGTTTAAAATCATTAACTTTCCATTCCCAAAGAGATTCAAGCTTTTCCCTAGAAGCGTCGAAGCATAAATAAATTCTTCAGTATTTAAAGCGACAATCAATCTTTTAATTTATTACACCTTTCCTGTATTAATTCTACCAATGAAGCGATGATTGTTCTGAATCAAGTACCCGAGCGGACTGCAAACACGATAATCTACCGAATGAGCTAGCGGTGAGAATTCGTAAGTATTTAAATATAACATTGTGGTCTTATTCTTTATTAATTTACCAATAAGTCTGTAATCAAGCGGTTCAAAACCGTAATTATGTAACATTATTCTAACCCATTTAGTGCTTAAATTCTTTCGTAATTTAGTTTGTGTAACTGTATTTGTGTTAATCCTTAAATATCGTGTTGTTTTTATCTGTTTGTCGGTAAGTCTTGTTAAATATTTGATGTAGGTAGTTTTAAAAATATTAGTATAGAGATGGAACGGGCTAAACCTCCCGATCCCCCGGACGAAGTCAACGATGGCTCTTTATCAGACTCCTCGGTGGGCTCAATGGAAACGGTTGCCTCCGATATTCCAGAACCCTCAAACTTCATCACAGTAACGACTAAAAAAAGGAAAAATTTAAAGCTTGTGCGAAATTCCAGTACAGATTCCGAAAAAGTACCCCACAAAATTCCTGCCCTTGATAAAAATAAAAGCTCTGTAGACAATGGTGTTCTTTCGCCCACTCAGCAGACTCCATCTATTCAGCCACTCAACTCTCCGATCACAACGCCCACTGCTAGTCCAACTACTCCTGTCCTCAAACCGACTCCAGCCCCTACACCCTCATGAATTTACAACAATTTAGACAGGCCACCATACATTACACATGTCACTAAAATTTCAAAGGAAGGAGCTCCAACAACATTGTATGACATTGACTTTGGTCACTTTCTCCACAAAAATAAAATCAGTCCTGTCTGGAATGGAGTTAAGTCGGTTGGTCGTAACCGTCTTTCCGTCGAGTTTAAGACAGCGGCTGAAGCCAATAATTTTGTAAAATCCGCGGTTGCCAAGGAAAACTCCTATAATGTATTCATTCCTTCTTACCAGGTTACTAAACTTGGAGTCACTAAGGGGATTCCTCCACACTGGACGACAGAGGACATCTTGGAGAACATTAAGGTTCCCCAGGGTTACGGAAAGGTCATTAAAGCTCGCAGACTAAATTATCGTTTTAACACTGGAAACGCCATAGAATGGAGACCCTCTCAGTCTGTTGTCCTCACATTCGACTCCAAAGATCTCCCTCAAAATGTCACCACGTATCCCTACCAGTGGATCTCTACGTGTTTCCAACTGTGCAGTGCTACAAGTGCTGTAGGTTTGGACATACGAAGACCCTCTGCAGATCAGAACCTCGATGCTATAAGTGCACTTCGTCACATAGTGGCGATAGCTGTAATACAACGGAAGTGCTTAAACTGCTCAGGAAACCACTTGTCGACCAGCAAAATTTGCCCTGAAATGTCAAGGCAACATCAAACATACAATGGCTGTAAAGAACATTTCGTATGCGGAAGCATCCAAAATGTTCAATAAGGCTGTCATTTCTTATGCTGAAACTGCATCCAAAAATACTCCCTCCCCTCATCAATCTTCTTCATCAACGAAGAAAACAGTTGTAAAAGTCAGTAAACCTCGAGTTCTTCAAAAAAAGAATACCACTAGTCACGAATCCTTGTTATGGTTCCCCAATGGACAACTCCCTCCCAACTCTGATAGAACAATATTCAAATCACCTGTTAACTCAGACCCACATAACATTAACGATCTTAATTCTACTCTTATCACCTCATTTTTACACATCCCTCAGACTTTAAATAAAAACAATATACAAATACCGTCCCACGTTGCCAAACAGATTACACAGATCATAAATACCTCTAGAAATGGCCCCTCTGATGAGGATTCTTCAGTGGAATTGCCATAGCCTCCGAAACAAATCATTAGACATCTTACACACATTAAACTCACTCTCCATTACAGTAGCTGCTGTCTCTGAGACGTGGCTTGAACCGGACTCTCATTTCAGAGTTCGAGGATTCCACTGTCTTCGTGACGACCGCCAAGATGGGAAGGGTGGCTCCGCTCTTCTCATTAAAACATCCCTACCCTTTTCCCCAGTAGATGTTAAGCCAGCCGGCATCCCTTTTCAGGTGACGGCCGCAAAGGTTTTTGCACTACAATCCTTTCCCTGTATATATCCCCTTCTAATAAACCCTCTAAATCAATTCTTCAAGCAATGCTTTCTAAGATCGAACCACCTTTCCTTGTTCTGGGTGACTTTAATGCTCACCACGGATTATGGGGCTCTGTGTCTTGCGACAGATTGGGAAGAGACATTGTTGACCTTCTTGACGATCTTGATCTTTGCATTATGAATGACGGTTCCCCTACCCGTATTCAGATACCAGGTCAACGACCCAGCGTGGTCGACCTTGCCATCTGCAACTCAAACATAGGCGGATCCTTGTTCTGGAGAGTTCTGGAGGACCCGCACGGGAGTGATCACTACCCAATCCTCATAGAATCCTCCAACATGCTACATACCAACAAGGCTTTCACTTTTCGTAATCGTAAACCGAGATTTGTAACCTCGAAGGCCAACTGGACTGATTTTTCAAAGCTCATAAAGCTCTCCATGCTTAGTCTGCCCTCTCCGACTAAAGAAAATGTCACAGAATGTTACGAGTTGCTAGTTTCATCAATCATCGCGGCTGCAGAGACATGCATTCCTATCAAATTACCTGGAAATAAAGGAAAACCTCCCCCAGCCCCGTGGTGGGATAATGAATGTGCAGACGCAATAGATTCTAGGGTGAGGTATGCTAAAATATATTCTTTGAACATGACCCTTGAGAATTACCTGAACTTCAAAAAGATTGAAGCTAAGACCAAGCGATTGCTCAAAAATAAAAAAAGGCAAGGATGGAAAAACTTTTGTTCTTCCTTATCTCCCGATACCCCACTCTCAGCTGTTTGGAATTCAATCCGCCGATTCAGAGGTTCTTACGTCCCACCCGTAGCTCATCCACTCTCTTCAGAGTGGGTGAAGGAATTTGCCGATAAATTAGCTCCTCCGACTGCGAGTAACTGGAATGAAACGGAATTCACATACTCGTTTCGTACGCAGGGGTGGATAGACTCGCACTTCAATTTAGTTGAATTAAGAGAGGTTTTAAACGACCTTAGAGACTCAGCTCCCGGCGAAGATGGTATTCCGTATAGCCTCATTAAAAACTGTGATGTTGCTACACATAATTATTTTCTCACACTTTTAAATTTGATGTTTGACACAGGTAAAATTCCAACCTCCTGGAAAACCCAATTAATTATCCCTATTCTGAAACCCCAAAAGGACCCCAGTTCTGGTCTTTCGTACAGACCCATTGCTCTTTCTTCTTCTTTAATTAAAATTGCAGAACATTTGATAAAAAAACGACTAGACTGGTATGTTGAAAGTGAGAAAATTCTTCCCAGCTCACAGTTTGGATTTTGAAAAACAAAAAGTACAACTGAAAGCATTTCAATTCTCACATCTGATATACAGATGGCCCTAGCTGAAAAAAATATTCTTGTCGGTGTTTGCGTAGATATTACCGGAGCTTTTGACAATGTTTTATTAAACGTTCTACAGAGAAAATTATTACAAATCGGCATCCCCCGTAAGCTTGCCAGTTTCATAATCAACCTTCTTCTTACGAGAAAAATTCAAATCCAGGTTCAGAATTCCCCTTCCCTGTTGAGAACTGTAAACAAGGGTTTGCCTCAGGGTTCCGTCCTTAGTCCTATCCTTTTTAACATTTACACCTCTGACCTGCATCAGAGTACACATCCATCATGTAAAATTCTTCAGTATGCAGATGATTTTTTTATCTATATATCGGGACAAATTATTGCTTTTCTGGAGGAAATGATCAACCTTAGCATGAAAAATCTTTGCATTTTTCTAACAAATCACGGCCTGGAAATTTCACCAACCAAAAGCAATGTTATCGTTTTCTCTAGGAAACGTGTTCCACCGTGCATTTCAATCCGAATCGATAACATAATCCTCCCCGTCCAGGTTCAGATAAAATTTCTGGGGGTCATACTAGATTCTAAGCTAACGTGGAACTCTTACGTAAATCTTATTATTAACAAAAGTCAAGCTGGCCTTAACGCCCTGCGCGCCGTTTCAAGAGTCTGGTGGGGAAGCCATCCATGCTCGCAAAAATTGTTTTATAATGCATATGTAAGAAGCCAATTGGATTACGCGTCATTCCTTATTGAGCCCACTTCTAAAAAAAACCTTACAAGGTTTGACCGTATCCAATCTCAAAGCCTAAGATTAATTGTCGGAGCCATGCGATCTTCCCCAATTAACGCTTTGCAGGTGGAGGCTGTTGACCCTCCTCTCCATTTCAGAAGACAGTACTTGGCAGACAAGTTTTTATTTAAATGTTTCAGACTGTCTAATCACCCTCTGATGGACAAAATTTCTGCTCTCTCTGCTCAAGTTAGATCACTTCCATAATGGAGGAACAAAACAATCCCACTTCTCGTCAAAAGCTTCCATACTTACAATGCATATAAACGTATTTTAAATCCCCATGACAGACTTCCATTATATATAAATTCCTTTCAAATTCATTCGCTCAAACCTAATATTATTTTTTCACTTGGCTTTCCTGGCAACCACGAAGCCCCAAGTAAATTTATCCACATTTTAAACTCAAAATGGACCGGCTGGAAAACTATTTATACAGATGGTTCTAAATCTCCCTTATCTAGCCATGTGGGAGCGGCGTTCCACTGCCCAAGAGACCAAATCAGTAAAAAAATAAAACTTCATAAAGAATCTTCAATTTTCACAGCTGAATGCATAGCTATTTTAGAATCCTTAAAATAAATTGAAAGTACATATTACAATTGGAAAATTTTTAATTCTCTCCGATTCCCTGAGTGCTCTTGAAAAACTAAACTCCTCCCCTTTCCACTACCCGGAAGATGATTTGTGTATTGGAATCCGCTCTTTATTACATAGGTTAGCTATCTCTGGCAGAGAGATCGCGTTGGCTTGGATTCCTAGCCACTGCGGTATCCCTGGTAATGAAAAGGCCGATTTATTGGCGAAAGATGCCATCGATTCCGGAGAGTTTCTGTACAATTTCTTAAATCCTGTCGACCTTCTAATCAAACTGAAAGAAAACATGATCTCCACATGGCAGAATCATTGGAATGAGTCGAGTAAAACAAAGGGTAATCATTTTTACAAATTACAGCCCACGATTCCTTCAAAACCGTGGTTTTCTAGGCTTTCTCTAAATAAATTTTCAACTTCTTCCATTTGCCGTATGCGAATAGGACATTGCTGCCACATGTTCATCTGACAAGAATTCAGGTTAAGAATTCTGCCATGTGTGAGTGTCGTCTTGAAGAGGAGGATCTCAACCATATATTTTTCAGTTGCCCTATAAATAATAATTATAAAAAATTCGTACCTGATCTGATCAATACAGGTATATTGCCCCCTACGACATGGCATTTTTTTTATCCTCTATTGACAAACGTATATTTAAAATCATTTCTTATTTTATTAAAGTTAATGGCATCAACTTGTAAATTTCCCTAGTGAATTATTCATATATGTTTATATGTGTTTATGTATGTGCGTTTATATGTGTGTATATATATATTTTTTTTTATTTTATTATTATTTATTTGTATTTAGTGTGTTTAGTGTAGTAGTAGTATATTATATATTTATGTTGTGTACTTGTATAAATAAATATTATCCTACACATACACAAATATTCCGCTCACTCTCTACTTGACACAGGCCAGAACACTCCCTTGGGGGTGAAAAGCCATTTAAAAAAAAGAAGAAAAAGAATGCATATTTAAATAAAAATTATTTATTGAATTAATTTCCACAGAAAATAAAAAAAAGTTACATGAAAATAGTAATTATGTAATAGACAAACAAAATAAAATTCTCAAATTGGATCAAACAAAAATTCAGATTTTCAGGTTTCCCTTTCAGTTTTTGGAGAAATGATGTTGCTTCATGTTTGATACAATTACTTGAAAATTGGGACTTTTTAATGCAAGAGCAATTTGAATACAGTCTTTGGCGTTTAATCGATTTATGTTCTTCGTTTTTATGTTCATTATAGTGGAAAAGCCTTGTTCACAAAGATAGGTATTGCAAATGGCAGCAACTTTTTTTACCGCCTCCTCATGTACAATTTTGAAAGCCTTCGTAGCTTTTGACATCCAAAAAGATGACAGATTGGCTTTGCTCTCAAATTGAATAGGTGCTTCAGTATTAGATCGAAGTTCAAGTATTGTTTCTGCCAAACCCGGAGGTTCTTCTGGTATGTTAGCAATTTCACATTTAAAAGGATCTACAACCCAATTGAAAGTATGTATTTCAAGATCTGGAAAGTAGTCAGAGAACTAGAGAACGGCTCTCTGAGTTTGGTAAGACGTTTTATAACTGTATCCTTGACAGTGTTGCCAACCCGTTTTTTGAAAAAGACGTAGATCAGACTAGAAAATTACGTAGAATCGTATATTTGGATTATGAAAAGTTAGTAGATCTACGTACTTTTTTTCTGAGTGAAATATAGAAGTTAGGGCAGGTAAACGTAATTAGTTATTTCTTGTAGTAATTAAGTTGAAATGTATCTATTAGTTTTAATGCATTTTTTTGCAAATTTTAATTTTTTTTTATGATTTATCATAGGTTCTCAACCTTGCCTCTCACTCTTGGTTCTCAATTTTTCCCACCGTCCACTTTGAGATTTTTTTTTAGAGACCCCCTTTTTCTTATGGGAGGGGGGGGGGGGGTTAATGGATTCAATTTTCTTCCACTTCCTCAACTACCGAAACATGTGAATTTTTGCACACGTGATAAAAATAATAACAATACATAAAATAACAAAAATTAACCAATATTAAAGTTTATTTTGCTTTATTAGTACGTGATGAGCGTGTTTTTTGTCTTTTTAGACTATATTTTTTACCTGCCCTCGCCATCACTGTGCCACCTCAACGCCCTCTCTTTGGATCTTCTACTGCCCCCTGAATGTCTCAAACGTCCACAAGGGGGGCGTTATTTATTACCCACGTTGAGAAAGGTTTAAATGAAACGAAATATAGTTTTGGTAATTATGCAAAAGTGGGGTAATAGGCAATATTTAGGAAAAAAACATGAATATGGAGTAAACAGTTAAGGTCAAATACTAGCAATAAATAACTTAAGCCTCGATGACAAACGGCGAGTTTACAAGCTACTATCTACTAAATTTAAAAGCGGGTGAATCGGCGAGTGAGATTGTCATGATGACACACAAAACTGTCCACTCTGGTCCACTCGCTCAGTAGCTCGCGACATTTTTGTAGGAAACTGGACTCGCACGTAGCTGCTAGCGCCAATAGCGGAAATAACGTGAACTAATCCTTCAGACAGTTGACAGTCGAAATCAGCTGGTTTTTGGCAGCCATATTGGAAACACAAATAAACCAATCTTCAACTTTTTTCCGTGGATTGTCAAAAATCTGCTAGTTAGCAAGTAGCACGATGACACTGAGCGAGTTTACTAACAGATAGTGAATTTCCAAGATAGTAGCTTGTAAACTCGCCCTGTGTCATCGACGCATTAAGCCACGATGACACACGGCGAGTTTACAAGCTACTATCTACTAAATTTAAAAGCGGGTGAATCGGCGAGTGAGATTGTCATGATAACACACAAAACTGTCCACTCGCTCAGTAGCTCGCGACATTTTTGTAGGAAACTGGACTCGCACGTAGCTGCTAGCGCCAATAGCGGAAATAACGTGAACTAATCCTTCAGACAGTTGACAGTCGAAATCAGCTGGTTTTTGGCAGCCATATTGGAAACACAAATAAACCAATCACGAGTCGGCTTGTAGCGTGTAAAGTTGAGGACCTTTCAACTTTTTCCGTGGATTGTCAACAATCTGCTAGTTAGCAAGTAACACGATGACACTGAGCGAGTTTACTAACAGATAGTGAATTTCCGAGATAGTAGCTTGTAAACTCGCCCTGTGTCATCGACGCATTAGCGATTCCTTTGTCTGAAATTGTGTATTTTACCGGGAAGTAGAAGAGTACAACTCCAATAAAAAAAAAAAATTATGGTAATAGTTCGAAATTTTCGTAGATTTGTGCTGATTTCCCTTTTGCCTAAAAAATATTTTTCTCCCCTAAATCTAGGGTAATTTCCCTAGACATCCCAACTCCGGCGCGGACTCTAGCATGAAATGGAACGTTTGTTGGAGTCCGCGCCACATACTTTGCCCCGCAGACGGGGGCGCCACCGTAAAGTAACGGAAAATATGCTTCTTCAGCCTAATGAGTTATGTTATTTTGCAAATTTGTACAATTTGACAAAAAATACGTAGATTCTGGACTGAAGTTAGTAGATGTTCAGGAAGGACCTAAAATACGTAGATCTACGTAAAAAGACGTAGAGTTGGCAACGCTGATCCTTGACGTCATCAAAAGTATTACCCAAAAAAAAACATTTTTACCCCATTTGGGGTAATTTACCCCGGTTCCCCGATTAGACTCTCTTATCTGAAGTACTACACAACACTTAAGTATAATAAAGGATTGAAATTTTACAAAACTTCCAAACATGTCCAATACACTTATTAGGATGTTTCTAGCATTTAAATTTGAAAAAAAAATAATGAAGTGGTGTATCAAATGTCCAAATAAAACACATTATCCGGTAAGAACCAAAAGGATACTAATTGTGTAAAGATTTGTTAATAAAGAAATACCAGTTAGGTTAAAAACTTGTTGATATTTTGAAATACTAACCTTTCTCCAGCGTTTAAAAGTCTTATTCGCACCACCGAGGGCATTTAATTGTTCGGCAATTAATTTCCATCTTCGTTGCGACTCTTTGAAAGTGAACTCGGGTGAGAATTTCCCGCGAATAAGTTCGGGGTCTTCGGTGACTAGTTCTATCAGTCGCCTTTTTTGAGTTTTAGTCAAATATCCACAGGACATCGCGTTATCAAGTTGTTGGTTTGTTGTTTGTTCCATAACGTTTTAGTTTGATATATAAATAAACTAATCCCGGTTGAAAGATGACAGATGTCAGTTGGTTTGTTATCATAAGTTTGTTATTGTTGAATGTTGTTGATGTCACAAAATTACCATAGACTTTAAAGACATCAAATCCATGGACAACTGTTTCAGTGCTGCCATCATTAGCCGAATCTCGTGGACAAAAATAATTTAAAGAGATTCCGACACCTATCAATGTTACCCAGACTCTTCTAACCTGGTATCTTTTTTTAAAACTATTTTTTACTTTGCCAAAAGCACCACTTTTCATAATCTCCTTGTGATGGCTGGCGGATTGTAACATTTCTGGTATTGTAAACACTTTTTCATCACTTGTGACTATTTTTGTAATGCTAATAATATTTGACTTGCCATCGCCTCCAGGTAGTAGCGTAAATTCAAATTGAAGTTTCTCCATTTGTGGTTACGAAAAATGTCGTTTTATAATATGATTTAATTCTTTTCTATTGATTTATAAATAAAACACTTGTGTTGCAAAGTTTAACAAAGAAACGACATTTATGTTTATTTATAATAAAATAATAGAAAATAAAACAAGTGACAATTGATAAATACATTCCAACTGACACTACAGGATTCAAATTTAAATGGAATATATTGCCTTTACATATATATATATATATATATATTTGGTTGAGTTTTATCACCCGTGAGTCTATGATAATATAGATATTTTGACAGAAAGTCCAGACACTTTTGTTCTATGGTTAATTGTGTTTTTTCAAAATCGGCTACGACCGGTCACCGCCGGAGTAATATAAATTGGTTAATGTTTTCAATTTTGAATATTGCCATTTGAAGAAGCAAGCATGGATTTTGTCCCAATATTTGGACAAGTTCAGGGAGTTCTGTTGAAAGCAAATAATTCATATGCTTTATCAAATTTGCGCACAAGGGGAGGTAAGTACCTACAATATTTTCAATAAATTTGTAACTGCACATTTCTCTTGTCTCCCAATTTCTTATCACCGCGAGTTTTTTCTGCATTATTGCAGATAACATAATACAATAGGCATACAACCAGCTTTCTTATAAAATTCTTTGTTGTACCATACTGTTTTTTGATTTGCCTTATGAATGAAAAATATATTACGAGAAGTTCAATATTCTTGAATCGGTTTCGATTTCTCAATAATTACTTTTGTTTCAGGTAACGAAGAAAAAATAAAGTCGGTCGTAGATGCTCTAGCAAAAGTTCTCACTGAGAGGAGATTACTTTATAAAGGATGCGCAGTGGAGGAATACAGTGATATTCTTCGCAAAATAAACTTTTTTTTGATTCTGAACTCGGATTTGATAGTCTTGGAGGAATTGGCCAACAGTGATGATATTGGCCATCTGATTTGGATTACTCCGATGATAACAAAATGTTTGTTAATGCATATGGTATGGGGCTTAGATCTTCACGAATTCTTCTGCGAAGCTCTCAAATTTTGTAATCCCGCACTGTCTCTTGAAATTCTGGAAATAGCGACGGAGTATGCGAGGTATTCAACTCCGGATGAAAGCATCAAACATGTCGCCCTCCTGGTTTCTTCCACCTACGAGATGGTCATCCGCACGTCTCAGAGAAGTGTTCAAGTCAAGGACCAGAAGGTAATCCTAGTTAAAGCGCATGATAAGATGTGTCAGTTGTTGAAGTATTTTAACGACCCTCCCAACAAATCCAAGATGTCCGACTGGACCGTGGACCGACTCTATCTCCACGCCGGAAGATCAATCCTCCTCCTGTTTGAACACTTACTTTACTGCTTCAAAATTTTCTCCGGTAAACCACCACAAGTTCCCGCGCAGTGCGATATCTATCAAGCCACATACGACGAAACAGATGAGAGCTTCTCAGAAAAGAAAGATAACATGGACGATATTGTAGCCGAGTACATAGATAAAATAAACCAATTGCTGCTGGAATCGGCTAAGAATAATGTCATGGCCATCAATGTAGACATTTATTGTTCGTGGTGCGAACATTTGGACGTCAAAAACTCCAACATTTCATTGCAGAGATCCGTGGGAGAGGCGGCGTACCAACTTTGCGAAGTATTGAAGAGCGACCCTCGCCTCGAGAATGAAGTCATCTCCATGCTCCCCGCCATCTCTTGCCGTCCGGAAAACATCTCCGATCACATCAGCCAAGCCTGCCGAGAAACCATGATGGAGAGGTCGACGGAAAAGCACGCCAATCAGGGAATATGGCTGGCGGGATTAATACGAAAAAACTACTTCTTTTTTGAAGAAGACTGTCTTAAATGTGCAATCAACAACATCTCCTGCCTCCTTCCAACGGACATCACAGCCACTTTTAAACAAGGTGTCAAAATACTATACGAACCTGTAAAATATGAATATGCTAACTTCATCAAGTTATTGGTTTTAAAGTGCCTTTCCTCGCATACCACCGGTGATCAGGTGGCTCTTATCAAAGAGACCTTTGCCGATTACACGTTGGGCGATCGTTTGGAATTATCGGATTATGAAATAAAGCAGACGGAATTCTTTAATAAGCTGCTGGAACCATTTTCCGATTCCGATCTGATTGAAATGTACTCCCTTTTTATTCAAAATCCAACCAAATTCTACCGCAGGACGTTTAAAGAATGCGTCGTCAAACCGCAGCAGACAACCATGATGCTGACAGCCTTGACAGAATTAAAAGTGTTCTCTCGATTAAGAATAGAGTATGAATTCGATCCGACGCCGTACACGGCCCAAAACGCAAACTTGTCCGGATCTGCTTTGTTGATATTACACGCTGTTAAAAATATGCACGTGGAAAATCTAACGTCTGAAGTGGAGAAGTTGAGTTATGTGTTTTTTATTAAAGGGCTCGTCGGGAAGGAATTAGCGTCTGATGAGATCATTCTTTTGAAGGTCCTTATGCCGTCCATTCACAAACATCTGACAGAGAAGAACTGCGAGTGTCTACAGGTGCACCTGCGAGCTTTGCAGGAGATATTCAGCACGGAGCAGCACGCCAGGTTCATAGCTCCGTTGCTGGTGATGCTGGCTCAGATCATGGAGTATGTGCGATGGGACCTGAGCACCTTTACGGCCACTGCAGCCGAGGTGCTCAAGTCTTCCATCGTCTTTCAGAGTGCTATTTTAAAAACATTTCTGCAGAGTAAACAGCCTTCAGGTAAGCATTTCAAAGACAGCTAATACATAAAAAAAATCATTTCTCTGAATTAACTAGCTTTTCTGAGGAAACTTCGTATGATAGATTACATATACACTATTTTTATAAATATATGTATGAACACATTATTACGTACAATTTGCAAAAATATAATTTTGCAAAACACATGTAAGTTATGATGATGAAAACAGAATCAGATGGAGCACCAAGAGTTAAATATTTTTTTTGTTTATTATAATTTATTTTATTCCGGAATGTGAGGAGATTAGTGCGATCCCACACATCCCGTAAAGCATATATACAGGTGAGAAAGTACAAGCAAACCATAGACAGAGACCAGAAAAAAAGAATTATATATCGATAACGGAAATTAAAATGTAAAAAGGACAAGAAATTCAAAAATTTCACCACCGTCTTCAAATTTAACTATGTCAAGATGTTCTTATTTGTCTCTCATTGAGCTGTTAGTGGGCGAGTGGTTCAAAGCATCCGGTTCCCACCCAGGCGTTGCGGCCTCTGCGTTGTGTTGGCGGCCTCGCGTGAAATTATCCAGGACAAGAATCCTATTTCGACCAGAATGTCTGGTATTGATAAACCGAAGCTTATAAGCCATCAGCAGTAATGCGACATTCCTTCTGGAACTAATTCTGCAGATATCCAACTAATTCTGCAGATATTCTACTTTAGCCACAATATCTGGTATTGATAATAATCTGTCAAGAAGCTTAAAAGCAATCAGCAATAATGCGACATTCCTTCTGGAACTAATTCTGCAGATAACCTATTTTAGCCAGAAAATCTCACATTACTTGAAAAGAATACACATGCTCACGTAATTAATGTATGCCCTCTTATAAGCCATCAGCATTAATGCAACATCCCTTCTGGAACTAATGCTGCAGATACCCAGAATTTCTTAGATAAATGCTGTTGGAAACAGTCATGGGTAAAAATAACCAAACTCTCTCATGAAGAGTTATCGTAAAATTTTTATGTCTGAGTTGGTAAGATATACCTATAATATATATGTTTTTCTTATTCCAGATAATGAATTCAAATGGCTAGCCTCCAAGTTGACTTTCCTGACTCCCATGAATGCCCATTATTTCCAAGAATTATGGCCGCAGCAGTATTTCAAAGAGTTGTACGACACGTCCCTCGGTGCCAAAGATTCTATGATTTGCTTGTGCTATGTAAGTATAACAGCTTAGAACCTTCTATGTATACTCGTTTTCTCATTGCTGAAGATCAGGATCCTATTCCAATTTCCCGTGTAAACAAGGTTCATCCACTCCTAACGGTTCTGCGCTGCTTGGAGAGCTGCTACCGACTTTTCAGGTGCCTGTGATATTTAATCACTCCAACGCCCTGATGATATTTCTCTTTGCGTTGATATCTTCAGTGCCATCTATGAGTAACCTCTTAAACTACCATCTAGAATATCACAATAATCGTTTACAGCTCCTGCCTCGTAGCCTGGTGTCGGAGTGGAAGACCATCTTCTCGGGGATGTGCCTGAAGAACGACGTCACGGCCTGCTTCATCTCTCTCTGCTCCGTAGTGAAGTTCATCACGCGGAGTGCGGAGGAATTGGGCACTCCCAATGCCTTCGCCTGTGTTGAACACTGTTGTAGGAATGCAGCCAAGATTCTACAGGTATTAATATATTCATCTCATTTCATCATCTTCCCCTCGTCCTGTTGGGAACGGGGACCTACGCTACTTCAGTGGTCTCCGTCCACAGCAGTCCCAGCCTCTGGAGTTGCTTCTCCCGACTTTGTCTGGGGCTGGAGTCACACTGAATATTGTCTATTTCATTCAAATTAACAGACTTTCGACTGGAAGGTTCCTCTTTTTACGCCAGTCCTACTTGGTTGGCGGGAAAGGCATTGCTTTTTTTTTATTTTAGCAACTATATAAAATAATTGTTACATACAAGATATAATGGTGAAATTAAGTATAAATTATTGTATTTCTTAGTCCTCCTCACTAGGGGGTCCTGTGCCGAGGCGGACTAAAGTTATTTAAATATGGTTTATTTGTCTTCTATGTCGTTTTTAATGTCTTCATTAGGGTTTTTTCATTGACCTCTTTTAGCCATATTTTTATTCTTGATTTGTATTCATTAGGATTTTTTATTAGTTTTATGTCTTGGGGAAGGATGTTATGGAGTTTTGTTGCAAAGTATGTATAGTTTCTTTGTCCGAAAGTGGTTTTATAACTTGGAATATTTTTTATATCGTTTTTATTCGACCTTGTGTTATGCATACATGGTCTAGTAGAGGATTCATTATTTTTGAAAAGCTTCAATAATATATTTTTGGCATATATTTGCTGTACATTTGGTACGTCGAAACTATTGAAAATTTCAATTGAAGGCGTTCTAATTGGTACTTTCAATATGGTCTTTATGATTCCTTTTTGAATCGTATTCAGGTTGTGGAGGTACGTATGTGTAGCAGATCCCCATCCTATGATTCCATATTCAATTCGAGAATGACACAACGCGTAGTAGACCTTTTTCATATCATTTTTATTTACCACGTTTCTTAGATTTTTAAAGAAATATATAAGGCTTGTGAGTTTTTCCGTAATACCTTTAATAATGCTGTCTGATAATTTTGAATATTTATTTATTTATTTATTTATTATTATTAACGCCGATTAAAGCGGCTTTTACAAAAATATTACAATTATTTTACATATGAATACAGAATATACATAGATAAAAAAATATAAAAATATAAATATAAAATACATAAAAAAGATCAATATAAATTGTAGTATCAACATAAAAACACCAACGAGTAGGTTATTATAAATACAATACAACATATTATAAATCCCAGACAATATGTATTAAGAAATTAATACTTTAAAACTGTATTTGATTTTAATCAAGCTGAAAATCGCTGACAGACAATTTTAATTAAATAGTGTTTGTATGAGGTTAAACTAGCAATGTTTATAGATTCATCCAAAACATATTTATTTCCAAGTACATGCAGGCGATTCATTATAGAATTGAGTTCAGCCTTAGATCCTGTATTGTTGCAATGATAAGTTAATTTGAAACGAACTGATCGACTAGGTACATGGAAACATATTAACGAAAGAAGTTCAGGGGAGTTCAACAGGTTGGTAACGATTTTAAATAAATAAAATAGGTCTGAACAAATTCTTCTTTCTTTTAATATTGTTCACCAATCTCTTTGTAAAGGTTCCAACTATATATAAATGTATTAAAAAAATGTAAAGCAAGTCTTCCCCTCTATCTTCTTGTCTTTTGTGTGGAAGAATATTTTATCAAAAGGAATCTATGTCGTTAAAGAATTTGCGATACCCGTGGATAGGGACACGAAAAAAGTATCGATACTTTGTGGTATCGAGTACTTTTCCTTTCGATACCGATACTTTTGTACTCGATACTTTGTATTCGATACTTTTACTCAATGAGTACTTTTTGGCAAGTATCGATACCTATAAACATTTGGCTAAGCGGCTCATGTCTATGGCAACGCCAACGAGTTTAATCATAGCAAACCTTCTAAAACATTCCATTGCATTGATATAATTGCAAGCACAGGCAATCTAGTGTCATGGAACGAATAGATGGCTTATAATTCAAGAAACTTAAGTTTATTTTGTTATCTAAAAATTTTGTTACTGAAAAACACCATTAGGTGAAAAAAAACTGAAATGTGCCATACTGAATGTCCTGCCAAAACACGAAGTAGATAAAAAAATGTATTGCAAAAATTTAGTTTTACTTTTTAGTTAGTGTTTTAACAGCTGTGTTTCATTATTTATTTAATTACGCACATTTAGTTTTGCAGTTGATTATATACATAAAAACCATAACATTTTTTTTATGAGCACCTAAGATAGCAATTTGTGAATTTACAGTTTTTTTTTTATTATTGATTAATGTACTTACTTAAATTTGATTGTTTCTTTTTTCATTTCACTGACTTTGATGTCCTTTTGCCTTTTCTAACTAAAATAGATATTTGAAGTTGAAAATTCTGATTCTGGGGAGGAGGGTTTGATACGTAGTTAGCCCGGTCAGAACTGTAAATCAGGCCCTATGAAATGTACTCGATACTTTGAAGTATCGATACTTTTACGAGTACGATACTTTTTTTCCGATACTACTCATGAGTACACTATCGATACTTTCTATTCGATATCGTGTCCCTGCCCGTGGACTGGTATTTCAAATTTTCTCACAAATGCATCATGCATAGATGACGCTTGTCTAAAAAGGGTTAAACCCGTAGAACGGGTAATAACTACACTTGAGATGGCACTGGTGCCAAAGTGAAAACCATTTTTTTGTAATGTAATAAATATTTGGGACAGCCGCTTATTTGAGACAAAATGTTTAGGTCCCTGTGTGTCCCAATTAAGCAGAATCGACTGTATATTATATATGGTTCCATGACAACTCAACAAAGTGGAATTTCAACACTCCTTTGAAAAGTCATCAAAAGTTATGAAATCATCACTTTCACTTTTATATCATCATAACTTTTATGTCATCACTTTTAATGACTTTTCAAAGTAGGTATTCAAGTTGCATGATTCTGAGTTATCGGTCATCGTGGCATATACGTTGACCGGACAACTCAGAATGAATTCAACTCTATTTAATTAATTAATGACTTTTCATTGACTATCACTTTTAATGGTTTGAAAAGTCATTAAAATTGATGAAAAAAATATATTAAAAAATTGGTTAAATAGGTTACGAGAGGTTAGGTTGTGGGCTATTTTTCAATTTTTTTTTCATTACTTTTATTGTCTTTTCAAAGAGGTAGAGGTGTTGAGTTCAGTTGATTCTGAGTTGTCATGGAACCGTTTATATATCTGATAGGTACATAGAGGTAAAACAAAATCCTTTTTTGTAAACAGATCCCTTGTTTTAGCCCACTTGAAGGGTTTTAATACAACTGCATTTGTCTTGCAGGAAATCATCATCGCCAAAGAAACAAACGCCGAAAAGCTGGTGTTGATAAAGAGCGTGATATCGGTGGTCAACGGAGTTCCATCCAGGATGCAGTACGTCTGCTTCAGCAGCTTCCTGACCCCGCTGACCCCGCTGGTGACCTCGTACGTGGACCTCTGCCAGAGGGAAGACTCGGAAGTGAAGAAATTGATGGGCGTCATCGAGGAGCTGAACCAGGAGGAGTGCCGCTCCGTTATGAGGATGCTGGTGGTTCAGGGTGCCAAGCAATGAAATGAAACATTTCAAGCTGCCCGCTATGGCAGGCTATGTGAACGGAGATCAACTCTGAAATAGTTCATATTTTGACCCTTTTAAAATATTTGATTCTATCTGACACAACAATGTTATGAAATACATCGATCATCCAGTTGATTAGTCAGACATATCCAAATACTAAGTTTTGAGATATTGAGGAAAGTAATATTCAAATGCTCACCATAAATCAAATATTATTTACAAGTGTCTGTTTTATATATTAAATCTTAATGTATAAAAATTAATGTTTCTTTGTTTTTCCCTTATGCGGTCCCTAAACCTTTCATCCGGTTGCGATGAAACTTTGGTGAGTTGTTGTGATGTGTGTATATAGTGGTGAGCTCTGGTGTTATGAAATTATTTCCTATACTATTCATCCGATTATGAAGAAACCGTGGTGGATTGTTGTGCGCATGCCCGTGAAGGTTTCTACATAAACTGGTGAGCTCTGGCATTATGCAATTTGTATTAAAAAAATTGCAATGGATAGCCCACGAGTTGTTTGAGGAATGAGTGCATTTTATATATAAATTAAACAATGTTACTCTTTTGAACCACTTGTATATTTGCTTGAAGCCGACCGGTTTCGGACCGACCGTTCCTTCCTCAGGGCAAACATATACTGATTTGACAGTTACAAAATAGTGGGTGGGTACAATATATTATTACAAAGTGTGTGCAAATTATTACAAAGTTGGAGGTGTGGTTGGGGATTATTTAAGAGTGGGGGTGGGGGAACATATCCATGATTGGGCTATAAGATAAAATTTTTTGTTTGTTTATAATGGATTCATTATTTGGGATTTTTTTATTTCCAAGGCCTCCAAGTTATCTAAGTGTTTTCCTTTATGGTTGATATGACAAAGTAACATTGTTTAATTTATCTATAATGGATTACCACAAGGTTATAGCTACATTCAAAAGTATTTCATATAGTTTAGCGGTAGGTAGGGAAGGAGGGAGAGAGAGGGAAATCCGGAAGGGGATGCGGGAGGAGGGGAGAAGGCGGGAGGGGAACGGGGACGAATGGGAAAGGACGCACAGGGAAAAATAAATTCTTTATTTAACAATTATCTATATTTAGTGGTATTGCAACGCATGCCGGGAACTCACTAGTATGCTATAATATAAAATAACACCGGGAGGCAAAATGGTCTGGTACATTATTTTGACATTTCAGTTTTTCTGCAGTAGGCTGGGCGCACACAGCAGATTTTTCCATCCAATTGTCTGATCAGACAACCGGAAGGCCTTCGCGCCATACATGTCTTATGAAAGCCCGCACACATCCGATTCGAAAACCGGGTTGGTAATAAAAATAGGCCACTCCCTTTGGAGGCCGCCGTCCAATCTGGTCCGACAACTGGATCCCGGTAATATTACCTATCCGGTTTTCGAATCGGATGTGTTCGGTGTTTATCCGTTCCGATTGTCTGATCAGACAACCGGAAAGCAAAACCTGATGTAAACACTCAAAGAAGGAATGTGTTTGTGTTTTAATTCTGTTTATTGAAATATTTTTGGATATACAATAATTTCCATCTGGTGCCTACACAAATAAATCGGAAGGTTTTCCGAAGTGTGAGCAGGCCACATGCAGCTGCCCGTGCGAGAAGCATGGATTTTCCAAATTTACCCCCAGCTATTCCCTACTGCTACTATGTCTGGCGTTAATTCATAATAAATAAATCTCACCATAATATATAGAAACCTTCGCAGGCGTGTGCACAACAAATCACCAAAGTTTCCTCGCAATTGAGTGAATAGTTTAGGAACGCATAATGGACAAACAAAAAAGCATTAATTTTTATATATAAAAGAAGATAAGGTGTTTCAATGGCATGTAATCTGAAACGCTAGAATCAGCCATTGGCGCTGGGGTAGTTGGATTTCATGCCAGCTATTATTCCAATGCAATGGCGAAAAGTTTTATAATTATAGTACAGTCGAACTTGGTTATAACGTTTACGACAATAGAAAATTCACTGTAATGAACAATTACCAATTGATATTTTAGTACAGGCTTATCTTCAATAATAATTGCTGGCTTTCATAACGGTATACTGTGCAAATAATTTTGTCAACACAATTTCTCAATTCGTGAATGGACCATTGGATCTGAAAAAAAAACTATATTTAATAATAAATGATTTATTCAAGAATTATTCAGTAGAATCCGGATATAACGACCCTAAAGGGGCCGGCGATACTTTGTCGTACTAACCGGACGATGCAAAAATGGCCGTATAATTTAGGCTTGTTTTTACATGAGACACGCAGAACTCCTTCGCAAGGGTTACATTTGATTCACCGGCTTCTAAACGGTGTAATATAGCACTTGAAAAACACTTTCGCTTCACGCTTTTAACTTAATCGCAACAGATGATAAACACTGACTGCGATTTACGCGTGCTAATACGGATAGGTGTTAGCGCACGGGGAGTAGGCGAGGTATTGGTGCGAAGCTTTTGTCAACAAAACACTGCACGTCGTTCTAACCGGACGAATTACCAATAAAATAGGTCGCTTTAAGCAGTTAGTTGCTTAAAACGGAGTTGTACTAAACGGATATGTTTTCCTAGTACCTAACTTGAGTTTAGATGGTCGTCTCTAAAAACGGTAAGCCTTTATAACCGAAGTCGTTATATCAGAATTCTACTGTAATTACAAACAAAGGTGCTGCATAGCGCGGCGGCGGCTGCCGGGAATTTAATATCCCTTTAGGGAAAACTTCTTTAACACCGTTGTAATTTGAAACTCGATGAAAAGAAGAGTTACACTAAAAAGAGACAAACACATACATCTATAGGATTTAGCCTGTGAGGGAATGAGATAGAATAATCGGGCTCCTCTTTGTGCGGTGCTTCGTAGCCTCCCCACTCTTGTCTACTTTAGTTTTCTCTTGTCTATTTCTACCGCGTGCGAACTGCACACATGTTATTTTTTTATGGTACTACCTATGTAAGATTGTCGGCTTTGTGAAACATTGCTATCCATCGTGTAAAATTGTCATAAAATCTGCAAAAGTGGTGCGAATTCTGAGCTTTGTAAATTTGTTCCCTTTTTACATCTTATGTATTACAACTGTTTGAAAGGAGAATATACATAGTTCCTACCAGGATGTCATTTTACATAGTACCTACCTATCCCTTATCACGTCACCTTGCTGGAAAAGCATTTTGAATTTGGAACAATGACATGAGAAAAATTCGAGTGCATTTGTTTCTGAAAAACAGAAGAAGCAAGAATGGTTTGGTTTATTTATGCATTGGAACTGCCTTCGAAGAAAGTTTTTGGTGCGTCCATAATCATAATTGTGTTCATAATCTCGTTTTTGAACTAAAAGGAACCATATCCAAAGTAAGCAATATCGTTTTATACTATTATTTGTTTTTTGTGGTGATAATTACATCAACTATATTTGTGATTGTGTTGTGGGCTCCTTCCCAGAGGTAAGTAATTGGTTGTCTTCCTTCCTTGCATTCCTAGTTATCCCTACACATATTATCACCCAATTCCAGGAAACACCGTTTCGTTTCATTCTTATTATTTACAGTTCATTTTCAAGTGCATCTGAAGCTATAATTCGTAAGGAGTTTCTTATGCAATAACAACTGATTGTCAATTTGGTTTTGAAAACCAATAGTCCTGCGAAACGTTTTTAGCAGAGGGCCGCTGTACCTATTTATCAAACGGCCCGCGATCTACAAGTGGATTTTTTGTTTTAGTTGAGAGGGAGGGGGGTTGACAGCAAAATATAACTTTTCTGTTTTTTTTTTCATGTTCTGCAAACTGTTCAACTGGTTGTGCATTACTGGTTTGTTACAAGTAAAATTTTGCAGCCGAAAACCAATAACAATCCCGCAAGCTAGTGATTATGATAAGTGATACAAATGAAAATATTGCAATTTGAGAAAAATTCATGAAACTTTGTGAATTTTTTATTAATTATTTTTTTATGAAATGACAAAAAAATGAGGTGACAGTAATATTTATAATTTAAAGTAACATTATCTAATAAAGTATGCATGTGTTTTCCTTTTTTTTTTTTTTTCATTATTAGTAATTTTGGTTATAAAACACAAGGCGAGCAATTTAAAAAAAAATTGTGTTTGCTTTAAAAATTTATTATTTATGCTTTAAACCGCTTACTCGTTAACACGGAATATTTTTTATTCAAACAATTAGATTTAGCTTTATTATCACGAAAAGTGAGTATTTATGTCGTGGGAGACAAAAAAACATGCAAAAAATATGCACTTAACATTTTAAGTTTGTTTAAAATAATTACACAAATCCGCTAGATAAACCCTGCCTTGCCAAAAAAACCATTCAAAACCTGGGATGTTTTTTAAAATTATGATGACATGCAGCTTTCATAGTTTAACCTCAACCTAAAAAAGGAATATTCCGTATTATCCGTGCATCTAACTTCGACAACACAAACGTTCCGTATTATCCGTGCGGTGGACTAAATGCATATTTACCAAAAAATTTAATATAAGTTTATTGAAGTGAAAACTTCTTCAGCACCGTTGTGATTTGAAAATCAACAAAAAGAAAAATAGCGACACTAAAAAGAGGCAAACGCGTGCATCTTGAGCCTGCGAGAGAATGAGATAGTGCAATCGGTCTCCTCTTTGTGTGGTGCTTCGTAGCCTCCCCACTCTTGTCTACTTTAGTTTTCTGAAGGTTTCATTTCTACCGCGTGTGAATTGGATACTCTGATTTTTTTCCAATAACATTTAAAGGCATATTTCACCATCTTTTTACAGTTTTTAGTTTTTGGATACCTTTAGAAATAATCTGTTTATTTGCAAAGCGGAAATTTTCCGAGTTTCTGACAATTCTGTTATTCATGCTCGAGGGCCGAGGGGTTAAATAATCGCCGCCTTAGTTCATATTTGTCCAACAGACCATTAGAAAATTTTACAGGAGGAAAAGATTTTCTTTCATTATTTCAATGAAACATTATGAAATGTGTTTAAGATAAAGCTATTTACGTAAAGTTAAAGGTCTCATTAAAAATAATTCTTATTTAAGTGATTTACTATAATTTTTTATGCCTAGTTTATTTTTAATTTTAAAATAGAGATTGAACAAAAACTAAAATGGTCTGTTGGACAAATAAGAACTGAGGCGACGTAATGGCTGACTTGTATTGAGAGCGCTTTCGGCTGACGCCACAAGCAATCATCTGTTGTTAAGATTTTAAAACGATTTTTGCTGTGAATGATTTGGATGTATAGCACATTATTTGAATGGATCTACTCAAAAACAGCTTTATTTTGATAATGCCACTTTTCCATACAAGAGCTCAATTTATCTTCTAAATCACAAAAGAAGTACTTACATAAAGAAATATATCAATTTACATTTATTATGTGTTTTTCATACGAAAGTAGTACTGTATATCATTACATACGTATAAAATGAAGTCGCTCAAAATGTATGTGCGCTTAGATCTTTTAAATTACGCAACGGATTTTCATGCGGTTTTCGCCAATATATAGAGTGATTCAAGAGGAAGGATTATATGTATGATACATGCATATTTTAGTAGAGACATTCAAAGAAAATATATTTGTGTACGATTAAAATCGGCATAGTAGTCGCTCAAAATGTATGTGCGCTTAGATCTTTTAAACTACGCAACGGATTTTCATGCCGTTTTCACCAATAGATAGAGTGATTCAAGAGGAAGGTTTATACGTATAATACATGCTTATTGTAGAGGAGAAAAGCCGAGAAATTCAAATATTTAATTCAGGCGTGGTGTGGATTTTATAAAGGTTGGTTAATGGCGTTGTGTTTCGTTAGCCACAGCAACGTGTGGCCGGGTCTGCTAGTATTATATAAACTGACTATGTGAATATTATTAATATCATACAATGGGTAGCTTAGTTAGGGTTTTGTTCTATGAACATAATCTTTATACAACTTGACACACTTAACTTTGTAATCGGTGGTGTCGCTATTGTACATTTTGTCGATACAAAAAAATCTTTATCTTCTTTGGCCGTCTGCAGAGCTAAATGTGTCAAGCTGTAATATATTTTATTCAACTAGCATGTTGGCATTGCCATTGATCAAATTTTTGTTTGTGCATAAAATTATATACTTTTTTGTTTTAGTGTTACTATGATAAATACTAGAGATGCCACGAATATTCAGTTACTATTCGGTAATCGGCCCATTCGGCTACTTTTTAAACGACTTCGAAAAGGAGGAGGTTATCAATTCGACGGTATTTTTTTTTTTTAATGTTTGTTACCTCAGAACTTTCGATTGGGTGAACCGATATTGATGATTCTTTTTTTATTAGAAAGCTGGTGGTTTCCGTGTGGTCCCATTTTAATTTGGTTCAGTTCTGACAATGGGATCCATGAGAAAACCATATATGTCTTAAATTTGCAATAAGTATGTGCGCGACAAATGGATGAATAACTCAGTATTACGCCAACAGATTTCGATGATTCTTTTTTTTTTTATGCATGCTCGTCACTAAAATTCAAAAAATAAACAAAAATTTTAACAAAACATAAAACGACTTCAAAAAATGCACTAAAAAGTAAAAAAATAATTTCGTACGATTGTTATTTTTGGAGTCGGTGTCAGCCAAGATCTCCACATCTCACCTATAACTACCTATGTATGTAGTTACCTTGGCTGACACCGACTCCAAAAATAGCAATCGTACGAAATTATTTTTTTACTTTTTAGTGCATTTTTTGAAGTCGTTTTATGTTTTGTTAAAATTTTTGTTTATTTTTTGATTTTTAGTGACGAGCATGCGTAAAGAAAAAAAAGAATCATCGAAATCTGTTGGCGTAATACTGAGTTATTTGTCCATTTGTCGCGCACATACTTATTGCAAATTTAAGACATATATGGTTTTCTCATGGATCCCATGAGAAAACCATATATGTCTAGTATTTTAAGTAATTTACCATGATCAATAGTATCAAAAGCTTTAGAATAATCTATAAATAAGACTAATGTATGTTTTTTACAGTTTAATTCATTATTTATCATGTTGGCAAATTTTTGAAGCAGCAATTCTGTACTCTTTTTTTTTTGGAAACCGTATTGATTAGTATCTATTATAGAAAAATCTTCTAAATATTTTATTAATTTTATTTGAATATATTTTTCAAGAATTTTTTCTAGAGACGGCAAGATACTAATTGGTCTGTAGTTACCCAATACAGTGTGGTCACCTCCCTTATATACAGGTCTTATGATACTACATTTTAAGTCATCGGGGATTTTTGCTTGAAATAAGATTCTGTTTATAAAATGGGTTATAATTGGACCTAGGATTAAAATATGTTTTTTAATATCGCTCATTCTGATACTATCAATTCCTGGAGAAGAACTCTTCATTTGTCTAACAATGCTTTCTATATCCGCCGCTGTTGCCCTCGGTAGGTACATGCTTTGAGGCATCGCCTCTGGTTCAAATTTAGTTGTCTTATGGTTGCACTTATGTAACATATTGTAAACACTTTCAGAGAAATAATCAACAAAATCATTTATTAAACCTTCTTTTGTTCGACCTTTCATCAGATATAATAATAAAGTAAAAGTAATAATATAAAGTTAGAAAATTAAAATTCACTTGGGTCTTTTTTTGTTTTAATTAGCTTCACACAGGAGGCTCTGAGGAAAATAATTTCCCTCAGGACCTATGTCATCTTAGGGAATGATGTGTGGAGGGTCTTTTTAAAGAAAGAGAGAAGATGAAATTCTGGGAAGGAAAAATATATGAGGGATGGATAGGAATCTGGGCAAGTGTGTCCAGGAGTGACGAACTTATAAATCCATCCCTCCAACTGCGGTGCAAGGGGATGGGTCGAGAGAGTCTGGCTAGAGAGATCTATATTAGGTTTCCCTCAACCAGTCTCTCCCAATCCGGCACGCAGTAGGTGGGAAAATGCATTCGCCGCCAAGACCTAAACAAATCTTTCTCCATGAAACCGGGCATCCCTACTCACCAAACGTAGCTGAACCACTTGATCAAATTTATCTCATTTTATGGTATTCAATATTTATTTATTTTTTTAAAAGAAAGACAAACATTCCCAGGTTACGAATAACCTGACAATATTTGAAAATCTCCTATTACCATCACAGCAAGCGGAAAATATTGCTTGTGTCGTAATGGTGGACTTAGCCAGCTGGGGAATCACTGCGGAATCGGGGAATTTACCATAATTTTAAAGTATGTACTTTACCACTAAATTAGAAACGGAATTCCTAGTAAAAATCACTTTGCAAAATAAAAATCAAACGCAATCACTGAAACTGGAGAAAATTTCTTGTAACAAACATGCATAAAAACGTAACTTGAAACCTAAATTAATTTTTTTTTTAGAAGTCACCATTTATCTTTTTTGGTACATAATATTATTTTGAGTTGTCAGTGTTTTTAAAACAACATTGCTTGAATGTAAGTACATCAACGATAATTAAAGATTCATGGAAATTACAAAAAAAATACGACTAGCAATACCAGTAATATTGTCATATATTTTTTTTTTGCCAGAGTTCGAAATTTCCCCAAATTTTGTGCTGATTTCCCTAAAAATATTTTACTCCCCTAGATCTAGGGAATTTTCCCTAGACATCACATCAGTGCTCGGCTTGGTCGTATGTATCCCTCTAATTTTGACTGTATGCAAATGTATTCATCCAAATATTCCAAATGAATGGCTCTATCGCGTGGATCCAACACTCTATTTTGCGCCTTGTTATGGAATTCACGCAATCTGCATATCGTTGAAGTTATGTTGATAGAGGTACTCAATACAGCCACGCTCTACAGAGTGTACGTGTACACACTGTACACAGGCACCAAAATTGCGATTTCAAAGTGAAAAAGGCAAGTCAAAAAGGGTTGGAAAACGTTGGGTAAAGTCAGAGATTGAAACAGATTGGAAGTAAGAATTCGTTACATTTTTACAACAATTTTGTCGCTGTTCATTTCAACTGCTAAAGCATCGACAAATATCAAAAAAATCTAGGTCTTTATTAATTCATATTATTTGTAAGGTATTCCCTAAACAATACCAAAGTACGCTACAAACCCGAGGTAAATAAGCCTACTGGGAACAACCAAAATAATTAAAAATTCGACAGTCACAGACGACTTAGTAACAAATGTAAGAAAAAAACATACATATGACCTTAGCGACGCGCGACGTAACGACGGTCGTTACGTCTTTTTCATTTCCAAACAATACGCATGAGAAGGAAGAGGACGAAAGTCAGTGACGTCCGTACGAGCTCTCGCTGGGTCTAGTTTACCACTTTATTATGCCTATGACAGAACACGCTGCGTGCGTAATTTAACACAGTAGGTAATGTACTTCGCGCGATATGCTGCAATAATAGGCCAATCCCAAAAACGCTTGCTACATTACAGCGTAGTCTGACAATACCTTTAGACCAGCGGTTTTCAACCCGTGGTACGCAATATCGTGGCACGAATGTGGGTTTGCTCAATTTTACATGTAGAATCACTGGTCAAAATGCCCGGAGTTGTGTTACATTCTGTATAAAATTGTATTAACTGAATTTGTGTGATTTGATTGTTAAATTCATGTAATAATGAGAGGATTCAAAAATTACAAATGAAACGTGTCTTTCATTACACATGTGCACAAGATAGATGGAGGGTACGAGGTACAAAAAAATTGTAGTAAGAGTCAAGGGGTACGTAGGCTCAAAAAGGTTGACAACCGCTGCCTTAGACTATCCGAGATTAACCTAACTTGCTCCAATTTAAAATACGTATGAATTAAGTACGGAAACTTCATTTAAAAATTCTAATGAGCTAATAATCATTAATCTAACTAGCTTAAGTAGGAAGACATGTATAGTAATTTCCCGATCTCTAATTGAATTCCGTCTCCCGCTGTCATCCCACGAACCCACTCAATATCAGAATACATTAACATCGGATTATTCATGGTGACCCCTGACTCTGCTAATTAAGACATGAGCATTGTGGTTTTTGGCTTATTTATTGTAGATCACGCTACCGTTATGCATCCATAGCTCACATAGAAGTTTTGTGGCCGCGTGAGTCGACACGTCTGTATACACCTACGTCACCTACTCTACCAAGATTAATTAAAAACCATAATTTTTATTATTGTGGCTAGATCTTAATGACAAGATAGTTTTAAAATTTTTATTTATTTTATATATTCAATAATATATTATTTAGTCTATAAAAACAGTTATTTTAAACTGCTTTGTAATTATTATTACGCGTGACAGCTGTTTCGCCCTCTGATGGCATTATCAAACTGTGGTCAAACCTTTTTTTTTATTAGTAACAAATAGATACATATTAGGTATATTACAAATAGATTTTATACAGTAATTAATTACATAATAGATATATTTGATGTACCCCCATAAGTAAGCAGGGCTTGTGTGTATGGGGGGGATGTAACCTACAGAAGATGTATTTATATCTTTTCAAGACAGGTAGGTACGTATGATGAAAAAATGAATAGCTTTTATTTTTATTACCTGCGCCCATATTAACTTCAAAGTAAAATGAAGAAAATATTAATGGTTAAGATTCTTGATTACTGTTCCCAAATTAAAATGAAGTTCTACAAAATAGACATAATAACAATTAAAAAAAAACTAGTGTGCTTTAGACCACACGACTGAAGTAAAACTTCACTAACTTATAAAAGAAGAGAGAAAGAAAATGTGCGCGCGCACTGCTCTCTCTTGCTCCTACAGTGTGATACAGACAATAGGCCTACATTGTGTATTAGATATACAAAACGTAACTGGCTAAGAGAGAAAGAGAGAAAGAAAATGTGTGCTTGCACCTCTCTCTCTTGCCCCTACAGTAATATATGAAATGTAACTCTCTCTCTTTCTATCTTCACTAAATTATATCTCCCACTCAACTTCCGTTCGCCTCGACCGATCACACCTTTCGTAACTCTCTAGTCACACATTTACCAGCTTACTACTTAAAAAAATTTTTAAACAAGAGTTCAAATTGTCGCAAATTATTACCGATTTTTTTAAAATTCAAAATCTGATAGCTTGCTACACACCTAGACATGACATACTGCCCGGTATATCAGCCGCACTTTGTGCTCTCTGATGCTGCGTATAAATAAGTAGGTTTTACCGCGAGTCGATCCATGATTTATGAGAAAGGAACGAAGTAAACCGCAAGCGGCGTTCCGCGCTATAGATATTCACGCCCTGACAAGATAAGCCGAATGATACTAAAAAATATTTCATTCTAAGAAATAATATCCTTGGCAACATTGAGAAAAGGCCGGTACATAGTTTTTGTGGTCGAGAGGTATTTACGTCCGCCAAGTTGCTATCCGGTACCTAGGAGTTCTGCATGGCGAGTCTAGCAATACATTACTAAAAAAAACTAATATACCGGCCATGTTATGTGATGCTTTAGTTACATAATATCTAAAATCGTTTCCCGTCGGGAGCCAGTGATACTATGGCATCCTCAATTGGGGTATGTTGTGAAGCTGAAGGTAGTGGGGAGAGGAAGGAGATGTGGGAGACAAGGCCGTAGCCAAAGAAAAAATTCCTAGGGGGTTTTGTCTGGTGGAACAGTGTTTATAGTCCAGTTAGTGGGGGGGGGGGGGGGGGGTAAAAAAGGCCTTTACCGTGCAAAAGGTCATGTAGTAGCGATTATGATATATGTTGTTTATAATGGGACTCTTTACTCAGACGTTATCTTGGATTGAAGGCGACAAAATTTGGTTTTGTCAAAATAATTCCTCAACGGTTAAATTTACAACAAAAATGTCTACCGCAAACTTAAAGAAGACTAAATCACGTACATTTTATGTTCTAAGTTTTTTTTAAAGTCTAATATATAATGATTTAAGCGGTAGAAAGAAGAAAATTTTGACAAAAATCATAAAACTCAAGTTTTCTTGATAAATTTTGTAAGAACATACAATATCATTTTAACGTTTTTCCATTGGTGGATTGACATTACGCCAAACCGTTTAGTCTTTCCTGGGTTGTGGAATTTTTAAGGCGTTTCCAGATAAGAGAAAGTCCTTTCAGGGGTACAAGTGGAAACAGGCAGTGTCACCAAGATTTTTATCTGACTATCAGCCTTACTAAAAAAAAACCTTTCACGGCCGATAACCTGTGTTGTTGCAACAACATAAATAAACCCCTCAGGGGGCATCTATTAATTACGTGAGCACAAACAGGGGTGGGGGGGGGGGTCCAGCAAAATCCCACGTTACTTGAAAAAAATATAAGAATTATAATATATATTAAAACCCCTTATACACTAAAACACGATCTATTACTAATAAGCTTCTTCCGCGGTCACGCTGTAAAAATGCATTGAATGTATTTTACATTTGGCAACGTTGTATATGGTCATAATTTACTTGGTAAAAATGGTTGTTTTAATTCTTTTCCGAAAGGGGCGTTATTGGCGCGCCTGCGCCTTTGTACATTTGTGCATAGCAAACTTCGAATTTTTTTATTGTTTGCACTAGGAAAAAGTGAGGTGACAGTTTCCTTCCAAATTCATTGAATAAAAGGACTGTGTTTTTTATTTGATTTTCTTTTAATTTCTCTACTTTTTGATCAAAAATGTTTTGGTAAGAATTTTTTTTCCGTGTTTGAATCATGGCAATTTTTTAATGCTAAATTATATTTAAAATACGAAAACCAAAAAGATAATTTTATCTAGTTTTTATAAATGGTTGTTTTTATGACATCTTCAAAAAAAAGATATTTATAGAATATTCAAAATACTTTGGAAAAATTCCAAAATTCGTTCAGAAATCATTAACAAAACAGTCGTACACATGAGATAAACTACTCTCTCAGGCTGTGTAAACGACGTATGTATATTTCTTTCCATGTACAAATTACAATTAGTAATGTTTTCACATACACGCTCGTTTATCAATTGAATAAAATTTTCACGGGGTTTTTTAGTATCATCTTTTAGCTATGCATATCTAACAATGGACATCTGTTCTTGTCTTGTGGTGAAACATCAGTAGTTTCGTCAAAGGACTGAAAAACATTTTGCAGAATTCAATCTTTGCATCAGATTTTTTTTGTCAATTTCACCACAAATTGCAATAAGTTCATTTTGTTCAGTCGGGCGTCGGTAGCGTTTAATATCATATTTTCAGTGTGCTTTATTAAATTTCGGTGGGGGATCAAACCTCCTTGATCCCCTCCCTGGCTACGGCCTTGGGGGGAGACGAAGGTACCTGGCTATTCAGAACTGGTCACCAACCACGACAAAAGCCATTAAAAAAAATAATAGTAATACCTCACAAGAGTCTCAGCTGCTCCCGTCTAGAGCCAGTGAGACTATGGCATTCACAATTGGGGTATGTTGTGAGGCTGAAGGTAGTGGGAAGGGGAAAGGGAAGGAGATGGGGAAGAGGAAGGTGGGGAAGTGGGTGATTATTCAGATCTGGTCACTAAACACGGCTGATGCCATTTCAAGCAACGTTTCAATTCTGAATGGTGGTCTTACGCCAGAGCGATACTGAAAGTTTCTTCCACTCTGGAACGTGCCGCAAATATACTATATATTATTTCTAATGAATTAATTGTGAAATAACACAAATTAATCAAATAAAATTTATTTGCCCACGCCGGGATTCGAACCTGCGAACTTCGGATTGCGAGTCAGGAGCCTAACCCCCAGCCCCAGACCACGCCGGTCATCGTTGAATTTTAAAAGGGCATTTAATTATGTACAGTTAAGGCCATGCAATACCTAGTTAAGGCGGTATTGCGCAATCGTGTTTTTTGGGTTGAATATTTGATCGCCTAGAAATATTATAGATGCTTTAATTTAATACTGCGAGTAGACCACATCATGGCCTTTAGTAAAAATCTGGATATTTTATGTCTCCTCCTAAGTCTTCTTATAAGCCTAGAAAAAAATTGAGTATCAGGCCAACACCTTTTTAGATAAGGTTTGCATAATGTGGCAAAATTCTTTAGATTACGATCGGACAACATTTTAAAAAGGGAACCAGTTTTTTCGTAAAAAATGATTTCACTAAATTATTTTTGACAGAGTTCAATAATAGTATTTTATCTAATGATAAATATTATATTTAGTCATTTTAAATACACGTAGGATTCCGAAAGATTTTTAAAATATTTATATTGAGGGATTAGTAGGATTCATCGGTCCAGTGAGGAGTTCTACCGAGCCGAACCCTCTGATATGAAAATATCTGGAGTCGGTGAATTATTTTTCCATTTGGTCTCTGGTGGATTGAAGTATTGTTCTTGTTTTGTTTTGTATTTATTATACTTATATAGTGGACTTACATAGCGTGGATTTACTAGATAATTAAATAATTAGTAATTTATTAAAGAAACACTTTCCTTGGCGTATAGATATAATGGTGTAGGGCAAAATAAGTGTTTAGTTTAGGGCATGCAAATATATGTTTTAGTTTTAGTCTAGTACATAGACAATATTCATATGTCTATGGTCTAGTACGATTTTCAATTCCGGATGAGTACTTACATTTTTGTTTTATTATTTGTATAGTTCAATTTTACACAAACAAGATTTAAATGTAGGAACTTTAAATTCTTCGAATATGCTTATTAGCTATGTAGGTTCGTGTAGCTATTTATTTTCTTTCTTTATAATTACACTAGCCGACCCGGTCACACGTTGCTGTGGCTAACGAAACACAACGCCATCTACTGACAACACCATTACCCAACCTTTATAACCGACGCCATCTGTTAATTTACAAACATATCAAATCCACACCGCCCGCTTGCCAGCCCGCTCCCTTTATATATTATATATTTCAACCAATTTACACAAAACCTTGACAAATTATATACCTAAATCATCCTCATAAATCACTCTCTATTGGTTAAAACCGCTTAATAATCCGTTGCGCAGTCTAGAAGATCTAAGCGTACAGACGGAGGGAGCGACTTTACTAAATACTATGTAATTTATTACTATGTGATTTATCTACATCAGGGTTTTCCAAACTTTTTCTGCAATGGAACACTTTGAACACCCGTAAATTTTAACGGAACACTCATTTTTTAGATTGGATTATTCCTAATAATATATATTTTTTAATGTTTTTACACATTATTTACTAAGTATATAAACAATACATATTTAACAAAAAAGTGGAATATAAACAAAAAAATGGAATATAAACAAAAAAATTGAATACAAACAAAAAAATAGAATATAAACAACAAGAAAATGGAAAATAAACAACAACAAAAATGGAATTTAAACGACAAAACAATGGAACGAAAACAACAAAACAATGGAATATAAATAACAAAAATGGAATGCAAACAAAAAAAATATATATAAACAACAAAAAATGGAATAAATAAAACTTGCAAATCTTTTTGGAATTGCATATCTTCTTGATATCAGGCACAATATTTGTAAGTTGAATTCTAATATTTGGTGTGGGGTCGAGCCTGTTCCTACACTTTGACTTCGTTGCATAATAATTAGAAAATCCAGCTTCGCATAAATAGGTCGTAGAAAACGGAAGTAAAACAATAATAGCTTGTTTAGATAAATTGGGGTAATCTTCTGACAAACCCGCCCAATTTACTTCTCATTTAAAAGTTGACTTTTGTTTCAAGTCCGAGTCACTAATAAAATCAATTAGATTTTCATACTCACTTACGCTCAAGCCTACAGGTTTGGCTGTCACGGAAAATGGATTCCGAATCCAGGAATCGTCCTTTTACTAGTTTTCAGAAAATATTGCACAAGAGTTGTTTTCAAGTTATGTAGGTGTTCTAAAAATTCTTTGGAAACCTTTTCATCTTCTTTAAAATGTAATTCGTTCAAACAATCATTAAAGGCAGGAAAACAATCAAAATTATTAGATTGAACTGATGAAATCCAAATCTGTAATTTTTTTTATCAAAAGAGGCAATTTTTTCTCTCGTATTAAAATTGTAATACTATTTCCTTGTTATGATAAGTTAAAGGGTCGTCGATAAATCACGTCAGGTTCGAAAGGGGGGGGGGGGGGGGTTGAACGTATTACCAGGGGAGGGGGGTATTCAGTATGTAATAAAAGCGCTTTGCGTCTGCTACCCATTTCATCGCACAAATGACGTGTAGAATAAAAACGCGTTAAACTACAAGCCATTGTAAATTTGACAGATTGGTTCCCAATATTTAGAAATTCTGTAAAAAGTATCAAAAATGTACCAGAAAACTAAAATCGTTCCTTGTTTAAAAATATATTATGGCTTGTATTACTCGCCTTTGATTTACAAATGTACATATATACGTATCACGTGTGTGTATTATATATGAAGTTTGTGTTCTCCTTTATACGTTCGATATTTAATTGATAACGATTATTTCCCACAAATTAATTTCACACGAGTTTTTCACCAACACCATGCGCGTTTATAGTACGACTAATTGCTCACAAGGATGTATTAAGACTGATTGATGTTTATATTATTTTACTCTCAGGTATAGTCGATTTCGAAAAAATATGGTTAGGTTTCTTCGGAACAGAAATTTCGTGACACGTGCAGATCAGTTATCCCGTTGTAATTGTCCTTATCTGTCCTTCCCGTAATGAGTTTTCTTCTCAACTCATTGGGAATAATGTGTTACTTGTCATATTTTTGTAATACATTATAATTAATAATAAAATAAAAATTGTTTCCACGTCGCACATATGATTGACTCTAATCACGGTATTATACAGCAAATTAATACATTTTGAAGATTTTTATTAGTAGGTATGTAAAATGAAGGTTTATTGCGATAACACCATAAACGTCTCTTTCCACTTTCATAAAGCTTAGTCTCTCTACTAAGAACTATTGTGGAATATTTATACAAATAATGAGAATGATATCAGTAGTGTTGAAATATGAATATGTGTATATTATATTAAATTAAATTCTTCCGACAAGTTGTCGCGGAACCCCTGTACAGGTTCGACGGAAACCTAGGGTTCCGCGGAACACAGTTTGGGAAACCCCGATCTACATTATTATTATTTCCTACATTGGTAATGCAGATAATCTCCTGTGTTCACTGCATACGTATGATTTCATTTTTCACGTATAAATTTAAAATAAAATAAAATGTTTGTGCCACAAAATTAAATAGCATTTTCCGATGTTTTTTTGCAAGCGCAAATTTGAAGCATTCAACAGCCTTCTTCTGTATAAGAAGCGCGTGATTTGATCCGATTCCGAATGTTACACCCCATAATCATCAACTGTAGATAGATACTTATTTTATAATGGGTCTGCAGTATAACGGAGTATTGGGAAGCCTTTGCTTCGGACACAAGAGGAGACTTATGTTATTTTGCGCGGCCAAGACTGTCCAGGGGTTGTAGGCATTGACCAACTATTTTATATTATTATGTCGATCCTTGCATCCCTGATGATATAGGTACGTTTGCATTATTTACAGGTGACCTAAAAACTTAACAGGGACCATAAACAATATCCGAGTCAAGGATGTCTGTGGGTCTGTGGACAAGTCACCTGACCCTAATTACACCATTCGCTCCATTAGCCATGCAATTCCACAATTTTCATAATTTACGGCTGATTCACACACGGAGTGATGGAGTGATTACCTATCCGGGAACAACAGGGCAGAGGTCGAGGAAGACGCGTAAGTAATTAGTTGATTGAAACATTCATTTGCATAGACGTACAGACGTTTCCTTTCTGTCGTGTAGACGTAGACATAGTATAATGTGTCACATAATACAACCAACAGAGCAAAGCCGACTACAGTAGGTACAGGCCTAGGCGTGATAGTTTACAAGTTGTTGTTGATACTCGTTGTTACTATTGATTTGTATGTTGTTTTATTGCAAGCATAGTTCTGCTGCACAACAGATCTTCACAGGTTGTTTCACATAATTTTAACAATTCTGTTGGACAACCTTGAAAGTTCTATTCCAATTCTATTATTATTTCATTCTGTGAAG
Source organism: Limnephilus lunatus (assembly GCA_917563855.2). Classification (NCBI taxonomy): domain Eukaryota; kingdom Metazoa; phylum Arthropoda; class Insecta; order Trichoptera; family Limnephilidae; genus Limnephilus; species Limnephilus lunatus. The sequence goes on along the minus strand of OU830593.1, from coordinate 5,782,804 downwards.
CAACTGGTCCATAATGCTATAATAACAGTACTTACATTGAACTTTCACAGAACTTGAAAATTAACTTTGGAATTTGAAAAATTGATAAAATTCTGTGAAACAACCTGCTCTTAGAGACAGTAGGTAGGTACTGATTTCATATATTTGGCACGCCTAGGCCTGTACTCTAGACGGCCTTGCTCAAGAACTTGATATCTTGATAATATTTTAATACCTCCTACTGATTTAGTGATTTCTCCTAACTTTGTTTTGATGAAAATGTATTTATTTAAAGATTTAATAATGACAGTAAAAATAGTTTTCAATATCTCAAAAAATCACAAAGTTATGATCTTTCATATTGAACTAAGAAAAAACGTATACCTACCTGTGACGTCACAATTTAGTGCAATTCACACTTCGAATGGAGTACAAATCTATGGCAGTGTCAGTTATTTTATGAACCGTGACGTCATAGGTACTCGCCGCATATATAATCAACGTTTTGAAGGCTTATATCTTCGGTGCTGTTCGGCATTTTATAAAAGTTCAAAAAATTCTATCATCAGCGTGATATAATTAATGTTATACATTTGTAAATAATATGAAATTACGTTTTAAGATACAACCTTTTTATGAAAATATTACAGAACTAATATCAAATAAACATTTTAATTGTACAGAAATTTCTGTTGAATAGATAATCAATTCCATTAGCCTGTCTTTATGTAAATTGGTGTCAACCGTTTTCTTTCTAATCTGTATCGACCACACTTCGAGGGGTTATTTCTGTTCAGCGCAGTTACCAAAGGTTTTTAGTAATACAACTTTGAAATGAAACAAATGTTTTAAAAATATTAAAAGTTTATTTGTAACTGTAATCATATTAATATTTGACATTCTTTACTTTGTACAATGGGTTTGAAATAAAATAAAACAATATGAAATAAAAACTTCTCAAAATAACAAGAGAACATAAATAATAATATAACGTGTTATGAACACGTTCATTGTTCCATTCTTTCTTCACATCTTTTAAAAATACAAGAAACTCATTTGAAACTCTACATACTTAACATTGGTTTGGCATTCTTTAATTCGTACAATAATATGTCTGATTTAAACAAATAATGTTATGAAACACTTTCTTCTCAAAATAGCAGGGAAACATAAATAATACAAATAATTTGTTACGAAATCGAAAACTTTCATTGTTCCCTATCATCTTTTATAACAAGTTTATTTGAATCTGTAATCTATGTAAATGTTTGGCATTCTTTGCTTTGCATAATATTATGTGAGTTAAAAAATAAAACAAAATAACAAGGAAACATAAATAATGTGCTTATTTATATATACCTAACAATGTTATGAAACGTTCATTGTTCCTGACAGAAGCTGGAAGGTGAGCGCCTATTAAACGATTACGTCTTCTGACATAATCTCCAATTTGTGGGAATTATTTTTAAGTGGACAAAACTGCTCCTGTCTGCACAGAAGAGACGAGAGGTCACCAAAGGATATGAACGGGTCAAAAGTCACACCATTTTGTTTCTATATTTTATTAAGAAAATTGACAATATTGGTCACTTTCGATGTAGGTATAGAATTGAGTAGGTAATGTGATTCAGAGTTGGAGAGATTATGAGTTAGGTGTTAAGTTTTTACGATACCTACATTTTACCTACCTATTTGATAAACAGGCATTAGGTCCAATTACGCTAAATCCTCACCGAGATTGGACCAATAATCTCGAAAATGAGCACCAAAGAATATTTTTTGGTTACCAAAATGAAATAAAAGGTCACCGTAATTATTATTTTTGGACACCAAACACCAAATATATTAAATTAATACCACAGGGCATAAATTTACAACATTTTCCAGCTCACCATATTTTGTAATATTGAATTATTTTCATACCAAACGTACATCATTAGCGTTATAATAATGGGTTAGGTTAGGTTACTCTTTCAGGGTAAGTACAAAAAATATATACCTCTTATTCAAGGTTCGTAGAAAATGCTTTTAACAAGGTTAGCTCACACGGACCTTTTTCGAAAAAAACTCGTCAGGACGCTTTCGAAATTTCGAACGAGTGACGTAGGTTGAAGTAAAAAACTGTCACTTGTATTGCAATTCATTCAAATCTCCCAGTGGAACATGGACTCCTAGCTATGTCACGAATTTTTAGCCAATCATTGCTCTACCCCCTCAATGAGCTAACCTAGTTAAAAGCATTTTCTACGAACCTTGCCTATTATTAAATTTATTGTATGCCGGTGCTCAAATATTAATTATTATTTTTTGCTGCTAGAATATGATTCCTGGTGGCAATGTCTTAATTTTTAATGATCCACCTTAAAATATTTTGAAGAGTTGTTAACCTACTGCTTTTGGTGCTCTATTGTTATATTCGGTGGCTAAAAACAAATATTTGGCATTAAATCACTATTAATTTAGAGCTGGTTATAAAGCACCTACAGGCAATATTTTAGGATTTTGACATTATTTAATGAGATTTAAATTACAGATCATCACATTTAGTTTTGCAGTGTCCCGCTATGAAAAAAACAATGAATTAAAAAAAGAATCCATTCGGTCACTAGTTTCCACTTTGGCGGCCTGCAAAGTTAATTATTGTGTAGCTGTGCACAGGTTTTTTTTGTTGGTATTAAATATTGTTACTAAATAGTCGGTTATTTCAAACATTCATCACCTTCAATGACCAAATCGGTGATTAGCGCCATTTTGAATTTTTGTCATTTTCTCTGATTCTCGTTAAAATATCAAAAGTTCAAAATGGTGCTTATCTTGGCTGGTAAAATTGAATTATTGTTTTTTAAATGTGATGAGAGTTTATAAAACCTCAACCATTCATACTCCCAACATTAAATAGTAAAGTTATGTGTAAAATAATATTATTATTTAGATCGAAGTAAGCACTCTCTATTTTATAATTCTTATTTTTTCTCTGCTGGCAACACTGGAATATTTTCAAATTCTGCCTGCTCCAAAATATACGATGAGTGATACGAGGGTAAACGCAGCCATGGAACCAACAGATGCGTCAACATTCGGCGCAGCATTTCTGCAAACTTTTCTGACGGCGGACGTGGAGAGGTCTCTTCTATTGAGGAGATTATGGATGCTGTGTACCACTTGCCTGCCCAACTGCTGAGGTTCTCGGGAGAGGATCACGGAGAACAGTTGAGACTCGGGAAGGCGCTGGCAGAAGGTTAGGACTAGGTGATCCCCGACCGCCTTCATCACCTGAACAGTGCCAGCAAACTGGTTATATTGGCGCTGGAGGAGGGTACCTGTGAATATATAAATACAGTATTAAAATTATTGTTTTTGACTAGATACCTACCACTATCAATGAAATAATGAAAAATGACGAAAAGATTTGCCGTGTACATGTAAAATACTTGTGGACGGCCACACTGAGGCCAACTTCCAACTTCAAAAGTTTGGACGATTATGTGGAGGGGTAGTTCGTGCGTTAGAGTTAGAGTTGGTCCGGGATCGCCTCCGAGGCGATCGGCGATGGCTGGTTCATGCAAGTTGGCCCAACAAATCAGTCTGCGCAATATTATTAAGGGAGGGTGGTATAAAAATTATTTGAAATTATTATTTGTTTAGCTTTATAATTCGAAATCAGTATTATGGAAATCGAATCATCGCCTGCACAATTGTAGGCAACTGATAGGTTACAGAATCAGCTGTTCGACGTCCGCCATTTTGGAGTTCGGAGGTCGGAGTTGGAGGGTTGGCCGCAGCCACCACACGATCGGCCAAGCTTTCAACACCGAACTAAGTTGGCGTGGTAGTAGCATTAAGTATTTCTTTGTGAGACAAGCATCGGAACAAAGTCTTATAATCATTCTTTATAGATGAATAAATAATAACGGTAACGGCACGTGGCCTTTCATAATGAGTGTGAGGGAGATGTATGATAATGATTGCATTTCACCTTTAGTAGAACCAGTCAAACGTACATATTTTGTCTCATTTTCAACAGCTATTTCTTAGATACTGTTATGTAGAGTGTAAGAAAGAGCTGCAGCAGTATTGTGATAAAGAACGTACATTTTTTGTTTTGTTCGTGCCGTTGCCGTGCCATAACCGTAGGAATATGATATGAACCTAAAAAGCCCTGGACATAGATATAGTGCGATTTTGTTTGCATGATATTGAAGCAAAGTCTACTACGAGGGCTAATCGCCTGGCAGCCATCTTGAACGACAATGTTTGCAAAGTGGCATAAAATGAACTATAATATTATTTTTATATTGTTAAAGCGATTACAACGGCTTATGATTTTTTTGGCGGTGTAGGAGGAAACCATATGTTTCTTTATAACGCCATTGGAAAAGTTGGGGAAAAAAATTGGGGTCCCCTCCCAAAGTAGGTACCTGGTACATCTTCCCCCTCGCCACATAGCTTCAAACTGTTTTCAATTAGCTCTGTCGAGGCTCTGTTAAGGTTCAAGGGGGCAGAGCATTAGTGCGATTTTGAATGAATGACAACATTGAAGCTAAATCTGGAATTGAGGAAATAGTCCGGTAGCCATCTTGTATGACAAACTTTTGAAATTAAAATATTTTCGTCCAGAGCCTTTTAGGTTGATGGGATGGTATGATAAGTGAAGTGTCGTATGAAGTCCAGTGCCGTGATGGAGGCAAAGTATCATAACGCCACTAGCCTTGCTGACCGTTCTGCGGCCCGCTGCTAATCCAGAACCCTCGCCGGCTGTTGTTGAACTTGAGCGAGTACTCGATGTTGTTTCCCGCCTCGTCCCAGTAGAGGCGCAAGTGGCGGTAGTCGCGGTCCCTGAAGTCGTGACCGCTGTTCATGTTGCTCATGCCCGAGCTGCTGCCGTACGACGAGCCGTACGCGGCGGCGTTCCAGTTGTAGCCGTAATCCCCAGGCCGCACGTAACCGTCGGTCGTGGCCAACTGTAAACATATTAGAATATTACAACATTGCAACATTAAACTGTTAAAACTTTACAACGGTCAACATTACGATATTCCGACATGGAATAATTATTTCAACATTACAACATTGCAACATTAAAGCTTTACAATATTGCATAACACAACAACCTTCCAATATTACACATTTACAATATTATAATCTTACAACATCGTACATAAAAATAGTTAAACCTGACGACATGGGATCACCGTAATATTACAACATCAGAACATAAAAACTGGTAACCTTTGGAACATTGCAACTTCGAACTTTGCAACATTACGATATTGCAGAACATTACAATGTTGCACCATTTAAACTTCGTAACATTCCAAAATTGTAACATTACAAGATTATAATATAACAACATCAGAACATTAAAACAGTTAAATATTGGTATATTGCAACATTACAACATACTAACATTGAAACATTACAACAACGCACAACATTGCGACATTTCAACGTTACAGCAGCGTTACGACATTGAAACATTTAAACCAGCATTGTAACACTGCAGAATTGCAGCTTTTTAACATTATGTATTACAACAGGACAGTATTTATTTTTATTATTAATTTCATTTAAAATATGGTAGGTATATAAACAGTGGCGGACTAAGCGCGTCAGAGGCCCGCGGCAGCAAAGCTGAATGAGGCCCCCCCCCCCCCTAGTATAAAAAGTTTATGTAATTTTGCAAGATTTTTATTCAGTTCACACGGGCCTCTGGTCCTGGGGGGCCTCACTGTAATTTTTTTTTTTTTTGTATTTCATTTTCTAAAAAATGCATTTGTTAATAGCGCTATATCACCTAACGTTTTAAGGAAATTCTAAAAAAATTAAACAAAGTTTTAAACCGTTTTGTATGTTGAATTAACCTTCAGAAAAACTTTCAACGCATTTTTTTGAAACTACGTTTTTCAACCTGGTTGACAACATCTTACAATAACTATACAGCCGATTTGCATGCACCAAGTCTTAAACTGTTAGAAAATCTAGTCACTATGGCACCAAACAGGATTTTTTTTATAAAGGGCCTCCGGCTTTCTAATTTTGGCGCATCCTATTTTTTTTAAGAACGTTGAAAATTTTCTATAAAAATTCGAATATAACATTCGCTGGTCCGCCATTTTTAATTTTTTTAGATATAAAAATTCCCCTTCGTGGTGCCATAGATACTGGATTTTCGAACAGTTTAAGAGTTGGTACATGCAAATGAAAATGCGAATGCAATAAAAATACATACAGGCGGATGTATAGTTATTTTAATATGTTGTCAACCACGTTTAAAAACGAGTTCTAAAAGTTTCGAGATAAAACGCCTTCAAAGTTTTGCTGAAGGATAATTCAACATACAAACTGTTTCAAACGGTTTCACAAAAAATGTTGTATCTCCGTCAATTTTTCGAAATTATTTTTAATAAATTTGTTGAGAGCATTCTTAACAAGTGCATCAATCAAAAAATGAAATAAAAAAGAGTTCGTTTTGAATTTGGTCAAGGGAACATGGAGGCGTTTGGGGCCCCCCTAGGACCGGGGCCCGGGGCGGGCCGTAGTGAATAAAGTAAACACATAAACATAACAGCTGTTCCTCGCCAAAAAGGTAAACAATTCTTGTGTCTGGTGAGGGAATTTAACCCCTAAGGGCTTTAGGCTAAAGCCTCTCACGACTTGCAATGTACCTACTTATCATAAGAAAACTGTCAACTTGCAGATCGCGCGGAAGATATTTTTAACGAACTTCAAAATAAAATACTGTTATTTTTTAATTGATAAACTAATATTTAAGACAAGATTTTTATGCATAGCACAAAAGGTAACAATTATTATAAGCAAAATTATTAGCCTGAAACACTCATCTACATTGAAAAAATCTCCCGAGAAAAGATACATGCGGCCGACGGGACTTGAACCTGCGTCCTTCTGTTTTCCGGTCAAATGCTCCGACCACTGAGCTACGTCGGCTTATCTCCTACCCGTTAAATTATACAATATATACTAGTGTTTCATTCAACAATTACTGCTTATTACATTTTTCCTCCTGCAAACAGCAAACTTTATTGGTTAAGTCGAGATAAATTACGTCTACATTTTTTTGGTAAGTAAATTAACTCGTCAAATATTAATTATTATTTTAATTTACAAACTAATGTTTAAGACAAGATTTTTATGCATAGCACAATGGGTAATAATTATTATAAGCAATAATTATTAGCCTGAAACAGTCATCTAAATTGAAAAAATCTTCCGAGAAAAGATACATGCCTCCGACGGGACTTGAAAGTTGGTTGTTTGCAGGTGGAAACATGTAATAAGCAGTAATTGTTGAATGAAACACTAGAATAATTTAACGGGTAGGAGATAAGCCGACGTAGCTCAGTGGTCGGAGCATTTGACCGGAAAACAGAAGGACGCAGGTTCAAGTCCCGTCGGCCGCATGTATCTTTTCTCGGGAGATTTTTTCAATGTAGATGAGTGTTTCAGGCTAATAATTATTGCATATAATAATTGTTAAAATACTGTTCCTGAAAGCAGATGAAAGACTTTATAATTTTAGTATTTAGTTTAGTTTGGTATAAAAATGTTAAAGTTTTGAGGGCAAAGATAAGTTTTCAAAGTCGTCTACCGACGGTTACGATTATGTAAACTTTAATTTCAACCTTATTCAATTAGAAAAATGTATTGTAAAAGTTACTGTCACTTCACTTTTTTCCGTATGAAATTATTTGTTAAAAAATTTACAAATCTTGTAAACATTTTTTCAAATGCTAAATGTTCTTTCATTGAATTATTTTTAATTTTTTGGAAGCGTTTACGGTAATTTTTATCGCAAACTGAAAGCTCGGTATTCTCTCTTTCTAACACTGTTTAAATCATAGTTCTCACTATACCTAATACAAGATTATATAACATAACTTTTATGAGACGTTGTCTGGCTGGGATATATATTTTTCCAAAAAGACTTTGTTTGTTGTGTGTGAAGAATATCTCCCAAAATTAATCCCTTGTTGGGCAAATAATAAAATCACATAAAATAAAAATATAAGACGCAAAATTTTGAAAAAAAATCGTAACCTTATTTTATAATGATTTTAGCATTGTTTTAGTTAAATTGTTCCGTATATATGGCATCCGGAAACTCATAGTACAAGCGTAAAACAGTAAATCATCACTGAGACTGAATGTATGGAATGTGGGAGCGGAAGGGGGGGGGGGGAGGGGAACACGGGAAGGGGGTTCGCGGGAGGGGGGAGGGGAACCATGGAGGGGAACTTGGAAGGGGGTAGGGGAACTCAGGTTGTTCGCGGGACGGGGGGAGGGGGGGAGTAGAGAGGGGAGAGGGAAGGTGGAGGAGGCGGAGTAGGAACGCGAGAGGGGAAGGGAACGCGGGAAAGGAAGGGGAGGCGGAAGGGGAACGGGACGAATGTGAAAGGACAGGAATTTTTTATAAAAATTTAGTTTTTACAAGACATGTAGGGCCGATATATCAGTTGCTTGGTTTGAGAGAAATTTAAGTCCGTCAGACTCTCTCCGGTTAGAAAAGCCTAATGATGCCATTACTAAAAAAAAACTGTAGAACTCATTAATTACAATTTATTATTAGTTGTTACAATTCATTGAACATGCAAATAGGTTAATAATAATCTAATATGGTGTATTTACAATGATTTACACGAAATCTACAATAATTTACAAGTTTTTGTGCAAATGTTGAAGCAAACATTAATTTACCAAATTATGGCCACCTGGCCGGGAATGATATTGTCCCTGACCGCCGGAGTTTGGCTGAAAACAGAAAAGTCCAAACTAAAAAACATATCTCGCGATAAAACTCGCGCGAAACGAACATGGAGATGTCGATATCGAAGTGATTTAAACTTTAATTAATAGGTAGGCAATATACAGGGTGTTAAGGGACGTACTTGACGTACCTTAACAAGTGATTCCTGACATTTATTTGGAGTAAATAATGTAAATAAAATTTTGGTCTCCGGTGACTTTTTTGATGACTTTTTTTTCATTTTTTTTTTCTTCGAAATCAAACAATTTTTTTTCCACATGTCGTTACTGGTCGCTCAGTCGAGTAACCGACCAACCCCTCACCCCGCCTCAAAAAAGTCACCGGAGACCGAAATTTCATTTACATTTTTTACTCCAAATAATGTCAGGAATCACTGGTTAAAGTAAGTCAAGTACCTACATCCCTTAATACTGTATCCCTTAAACAGAGACAGTCGGTGAGATTCTGCACTCAAAGCCCGCACCGGGTGTCACCTGAGTCTTTCTCATTTTTTTATTCATTGTAAATGACGTGAATTAGTGAAAAGTTGTTATTCTGCGTGTTTTTGGTAATGTTGAAAGACATATTTAAAAAAAACAACAAAGTGTATTGGATTGTTATTTTTTTGTTGTAATAAACGATAACTAGATAATAATCGCAAAACCTGAATACAATGGTAGCAGAATCGATCGATAACGGTCTGAAAAAAATTATCAGTAATCTGAATGTTTTTCGTGTATTTCATTATTGTGTGTACCTACATAAAAAATAAAAAAAATAAATAGGTAATAAGTAGGTACTTTTGAGGATTTCGAAAAACGTTTTTACGCAATTTGACTGGGGTAGTTTTGTCGTTAATATTAGGTAGGACATTATCTAAAATCTAGTTTGAGGATTACTAATTCTTGGGGTGATACCACGTTATCTGCACCTGGTGCTACCCACGCTACTGTTTACACTACATAAAATAAAATAATAAACGCTTTTGGTCATGTTTTCGGAATATATCAAAACAGATGCAAATTTCAACCTCAGTTCGAAATTCAAAGCCATTCAGAAAGTGCATCTGATGCGACGTGTGATCTTACGAGTATTTAGTGAGTGCAGTGAGCGATTCATAGCAGTGAGTTAATGGCGTGGAAGTGCGCGTTCTAGTAACTAAAATAAACTAAACCATCGATAACTTGGCAGGTCTCGTTCTTCTTCTTCTTTAAAAACCTCTTTAACATATATTTTTCTTTTTGGGGTGTTGCAATAACTTTTCCTTTAAGAGCCAACGTTTCGGACAATCTTGACATCAATGCAGATGTCACTACAAGACAGTTGATGATGATGACGGACACTGAGAGGAAGCTTTTGTATTTACCGTGACGGCATAAAAATGCAATAAACATACGTTCCTTAACACAATAATACTGCAGCTCTTTCAAAAGATGAGATACACAATGTACGTAGGTCTGTTTCCTCCAAAGGAAAAATGTTCTTGCATCTCTCTCACACACTGCACTGTGACGTCTCCGTAGAGCCCTACCGACCTACGACGTTACAGTTACTAGCTGTGACAATAATTTTGAAAGTATGGAATATAGTTACAAGGATAATATTGAAGTATGAGTGAGTTCCAAAAATTCAAAAACATCTAATGTCAATGCGCTGATGGTTTTGCTTTTGTTCTAAAACATATTATAATGATGCAGCTCTTTCTTAGACGGTCCCTAGACGATCAATTATATTGAGCAATATTACGAATTGTCCAATATTATTGACCGTTTGGGGATAATATTGAAGATTGCGCAATGATTGAACAAAATTTAAGTGAGTTTAATTTTTATTTAATCATTGCGCAATCTTCAATATTCACCCCAAACGGTCAATAATATTACACAATTCGTAATATTGCTCATGTCGTCGTCTAGGGTCCGCCTTAGACACTAAAAGATGGCAGTCGAAAATGAGACAAATAGTGAACGTATGTCTGCACCCCCCCAAAGTAAACATACAATCATTATCATATATCTCCCTCACACGTATAAAGAAAATGAAACAATGCAATTCCGTCGCAAAAAGTAGTACTTTGGAGGAAACAGTCACACGTATTTTGTGTGTCTCACGATTATTTAATGTGTAAGAAAGAGCTGCAGCATTATAGCGATAAAGAACGTATATTTGTTGCCTTTTGTGCCGTAACGATACCGTTACCGTGAATCGTCACGGTAAATATAAAAGTTTCCAAAGGCTGCCTGAAACGTTAGCTCAAGATGGAGGAGAAAATGCGACACTGTGTAATACCCCAAAAGATATACCAAATACCTAAATACTAATATAATTTTGAATATTAGATCATAATCATATCATAATATATTTCTTTTGACCTTCGTTGCACAATGATGAGCGGGAACGTAGGTCATAGTTTCGAAACCCGGCTTGGCCAAATAATATTTTAATTTATACGGGATTCATTTACATTTTCTGTATATGAATGGGCTTATATTAGTGGAAGACACTTTCAGACTAGAAATAGTTTAATATTTTTATTTAGGTGTTATTATTGACTGCTTTATATGCTATCGTCTGTATCAATGATCCGACGTCCGCTGCGTGTTGCATTAACAATTATTATTTTTCCAGGATCAATCATGAAATTTTACTACCCATCGATTTACAGTAGACCTATCAAGAGCATGTCACCATAAACATCCTTTAAACGACGATGAATCTCAGTAGGAGTCACTTATTCAGCAGTTAAAAATTCGATAACAGCACGCTGTTTACCTTGCGTTGACATAGCACTAAAACACGTTTCCACATTTCCGCTTCTCAAAATACACTGGACGAATTCAACGACCTCAAACTTGCGCATTCGTATAGAGGAGGAATGTCACTTCCATATCACCTGGCGCACTTCTGAGGGTCATTTCGTTCGCGCTGTACAAGCATGTGTGCATTACTTTTCAGCCTACCCTCGTACTTTGATATTTGTTAATTGAAATTTAATGGTAGTGAAATGACATGAAATGAGTTCAATAGATGTATAAATAAATGATAAACCTACCTCATAAGAAGTCTCCGACAAGTGTATAACAGGACAGCTATCATAAGTGATGACCCCGTCTTCTTCTCTGAGGTGGGGGATTATTTCAACCCCGTACCACATGCCCATTATCTGGCCCAAGTCGAGGGTATTTTGGGGCTTGAGATCCGTGCAGAAAGGTTGTTCGAAACCGGTCGCGGACACTTTTCTTGACACCAAAGTTAACACCACTAGAGCGAAGCTGCACCACAGAAACTGCATTTTTGCTTATTTCGGAATCGAATAATTCGAATTTAAAAAGCGTTCTCGTTTTCACTGAGCTGTTTTTTCATACATAAACTTCTGAAACACGTCTAAAAATATTTATATTATAAGGTTGGTGTTTGTAAGTTTTTAGGCATAGACTAATCATATAAATTAATTTTGATTTTTTTTTGCTTCAGTTTTTATGTCCGGGTTAAATCTTCCCCACAGGAAAGACTAAACCCTTCCACACACTTTTCCACAAATGATTATCTAGTCAATACATGCTATGTACCTAAGTGCACTATATACGTATAATAAATACAAAACAATATAAGAACAATACGTCAATCCATCAGAGGCCAAATGCAAAAAATAATTCACCGACTCCAGATATTTTCATATCAGAGGGTTCGGCTCGGTAGAACTCCTAACTGGACCGATAAATCCTACTGATCCCTCAATATAAATATTAAAAAAATCTTTCGAAATTTTAATTTTAATTTTGATTATAATTTTAATTGGATAAGTTTTTAGATTTTCACGGCTAAAAGCATTTTCGTTGTTAGTTTTGGGGTGTTATGCCGTGTTGCGCTACCTCCTTCTATAGCCGACGTTTCGGACAGCGTTGCAGTGTCCATCATCAAGGCAGATCCGGTAGATCCGACGATGTGTAAATCGTATCTGACTATTCAGATCTCGTCACTAAACACGGCTAAAGCCATTTCAAGCAATTTTTCAAGTCTGAATGGTGGTCTTTCACCGGTGCGATACTGAGAGTATCTTCCACTCTGTAACGTGCCGCAAATATAATATATATTATTTTTAATTAATTAATGGTGAAATCACAGAAAATAATCAAATAAAATTTATTTGCGCACGCCAGGATTCGCAGTCAAGAGCCTTACCCCTCGACTAGGGAGGCTTGCAATCAATTAAAGAACCCCACGTATACATACATATATATATGTATAAATCCGGGTGCTTCAAGGCCTTGTTTAAAATACGGGGGATACTTTAAATAAACAAAAATATTGTTCAATGAGAAAGTGGGTAGGGGCTGTTTAGTAAGATGGGTCATTTAAAAAATATATATTTTTAAATTCTAAGAGCGATAAAAGGGTGCCAAATGGGTTCAAAACGAAGTGTTTAAAATTTTTAAAATTTTTTATACGATCTTCTTTCTCCAAATTCACTTCAAAGTTTTGAAAATTTTCATGTTAAGGGGTTATTTCTAGTGTACCTATATAAAAGTTAATATGAATCCTTTAAGCTATATTTTTTGTAATCTTCCATAGCAAATGTAGTCTAAATATTTACGAAATCATTTACAAAAAGTCCGAAGATTGAGTCTAGCAAAATTATGCAAAAATTTGAGAGTAAGAGTATTTGAAATACACTGCCTTATACATATATGCCAATTATATAAATATATTTTTTAAATATCTAAATCAAAATGTTTCTTCTATTTCGTGTTTTATTGAAAAATAGTTAATATTTAATGGTTTATCTAACCTTTTTTTAAGATTTAACAAGGGTGGGTTTTTCTCCATTATTTAAAATTTCAAAGTCAATCCGGAGGAAGAAGACGATGTCCAAATATAATTTTAAAAAATTACTTGATTTTATATTTTCATTTAACACCCTTTTATCACTTTGAGATAAATCAAAACAAGTTTTTTTAGTGTTTAGTTTTTCAGTGGGTACTTAGAAATAAGCAGATTGCAATATTTTCCATAAGTTGAGTTCTGTTGAGTTATGATAATTTTAGTTATTTCTCTTGCGTATAAATGTTTCCCGCGATACGAAAAATGTTTATCCAACATTTTGTTAGGTTAGGTCGGATAGGTGATTATGTCATAGTTTAAATTGCACAAATAAAATGTGTTATTTAATAATGCTTATGTATTATGTAAATTTGTAAGCAAATAACCCGTTTTTCCGTATTATTTTTGCATCATAAATCGATGATTTGTGCACTAATGATTGCAATAATTTTATGTACTTAAATACATTTATTCACAGCGTACAGATTTTATCTTAAATAATAAATAATTGTATGAATGTCACATAAAAAACAATAGCTTTATAATTAGGAATTAAAACTTCATTCTTCTAGAATCGATATTTACATATTGAACATATTGATTTAATTCTAATGTTTATTTTACTTGAAGTGAAATTTTAAGACGATGCACCACGTCGTGCAAAATTCAGCATCAGGCAACTAACAAAAACACTCCTTACGTAGACGGCTATAAGATTTAAATTCCCGTTTAACACGAGCCCTAGCCGCCTATTTTGATTTATTTAAGAAAAAAGTATCTAAAATATTTCGAAGCGATCTAATTTTCAAACCAAAAACAAACAATTTTGCAATACTTAGGACGGGTAGTTTCGAAAAATTTGACGGATTCAAGTTAATTTTCACGTTCTGTTTAGTTCTATTCAAGTTCCGTGATTATTTAAGTTTTATGAAGCAACTGGCCAATAATGATATAATAACAGAACTTGAATAAAACTTACGCAGAACGTGAAAATTGACTTAAAATATTTGATGATTGCGTCAAACTTTTTGAAATAACCCCTCCTTGGTAGTGTTGTTTTTTTACGTCGCACTTTTGCACTTTGTCATCGAAATATTCTACAATAATATATATTTTAGGGCTCGATTCGATGTTGAAACTTATTATTATTGATTTCAATAATTATGCAGATAATGACACTGTATTGTTTAAAGTTTTAAACAGTATTGAATTAAGTATTTATTATTAAAATGAAAACTTTAAGCAATTACAAGAACGCAGGATTAGTTCCTCACAGTTCACTGGTTTAGAGACTAATGGGGAGATGAGTTTAACGCGAGTTGTTTTATTGTCTCGATTGGTCCACACCTCTTCATGTGGGCACTGGGCCCACACCCCCTCTCTACTCTCAACTAACTTGCCACTCTATATTTTAAGTAGGTACCTATTTGTTGATTCATTCATCTTCCACTAATCTAATAATCTGGAGGAGGGAGTAGGTAAATACGTAAAATACACATATAAGGAGCTTTGTTTTTGTTTGCAATTAAGTGCACTCGGCGTAGGAGGGTTACGTTTAATAAGCGAAACCTCAAAATATCATAATGTACATTTTATTTAGTCATCCCTTGGTACTTTATTTTTAATTTTTATATGAATACCGTTCAAGAACCCCAACTGCTCCCGTCTGAAGCCAGTGAGACTATGGCATCCCCATTTTTTAATAATTTTTTTATTGAGTTAGTTTATACTACATGAAAAGCCATAAGCATATAAACCAATAAGCACAATGTAACATTTCATTCGATAAACTTAAATAATTTACAGAAAGCATAACATTTATTTTTATATACATTCATTCTTCATACTTTCAGGCATTTCATCATACATCTTTAGTCCTCTATACATTAGGCAGTTCTGTGATTTTGATTTCTTCATTTGTGGCAATCGAACTCTGTTTATATTTATTGTTTCGTAATTATGTGTAATTGAGGTATGTTGTGAGGCTGAAGGTGGTGGGGAGGGGAAGGAGATAGGGGAGAAAGGTGGGGAAGTACCTGGCTATTCATATTTGGTCAACAAACACGGCTAATGCTATTTCAAGCAACGTTTCAATTCTGAATGGTGTTCTTACACCAGGGCGATACTGAGAGTATCTTCCACTCTGGAACGTGCCGCAAATATACTATATATTATTTTAAATGAATAAATTGTGAAATAACACAAATTAATAAAATAAAATTTATTTGCCACGCCGGAATTCGATCCCGCGACCTTCGGTGTGTGAGTCAAGAGCCTTACCGCTGGACTACGCCGGCTGTCAATCGGTACTATTTTCATACTTCGGTAATTTCAATACTTGGCAATTTGGGAGGTGGATGTCTATCCATCTATTGCAGGCATGGGCAACCTTTCCTAGGTCTGGGCCAAATTATCATTCTTTCTCCGAGTCAAGGGCCGGTCCAAATTAATAAACATAATAAAGTAATATAAAATTAAATACAACACGTTCCTAATTCTTAAATATATATATATACAGCGCCCTTGATGTGATTTTTCACAAAAACGGCACTAAATAAATCGTCATATTATGGTGCTCCAGATTTTATGTCCGGGTTGAATCTTTCCCAAATGAAAGACTAAACCATTCCACACACTTTTCCACAAATGAATATCTAGTAAATTAACGCAATGTAAGTGCACTATATAAGAATAAAACAATACAAGAACAATACGTCAATCCACCAGAAACATAATGGGAAAATATTTCACCGACTCCAGATATTTTCATATCAGGCTCAGATGAAATCCTAACTGGTCCGATAAATCCTACTGATCCCTCAATATAAATATTTAAAAAATCTTTCGTAATTCTACATGTATTTAAAATGACCGACTTTTGCATTTTTATGTACAAATTTTTTGACAAATCTAATACGCCTAAATTTTGAATGAGAGAGCTAGGTATAATGCCAGTAGCCGAAATAACAAATGGTAATATTTTTATAGTCTGAGAATGCCAAATTCTTTTAATTTCATTTCCTAAATCTGTATATTTTCTTATTTTTTCAGAAACAGTTTTCTGAATATTACAAGAATTTGGAATAGCGACATCAATGATATAAGTTATTTTCTTAATTTTGTCATGTAAAACTATATCGGGTCTATTATGACTAATTGTTCTGTCTGTCAGAATAGTTTTATCATAATAAATTTTATAAAATTCATTTTCTAAAAATGAATTTGGTTCATATTCATAATATGGTACATTACGGCAGTCAATCAAGTTATGTTTAATTACCAAACTTTGGTGAATTATTTTTAAAACTTGATTGTGTCTAAATGTATACTCGGACGGCGCTAATACAGAACATCCCGATATAATATGTTCTATAGTTTCCGGAAAAGCCAAACATTTTCTACATAAATCATCAATTTGATTTGCATCTTTGATGATATGCTTCCTATAATTTTTAGTATTAATGACTCTATCTTGTATGGCAAGCATAAAGCCTTCTATTTCTGCGCTCAACTCTCCAATACTCAATATTATTATATATATTTTAATTTTATAATATTTATATTATGTATATACTAATTACAAAATTTAGTGAGAAGATTGGCCTTGCAGTTCAATATTGGCGTTGGTATTGCTTAAGGATAATCGCGTAGAATTTTCGACATTTTCATCTGTTATCCTCATTCAAATTTTTGATTTGGTGTTTTTCATCCTCGAAATAAACCGTTCATACGTTTATTTTCTGCCAAAATGAAAAAAGATTTTTCTTGCAAATGCACGTAAATTTGTATATTTTTCTTCCACCAAATATAATTTATAAAAATCCGTCAAAGAAATGTTGTTAAATTGTGATTTTAGCACTAAGTTCCCCTGAAGCTCAATAAGTTCCATCTGTGAATTTACTGGCACATTTACATCAGTATCCATCGGACGAGCAAATATAGCGAATGTGGAGTCTTTGTTTTGGAAGTCGGCAAACCTCGTATCAAAGTGCTCTATTAGTGCCTTAAGGTTAAACGTCACATACGTTATAATCTACGCATTCACAGATGGCGCCAATCAAATTATTTCAGGTTTTTAATGCATTGTGCATGTTACGTTTTAAAATATTAAGGTAAAAAAATTGTTCGCGACCGTACATATTTAATTAGAATATAAATAAATAGTTTTGTCCATAAACAAACCCAAATCTTTCAAGAAAGGCTGAAAATTCAATTTTGTATCGGCGACTCAATCCAATATTGTATTTTTCAGCCTTTCTTGAAATATTTAGGTTTGGTTTTGGACAAAACTATTTATTTATATTCTAATTAAATATGTACGGGCGCGAACAATTAATTAACCTGAATATTTTAAAGCGTAACGTACAAAAAGCATTAAAAACCTAAAATAATTTGATTGGCGCCATCTGTGAATGAGTAGATTATAACGTACGTGACGTTTATTTCCACAAGAATTATAATATGTGATGTTTGTATGAGTTGATAGACTAGGAAAATGGTAACAACTTTTACCTCTAATCTGATTTAAAAATCTGAGTTTATTACAAAAAACTTTGACATGTATTGTCCATACAGTTCAATGACCAATTGTCCCTGTTTTTGTAATTGAAGATTCAGATCATTTAGGTATCTAATTAATTTCTTTCTCTGTTACTTTGCGAGATGAATCAGGACCGGACAAAATAGCTCGGCGGGCCGGCGGTTGCCCATGTGTGATCTATTGGATGACCAACACCTCTGCCATAGGTAACCCCAAGTGGTTCGCTACGTTTGGTGACTTAGCAGGGAAGCCCGGGTGAGGTTTGTCCGGGACGTGGCGGCGGATGTGTCTGCCCACTTGCTGCAAGAGAGACTCTTTGAGGGAGGCCTTTTGACCTTTCCAGCCGGACTCTCACGACCCATCGCCTTGCACCGCGGTTGGAGGGATTAATTTATACGTCCGTAACTCCCAGACACACTGACCCCCAGATTCCTACCCACCCCTTTCCTTAACCGTTCCAACGCCAAGTGCACTAAATTCCTAAAAAACTTGTGTGCAATTCAATTCTTATTGTGTAGAAGTGAAACCTTCTGAAAACTAAAGTAGACGAGAGTGGGCGGGGGGGGGGGGGGGGGGGGGCTGACGGATAGATTACGAAGCGCCGCACAAAGAGGAGACCGATTATTCTATTTCAATCTCTCGCAGGCTAAATTTTATAGACATATGTGTTTGTCTCTTTTTAGTGTCACAACGGTGATGAAATCACAACGGTGATGAAGAAGTTTTCACTTCAACAAGTCTCCAGAACCGCGTATTTTATAATTTTGGATGTATATAAGTTAAGTAATATGAGTTCTTTAAATACAGCAAATATTTATTTTGTGGCACCATTTTTATTCAAAATTAATAAATACATACAACTAAATCACTTTGTGGTTTTGGGTTTATCAAAAAATAAAGATACACAAACCTAAGCATCGTATTTGAATTTCGATTTCGTTTGTTTGAATGAATGTATGAATGAGATGGAGTCTTGGAAGTGGAAATTAACCCACTTCCCGACATCCGATCGAGTTGAAACTTGGCAGATATTGTGACAATGATGACAATGAATTCTAAAATTTTTTGGTGGCAGTCACACACAGGTAACAGACGCAGACATATATGCATTTTTCTGAAATTCGATGACATTACGGTACTTACAAAATACACGCGGTTCTCCATTCGGCATTTGGTTCAGTTGGGAGCGTGGTTGACTCCAGTTCCTACGGTTCCGCGTGTTTTCATCCCGCGACAAAATATCCCCTATGGACAAAACATCCCCCAACGAAGTATCTACTCAAACCTTACCCAACAAAAAAGGTACAAAAATAATACAGACATCCTGTGAAGACAATAAATTATTGTTATCTGTATTATTTTTGTCCCATTTTACTATTTTTGAACAATAATTTATTGTTTTGACAGGATGTCTGTATTATTTTCGTACCATTTTACTATTTTTGAAAAATAAGTTATTGTATTTACAGGATTTCTGTATTATTTTTGTCTCATTTACTGTTTTTGAATAATAATTTATTAAAGGATGTCTGGATTATTT
The DNA here is from genome assembly GCA_917563855.2 of Limnephilus lunatus. Classification (NCBI taxonomy): domain Eukaryota; kingdom Metazoa; phylum Arthropoda; class Insecta; order Trichoptera; family Limnephilidae; genus Limnephilus; species Limnephilus lunatus. The sequence continues at coordinate 5,763,160 of OU830593.1, read as the reverse complement.
TTGACTATTTTTGAATAATAATTTATTGTATTTACAGGATGTCTGTAATATTTTTGTACCATTTTACTATTTTTGAATATTAATTTATTACAGGATGTCTGTATTATTTTTGTTCGATTTTACTATTTTTGAATAATAATTTATTGTATTTACAGGATGTCTGTATTTTTTTGTACCATTTTACTATTTTTGAACAATAATTTATTGTTTTGACAGGATGTCTGTATTATTTTTGCCATATTTCACTATTTTTGAACGATAATTTATTGTCTTTACTGGATGTCTGTATTATTTTTGTCCCATTTTACTATTTTTGAATAATAATTTATAACAGGATGTCTGGATTATTTTTGTCACATTTTACTTGTTTTAAATATTAATTTTTTTGTATTATTTATGATATCTGTATTTTTTTTTCCATTTTACTATTTTTCAAAAATAATTTATTGTATTTACAGGATGTCTGTACTATTTTTGTACCATTTTACTATTTTTGAATAATAATTTATTATATTTACAGGATGTCTATTATTTTTGTCACATTTTACTATTTTTGAATAATAATTTATTGTATTTACAGGATTCCTGTATTATTTTTGTCTCATTTTACTATTTTTGAATAATAATTTATAACAGGATGTCTGGATTATTTTTGTCCCTTTTTATTATTTTTGAATAATAATTTATTGTATTTGCAGGATGTCTGTATTATTTTTGTCCCATTTTACTATTTTTGAATAAAAATTTATTGTATTTACTGGATGTCTGTATTATTTTTGTACCATTTTACTATTTTTGAATAATAATTTATTATATTTACTGGGTGTCTGTATTTTTTAGTCCCATTTTACTATTTTTGAATAATAATTTATTGTATTTACAGGATTTCTGTATTATTTTGTCTCATTTTACTATTTTTGTATAATAATTTATTACAGGATGTCTGGATTGTTTTTGTCCCATTTTACTAGTTTTGAATAATAATTTATTGTATTTACAGGATGCCTGCATTATTTTTGTCTCATTTTTTTGTTAGGTTAGGTTAGGTTAAGTTTTAGTATATATTTTGTTGGGGGATGTTTTGTCCTTAGGATATTTTGTCGAAAGATATTTTGTCAAGGATATTTTGTCGCGAGATGAAAACGCGCATTTCCAGTTCCTACGTAAAATGGTTAAATCCTCAGTAAAATCATATATTTATTTTAAGTTTTAAAAGACATTGGAAAAAAGATGTACCGTACTGTAGTAAAAAGACTTTGTTTTTTAGGGGTCGATTTTTATTTAACCACTAATTTTCATTTTAACGTAAATTTTCATTTAACATTAAATTTCAGACAAAAAATTATGAAAATAAAATTAATTAAAATAATCAGGTATAACCCTGTTGCTCTGAGGTTAGCTAATTTTCAGAGCAACAAGGTTTTTTTTGGCTTAGTTGTTTGGCTAAACGCCGCTTGTTTTTTTGCTTAGAAAGTTCTTAAATTTAATTAAAATACTCGTACTGACGTATTCACTATTTAATTATAATTATAAGCAATAATTATTAACCTGAAACACTCATCAACATTGAAAAAATCTCCCGAGAAAAGATAAATGCCGCCGACGGGCATTTATCTTTTCTCGGGAGATTTTTGCAATGTTGATGAGTGTTTCAGGTTAAAAATTATTGCTTATCATAATTGTTACCCTTTGTGCTATGCATAAAAATCTTGTCTTAAACATTAGTTTACCAATTAAAAATAATAATCACTTTTTAATTCATTATAAGTGTTTATTTTATATTTCATACTAAGTGTTAGTAGATAGAACCTTGTTGGCCGACATAACAACATTGCGCTTGCGCTTTTCTGCTAATCGCAATTTGATGTAAAGCTGAAACGGACCTGGGAACCGCGTCGGTGACCTTTCAAATGTAAAATAAAATTACAAGTGGAGACTACGAAGCACCGCACAAAGCGGAGACCGATTATTATATCTCATTCTCTCGCAGGATAATCCTATAAATATAAGTTTTGTCTCTTTTTAGTGTCGCATTTTCATTTCATAGAGTTTCAAATCACAACGGTGCTTATCTTATGTAATAGACTGATTGCAATCTTTAGAGCACAGGCGTCGGGTGGGAATGCTATCCTTGTTCTACCGGTATTTCAATGGAAGATGCTCCGAGGAACTAGCGTTATTGATCCCTTCGGCACCGGTTCATAGTCGGGAAGCACGCCAAACGCGTGCCCAACTTATGTACACGGTTGACAGTCACATGAGAATGGGTAGCTTCTTCGACTCGTTCTTCTGTTCAACAGCTCGGCTATGGAACGATTTGCCGGCCTCTGTGTTTCCTCCTTCCTACAACATGGGTCTCTTTAAGACCAATATTCATTCCTTCCTTTTCTCACAAAGAACCTCCACACAACATCTCATGACATTGTCCCTGAAGGAAATTATTTTCCTCAGGGCCTCCTGTGAAAAGTTAATGTAAAAAAAAGAAAAAGAAGTTAAAAACAAAATGGGACTTATTAGCAATTTGATGGAAATGTTTCATTTGAATTTCTGTGAAACAACTACTGTCCCTTCATTGCATAGCCACTTTGATAGTCCTTGTAGTTTAGTTGTTGCTCGACACAATGGGCACGCTTCCAGATCACAGGTATCTCATTTTGTTTCTGTTGTCTTATTTTTTTTTTGTTATACAATATTTTACATTTCAATAGTAATCCAGTAATATTGGCCTCACTGGGTGACTTACCCGTGCTGAGGCCTCCATTTTATTTTTAAAAAATGTGTTAAGGGTATGTTTTATTATTTTATGTTATTCAATTTTGGTAATATTGTCTTTTTGGTTCTTTAATCCATTTTGTAATTTTATGTCTGAAATTATTTTTGTTTTCCTCAATTTTATTTTCAATTGTTAGACTGTTGAATGCTTTTATAGCATGATATTTATAGTGTATTTGTGTGCAAAGCTTTTACCGTCGGAATTTTTATGTTTTCATTGTACGCTTTTCTAACTGGTCTGTTAGTGATATTTTGTGTTTGTTGAAATTTATTTTCGGTCAAAAATGTAGTTTAGTAGTGTTTTAGCGTATAATTGGTGTATATATTTATGTTCATAAAATAAATATCGTAGCATTTATTGTCGTTTGGTCATCTGCACAACTACTTTCTGTCTTTCTCAACTATTTCTTACTGTTTTCCAAGCCCACTAGAGCTGTATTTTTCATGTGGTGGCTATACACTATGTTATATTGTGTTAAATCCGAAAGGCGTTAATATTTTAGTAAATAAATTTCTAGTACGTCACAATAGGCCACTTGCATCACATTTAAAAAAAAAAACTTTTCCGGTTTAGGCAAATATTCTAAGACTATCTGTATTTTTGAAACCCTGGCGATTTTTCGAAAATTTCAATCCGAAAAATCAGACCATTTTTTATAAACCGGAAAGACGGGACATAATGTAATGTCTGTGAAAAAACGGTAATTACATAGCCGAAAATCATTTTTAAAAAAGAACGTTTTCAACACGAATAGCAATAAATTGTACGGGGTTCTCTTCGTAACATCTGTAAAACACCGCCATCTTTATCAAAAAATCAAACAAAAGGATAAGTTCGCATACAACAAACAATAAATCTAGTGAACGTTAAACGCAAATTCAAAAATTCGCCAGAAATCAAAGTGTTGCCATATAAAAAAATTAATCAGTTTGGAATTTTACTAAATTAAGGGAGACATAATCGGAGACGGGACATTTTCATGTAGTGACGTCACGAGCTCAAATGATGGATTTATTTATTTAAAAAAAAAAAAAAAAAAAACTATGTATTCCTACAAATTTTTAGTAACATTTTCGTAATCTTAGTAAAAAAATCTATCCACACGATTTTTTCCAAGTCGTTATGAAATCCATGCAAGTGGCCTATTGTTGAATATTTGGTCGGTGTCAGTCTATGTTTTCTATTACCATTAAGATCTTTTTCTGTGCGATTTATAAGTAATTGATAGCCATAGACATTATATTTTGTACGTCCGTGTTGATAGCCAAGTTTTGTGGCTCCTCCCCAAGCAATTAGGTATTCCATTTTCTAGTATTGATTGAAAAAGTGCAAAATACATTGTTTTCATTTGTTTTATTTTATACATATTTCTTACGTTTAGGAAAATGTGTATTGTTTTGAGGAGTTTATTTGTGACTTGTTTGATGTGATGTGTCCATCAGGGTAATGGTATCTTATGAAACAGATCTTTTCTTCATCGTGATCAGAGTCTTGGTGGCCTCCAGAAAACAACTCCAATTTTATTTTCCTGATATTTTTTTCCTGTTCCGAATTCCTATGTCTAACTTAGAAACATGTGATAAATGTATTTTTATATATTTATTTACTCTTTATTTACGTCCATTGGTTTTACATTGGAGACATAAAATGGATAGGTATACTTTTTACACAAGGGTTAGAATTAAATAATGGTTGCATAATATAGTTCACAAATTGCATATTATTAAAAAGAAGGTGGTAAACTACCCTTTCAAATTTTATTTATATATTTTTTTATAAATATAGGTATATTATTTTTTAATAACATAAAAAAGTTTTTAAAAGGCTTACCTTACTTTTTTTCTAATAAAATTTACAAATATTAAACAATTTTTTTTTAATATATTATTAGACTAATGTACCTATCATAAAAGTTATAATTACCTAGCTCTTTTTTGGCGTTTCTTGTAAAAATTACTAATAAACCAATTGGTTTAATCATTTTTTCTCAAATTGCATTGGGAAACTTTGTTTTCTTAGATGATTAATTAAATTTTTTTTTCTCTTTTTAATTAAAATTTTTATTAAAATAAAACTATAACTTTGTAAACACAATTTTTAAAATAAAAGTGGTATAGTTGGAGAGATTATGAGTAAGGCGTTAAGTTTTTATGATACCTGCATTTTTGATAAATTAGGGGCCGTTCAAATATTACTTAAGCTGATTTTTTTCAATTATTAACCCCTCCCCCTTCCCCCTCGTCAACAAAAGTAAGCAAAGCTCTTACCCCCCCCCCCATCACACGTAAACATACAAAACGTCAAATCATCAATTGTACCGAAACGAAACAATATATTGGCGGCAGAAATTTAGACAAGTGAATAGCGCGATAGATTTTTTTTGGGGAATCCCAGAAATGCGTTTTCGAGCATAGACAAGCAGAGTTGCCATATTTGTTCAAACCAAAATCGACAAAATTTTGTAGAAAATCCGTAAAATTAAATTGATTCTGCTAACGTAATCACCATCCAGACTCTCCCACCCCCCATATCTTCAAAAATAAGCAAAGCAAAGACCCCCCGCCCTCCTGTAGTGCTTACGTAATACTTGAATGGCTCCTTAGTACCAATTCGGCTACTAAAATTGCGGAACGGTTGCAGGCTGCAGAGGGCTGATTCACAAGGAGGATTTCTTCAGACTTTTTAAATTTTGTTTGAGCCCATTCGTCATATCGGTTGAGGATTTTATTGGGGTGTTTACATGGTTGGGAAGACCTGCATAGACTCCACGAGACTTTTAGATGAAATCTCCCCTAATCCTCAAGGAGATTGGGTCAATATGCGCACCAAAAATGTTGAGCTCTGGATGAAATTTGTATAAACAAATGTATTAGGCGGCACGCGAGCAGTTTGAAAACTGATTGTACCGGGAATGAATGTGAGAGGTGGGAGTGGGTGGGGGAGGGGGTGGTGGGTGGGAGGAGGGAGAAAAAAAAGGGGGGGTGGAGAGGGGGAAGGGGTGGAGGGGGAGGAGAATGAAGGGGGTTGGGGGAGGGGATGGGGGAGGGGTATGGGGGTAGCGGGGGGTATGGGGAGAGTGAAGTGACGAGAGGGAAGGTGGAGGTGGCGGAGTGGCAACCCCCCTAATACATGCGAGCGAAGTTGGGGGCAAAAGCTAGTGATTAATAATTTTGCAATGCCATAATTTCGAATAATAATACCTTAAAATATTTGAAAGAATCGATAACCCATAAACTCCTGTTGGTGCTCTATTATTATATTCGGTCACTAAAAACAATTATTTGGCATCAATCACTATTATTTTAGAGCTGCTTAAAGTACAAGTAATATTTTATGATTTTGAAATTATTTAATGAGATTCACATTACAGATCAACACATTTAATTATGCAATCTCCCGACTGGAAAAAACAATGAATTTAAAAAATAATCCATTTAGTGACTAGTTGACGGCCGCCGTAGTCTAGCGGTAAGGCTTTTGACTCGCAATCCGAAGGTCGCGGGATCGAATCCCGGCGTGGGAAAATATTTTTTTTATTAATTTGTGTTATTTCACGATTAATTCATTTAAAACAGAGTGGAAGATACTCTTAGTTTCGCCCTGGTGTAAGACCACCATTCAGAATTGAAACGTTGCTTGAAATGACTTTAGTCGTGTTTGGTGACCAGATCTGAATAGCCAGGTACTTCCCTTCCTTCTTCTTTTACATCTCCATCCTTTCCCACTACCTTCAGCCTCACAACATACCCCAATAAGGAACTCCAGTGAAAAATATTATGGCTTTAAAAAAATATGTTCATATAGACCAATAAACGCTGATTCTGAATATATAACTTTTATTTAATAATATTAAACGTACAGTTTTTAAAAAAATATTAAAAAGTGCATTTTTAATATTCTCGTTAAAACACAGCGTCAGGTTGGTATGCTGTGTAATGCTCTGTGGTGACGTCACGATAGTAATCGCGGTAATGACTGGTTTATTTATGCTATACGTCATTTATATGGGAATTTAGGTATGACACAAGCGAATGTTCTATATATTTCTTATTTTTGAAGATGTCGTAAAAGCACATACCTTTATAGAAAGTTAATAGAATTGCCTTTTAGATTTTTGTATCTGACATATACGATTGTGTTTGAAAAATGCAGTATTTTAAGTTTCAAAATGAAAAAATTTAAAAAAAACAGCCGACTGTAAACATATTCTATTAAATGGTCGAAAAAATTAGGAAAATTCAAAATTTAAAAAATACAGTCCTCTTACTTTATGAATTTGGAATAAAACTGTCACTTCACTTTTTATCTCGTTCATACAATTAAAAAGGATAAAAAAAAATTATAATAATTCCGAAAAAATAACTGAAAAAATCCGACATCTTGGACTCGGTTTTACGCAATTAATGCGTTGATTTCTCGAATTTGTATTTATTTACACATGCATAAGGCTTTTACATTATCAAATAATATTACTTTTATGGAAGTTTTATTAAATTCACGCGGAAAAGTCATAAAAATTATAGAGAAGTAACCTTTGATTATGTAATGTCAGTAACCTAAAAACCGAACGAAACTAAATCACCAAAAAAACATTATTTAAGGACTAAAACTGAAAAAAAGTACAGGCAGCATTAGTACTTATGCTGAATTACACTAATATCACAGTGAATTAATCATTTAAACGAAAATTATCATCAAAAACAGCAAACTGCAAGTTAAATTCATCGACGTCATTCATTGTTTTGCAAAGAATTTGATTTCGCCATTTGCAATAAATAAGCCATTAGCCAATCAACGCGTTATAATAAACAAGATGGCCGCGCGCCTGCGCAAATCTATTTGAGATTCAAGAAAACCAACATAACAATCATAAAATAGTGAATCGTTATTTTAGTAGATGACGTCACAAAATTCACCATAGATATGGGTGTTTTCGAGGGATCTCCAAAAATTAAAACTTTGAAAATTATTTTAACTATTAAAACTAACTCTAAAAAAAAAAAAAAATATGCAGTAATTTAAGTTAGAAGGTCATTTTTCATAAAAAAAAATAAAAAAAATGGACTGGACTTCTCTATTGGGGATGCAATAGACTCACTGGCTCCAGACGGGGTCAGCTGGGACTCTTGTGAGGTATTCATATAAAGTAAAAAGTTCCCACTTTGGCAACCTGCAAAAATGCAAGCGGTGCACAGATTTTGTACGTTGGTATTAAGATAGATCGTTACTAGATGTAGTTGGGTATTTCAAACTTTCATCACCTTCGATGATTATTAAATCGGTGATTCGTGCCATTTTGAATTTTTGACATTTTTCGAACGGTCCCCAAAACGCCGATTCTTGTTAAAATGTCAAAAATTCAAAATGGTGCTGATCATCTCTGATAATCGATTTGATGGTCATCAAATGTGATGAGAGTTAATAAAACCTCAACCATTCATACTCCCAACATTAAATATTATGTGTAAAATAATATTACTATTATTATTTAGATCGAAGTAAGCACTCTCTATTTTATAAATCATTATTTTTTCTCTGCTGGGGCAGCACTGGAATATTTTCAAATTCTGCCTGCTCCAAAATATACGAAGAGTGACACGAGGATAAACGCAGCCATGGAACCAACAGATGCGTCAACATTCGGCGCAGTATTTCTCCACGTAACTCTTTTGACGGCGGACGTGGAGAGGTTTTTTCTGTTGAGGAGATTATAAATGCTGCGTACCTCTTGCCTGCTCAGCGGCCAAGGTTTTCGGGAGAGGATCACGGAGAACAGTTGAGACTCGGGAAGAGGCTGGCAGAAGGTTAGGACTAGTTGATCCCCGACCGCCAACATCACCTGAACGGTGACGGCAAACTTGTTATATCGGAGGAGGGTACCTGTAAATATATTAATTTATTATTAAAATTATTGTTTTTGACTAGGTACCTAAGTACCAATGTAATAATGAAAGATGGCGATAACTGTTACTGTGTACGTAGAATTAAAAAAAGTAGAGTTTTAAAAAAATATTAAAAAGAGCATTTTTAATAGTCTCGTTGAAACATGCCGTCAAGTTGGTATTACTAAAATGTTTAGTGGTAACGTCACTGATCACTGCAAAGTCATTGTACGGGAATGTAGGCATGACACAAGCCATCGTATTAACAACATTTCATCTTATTCGTTTATTTACATACCGTTTATAGAGATTTAGTTGTTGTGTTTCAAAAATAAAGGTGTCGCTTATTATTATTTATTTATTTTTTTATCGAAGAAAGCAAATACTTTGTGATGTGACATTATATACTAAATGAAAAAAACACGCTTTGTAAAACATCACTTTATTTGAATTAATATTTAATAGCCAACCAGGTTTCGTTTAGCTCAAGCTTCATCAGGGCTTATTATATCAACTAAGCATAATTACATACAGACACATATAAATAAAAGAAATCAAAAGAATGAGTGAAAGAGATAGCAATAGAATAGGCGACACCCTATTGGTGCCAGTAAGATATACAAATAGATAAGAGGGTGACAAAATTATTACAGGATGGGCAATGGGCGGGGGAGGGGAGGGAGGGAGGAGAGAAGGGGACTATTTCAGAAGAGGTCGAATGAGGTTGAATGCCTTCTTCTGATATCACATAGCCTAAGAACTCAATTGACTTCACAAAGAATTCACATTTCTCCGTGTTTACGCACAAACCGCATTCCTTTGTTACATAGATCACACTTAGGCATAGTCAAGATGAAAGGCATAGCGAGAGCGTATTTCTGGTGGTCATCATTGAACAAGGATCTGGAAAAGATGGTTCAATCGTGTACGGATTGTGCTATGAATCGAAAATCACCACCCAAAAGTCACTTAACGGTATGGCCAAATTCAGGAAGAGTGTGGAGTCGTTTGCGTGTCGATTGCTGTGGGCCTTTAGCAGGTAAAATGTTCTTAGTTATTTGCGATTCTTTTTCCAAGTGGATAGACTGCACTGAAGTTTCTAAGGCAGATTCAGCTCACATCATTCTCGAATTATGGAAAAATTTTGCGGTTTTCGGTAACCCGGAATTAATTGTGACGGCCGGCGCGGCGTAGCGCAGCGGTAAGACGCTTGACTCGCGCACCGAAGGTCGCGAAATCGAATCCCGGCGTGGCAAATAAATTTTATTTGATTAAGTTGTGTTATTTCACGACTTATTAATTTAAAATAATATATAGTACATTTGCGGCGGAAGATACTCTCAGTATCGCCCTGGTGTAAGACCACCATTCAGAATTGAAACGTTGCTTGAAATGGCATTAGCAGTGTTTGGTGACCAGATCTGAATAGCCAGGTACTTCCCCCCACCTTCCTCTTCCCTATCTCCTTCCCCTCCCCACTACCCTCAGCCTCAAAACATACCCCAATTGGGGATGCCATAGTCTCACTGGCTTCAGACGGGAGTAGTTGGGACTCATGTAAAAGAAAAGATATTGTGGTACAGCTTTTATAAGCGATGAATTTAAGGAGTTTTTTCTAGAAAACAATATTACATTCGTGACGTCACCTGTGAGGCATCCGCAAAGCACCGGGCATGCGGAGAATGCGGTTAAAACCATAAAAGGATTTCTTTAAAAAAATGTTGTTAGGTTCAAGCTTGCACAAAGATTATAAGGTAAAATTACTGAATTTTCTGTTAGATTATAGAAATTCACATCACTGTTCAACAGGCATCGAGCCCGCTGTTTTGTTAGTAGGGAGGAGACTTCATTCCTCGTTTGACGGGTTAGTCCCACCCAAGGTAAGTGAGCAAAACTCAGAGTTGATAAAACGGGCGAACGCTAACATTGCAATAAGTCAGACAAATTAAAGGTTTCGGTGAAGCCAAGACTCGTATATTTAAGGTAGGTCAAAAATGCCTCGTGCGAGACTATCGCCAGAATAATAAGATTATGTGGGCGAAAAGGGAGATTTGTAAATCTCTAGGTAAAAATATTTTTATTGTAAGATTGGGTAACTCGGACGTGACTTGGAAGAGACACATAGATCAAATAAGTGAGCTGTAAGCTTGCCTAAAAGTATAACGTGATGGGGTTGAGAAGGCGCTGCAAAAGGAATGCAGGGGAGAGACGCGAGAACGGGTGAGTTACGAGCTTATAAAGGCTGAGCGGGAGCATTTCAGAACTAAACACCAGGAGTCAGAAGTGAAAACGAGAACAGTGTCATCCGCAAAGCAAATAACATCTCTGCTACTATCTAACTGACACTGGCAATTGATGTAAAGTAAAAATAGGATGGGTCCTAATGTACTTCTTTGGGGAACTCCGTAAGTTATGTTTCTGATTTGGCTTGTTACGTTGCCTAATTTTAGTGAGTGGCTGCGTTCAGTTATATATGATTTATATATATATATATATTTTTTTTTATATATATATATATTTATATATATATGTTAATTATTCCAATTATGAACTTTCCACTGATGATATTGAATGATAAAGTGTGACATTGTAAGTGTGTTTTCTTAATTAATTTATTTTTTTATTTACAATATGTATATGAAAAAAGGGGGGGGGGGGAGGGGGAGGAGGAACATAGGAATAGGATTAAGAGGCAAAGGACGGGAATATATGTATAGTGATTGAACTTTCTAGTTTGAGTCATGTTGCTTAGTGAGTTTTCGTTTCATGTCACGTAAAGTCGAGTTAAAAAGGTAATAATTTGAGTTAAATGAGTATGTGGATTTGTAGATAAATGATTTTTGTTTGGAGTCGGTCATGCAAAGATGGAGATTAAAGGTAAGCGACTATCTGCTGTTGCGATTTGGAATATGGAATGATAGGCGTTTAAGAAGATCAGGACAATCGATTAAGTTATGTGTAATTTGAACCAGTTACACGCAGAATTTTTAACGGCTATCTTATCTATTTTTTTAAGGAGAATTCTATGGGACACTGTGTCAAAAGCAAGGTGAAGGGAAGGGCTACTTGGTGTTTTATTTATTTTATTAGTTTAGTGTCATGTATCTCGTGTTTTATTACCGCTAGGCCACGGCGACAGGAATTGCGTTTCATTTTCTTTATATGTATGAGGGAGATGTATGAAAAATATTGTATGTTTCCTTTGAGGGGGTACAGATATACGTTCATCGTTTGTCTCATTTTCGGCTGTTGTTATTTAGTGTGTAGGAAAGAGCTGCAGCTTATATGTTTAACAACAAAAGCAAAACCATAAGCGCATTGAAATTTGACGTTTTTGATTTTTTTTAATTCACTCACACTTCAATATTATCTTTATAAATATATTTTATACTTTCGAAATTTACGTCACGGTTAGTAGCATTGTAGGGTCGACGGAGATGTCACGGTGCGGAGTGTGACGGAGATGCAAGAAAATGATGACTTTTTTCCTCTGGAGGAAATCAACCTTCGTACATTGTGTATCTCATCTTTTGAAAGAGCTGCAGCATTATTGTGAACTTATGTTTATTACCTTTTTTATGTCGTTACGGTACCGTAACCATGAATCGTCACAATAATAAAAGCCCTTATTCACTGTATATCAATATTTCCGTCAAATGATAAGTGAAGTGTCTTATGAAGTCCAGTGCCGCGACGGAGGCAAAGTATCATAATGCCACTATAGTCGAACAGATACCAAATGCACTCTCAAAATTTCACACGGAGATTAACATACAGTAAAAACCCAAACTTGAAAGGCACTCTACCATTATATTATTAATATATAAAATATAAATATTAATAACAAAATGGTAGAGTGCCTTTCGAGTTTGGGTTTTTCGAAGTTTTTACTGTATGTTAATCTCCGTGTGAAATTTTGGGAGTGCGTTTGGTATCTGTTCGACTATAGCCTTGCTGACCGTTCTGCGGACCGCTGCTAATCCAGAATCCTGGCCGGCTGTTGTTGAACTTGAGCGAGTACTCGATACCCGAGCCGGCTTCGCCCCAGTAGAGGCGCAGGTGGCAGTAGTCACGGACCCTGAAGTCGTGGTCGCTGTTCATGTTGCTCATGCCCGAGCTGCTGCCGTACGACGAGCCGTACGCGGCGGCGTTCCAGTTGTAGACGTAATCCCCAGGCCGCACGCAACCGTTGGTCGTGGCCAACTGTAAACATATTAGAATGTTACAACATTGCAACGTTAAACTGTTCAAATTTAATTACAACATTAAAAATTACAACTTTGAAACATTACAATATTTATATACTGTTAATTTTACAACGCTGTAAGCAATACAATATCACAACATTAAAAATGGGAACATTGGAACTTTGCAACTTTACGATATTTTTTTGATCCTTTTTGTTTTATGTGTGTACTTTAATTTACTGTTATGTATTACAACTAATTAAGAATGTTGGGGCTCAATGACTGGAAAGGCCACGGTGGAACATTTTCCTGCTGGGGGATGTGGGCCTATAAAATACCGTGATACGCCATCTTGCAATAACATCAGCAACATTTCCAGTAAGTCCTACTCCTTAGCGTCCTAGAGTGGTCATTATGATCCCGCGAGTCCCGGGCAATATGACCACTGACCCTAACATCGTGGTCGTAGCAGATAAGGAGAGGGCGAATGGCGAGTTTCCGGCGCCATAAAACCGGATCAGCTCAGCTAAGGGAAGGTAACCCCTACAGAAAAATCCCTGGAGAAGGCAACGGGAAACCACTCCAGTATATTTTCCCAGCAAATCACTATGAAGAGAAACCAACCAATGGCCCCGAGTCCCGGGCGGCCCTTAAATGGGCCAGGGGTGCGAAGAATCTCCCGGCTCAAAATAGTGAATTCAAATATAAGATTAGGAACATGGAATGTTAGAAGTTTATACAGCGGTAAATTGGATAATACGATACAGGAAATGGAAAGATTAAAAGTGGATATTCTTGGAATTAGTGAACTGAGATGGACTGGCAGCGGCATACACCAACATGAGAAGGGAAATCTATACTACTCAGGAAGTGACCCGCAGGACAAAAATCGTCGAAACGGAGTTGCTATATTTGTCATGGAGAAGTATGTAAAATTTGTTAAGAATTTTGTACCCATCTCGGACAGAATAATATTATTACAATTACACTGTCAACCCATCAACATTAATATTATTCAAGTGTATGCACCAACAGCGGAAGTGAGATATGATGGTGATGTGGAATCTTTTTATGACTCACTAGCCAGTACATTGCAAAGTTTGAAAGGAGGAGAAGTCAATTTTGTCATTGGAGACTTAAATGCCAAAATTGGTGAAGGTCGCCGCTCTCATATAGTTGGTGAATATGGCTTAGGCATAAGCAATCAAAGAGGTGATAGACTATATGAATTCTGCCAGGATAAAAATATGGTTGTATTAAATACTTGGTTTAAACTCCCGAAAAGAAGGCTTTATACATGGAGATCACCTCAGGATGGAACAATCTATGATATTGTCAGGAACCAAATTGACTATGTGTTAGTAGACCATAGATTCAGGAACTCCGTAAAGAGAGTCACCACGTACCCTGGTGCAGACATTGGTTCTGACCATGTTTTGTTAACTGCCGATATTGTTTTATGCTTAAAACAAATAAAAAAGCCCAAAAACAAAATTAAAATGGATATCTCGAAACTCCAAGAAGAAGTGGTCAGAAATAAGGTATCTCAGACTTTGAACGATAATATTAGACTACTCCCTCGTGATCCATCAATAGAAATACAAACACAGTGGGATAACCTGAAGTCAGTTATATGTGAAACCTGTGATACAAATTTGAAAGCTGATAAGCAAATTAGAAAAAAGAATTGGGTGACTGACCACATTTTGAACTTAATGGATGAGAGACGTAAACATAAACATAATGAGACACAATATAAAAACTTACAAAGAACGATTAGATGTGAAATTAAAAAAGCCAAAGAAGAATGGATGAAGTCACAGTGTGAAGAACTAGAGTCGTACAGTCGTAGTCACAATGCATTTAAACTTCACAAAAAATTGAAGGAAATTACAGGCACTTCTAGAAGAATTACTCCATCATGTTTAGTTGACGATTCCAATAAATTGATATTGGATGAAAAAGATATTTTACAAACATGGGAAAAGTATATTCATGATACATTCAAAGATATTAGACCTGACATTAATATTCCTAACGATCAATTGCATGGACCATCGATTTTAAAATCAGAAATTCTTCATGCGATAAAGACTTCAGAACATAGAAAAGCGTGCGGACCAGACGATATTCCAGTTGAGGTGTTGAAGCTCTTTGATAATGAAAATGTTGACTACCTGTTGAGGTTATTTAACTCTATATATGACACAGGGAATATACCCCAAGATTGGCTAAAATCCACCTTCGTGACATTACCTAAAAAACAATACCCTAAGAAGTGCAGTGACTATCGATTAATAAGCTTGATGAGTCATGTCCTTAAATTATTCCTTAAAATAATACATGCCAGGATACGCGATAAGTGCGAGCAGGACTTAGATGACACTCAGTTTGGCTTCAGAAATGCGTTCGGTACGCGTGAAGCATTATTTTCTGTCGACGTACTATTGACCAAAGAAAGGAAGTCTTTGCCTGTTTTATTGACTACGAAAAGGCATTTGACAGGGTAAAACATGCTGACTTAATGAAAATGCTTGCGGATTGTAACGTTGACACCAAAGACCAGAATTTCATTAAAAACCTGTATTGGTTCCAAACAGCAGAAATAAGACATGGGAATGAGAGATCTAATGCAATCGCCATTCAGCGTGGAGTACGACAAGGATGTATCCTGTCGCCACTATTATTTAATCTTTATTCCAACTATGTCTTCAAAAGAGCCCTAAGTAATACCCAGAAGGGTCTCAAGATCAACGGAGTTGTCATTAATAACATAAGATATGCAGATGATACTGTATTACTAGCTGACAGAATCAGTGACCTCCAAGACCTATTAGATCTTGTTAATAATGCTGGTGAGCAACTGGGCCTAACAATCAACGTCAATAAAACTAAATGGATGACTTTTGGACGACTAGATCACTCTGGATCAATGATTCAGTTAAATGGTTGTAATGTCGAAAAGGTGGAGAGATTTAGATACCTCGGCAGTATCCTCACGGAGAATCTTGACCCAGATATAGAGATTAGGTGCAGAATTGAAGCAGCAAGAACTGCATTCATAAAAATGAAATCCCTCTTCTGCAATGACAATATAAGCTTAAAATTAAGGCAGAGAATGCTAAAATGTTATGTGTGGTCGGTCTTGCTGTATGGTTGTGAAACATGGACCTTGAAAATAAATACCATGAACAGGTTAGAGGCTTTCGAAATGTGGCTTCACCGGAGAATGCTCAAGGTCCCATGGACCGACATGATCACCAACATAGAAATTCTCAGGCGGGCTAGAGCAGATAGGGAACTGCTTACATTAATTAAAATCAAGAAAATTTCATATCTGGGTCATATACTTCGAGGGGAGAAGTATCACTTGCTCCATTTAATATTGAAAGGCAAGATAGAGGGTCGCCGAGGGCCTGGTAGGAGACAAATGTCTTGGCTGCGAAACATACGAGAGTGGACCGGCATTAGAAGTGTGGAGGAGCTATTCCGGGCAGCGCAAGACAGAGAGACCTTTTCAAGAGTGATCGCCAACGTCGGGGGGACCTGATAAGGCACATAAAGAAGAAGAAGAAGAAGAATGTTGTGATAAATGGTGAGCTCACCTTTCATTGGAATTATTACTGTAACCATATTAAAATTGTTAACTAATGTAATAATTACTTGTGATATATTCTGTTAGCGAACCAACAAATAAATAAAAAATATATATTGCACAACATTACAATGTTGCAATATTCAAACGACGCAACATTACAACATTATAGGGTTGTAATGCACAGTGTTTCTTAACTGTATTGGAAGAATCGCCCCCTTTATCACAGTAAAATTGTCCAGCGCCCCCCCCCCCCCCCCCACACATAATTAATTAATTACTAATATTAGGAAATGATAAGTAATAGAAATAGATTTTTTTACGAACATTATGTATTTATTGCCTTTTATGTCATATTAATAGCGCATACCTATAATAATAGATACTTAAATAAAATAAGTATATACATAATCAAAAGTTTAAAAAGTAAAAAAAGATAATGAGATCCTTGAGTCTCATCAGGTTCAAGTTTGGGCAAATACATCTCAAATCTCCTCTTTGGCTCATTTGTAATCGATTTCGTGATTTTTTTCAATATATGCATTACTCCGCTAAAAACCTTCTCTACTAAATAGGAAGATGGAAATACCATGATGGATAAATTTACTTCTGTATGTTTCAGTGTGCATAGCTCGCCTGAGCTTATTTTCTATATTGACACAATGCCCACTCGAACTTCTGCAGCGCCCCCTAAACTCTAAAAATTGAAACCCCCTCCCCCAGACCTCCAAATCGCCCACAGGGGGGCGCTGGCGCCCCCGTTAAGAATCACTGTAACACAACAACATTGAAATAGTTAAACTTTTCGACAATGGTACATTGCAACATTACAACATAATAACATTGAAAATTGAAACATTACAAAATTGCATAACATTACAACTTTGCAACATTTCAACTATACATCATTCTAATATTATAACTTTGAAATATTTAAAATATCATTGTTTTCACACAGCAGTCTTTTAAGGGTGAATTGCCCATTTAAAAATAAAACACTGCCGTATCACAACGATGAAGCATTGCAACATTAGGTATTGTAATACAAAATGACATTTTTAATTTTGATTATTAATTTAATATGTAAGCATATACCTACCTATTTTTTTTACAATAATTATTTAATTTGTATGCTGAATTATAAAGTTGACAGTCAAAGCGGGTGTTTGTTCTTCACTAAAAAAACATAGTTGCTTGTGTATGGTGAGGAAATTTAACCTTGGAGAATTACCGGAAGAAATAAAATTGGAAGAGAGCATAAAGGCATTTAAAATTAATTTGTGAAGAGATGTGATTCATTTAGTATAGACGTGTTATTTTAAGTGTATGTATATATAAGGATGGTTTTAGGACATAGATAACTAAGTACCTATTTAAAATACCGCAATAAAACAATAAAGCCCATCAAATTTTCCGATATATTTTTGTGCAGTGTCACATAACAAAACTTTGATGTTTGTTAATTTCTTACACTGTGTGTCATAATATCTAAAATGACAGTGAAATGTCATTAAATAATCTCGACAGGTTTATATTTAAATAAATAAACCTACACCATTAGTAGCCTCCAACAAGTATATATAAGGGCATCTGTGATAAGTGATGTCCCAGTCTTCTTCTCTGAGATGGTAGATTAATTCAACCCCGTACCAAGTGCCCATTATCTGCTCCAAGTTGATGTAGTTTTGGGGCTTGAGATCCGTGCAGAAAGGCTGTATAAAACCGGTCGCGGACACTCTTTTTGCCACCAGAGTACTCGTAAACATCACTAGAGCGAAGCTGCACCACGGAAGTTGCATTTTTGCTTATTTCGGAATCGAGTAATTCGAATTTAAAAAACGTTCTCGTTATCGCTGAGCTAAGTTTTCACATATAAACTTCTGAAACGCATTTAAAAAAAAATATTTGTTTACTTTTATTTTTAACTTAATGATGAATAAAACTTAAATTGCAATATTTCAATTAGAATAATTTTAGCGAAACTATATCAAAAATCTGAAAACAGAAAACACAGAAAAGGATACGATCACATCTAGGACATGTAGCCAGGTTTTACGCCTTGCCGGGGCGGAGCTCTACCAACTGAGCTAATGTGTTCCCATGTTCCTGTACGATTCGGTCATATTTAAGTGTATCATACTTCAGCAAAGAAATACTAACATTATCTTCATATTCAAACCCGAAATAAATGCTATGTCTTGGATAAATTTTATCATTTTTCATATGCGACATCTATTGACGATTCTGTAAGTCTAGGATGAATATTTATTTTTATTTTTAAAATTTACGAGTAAAACCTCAATTTGTAATACTTTAAATGGCAGTCCTAGATATGACCGTACTTTTTCTGACTTTTTGGTTCAGATTTTCGATTGAGTTTCGCTAATATTTTTTTCATCAAATAAAAGTATTTATATTATAATGTTGGTATTTGTAAGTTTTTAATCAAAATTACTTTTAATTTAAATTATTATTATTTATTTAGTTGCCTTTCGGCTTTATATAATACTCATGTAACTCATAATTAGTATAAGGCATAACCCAAAATATGATAAATTAGAATTGTGTAAGTAATAAAGAGATCATGAATCATGAGCGTGTAAAACAGCAAATAATAGTAAAAAGAAATTAAAACATGTCTAAATAACAAAAGAAAATTAGATCTTTTTAAATAAAAACTCAAAATGTCTAAGAAATATATACTGTTAGCAGCATATTTAAATATTGCCGCTCCTCATCTGCCGCCAGAGGTACTGCTTTCGCCTCTGGCGGCCAACAAGGAAACTACACCAGCTATTGCGGCCGGTAAAGAAGGGACGCTTCCTGGCTGGCGGCAATGGAGAAGAACTACTTACAACACGGACAGCGAACGGCTGGATTTACAAATGGCGGATTGCGGAACATAATCTTGCTGATTCTTGAATGTTGTTATTGTCAATTAACGTGGAGACAATATATTTCATCATAAATATTAACTTAGCGTTTTATTATTGCTAACAATACCTACATTAATGAGTTTTGATAACTCATGGGAGTGCAACTTCGTTGTATGTTTTTAATAATAAAAAAAATAAAAAAAAATATATATATTACATTACTTGGCAGATTTATACTAATAAATAAAAATATAATTAAATTATGACAATATTAGCGAAACTCAATCAAAAATCTGAAAAGATATTTAAATATAGATGGGTCACACAGTTAGGCTGGGGCGCAACTCTACCTGTCCCTTTCCGATTCGGTCATATTTAACTCGACTAAGAACTACCAACATCATCTTCATTTTCTTAACGCATATTTATTGGCTGCTATCTTAATGTATAATTGCAAGATTCAAACTAGCATTAAATACTATTTAGACAATGCTTTGGATAAATTTTCATCCATATTCACTTTTAATATGCAACATCTATTGATTTTGCTGCAAGTCTTGACTACACCACTAACCAAGTTAAAAAAAATCATACTATGATGAATAAAACCTCAAATTGTACCCAATATTCGAATAAATTAAGACAACACTACAATTTTAGTGAATATTTCATTAAGTTAAAAATATTAAAAAATAAATACGATTATGTAAAAGTAACTTTAGATGACACAGTAATTGCAAGAGGTCGGGAGATTATGTTAAAGTTTAAATTGCACAGATAAGGTCTGTTATTTAATGAAAATTATGAAGTATCTTATTGTTATTGATGTAGGTATTATTATTATTGAGATTAAAGTCCTCAATTGTATTCGCAAACAAATCATGTATGTTTTCGTATTAATTTTGCATCGTAAATCGATGACACTGTGCATTAACGACTACAATAACTTTGGGTAAAGTTATTGTTAATTTACAAGTAGTAATTCTTCTTCTTCGTGTGCCCTATCGCCCCAATGTTGGCGATAACCTATCTAACCTAACATATCTCCATTCCTTCCTCACTCACTTCAGTCTCACTACCAAGCTAATTGGGAATATCGGATGCAGTTGTGGCTCTGGTGCGGAATTCACACAAAAAAACGAAACCACAATTTAATAATTAGAAATTAAAACTTGATTCTTCTAGAATCGATATAAATATTAAAAATATTCATTTAATTCTTTTGTGTATTTTTTTATAGGTAAAATTTTAAGGCGATGCACCACAACGTGCAAAATTCGGGATCAGTCAGATTTATTAAATAAAAAAATCAAAAAGCATCTAAAATATTTCGAAGCCATTTAATTTTCAAGCCAAAAACACGCAGTTTTGCAATTTTTGGTGCATTCCTAGGTAGAGCATCATCAAGGGCCGGATTTCCGTATTTCTTATGTATTACCGATGAATTAATTCTACGGGTTAAACATTTTTTAAATCGTTGTACGTAAAATATATTTATGGTCTTTCATTAATCTTAAATATAAAAAACTTACATCCCCAGGGGTCGGTTTGAAAAAAAAAGTTATTTTAGTTACGAATTCGTCGGAAATGATAAAAATGTGAGTTATGAGCAAAAAAAAATGAGGGTATTGTGCCGCCCTAAGTTGATTATTTAAGTCGCACTTTTGCACTTTGTCATCGAAATATTCTACAATAATACATGTTATAAGGCTCGATTCGATGGTGAAATTTATTATTATTGATTTAAATAATAATGCAGATGGCAACACTATAATGTTTTATGTTTTAAATAATATTATTTAAGTATTTATTATTCAAATTATTATTATCTAAAACGAAATATCTAACATTTAGCCTAAATAACCCAAGTCAATCCTCAATTAATCATGTACTAAAAATACATTCTTGTAAAGATCTCGTTAGATGTATGTGCAATCCACTGGAACGAGTAGATTCCATTAAATACTTGGGGGTTATAATTGATAATAAACTTCGGTGGGAAGACCATGTAATAAATGTCACAAACCGCATACGGAAACTGGCGTATATTTTCAGATCTTTACGAAACATATTAAACAAAAATACACTAAAAACAGTTTACTTTTCTCTATGCCAATCGATTATATCTTACGGCATAATTGTTTGGGGAGGATGCTCTAAAACAATATTGGATCCGTTAATAAAAGCACAAAAACTGATAATACGTACTATTTACAAAGTACACTACATTCATCCCACGAAGGACCTATTTAGTGACCTCCAAGTGCTTAACATAAAATCCTTGTATGTCAAATACCTAGCTTCCTATTTCAAATTTAAATTTATAAAAAAATGTATTTTTGAATCAAACTACAGTACAAGATATTCCAAACAATCTAACTATATTATTCCAGTTACAAAAACCTCAATGGCCCAGTCACAGTTTAACTTCCTTGCCCCGAAAATCTTTAATAATCTACCAATTGAAATAAAGACGGTAGACCAATATCACACTTTTATGAAAGCGATTAGGGATTTTTTGATGAATGAATGTAACAGTGCCAGTGGCCTGTTTCTCGTTCTCAGATAGAACAACTGTATTTTTTATATGTTATGATATGTATATGTATGTTTATATGTGTATGTTTATACCTGTACGAGTATAGGTATGTGCACGTTTGTATAATATGTATGTGTGCACCGCATTCGTTGTGCTTGCATGCACACATATTGAAAAAAAGTTATGCACGTATGTTATATCTGTATAGATGTGTGCACCTACGTATATAGTGTGTGCTTACATGCACACATAATGAAAAAAATTTATGTACATTTTTATAAACTAATGCTAATTTACTTCTTTTCCCCTTCTTATTTTCTACTTTTTATTATAATGTTTTCCATTTTTAGCATAATTTATACTAAATTTATATATTTACACTAGACTTCATATTTAACACAAAGTAACAGTACTCCATTGGTCACCATGAAACAGGCAGCCGCCTAGTATGGTGATCTTATATATCTACTTTATGTAAATGTCTTAATTATGTATCATGTGTTTTATAAATAAATAAATAAAAAATTATAAATAAATGAAAAGTTTATAACTACAAGAAAGTTGAGTTCCTCACAGTTCACTAGTTAAGACACTAATAGGAAAATGAGTTTAACGTGAGTTGTTTTATAGTCTCTATAAGTTGATCTGATTTGGATCACACACATTGGTGCCAAACGCGATGCCAAACCGTCAACTGACCGGTCATATTTCAAATTCAGAATTAACAAAATTGACAAATATTTTTTCTCACATTTTTGGCTGCTATCTATAAGTAATCACAAAGTAGGTACTAACGAATGTATTCATCTCTGATAATCGATTTGTTGGTCATCAAATGTGATGAGAGTTTATAAAACCTCAACCATTCATACTCCCCACATTAAATATTAAAGTTAAAAGTATGAAAAATTATATTTCTAGTTAGATCGAAGTAAGCACTCTCAATTTTTTTTATTATTTTTTTTTTATTGTAATAAAAACATACGAGTTACATAATATACCGTATACACATAAAATTTTACAAAATATTATAATAAAAGTCGTTTATGGTCATGTAAACCTTATCAGAAAAGAGGAGCTCTTGTGCCTGATAGGGGAGCCATGATTCTGAAAATATAAAGTATTTACTTTTTACTGTACGTAAGTTTTTTTTTTAAATTTAAAAAATTGTATTTATTTGTTTTGATTGGTCGATGATACAACGTAATTCAGAAGGGAGGTTATCATAGTATTTTATGGCTTGGTATTGGTATTATATATGTTACTGTAAAAGCCCGAACTACGGTAAATCCTAAGATTTTCCGGTAAATCCTAAGATTTACCAACTCTTAATGGTAAAAGTCCGAACCGTTCTACGAATATTTAAATAAGAAAATTTTTTCGGGCTTTTACCATTAGAATTTAGTATCTACATGTTAGGTTAGGTTAGGTTAGGTTAAGTTAGGTTAGGTTGGGTTAGGTTAGGTGAGGTTAGGTTAGGTTAGGTTAGGTAAATGAACGATGATTATAGAACGGTTCGGACTTTTACAATTAAGAGTTGGTAAATCTTAGGATTTACCGTAGTTCGGGCTTTTACAGTAACATATATAATGATTTTGCATTTGAGTTGTTTTAAAATTAGGTGTAATAAATTGGTTTCCATTAAAAATCATTATTTTTTCTCTGCTGGCAGCACTGGAATATTTTCAAATTCTGCCATGGAACCAACAGATGCGTCAACATTCGGCGCAGCATTTCTGCAAACTTTTCTGACGGCGGACGTGGAGAGGTTTCTTCTGTTGAGGAGATTATGGATGCTGTTTACCAGTTGCCTGCTCAGCTGCTGAGGTTCTCGGGAGAGGATTGTGGAGAAAGCAAACTGGTTATGTTGGAGGGTACCTGAAAATATGTATATTAATACATTATTAAAGTTATTATTTTGTCTAGGTACCTACTTACCTATACCTATCAATGTAATAATGAAAGATGGCGAGAAGTATTACTGTGTACATGTAAAAAAACATACTTATAAAAATGAGTGTTGTGAGTAGGTACCCCTTTCCCAGACAACGAAACAATTTTGAAACGATTATACTGGGGGGACGCAATGGGATAGGGTGGGGCGGGATGGGATAGTGACAATATTCTCCGTATTTTTTTTTCGGGATGTGTCTTGTCTTCCACCTAACCCCTGAAACTGGCTCAGGAAACCCCTGGGGTTCGATCAAACCCAGATTAAGAACCACTGCTCTATTGAATATGTTTTTTTATGATCTTTTTTAAAAAATTAAAACTTCTTCAGCACCGTTGTGATTTGAAATCCTATGAAATGGAAACGACACTAAAAAGAGACATACATACACATTTAGCCTGTGAGAGAATGAGATATAATGAAACTTCACAGCTTTGGCCGCTTTGATTATGACCTCACTTTTCAAGACACCTATTTTATTATTTCAATTTAATACCCTTCAATTAAAAATCACGCAAGTCCCGAAAAATGATTCCAGCAATCCCGCGGTATTTACAAACCGTATCTACCTAATACGGATGGAACGGTGACCAGTAAGGTGGTCAAAAATTTTAAATTATTATTTTTCATTTGGCCACCCCGTAAATTTGTTACATGTATTTATAGTAATGACATTGGAAAATTTCAGAGAGATGGCAGGGTGCTCAATCGAGTGATGTTTTTGAATTTTTTGTGTAAAATGCTTAATTTGTACTTTTTAATATATTATAATAAAACGAATATGAAACTTTTTCCACTTAATTTAATTTGACCGTAACCGGTTTCAATCTGTCAAGACCATCTTCAGCCTTATATAAACAAATATGGGGGAGGGGAGAGGGGTGGTCTAGAAAGTTTTTATTCGAATATATGGGTTTTTTTACAATTTATTTATTTATTTATACTGGGCTTTTATAGATTGTTCACACACATGTGAGAACAACCCAGTTATAAAAACTCAGTTAATTATACAAATAAGAATTATATAATAAAGTAAGAATTTATATACAATCAACTAGATAATACAAATAATACAATCATAAATTTTGTAACCGTTTAAATAAAATTTTAGATAAAATAAAACATAAACAGTTAGAAATGGAAAATTGTTAAAATACTAAGTTTACTCAAATAATAATTAAAGAGAGGCAAAATAAGAGACACAATTAGAGACACAAATGATAGGTACATAATAAATTAGCACATATTTTTCAGCAATCTCAGGGCATTTTTTTTGAATCCATATAAATTATTATCGACAAAAATATCTATTTCAGCACACTCTATCTTATTATATAGTCGACACATTTGGGTCAGAGGGCTAAAATAGGCGATATTGTTTTTAAATATATTCAGGTGAAACACATTATGGCGTCTTAAACAGTGGGAATTGGGAACATTTATATCAATATTGCTAAGACACAATGAAGTATCAAGATAGCCGTGAATTATTTTATGTAAACATGTTAGATCAGTCAATTGCCTTCTGATTTTAAGTGTATTAATTTTGAAGTATTCAAGTCGCTTCTCGTATGTTCTAAGATGTTCATGTAATTGACATTTAAAAGATAACAGTCTTAGCATTTTTTTTTTTTAACTGATTCTACAATATTTTCATACTTGCAGTAATGTGGATTCCAAATAGTACTTCCATAATCAAGTTTACTTCTAATTAAGGCATTGTAAAGGGTTAGAATTGATAGAGGATTTTTGAAAGGTTTACATATTCTATGAATAAATCCCATCATTTTAAATGATTTACACTTAATGTCGTTAATGTGTACATCAAATATGAATTTAGAATCAATAGTAATTCCTAGGTCTCTTATGGAGGACACTTTTTTAAGAATGATATTGTTAATAACATCGGAAAAATCCTTTATAATTCTATTCCGAGTGAAGTTTAAAGTGTAACATTTTTCAACATTTAAGTGCATATCATTGACAATACACCAGTTATTAAGTGTGTCGAGGTCATTTTGAAGAAGTTGATGATCAGAAACAGACTTAATTTTACGAAAAATTTTTAGATCATAGGCGAAAAAAGCATAATCACAGTTTAATTTTGAACCGAGGTCATTTATGAATATTAGAAAAAGAAGAGATCCCAGATTTGACCCCTGTGGTACACCAGAAGTTACCATTAAAAGAGTTACACACATAATTACAAAATTCCAAAAGATTTGAGGTAATAGATCTGTGAGGAACAAACCCATGTTGCCTAGTGCAGAGAAGAGGCTTAAAGTGTGAAAACATATTTTTATATATCAGAGATTCAAAAACCTTAGCAAAACATGATAGTATACTAATTGGTCTATATTTTTTTATTAAAGATTGGTCACCCGATTTGAAAACTGGTACCACATGGGCTTCTTTCCACAAGTTAGGAAAAGGAAAACAATCGTTACTAAGTGGTGTTTGGCTGTCTAATTTCTAATTATTTTGGTTTTTTCCAGTAGGCCTATTTACCTCGGGCTTGTAGCCTAACTTTAATATTGTTTAGGAAAAATCTTACAAGTAACATGCATTCGTAATGAAAATATTATATATTTCCCAATGAAAAAACAGTGGAATGTCACAAATAAAGTCCGGGCTATGAGTTTTGACACTACTGTTTCTAACACCGGTGCCAAAAAGGGAGCTTGCACTCTTGTAGAAGAAAAGACAGGACGTAATCTTTTGTGGCTTGCTTGTCGTCATCACGTATTTGAAATAGGTAATACTTTCAAAAATATTTACTCTTTGTTTTGGGCCATCAAGCTCTCCTCAAATCCCACTTTTCAAAAGATTCAGCGTTATTTGGGAAACATTACCGAAGGAGCACTACGATTATTTTGACCTCGATAAGAACGCAGAAGAGTTCGCTGAAAATACTCTTGAGAGTCTTACAACCGCTCTATCTGGAGAGAATCAAGTTCGTGATGATTACGAAGAGCTAATAAAGCTCACCGTGATTGTTTTGAACACACCACCTATGAAGATACGTTGGCGCGTTCCAGGTCCGATTCATCATGCTCGTTGGATGGCGAAATTGCTTATGCTTTGAAGATTTTTCTCTTTCGAAATAATTTGCAAGTATTTAAACTAACCAAGAGAGAAGAAAAACAAATCGTTCGATTTGTAAGTTTTGGTGTGCTCATTTATACCAAAGCTTGAATCGAAGCACCTTTGGCAGCAGATGCACCAGTAAATGACTTACTACTTTGGAAGAGCTTAAAATTGTACGAAACCATTGATTCCGATATCAGTATAGAAGCCAGGGGTGTCTTAGAGCGTCACTTATGGTATTTGTCATATGAACTAGTTGCAGTTGCCTTGTTTTCTGACAAGCTGTCTGATGCTGACACACAGGCCATTGTTCAAAAAATAAATTCTGATGGCGGTAATTGTTCAGTAGGAAGTGATTCTGCTAAGCTTGCCTCAGATGTTACATTAGAAGCTTTTGCAATACAAATAACGTTGAAAACGCTCTTCGTTCTTGAAATCAAGGACTCTTTCTTGCAATTATCCCCTGAGATTTGGAATGACAATGTTGATTACCTTCAAGTTAAAAGCTGCGTCACAAATTTGCGAGTTGTTAATGATACAGCGGAGAGAGGTGTTAAACTGTTTGAAGATTACAACACGTTACTTACTAAGAATGAGGAAGAAAACCAAGCAAAAAGAACAAAACAGACAAATCGTTACTACTGAAACATCCAAAAAGGAGTTAACAAACATAGTTTTGAAAGATTGCGACTAATATTATGTTTATTATTGCTTTGTTTCCAAATTTTGTTCACATTTAAAAACTTTGTATACTTATTTGATTAAAATACTTGTAATATTAATAAACCTTAAATTACGTGTTTTACTTAAAATCCTGAAATTTTGTCAGAAACTTCTAATTCGATGAGCACACCATTCTATATAAGATAGGGGGCTGAAATTTTTTACATACATATAATAGAAATGTTAGGTGTAACAAATCAAAAGGGGGGCTATACTAATATTTGATTTTTTTTTTACTATATAGGCCTGGACCACCCTAGGACCCTAGTGACCAGACTACTCAACACAGTCGCATTCTGAACCTTTATTGGAAAACCAACACCTCTGCCATAGGTCACCCCAAGTGGTTCGCTACGTTTGGTGATTTAGCAGGAGTGCACGGGTTCATGGGGAGAGGTTTGTCTAGATCTTGGAGGCGGATGACCTAGACACTAAACCCCAGATTCCTACCCACCCTTTAAACCCTTTTCCTTCCCAGAACTCTCCTCGCCTTCCTTTCCTTAAAAAAACTCCTCCACACAGCATCCCCAAAGATGACATAGGCTCTAAGGGAAATTATTTTCCTCAGGGCCTCCTGTGTGGAGCTCATGTAAAAAAATTATTGCGTTTTTGTATAAATGACATTGAAGAAAATCTACGGTGAAGGGAAAATTACGGTACCGTGATGGCAAAAAAAGGCAATAAACATACGTTCCTTATAATCCTTATCGTTATAATGCTGCAGCTCTCTCTTACACATTAAATAACGGTGAGACAAAAGATGAGATACCTACACAAAATACGTAAGTCTGTTTCCTCCAAAGTACTACTTTTTTTCTTTGGAGGAAACAGATATACCTACGAGGAAACAGATATTAAAAACAATATATATTTTTTAACCAAGATAATATTAATATATATTTTTTTTTTTTTTTTTTTTTTTTTTTTTTTTTTTTTTTTTTTTTTTTTTTTTGATATATACAATAATAAATTCGTGGTTAAATACAAAGTGTTTGTGTTTTATTTTTATAATATAATATTAATATATACAATACACATTTTTTTTGGTATACGAGTATACCAACTCACTAGGCTGAGCCTGTTCCGAGGTGGCAGGAATGTAATCTGATTTTGATATCTTAATTGGAACATAAAATAAGATTGGAATTTAAATATTAATTAAATAGGATAAGAGATAAATAAAAAGAAATGAAAAAGAAAAGAGACGAGAAAAATAGAAAAAAAAATGAAAGAAAGAAAAAAAAATAATTCAGAGGAAAAGAGAAAATATACAGGCGTTGAGTGTATTCTTGTATTGTCCACGTTATCTGCCCGCAGTATGCAATGCCTTTGTTGTCTATCCACGTAAGAATTTTGTGTTTTAGACTTTGTCCCGTTAATATTTTTTCAATAAAGTAAATAAAAAAAAAATTGGAGCCAGATTATGATAAATGTCTTTTTCCATATGTAGTATTTGTCTTCGGAGTCATGTGTTAATGTCTATGTATTGTGTCGTTATTATGTTGTGCAGTATGATGGTTTACGAGTAGTCCTTTTTGAAAATGAATAGATATAATTTTAATGCACAGTTACCTTCAAAACAGCAAAGTCTTTAAATAACTGTATTATCGAGAACTAAAAAAGGTTTATTTGGAATAAATTTAATTAAGGCCTTTTGCGCTTTGTCGAGAGGGTCCAAATTAGTTTTCGCAGCACTACCCCAACCAATCAGTCCGTGAGTGATAATTGATTGGCATAACGTATTGTATATAGTTTTTAAAGTCTTCACCAGCATTATGTTTCGTATGTTCTTAAAAAAGTATATATAAGTTTTCTGACTTAACCTGCTGTTTTATTTATTTGTTCTGTCCACCTAAAATAGTTGTCAACTTAAATCCCAAAGTATTTTATTATCTGAGTCCGTGTAAGCGAGTTGCATAGGCAGTTTTTGTTTAGATGTGCAGTCGTGTATTGTTAGGTTTTCATTGAGTCTTGGTTGTCGTCTGGGATCTATAGTAAATGTAATGTAGTTTTTTTTAAATCTATATTTAGTGGTAGTTGGTTATTGTCTAGCAAATTTTTAATCCAGTTGATTCCTTCAGCAGCTTTTTTATATACATTTTTCCAGGAGTCAGAAGTAAAACAAGAACAGTGTCATGCGCAAAGCAAATAATATCTCCGCTAATATCTAACTGACACAGGCAATTGATGTAAAGTAATAATAGGATAGGTCCTAATCTACTTCCTTGGGGAAATCCGCAAGTTATGTATCTGTTTTGGTTTGTTACGTTGCCTAATTTTGGTGAGTGGCTGCGTTCAGTTACATATGATTTGAACCAGTTATACGCAGAATATTTAATGCCTATGTCATCTGAATTTTTAAGGAGAATTTTATGGGACACTGTGTCAAAAGCAAAAGAAAAACCGCAATGCAGCTTTTTTTTGGTCAAAATTTTTGTTCGTCTAAGCCAGGGGTCTCCAAACTACGGCCCGCGGGCCACATCCGGCCCGCCAGTGTCATCAATCTGGCCCGCGACAGCTAATGACCGGTGTCATCAATCAGGCCCGCGACATCTAATGGCTTATTTTTGTTGTGATAAGATGGATAAAAAATACACAATGATAGTAACTAGGTTTTATTTACTTGCTAGGTAAAGTTTAATGACAAGTATAATATCAAACCAACGAGATTATTCGCGAAAAAGTACTACTAGCACTATCTGTTAGCGATGGATGGTACTATCACTACCTATTTCCGCCTGTAACCACCAGATGTCGTCAAGTGTTGTAGTCGTGAAAATACACTACAACACAACAGTAATTAACTAGCCAATTTAGAAAGCATATTTTTATTACATTAACTCCATATAGGAGGCCCTGAGGAAAATATTTTCCATCAGGGCCTATGTCATTTTAGAGGATGCTTTGTGGAGGGTCTTTTTAAGGAAGGGAAGAATAGGAAGTTCTGGGAAGGAAAAGGTATGAATCGTGGGTAGGAATCTGGGTGTTAATGTCTCAACTACCATAATACGGGCATTTGCCTAGCTTGGTAGTCGAAAAACCATGTAAAACAAACCTATAACAAACAAAATGAATAAAGAAAAATTTAAAAAAAATGTGTCCAGGAATGACGGACGTATGAATCCATCCCTCCAAATGCGGTGCAAGGCGATGGGCGAAGATAGTCCGGCTGGAAAGGTCTAAAGGCCTCCCTCACCCAGTCTCTGACCCGCCACGCAGCATATGTGCAGACGCATCCCCTGCCAAGACTTGGACAAACCTCACCCCATGAACCATGAATGATAATGGCAGGAAAATTAAAACGTTTTGGCCCTAGGAACTTTCTGGAATCATCAGTATGGCCCTAAGGCTGTAAAGTTTGGAGACCCCTGGTCTAAGCAGTCTACCAGTTGGATTTTCGCTAGATTTTCGAGTACTTTCGTGAGAACATTTAAAAGTGATATAGGCCTATAGTTAAATATGTAGAGGGATTATTTTTATCTCCGGATTTGTAAATAGGTACTATGTTTGCACTTTTAAAATGGCTGGGGAATATACGGCTAGTATTACGGCTCAGATTACAGATGTAAGTGAAGGGAAGGGCTATATGGTGTTTTATTTCTTTTATTAGTTTAGTGTCATACAATAGGTATATATCGTATTTTATTACCACTCGGCCACGGCGACGTAATAAAATTTCATTTTCTTTATAAGTACGAGGGAGATATATGAAAATTATACTATTTTTCCTTTTGGGGGGGGGGGGGGGAGAGGGGTAGAGACATACGTTCACCGTTTGTCTCATTTTCGACTGTTGTTATTTATTGTGTAAGAAAGAGCTGCAGCTTATATATTTAAGAACGAAAGCAAAAACATTGGCACGTTGACATTTGACGTTTTTTGTTTTTTTTTTTAAATTCACTCACACTTCAATATTATCTTTGTAACTTTATTCCAAACTTTCAAAATTATCGTCACGGTAAGTAGTATTGTTGGGTCGACGGAGACGTCACGGTGCGGAGTATGAGTGAGATTCAAGAAAATTATGACTTTTTTCCTCTGGAGGAAATCGACCTACGTACATTGTGTATCTCATCTTTTGAAAGAGCTGCAGCATTGTTGTGTGAAGGGGGCGGCCCGCCTCGGGCGGCACTTTTGAGGTGGGTGGCAAATTTCACAATAAAAAAAAATTCTTGTAAAAATTTAAACCATCTCATTTCATTTTTTTGTCATACCTGCGATTCGGACCGTTTGAAATAAGCACGGAATTTTTCATAACTTATGCTGTTACGAAACCGGGGAATCCCATTTCTTTAAATGAATACGTAATAATGTCATCTTGATCACTGTAGTGACTGGCAACACCGTATGTAGTGAATTGCGAGAATTCCCCTATTTTGTTTTGCGCTTGGCTTTCTTATGACTAATTTACAATGAGAATGATTGAGAGAGATCCGTGGACGATGTGATGTGATTGACAATTCTAAGAAAGTTTAATTTATTGCTGGATCATGAGTGACTAGCGATGTGAATAATAAATATTTTATATACATTTTTTTATTTATCTAATTGTATGTTTGACTATCTAATTCGTTGTTCGAGCGTTAATGTATTTATTATAAAGAAAAATTAAAAAACAAAAATTTCATTAAAGTAAATTATTATTCGAAAATATTCTACGATTCTTTCGTTTACGAATTCCACTCTGTCTTTTATTATTTATTATAAATGTCAATAATATTTTGTTTTTAAGCTGCAAATTTCGTAATTCGTAGGAAAATCGTACGCTTATTATGAGAGTAATACTAATTGAAGCTGGGAACTCGCAAACAGATCCACTATTAATTAAAACCAGAATTGTGTTCAGAATGTAACGATTGAATTTCAGTTGTGTATTCATCTGCTGATATATTTTGAGGCAAACCATTATTTTATTCGAAGTGCAGTTATAAAATTCTAGTTGCAGACTATTTATGTGCTGCTAGAATCAAAGAGAAACCATTATAATATTCTGAGTGTAGTTTTAATTCGTGACAAACATAGTTAATTTAACCCGTCGAATCACCGGAAAAAGAGCAAATTGTCACACACATTTAATTTTAAAATAAAAATTGTACGATTTTTTTAAGGAAAAGGAATCTGGATATAATCGTTTTTTTATAATCTTGGACAAAACAAAGGCGTAATTGTGTTTCTCTGTAAAAACAAAAGATTTATTAACAATACGTATATATTTACAAATCTTAACAATTACATTATCTGTTAACAAAAGATTCACTTACCTGTAAAAACAAAAGAAACAACATTTAAAGCCCTTATTTCAGGTTTCTTTATAATATAAGATAGTATATTCAGGATTTTTTTATTAAATAATTCTGACAGCTTACTTTAATTAACTCGCTTGATTTCGCTAACGTCACAGCTGTCAGCAGTGACATCTAGTGGGCCACCAACTAGCTTGTCGGTAACGCGGCAAATACAATATAAGTGGTTTTCTTTACAACTCCTCCCCCCCCCCCATTTACTAGCAAACACTGGACACAGTTTTGTAATGTGGTAGAGGTTTGATTCTGCTTTCCTGTGTCCGGCATCAACTTCATAGATTGAATTTGAGATCTTCTTTAGAATTTTGTATGGTCCAATCCGCAATTCAATTGTATATTGTTTAACCAGTCCCTCGAAATTGTATATTGTTTAACCAGTCCCTCGACACAGGTTGCTTCCCTGACATTTGGAAACGTTCTTATCTAACACCTGTATTCAAAAAGGGTAATAAAAGTGATATCACCAACTATAGACCAATATGTAAGCTATGTGTAATCCCGAAACTCTTTGAAAAACTATTACTTGATCAAATTTCCCCATGTATTAACCATCCCATTGTTCCGAATCAACATGGATTTTTTTCAGGCAGATCAACTCTAACAAATCTTTCGTTATATGAAAATTATATATCAAACGCATTAGCTAACAGAACTCAAGTCGATTCCATATATACAGATTTTATCAAGGCCTTCGACAAAGTATGCCATAAAATTCTACTGGCTAAGCTACGTAATC
The DNA here is from genome assembly GCA_917563855.2 of Limnephilus lunatus. NCBI lineage: Eukaryota > Metazoa > Arthropoda > Insecta > Trichoptera > Limnephilidae > Limnephilus > Limnephilus lunatus. The sequence continues at coordinate 5,729,508 of OU830593.1, read as the reverse complement.
TAGGTATTGATGGAAAACTTTTAGACTGGTTTGAAAGCTATCTATCTGATAGGGTACTACTTGTAAAAATTAATTTGTTCCTTTCCAATCAATTTGTAGCTACCAGTGGTGTACCACAAGGGTTTCATTTAGGCCCAATTTTATTTTTACTGTATATAAACGATATTGTTGATATATTCGATAAAGATGTAAATGTGTTGCTTTTTGCAGATGATTTGAAAATATTAAAAATAATTAAAACTGCCGAAGATTGTATCTGTCTACAAAATAATTTAAACAAGTTAATAAATTGGTGTTCTTTTAACAAACTTTTTCTGAACATAAATAAGTGTCATTCGAAAAGATTTTACAGAATAAGTCAACCAATAATTCATCCGTATGTACTTGATAACTCTACCCTTACCTCTGTCGAAGAAATTAATGACCTGGGCATAATTTTTGACTCTAAATTAAATTTTATATCCCATATAAACACAATCAGTAACAAAGGAATGAAAATGCTTGGCTTCATTCATCGAAATTCTAGAGGTTTTAGGAATATTTCTACTTTAAAACTTTTGTATACATCCTTAGTACGTAGTCAAGTCGAATATAACTCCTCGATCTGGTCCCCCCATTTTAAAATACATTCAGATACAATCGAAAAAATTCAACACAAATTCCTAAGACACATAAATTTTAAACTCGGTATTCCCATTGAAAACATAAACTATAATTACTTGATGAAAGAATTTTTTTTTTATTTTTAAAAGAAAGACAAACATTCCCGGGTTACGAATAACCCAACAATGTTTGAAAATCTCCTACTACCACCACAGAAAGCCGAAAATGTTGCTTGTGTTGTGATGGAGGACTTAGCCAGCAGAGGAATCGAACATGCGACGCCCGGGTGGGACCCAAGCGCTATGCCCACTCAACCACTGACCGGTCTAGTTTTATTAAATTTAATTTAATAAAACTCTCAGATCGAAGAATTATATCTGACTTAATATTTATGTTCAAAATTGTAAATGGTAGAAAAGACAGTCCTGATTTAACTAAGCTCGTCGACTTTCATGTACCCACTAGAGCAACTCGCTCCAAAATGCTATTTAAATGTAACAACACCAGGACTGAGTACACGAAAAACTCGCTTGTACCTAGGTTACATGAAGTTAGTAATAGAAACGCAGATGTGGCGGATCTATTTAACTGCACGGAAGCTAGGTACAAGAAGGCTATTCTATCAAATATTTTCAATCAATAAGTATAAATTTTATTTTACACTAGTATTATATGTACCTAATTGTAGCTCCTTGTGTCACTTCTCAACCAAATGCCACAACTAACTTATTCTCTCTCTTTTATTATATCTTATGTACAACTATTGTTCTAAAAACTTGTTTCAAAATTTTGTAATGTATGGTATGTGTGTGTGTGAATGATTGTAGGTATATATATGTAAGTATTATGTTATCAATGTTGTGTTTGTCTTTAATTAGTGATAGCATCAACCATGGTTCAGTGTAATTGTATCTGTGAAAGCTTTCATGTAAATCACTGTTGACAAACCTAATAAAAAAAAAAATAAAAAAAAATAAAAAATAAAAAAAAACTATGATATTGTGACATTAATCTGTATTTATGGTATATTTATACCGTTAATGTTAATAAATAAATAAATTCCTCCAATTTCTTCCTATTTAGTCGATTTCCGTTTTCCACGTAGACTCTGTGTCCCACTTCCAATTTATATTCTTCCCTGTTTGCAGGTCGAATATTTTTTATTATAGTTGTGTGATTTTATTGTGTTCTTAAGAGCTAGATTCCTATCTCTTTTCAGGTCTTCACTTGTATGGCTTGATTTCAATTCAAGTGGTAGAATATTCACATTTTCGCCTTCCAAGAGGTATTTTGGAGCAAACTTGGTGACTGTGTGCTCTGTTTTGTTATATTTTTCTACACATTTCTGTGCAATCGTAGTCCATGCCGTTTTCTTATCACTTTCATTTATTTTACATCTTATCTTATTGACTAAAGTTTGATTTAGCCTTTTATTTAGTCCATTTGAAAATGGTGCATCCACAGCAGTGAAAACCATTCTTATGTTCTCCTTCTTCAGAAATTCTTTAAATTCTTTATACCAGGGTATTGGTCCGTTAATACCATATCAATGTTATATTCCTGTGTCAAACTTTTTATTAATTTTATTAAATCACTGGGCTTTGATTTCTTGATGTGAAAATATAAGCATATCTTGTGAAATGATCAACCAGAAGATATAAATATTTATTTTTTGAGCGTGACCCTCCAAAGCCTCCAATGGTATCAATAGATATAATTTCAAATGGGCATGTTGCTGGACCTAAATGTGACATTAAACCATATTTTGGCTTCCTCCTTGATTTGTTTTTTTTTATACAAATTTCACATTCATCAAAAATTTGCTTTATGTTTTCGATGATATTCTTTGCTGTGTAGAATGGTTTTATTTTATTTGTTATTTGGGTTCTCCCAATGTGGCAGTAAGTATCGTGGACATTTGTTATTAGACTTTTGCTAAGTGGTTCTAATAGTACAATTTTTTTCCCTCTTTTATTCTTTTTGTAGTATATTTCATTATCCAGTATAAGTTTTCCATTTTGTAAGTCTGGATTGGTGTGTTTGTCCTTTTTTATATCTTCTAGGTTTATTAAATTAACTACTTTTAAAAGTCGTCAGTATTTTCATAAGGTTTTAGAACTGGATTTCTGCTTAAACAGTCTGCTTCTTGGTTTGATTTTCCTGGGTTATATTTAATTTTAAATTGATATTGGGATAAATAATATGTTAAATCACCTAGTTCTTCGTCAGTTCTAGCCTTTATGTTCATATTAGATCTAATGGTTTATGATCTGAGTAGACCGTAAATTATTTTCCCATAAGCCAGTGCTGCCCAATATTTCACAGCTTCTTTTATTGCCAGACATTCTAGGTATATTGCTTTCTTTTTTTGAGCTTCAGTCAATTTTTTTTAAAAGTAAGCAACCGGCTTTCTGTCCCCGTTTTTATCTTTTTGTTTCAGCACTGCTCCCACTCCTTTGATACTAGCATCCGTGTAAATGCTTATTGGTAGTTAAGGGTCAATGATATTTATAAGTGGTTCTGAACATAACAATGCTTTTATTTTATCAAATGTTTCCTGACATTCTGTGGACCATATGAATTTCACGTCTTTCCGTAATAAATTGTGTAACGGGTTCAGGATAATCGCACTGTGCGGCACAAATTTATGATGAAAATTTTTTTTTTTCCTAGGAATTGGCGTGTATTTTTGTTTTTGTTTCCGGAACTGGAAAGTTTTTGACGGCGGTTAAATAATCTTTCAGGGGTCTGATTGAATTGTTTTCTATTATGTAACCAAAATATTTGGTATAACTTTTTGCAAAAGTACATTTCGAAAATTTTAGTCTAAAACCTTCTGTTAGAATTGTCTACATTAGTCTATGTCATCTATAAAATTTACTGCAAAACTTGAGAGTTTGTATTTTCTTATGATGTTGCTCAATATTCTTTGAAAAGTGGCGTCCTTATCCAAACGGGAGACACGTCCATTGAAAATGACCTTCTTGTTTAACAAATGCAGTTTTATATCTACCTTGAATTTTCAAAGGAATTGACAAAAATGCCGAATTTATTTCAAAAGTAGAAAAATATTTACAGTTTACGGTTTTAACCATCAAATCCTCTCATCAACGGAGAAGGTTGTAATTGAGGGATGACAATTTTGTTCAATTCTCTGAAATATATGCATAACTTTGTTTTTTGTTCATCTTCTTTTTAATATGCCGTAGTTACTGCCGTTACTGGAGCAGCAAATGGGCTATAAGATTCGTCAATTAAATTCTTCTCTAATAGTTTTGATATTTGATATTCTATTTGTCTTCTATCTTCCGCTGTGCATCTTTATGGACGTTTGTAACAGTATTTATCCACCATCAAGTCAATATGAGCTTCTTAATGTTTTACAGTACCGACGTCATATTTATCTTTGGCGAAGACTGGTTTGTATTTTTCTATCAACTTATCAATTTCTGATTGGTGATATAAAATCTAGATGGTTTATTATCAGTTCAAATCCATCCGTGTTGATATGTTCGTTGAAATTTATTTCACCTTTGTTTATGTTTTTGGTGACTTGTTCCTCAGAATGTAAAAAAAACTTTCTTCAATTTTTTCACCAAGTACATCAGGAATTTTGAAATTTGTTGTATTTGAAGTATCATTTTTTGAGTAGTCATTTTTTATATACTCTTCATTTGAGGTCACTTCTTCTGGGTTTTTGTATGCTCTTTACTTTTTCGTTTTGCATTAATTTGAAATTTTTGATACAATCCAAACCAATTAGAGAATCGTAATTAAAATGTTTATTATCTTCTACAAATATGTCCACAATTCTTTCTATATTGCAGATTTTTATTTTTAATGTTACCATACCTTTTGTTTTCTTCTCTCCATTAATAGTCTTCAAGTTAACTATTTGTATATCACTTGTATATGCTCTTGGCTGTATCTTTAATAATTTTGCATTAATTAATGACACATTTGACCCCGAATCATAAATTCCAGAAACTTTTAAAGTATCATTTAATAGTAACTTGACTTCTATTAATGGTGGCACCTCTAGTTTTTTGGATTCTTCTCGTTCAGTTCAATTTCCAATTCAGAGTTATTTACCGTTTTTACAACTGCTTTTGATTTTTCTCCTTAAACCAGCAATTTTCCTCACGATGGTTACGTTTCCATTTTTTCTCATTAATTCAGATTCGGCATGGTTTTTTCTATTCAATTTCTTTGGATTTAACGTCAGAATATAAAATACTTTTTTTTCATGCTTATTCTTCCCAATAAGATTTTCCAATTTTCTTATTTTATTGTAAAGATTTTCCGTTTGTTGAAAAATTTCTTTGTCAATTTTATCAGTCACATAATTAGGTAAGTCAAATGCTATGAGGTCGATAAGTGTCCCAGTATCAATTGATTTCCTTACTTCCAGCAATAATTTTTCTGTTTTTACAGCATACTCGAGCAACGAACCTGCTTAATATTTAAAGGCGAGAGCGTATCTAATGGGTGACCATCCCTTTTTTGCAAATGTATCACTATTTTTTCCCCATGTGTCTCATTCCGATTAGACTGTAAGTTTCATTAGCATGCAGCTGTACCACTCTACACCGGATTACCCCAAAAAATGTTTTAAAATTTCAATATTTTTTGTCTTCGTTGATTTGGAAGCGTTAACATTCGCATTTGAACTTCTGCCAGTGAATTTGCCAATCATGAAATTCTTTGCAATTTTCCCTACATTTTGAGTTTCAGATTTACCTTTAAGTTTTTTTTCCAACCGTTTTTCCAGCGTTTGACTTAATCCACTAAGTATAGATTCAGCTTTATTTGTGTTTTCCATAATTTCTTCTAGGTAAATAGAATTAAACTTTAAGTTTTGTTCTGTATCTAAATATATTTTTGACATATCTATCATTCGTTAAGGTTATCCATATTTTCCTTGTTTGATGTCTTTTATTTAATGATTTTTTTACCTTATCGTAGCTTGGAGTGTTTATAATTCCTTGGTATAGATTTGTAGGTTGGAATTCGGGTGGTATTCCAAAAATCCGTCCTTCAGGTGTAGCGATCGAGATTATGCATATGACGTTTGATTTTCCATCTGCCATCTGCCGCTGGTCTCGCAGCAAAATCAAACCTCAATTTTTCCATGTTTCGTGAAATAGTTATGGTAAATGTTGTTTTATAATGGTATTCTTTATAATCTTGGATAAAACAAAAGGCCTAATTGTATTTCTCTGTAAAAACAAAGATTTATTAACAATACGTATTTACAACTCTTAACAATTACATTATCTGTTAAAAAAATATTCACTTACCTGTAAAAACAAAACATGGATTTAAAGGGTTTTTTTTGACTAATAAACGTTATTACTAATAAGTTTACTTATAGGTAAACTATGATAAAGTCAGATCAAAGAGTAAAGAGTGTGTTTTCTCGTCTTTTATCTATGGTCATAGACGAATTTTGAGATTTTATGCGCAAAATACTCTATTATTTGACTTCGCATGCCCACGTCTTCACCTGCTAGTATTAGATTTAACCGCCAAGATATTTAGATATTTTCTAAAATTCTACTGAAAATTTCTCTCTTTTCAAAAACGGGACATTTTGGCGTCCCGAAGCTAGGTTCGGGGACACCGGGACATGCTGCCTGAAAACGGGACTGTCCCGGTGAAAACGGGACGTCTGGTCCCGTTATGCATACGTCAATCTAATCCCACTAGAATTTTCAGTACTTATAGGTAATTAAATTAAGTAGGTACCTAATAATTATTATTACTGTAAGTCGTAAGTTGCGCTCAGGAATTAGAATAAGTTGATCATTAATTAGGATCAGTGATCCTGATCGTTGTTGACAGCTGTCAGTTGATTGGGATGATTGTTGTAATAGCTATTATGTAGCTGGTTGCCGGTTGACGAAATGCTATGTGAACTATTGTTCCTCCTGACTTCTGAGGAGAATAACACGGAAGCTGTGGGAGATGTATTATGTCTAATGAGATGTGGACAAAGGGTTACTCTAATAGTCCAGCAACAGTAGAAATCCTTTCACAACCGATAATTTTGTTATAACCTAATAAGGATCTCAAGTGAAAAATATTATGGCTTTAAAAACATGTCTAAACTAACTAACTAACTAATCATCACGCCGTTTCACCGCAGGGGTAGGCAGAGAGGACGGACCGCCAAACAACTCGGTCTTGGCACACACTCTTTGCCTCACACACATTCATGCATCGTCTCATACATTCTCTTCTATTATTCTAACTTTTGACATGGCCCGACTCAAGTATCTGATTCACTTGATCGTGCCATGTCTTCCTCGGACGTCCCGACTTCTTCTACCATTACAACACTGATTCTGAATACATAAGTTTGAGTTTTGAGTTTTAAAAAAAATATTAAAAAGTCCACTTTTAATCGTGTCATCAAAACAAACTGTCTCTCCGAATTCCGAACTCCAAAATGGCGGACGTCGAACAGCTGATCCGGCGCCGTATCTTACAGTTGCTTACCGATGCATCACTTTTCCATAATATTGATTTCGATTCGTAAAGCTAAAAAAAATTATTTCAAAAAAATTTTATACCTCTCTCCCGTAATAAAGAATATTGAAAAATTTAATAATAAAGGTAATAAAAATTATATATATTAAATGCACAATTCCACCTAAATAATGTTTTTACCTGTTGGATAGTTTCATAGCTTCTTCCATATAACTGTCATACAAAATGACAACACCTGTTAAAAATAAAGAAAAAACTTTTTGTGAGTGCTGACGTCACATGATTCACCATACATACGGTGGTTTTCGGGGATCTTGAAAAATTAAAACTTTGACAATTATTATAACTATTAAAACTAACTATAAAAATAAAAAATAAATATGCAGTTATTTAAGTTAGAATGTCATTCATTATTCATAAATTTTTTTTTTTAATAGACTGGAGTTCCTTATTGGCTAAACAAGTTTTTAATAATAAGGGAACTCTAGAGAAAAATATTATGGCTTATAAAAAAATATAGATTCATCAAACGCTAATTGAGAAAATATACGTTTTATTTATTTTTATTATACGTAGATTTGATAGATCTTCATTTAAAATAGAATAAAACACAATCACCTTAAAACACACTGTTTAGTTGGTACGACTGAATCTGCTGATTCTGACGTCATGGATCTCAGAACACAATTCAACATTTCATTGTGGTTTTGTACGTAAACTGAGCCAATGAAACTCAAATTTTGGTTTGCATTTAAAACATTTAGTTCTTGTTGTTTCACATCACAATAGACCACCATAACACGTATGTGCCTAGCCCACAAATTGTCTAACCATCAAAGCAAAGAATAAAGAAATTTTTTAAAAAAGTAATTGTTGACGGATTTGAAACATATTGGATGGAAAATTAATAGGATATGTTTCCATATTGATACGAAAATTCTTGTTTAATACTACCGGCTACGTTTATATACGTTTTTCACTCCAAATTTTATCCTCAGGAAACGATGGATAAAATCCTTTTTGTTTGCGCTGTTATAGCATATATAATGAATTAAAAAAATTATGTCGGACTCAACGTCCATTCATTTTTGTAAAAACGCCTCATTGCATACTGCAAGTACATTATTTCCCTTTATTGAACTAACCTCTTCCTGCCATCTGTAAAAAATTTCGCTCTCTCTCACAGAGCTTCAAATTATCCAAAATAATCTTCTTCCTTTGTACAAATTAAAATATAGTCACGTCACCCTATCCCCAACAATTTTAGAAAGGATCGGCATCCTCAAAAGTCATTCCAATCTCCTAGTCTGTACTGTCAATAATATGTTCAGTGACATTATTTCTTCTAAATGGTCCAACTCTTCTCTTTTATTTACTGATGGCTCCAAATCTCCAGACTCTCCTAACTGAGGTATAGGTATTAACGTTTTCCACAATAATTCTAATGATATAATATTTTATTTTATTTCAAACCAATTTTCAATGTTTTCTGCCGAAAGCATTGCAATAATTGAATCTCTCAAATATATTCTCAATAAACAAAAATTTTAACAAAACAAAAAACGACTTAAAAACTAAAAAGTAAAAAAAAATAATTTCGTACGATTGTTATTTTTGGAGTCGGTGTCAGCCAAGGTAACTACATACATAGGTAATAGGTGAGATGTGGAGATCTTGTCTGACACAACTTTTTAGTACATTTTTGAAGTAGTTTTTTGTTTTGTTAAAAAAAAAAAAAAAAAATTATTTTTAGTGACGAGCGTGCGTAAAGAAGTTTTACATCAAAAACAGAATCATCGAAATCTGTTGGCGTAATATTGAGTTATTCATTCATTTTAGCGTAGCGCACATACTTATTGCAAATTTTAGACACATATGGTTTTCTCATGGATCCCACTGTCAGAACTGGACCAAATTAAAATCGGACCACACGGGATGCACCAGCTTTCTAATAAAAAAAAAAAAAAAAAATAAAAAAAATAATAATACCGTCGAATTGATAACCTCCTTCGAGTCGAAGAAGAGAAGTCGTTTAAAAATAATAGTGAACATTTCCTGTTCTCTCATCTAAAATGCCTCCCCTCCATTTTACATCTCATATCTTCATATAATTCTGAAATTTGCTCATTTAAATAAAATTAATATATAAATTCACCTTTCCTTTCTCTGTAATTCTAAATGATGGCCTAGAACACCCATGAAGCCAGAAATAATTGAAAAAAAAACATTGAAGTAGAAATCGATAGAGGTACGTAATTCCCTTTTTTATGTAGATTGCACCTCCGTCGAAGAAAATTCCATGGCAGCTATTGTGGTATTAATTAGAGATGGGCGCACAATTCTAAGTGAGCTAAGTCGAGGCCGGAGGAACAGTCATGTGTTATTGCTTACTGGCTTACTCCATACTCCATATAGAATTACCTCGGTACCTAATGCGGTGATTCAAGGATAGAGGAGCTAATCTGGAGTCCGCGGACCCAATTTGGTCCGGTAAAACCACAGCACAGACCCTAAGGGAGTTAGCAGGAAAGTCTAAATATCAACATTGAAACGATAACAGTTTTACTTAACATTGTGGACAATTATGTGATTCATCGGCACGTCTTGCTAGAACGACCGCAAATCGCCCTTGGCATTTGACTGATGCAATCATACTCTTAGGATGCAATCGACTAACATATTGACAGTGTGTAATATTATCGAGCGCGTTTCTGTATGCTCCCTACATTCCTATATAATAAGCCATGTATAATATAATAGTGACTCGACAATTGAGCCCTCGACAATTGATCCCTGAAATGATATTTAATATTTACTGTAAAATTATATTTTTTGTGCATTTTACCAATTTCAAACGTAAAAGATGTTTAGTTTTAATAATATTTTGGTATTAATGTCAAAGGAATTTATATGTCGAGTTTGTGTAGGTACTTATGCGCTGGTAGGTACAGTAAATAGAGAAGCAGATTATTCCTTAATGCATTTGAATTTATTTATTTTATTTATTTCTATTCTTGAACATACACTTTACAAATTATTACATTGGTCTACATAGATAATAAGTTTAGTAATAAGAAGAAAAAAATGTTTATGATCCGTGACTGTATGTAAATAGGTTAGTAGTGGTATTTTGTAAACACCTCACTAGGCGAACCTGTGCTGAGGTGTTCCCATGTTTGGGATTAAGTGCTATTCTGTCAACATAAGTAGAAACACCGTATCCTCCTTGACGGCAGTATCGTATACATAACTTAAAGATTAGGTAATTGCAGTAGGATCTATATGTATGCAGTGGTTCTTAGCATCTAGATTATGTGTAACATAAATAATTGTCTTGATAAATAGGTAGGTGTATTTTTCTATGGACCATATGCCACTGGTAAAATAATATTGTGGTAATGTTTTCTGTCCCGAGATAAAGTTTGAAATGAAAATATGTTTTATTCTTTTGTTAATCGGCGGTACATCCTCTCTTCACATCTCTACGGGGTCACTTAGTTATATTTTGTGTAATTATGTATAACGTATTTTCTCTAAAGCGACTGCGCATTGTATATAAGTACGCCGGGGGACCAATAATTGTCGCCGGATCAACTGTCATCGAACCACTATAAGTCGATTAAAATTGCGCGGCAATAAAAATATTTGGCAGCTTTTGAACGGAGACATATTTGTTTGGGGAAACAAGAGTTTCAAAAGTTATACATGATATAATATATCATGTATAAAAAAAAGAGGTTCCTGAAAAAAGAGGTTTTTTGAGTTGTGCTAACCTTTATCTAGGTGTGCGATATGTACAATACCTATATACATATATATAGAGTGTAACAGCACGCACTCTCTCCTCTCCCAAGACGTCTGCAAAGCTTTTGACAAAGTATGGCTCAGAGGTCTCATTTTTAAAATGAACTTCCTAAGTATTCCCCTCTCAATGACCCAACTCCTAGCAAACTTTATAAAACCATAAATTCAGAATAAAACTAGATGCTATCTTCTCCTCAGTGAGATTGATAAGAGCCAGTGTCCCTCAAGGTTCTATTCTCTCACTAGCCCTCTTCAACATTTACTTAAGTGACATCGCACGCCCCGGTCGCCAAGAAATTCACACTAAAATAGGAAACTTTGCAAACGATACCGACGTCATGTCAACCTCGGTAAGCGAAAATAAAGCTACACGTATATTTCAATCCCCCGTATCCAAACTTGAAACTTTTTTTAAACAATGACGAATTAGTATAGATCCCCTTAAAAGCGCCGCCTGCGTTTTCTCACCACCAAAAGTCCACCTAATATTCACTGGTTCGGAGAAAACGTCACGTGGAAAAATTTTTTAATATCTCGGTGTAACCCTAGACAGTAGATTAAATTGTAAAAAGCACATAGAAGAAACTCTAGCTTCGGCAAATACAATCCTTGCAGCCCTTTACCCCATGTAAGCAAAAAAAAACCTCAACTAAAAATAAACTCCTAATTTACAAATCAACTATAAAGCCAAAACTAACACATGCAAGCCCCATCTGGGACCACGCTTCAGAGTCTCTTTTGAAGAAACTCCAAACATTCCAGAATAAAACTATACGCATAGCCCTGGACGCCCCCAGATGGATGAGGGTAGCCTAACTTCACAAAGACTCTGAAATCCCCTTATTGAAAAAACACATCTTAAGTCTTGCGGAAACTTTCTATGCGGGAACTCATACCCATGAAAACGCGTCCATAAATTGCCTAGCCCAATACGACAAGAACGTGCGTACCACACATAAACAACCTAAACAAATCCTCCATAAAGTTTAACTTCCCCATACTGCAGCCATGTATCTTTGCAAAAAAAATTAACAAAAACTAAATAATCAATTTTTCAACAACCATTAATATAAATTCATGAGAAAGAGAGAGGGACCTTTTTGGCCCGGAGCTCTGTATGCCGACATTTCAAAAAGTCAAAAAAGCACGCACCCGAAGGATTTTAACCAGCGATTCCTGAGCATATTATTTGATTGTCAACCCATGTCGTAAACGGCCGATTTAACATGCGTTATGCTATCGCAAAAGATACAGAATCAACCTTCGCGTGTGATCCTGGCTTCAGCAATCTATCATGAACTGATAAAAACAATTGACGGTCCCATTATATTGTCATTTCCAAAATAACAGTGGTTCACGCGAGAAAAAATGGACACCTCTGCCATAGACAAAAAAAACTAATTATATGTTTTGTGACTAATTCGAGTTCACCCGTTTCCCCAATGGCCAAATCTCGTAGGCCGTTTGGGGGTCAAAGGTGACCCCGTCTCCGTTGGTGGCTTGCTCATTTTTGTGTGAAATTATTATTGTACACGTAATGAGAAGACAAATGAAGATATATATATACCGATAGACGTGTACTCTAGGCGTGTTACTGTGCCCGTAGTATGCTCAATTTTACCTAACTTCTAGTGAAATTGAGCAAATAGTTTGAAATATAGAAATTACTTCTTGAACAGATACTCGCATCCATTGAACTGTCTTATGTAATTTTGTTTAAGTTCCGATCCGTAAAGATCACATTTCTTTAGATTATTTCATGTTCAGTGTGTGGAGGAGGCTCAGCTTCCTAGACCAAACCAACTTACCTATCTGTTAATTTTCAGTTGTGTGGGAAGGTAGAAAGGATAGGAAAAAAGGATTCTGACTAATAATGAGCCAATAGGCAGTATTAAACTACAACTCACAGCTTGAAATGCGTAATTTTGCAGATAGTGGCGTCATCGACGGATCGACACCACTCTCGGTACTGGTGATGCCAGAGCTAAATAATTCCCTAGACTATGTTTCTATAATTTTTTTATTATTTTAATGTATGTAAACTCCTCACTATGCTGTTTGGAAGATCTTTTATAGAAAATGAAAGATAAACTCAACCGTGATGAACCACATCTTGTAAAATTCGGGATCAGGCCGCTAACAATAAAACACCGTAGATGGCGATAATGTTTAAATTCCCGTTTAACACCAGCCGCCTTTTTGATTTATTCATGAAAAAAACATCGCAAAACAGAGTGTTGTATTTTATTTTGCGAGGCTCAGGCACAAATATTTTTAGGACAATTTTCTTAATAATTTCATTTGCCACATTATACAATATAACCATAACCGAAAAGGTGTTCGTAAGTAGGAGATTTTAAACTTTAAAGCAGTTTTCATAGGCCTAGTACTTTATTTTTTTTTGGGACTTAAAACAAAATCGCTCGATTATTTCAAAGGCAAATATCGCACATCCCGTATCGTGTGGCAAAAATAATCACAATCACTTTACTTTTCAGAGATAAAACGTTAAATTAGAAAATTTTGATGTGACACTTGTCTACAGGATGTACGAATATGTGTTCAATCATTCCAATGTTTTAGGCGTTTTTATTTAGAGTTTTTAAAATAATAGTCATAATAAAGCATTAAAATGTATTAATTAGTTTATTTATAGCACTCCATTACTAGTGCACATAATAAACAAGCAAACGATCTCTTCTTATGAGTAGGTATAATTATTTTCCGCAAAGCTGACGATATACGAGTACCTAACAATCTTATGTGTACATATGGCGCTTTACATCGTGAAATGACTATTTTGACAGACACCAAAGCATGGCGTCTTTTTTCAATGTCATTCCTCTTTTGACCACCTGTAAAGCTTATGGTGTTATTTCTACTAAAAGATACATTTAAAAATTATACATTTTTTAAATATAACCTAAACCCGTTGCAATTTCTGAAAATTTTGGTTAGTTTTGGTAAATCCTTTTTTTGGTTTTTTTTTTCAATTTGTGATAAAATTAGTGAATTAAATAAACTGTGCAAAAAGTTGTCAATTTTGTGATTTTTTGGTATTTTTCGTAAATAAAATCTCACCTCACGTTTTTTCTAAATAAAATTACGGACAACGAAAAAAACACTTATATGTTTTAGTAGACAAACGTATTTTGTAAACGTTATTGTCACCTCGATTTTTGTCGTTTTATGTAAAAATAATGAATAAAAAAACATAAATTTTTTTCTTTTTTTTATTTGCTTTCGTAAACTTTGGTGTCATAGAGTTTTAAATTCGATTGTTTCTGTGGTTAACTTTCAGTTAAAACAAACTTTTAGTTTAAAATTTAAAGCGTGGTATTTTCTCTTTCTATCACAGTTTAGATCATATTTCTCACCATGATAGTAAGGGAGATACAACGATTTCTATGAGACCACCTATGTGAGCTGTTCCCTAAAGTGAACAAATTAGTCTGAGAGGTTAAGTTGGTAGGTATATAACTTTGTCTCTTTCTTGCGTAGGAAGCACACACACTGCGGCGTGAATTGATACACAATACTTTGATAAGGCGAAGTGAGTAAAAAATTGGCTGTCTAAATATAAAAGTGTCCCATCATAAATGAGGTGTTATTCATTTTAATGATGAAGAAAAAGGGGTGGTTGGCGAATACGATCTCCTTGGCTAGGGGAAGCTCTTCATCACCTGAAAAATCAATTAAAATCTTGAAATTATTTTTCATTTGAATGTACTTTTAATTTTGAATTTTTTACAGAAAATATACAAACACAATATAATTATCCGTTCATATGAGTCAGTTATTTGGACTATATTCTAAATTGTTTTTAATGCCTTTCAATAACAGGGTCAACTCGTCTGCAGTGACTGTCCCGCGTATTATATAGGCAAAACGCCAAGTAACATAAACACCCGTGTAAAGGAAAGTTATTTACACAATAATGGATTCTCGGAATTTGAAAACCATCTCATTGAAACAGACCATAAATTCGATAAAAAATCAGGCGTCACCCTAATGCACAGAAACATGATAGGTATCAGATTGGATAACTTAGACGCACTAGAACTAGGGAAGGTCAAAAACATTAATAGTAAGGTAATCAACAATCAAATAAATTTAAATAAAAGTCCAATACTAAGGTTGTTCCCTATTGACAAAGAACATTCCCTTTCCCTCCCCAATTCTCCATCTACACTTACGCCTACTTCTTCCTCCACTTGAGGAGTCCAGCCCATTTTGTTTGAAAACATATATTATCTATAATACAGGTAGCTTAATTTTAGTAGACTGCCCTGAAGAAGCTACAGTGGTAGCGAAACCCGGTCGGCATAAAGTATAGAAAATAAAAGTGATGTTTACAAAGTTATTGTTTTATTTTAAATTAATATAAAATAATTTGTAAAGCACAGTAGCAAAATGCAACAAATCCTTGTTTTAGATTAGTTTTACCCGGAATTTCAGTTGGTATTTAACCCTTGACGTTAACTATGGACGTGAAATAAAAATCACACTCCCATGGACGCCGGGTCACACAGACCCCTTCATAAAATTCTTCAAATTTTCATATCTGGACCAACCTGACTGGTTGGGCGTTTACACAATACATAGCTACACTTACATACACACATCTACATATCATAGACCCTGTGCTTGTAGCTTGATTGTCACATATCCCATCCCTATGATGTTCCTTTTTCCCGACCTATCCCATCCCTATGTTGTCATCGTTACCATAACAATCAGTGTCGCTGGTGTCGCTGGTGTCGCTTATGAACTCGCCGCGTGAAGAAGTATAATATTACGCACCCCGCATCCGCTAACTGAATCCGCATCCCGCGATTGATCATTGTACAAGTGCATGAACAAAACCCTGGTTCGAAGAGGTTAAGGAGTCAAGATTCCACCGTAAGTCCCTTCCTTTCCTTCTCCTTTGTGCTTTCAATGTTACTTGTGCAGTGGTCTAACATACATCTAACAAACACACGCAAGGTCCTTCGACATCCGCAAACTACACCATCTATAGTCAAACCGCAACATCATTTTATAATCCTTCTAGCCGCACTTTTCATCCGCATATACACCATCACTGACTTTAGCAAGGAGTTTATATGTACAAAGTATTTATAAATAAAATATCGAGTAATAAAAATAATCAACTTTTATTAATATTTTAATAATTATCTCCAAATTTAATAAACTTAGTCATTTTTCAGTCTTAATTAACTTGAGTTCATATTAAGGCTCCTTAATTATAGTAGGTATCACATAAATCAAAATTAATATTTTTTCCTAGATAATTAAGAAAACAGTACCAAAAACTCATAAAAAAACTTCTGAAAGAAGTAAAATAAAAATTCCGACAAGGATCAAACTTATGTAAAATTACTGGCACTCAGAACATAGAGGCTTGGAACACTGAAGACAAACTGGTTTCTTGCAGTTAATATAGACATAAGTTGTCTTTCTAGAGAGCTTTGATGGGCAAAATCTACACCTTTCATGATTTGTTTTCAAAGTCTAGAACAAATAAAAAAAGATTATAATATTAAAATTTAAGAGAATTATAGTAGGCGGGTCACATGGGCCCGAGTATATTTGTATGGAAATTATAGTCGGCGGGTCTCACAGACCCTGATCAAATTTTAAATGATTATTACTCACGTGATAAGTGCCGGACGACGCGACTTTCTCCCTCCTTGGTCCAAACACAACTAAAACTGAAGCTACTCAAGGGGGTGGCGCGCGCGGGGAAGTTGCTTATTCCGGGAAATTGAAGAAGGAGCTGGGCCTCTGAGACTCGGCGTCCACAGTTAAAGGTTAACACTTCCGTTCCGTAGGGGGGTAATGCACTTACCCCAAACGAGAGTTTTTATTTTATTACATATCTACTCTATTATTCAGGCAGGTAAAATAATTAAGAAAAAAATATTCTATTAAACAGCATATAAAAATATATTTTATTAAACTAACTAAATTACTCACCCTCCTTAAAACTTGATATCATTTAAGTACTCTTTTTGATAGAAAAAAAAGCTCATCGACTTTTTAACAATGAATACAATCTTCTTGTTCAATTTCGCAGGCATTAAAAACTTAAGCTATAAATAAGAAGGTATTTAAAAAAAAATTGTCACCTGTATCCTTAAAAGCCCCCCTTCCCGCGTCCGCCCACAATTTGATCCTCTGAATCGCATTGCTTACGGGCAAATTTTTACCCCCTACAATCATTCCGTCCATTTGGGCTCCTTTAGTGAACATATTCTTTATTCCCATCTGAAAAAATAGTATATGTTTATTATTTATTGCTCTGAAAAAGATATAAAATTTGCAAAGTTCGAAGATGTAAGATATAAAATTATTTATTTAAGTTATGTTGACCTTGTTATGAGGTCTACATATTATTGCAATTTATTGTTTTGCACTATTCTTCTGTGGTGATTTGAATTAAACTAATATACCCAATAAACAAAGAATAAAGAAGAGCTGTTGTTAGTTGTGTTGTGTTTGTGATTATATGTATTTATATGTAAATGCAATGTTATATATTGTATACACTATATTTTATGTATATGCTATTCTTTATCATCCAGTTTCTTTTTTATGAAATCTCTTCCTGTTGACTTGATCCAGTTTTTTAAATTTGTTTTTGAAAGCTGGTTTGTTTTGTGTTTTAATTACAACCGCAACAATATTTTTCAAATTGATAATTTTTAATGAAGTTGCAAGGTTATAAAGTCGATTCCATAGACAACAGAAACAAAGGGAAATATGAAATAAATCAGTTTTTTACATTAACTCCATACAGGAGGCCCTGAGGACAATAATTCTCCTCCAGGTCTATGTCATCTTTGGAGATACTTTGTCGAGGGTCCTTTGAGGAAAGGAAGGAGATGAAGTTCTGGGAAGGGTAAAATATGTGGAGTGCGTTGCAATCTGGGGGTCAGTGTCTCTAGGAGTGACGGACATATGAATCCATCCCTCCCACCGCAGAGCAAGGCGATGTTCCGAGAGAGGCCTGCTGGAGAGATCAAAAGAGAAATCAAGCAGTCTCTCCCTATCCGGCCAGCCACGCAGTTGGTAGGCAGACGCATCCGCCGTCAAGACCCGGACAAACCTCACCCTATGACCCGGCACCCCTGCTAAGTCACTAAACTTGGCGAACCATTTGGGGTGACCTGTGGCAAAGTTGTTGGTTATCCAATAAACGGTTCCCGAGGCGGCGGTACCTATACCTGCCCCCCAAATTGAATATATGTACATATAATGAAGTTGCAAGATTACGCATATTTACGGTTGATTCCATAGACAATAAAAACAAAAAGACATGTGTATGAAATCGCTACTTTCGATTGATCGAAATCGAATCGGTTTTTATTATAAATAACAAAAACATGGTTTGGAAGAATTGAGGTTTTTCCTACAATTTCGCTTGAGTAGAATTAATTTAAAATATTTAATTAAGTTGTAAAAAATATTAGCGTAAATTACTGAATAATTTTATTTTTAATCAAAATTATGAACGCAATAAAAACAACTTAAAATAAGAGGTAGGTACTATTTTATGGCTAAGATTATTATTTGTGACAATTTTCCTTTGATTAACTTTGTATTTATTGTAAATTATTTACAAAAGAAATAGAAACCTAAACACTTGGGTACTTAAAATAGTGATACTGAGAGTATCTTTCACTTTGGTTAATATGCCATTTCCCTTGCTGTATGCTACCTTGTCCAGTTTCCCAGGTAGCAGCACAGCCATCTCCAGCGCGAACCTTGGTAGGCTGACGGACACGGGGGTCGGCTTGGTAAGGTCCTGGGCTAGGCCAAGGATATCCTGGTGCTGCATCACCTTCTCCTCGAGGGGCAACAACCCACCAACCTTCCTGGGCAGAAACACCACCATGGATATGCCCGGGGTGATAAAGGGAATGTCCACTATCTGAAAAAATAAAATAAATTTTTTAAAAACATGTTAAAGATCATTTTGAAACCTAGTCATCCCTGGAACACCAAGGACGAGTTGTTTCACAGAATGTAAATGCATCATTGTGATAAAATGGTCATTCAGCGCCATTTTGTTTTTTTTTTACATTTGAATGGTTCCCGTTAAATGCCGTTTCATCTTTTAAACAAATTGTTACAAGCAGAAGACTACGGCTACAGCTACGTTTGGTGATTTAGCAGGGCTGCCCGGGTTCATGGGGGGGGATTTGTCCGGGTCTTGGCGGCGGATACGTCTGCCCACCAGCTGCATGGCAGGCCGGATCGGGAGAGAATGGTTGAGGGAGTTCCTTTTTTGACAACTCCAACTTCTCACGGAACATCGCCTTGCACCGCAGTGGGAGGGTTGGATTCATACATCCGTCGCTCCTGGACACACTGACTCCCAGATTCCTACTCACCCCTAATACCATTTTCCTTCCCAGAACTTCCTTTCCTAAATAGACCCTCCGCACAGCATCCCCAAAGATGACATAGGCCCTGAGGGGAATTATCTTCCTCAGGGCCACCTGTGTGGAACTAATGTAAAAAAAGGACAACTATCAGGTTGTTAAGCCTTTCAGCTACAATTTGATGGAAAGCTGAAACGGACCTAAAATCGGCACTTAAAGGTACCTTTCAACTGTCAAAAAAAAAAAAAAAATGGCGCTGAATGGGAATTTTATGACAATGTTATATTTGAATTTCTGTGAAAAAACTGGCCCTTGCACATTTTTGCTGCAGTAGGTACCTACCTAAGGCCACGTCCCCTTTGCCCCTTTGCCAAAGTTTACAGTAATGTGTAAGCAAATGTTCATGTTTTCGATCGGAGGAGACCCTAATTTATATATGCCATTGTATAAATCTAATATTACTTGTAATACCTACATAACGTATGAGTTTGCGAAATATGAAATGCACAAATTCTAACAATACCTATGCTTTTTTATAGTTCGATAATTAAATTTCTTCAGAATTAATGTTCGATTCAAATACGTTTTTGTAATTATTGGAATCAGTAGTTACCTAATTGTTATTTTTTAGATAACAGGTAGGTACTGGTTTTTTTCTAAGAAAATTTTTTGCGGGCGCCCATGCTTCCCTGGTAAGTGTAATAATGTTGTGCGAAAGACGTATTTAGTTTTGGGCATAGAAAATATGTTTAAGTCCAGTTCTGTTTTCATTTAAAAATTGATATTTATCCTTTTCTTTTATAATTTGTATTAATGAATTTTTAATATATAAATATTTAAATGCAGGTACTTGAAATTCTTCAAACAGGCGTTCTGTTGGGTAGTCTAAGGATTTTTTTAATATAATTTTAATTGTTCTCTGTACAATGTCAATTGGAAGAAGGTTACATTTATACGCGGATCCCCAACTAATAATAGCGTATTGTGAATGGGAGATTGGGGGAAAAGCTCGACGACCCTAAGGAATTCAGCGTCGAGTAGCCTGAGGCAAGGCGAAGGAGAGCAGAGGCCCGCAGAGAGTGCAGCATGGTAGAGGATCTGGCGTGGGGGAATCAGGCTACATGCCAGTGTTGCCGGACCGCGCGTAAAATTGTTCTTCGCGACCGCAGCACCTTCGAAACCTTATTTTACGAAGGTAAATAAATAAATACCTGAGCATCCAATTTCTTGTTATATCCATAGGGCATTACACCGTTAATTCTGTACATCTTGACTTTAGTATGGTTGACTTTATCAGTACCCAGGATAAAGTCCCAGGTCCCATTCAGTACTGTGGGAGGGTACAGCCATCTGTTTTTGTAATACACACTGTTCACAAAAATTATGGACGTCCCTGTTGGATCTAAGTCACCTTCGTCGAATATTTCCTTCATCTTTCTCTTATTATGCGATGCTACCTAGTGAAAAAAAAAAATTATGCTCTAATTATGGATAATAGAAACAAAATAATATGGCATAGAAATCACTGCCGTCGAGCTACAAAGCTATGGGACTTGCAGCAGCATTGAAAAAATATGTTGGTGACCATAGACATACAAATAACTAGATGAGAACTTACAGATGAGGGGTAAAAACCAACTATGGCGGGGCGAAGAGAGGAAAGAGACTTGTGATTCGCCAATAAATCAATCTAACAGTATATAGGCACTTCGCACTATAATATCACTATTTAGTTCTTGATAGTAAAATCTGCTTTTGAATGAATAGACCTTTTTATATCTGAGCGCGAATTGCATGCCACGGTATGAACAGATATGTAAAATCCAAATTCGCAAAGTAAGGTTCAGAGTATTTTCATAGTGGAATATTTTGTTGCCGTAGACACTTTTACAAATGTTTCATGATTTACTTAACCCAGTAAACAGCGGCTTTGTGTTTCGCGTCGCTATGTATCTCGATGTCTAAGTATGTGTTTCATAGAAATACAGCGTCCGTGCGTAAAATGTACGATGAGAGCACGACACTGGTCCGGACACGCCCAGCCGTTTCCGAAAAATGGTTCCAATGGGAGGGGGAAATAACACGTTTTTTAACACGTAAGGGCATGTCCATATATATTTTGTACGTCCGTGTTGGCGACACTTTTGTGCGTGCGGTTTCGTACTACTACTGTTTCATGGCACATTTCTCTTGTACATAATATCCATGGTTCTAAATGGCAACTTGAAGACATGTTTATTTTTTTTAAATTCACTTTTTCATGTTAATACTGCATGAGAATCTCATTTGTCCTGAACCAGGGCATGTTGTTAGGCTGAAGGTAGTGGAGAGGGAAAAGAGATGGGAAAGAGAAAGGTTAAGAAAGTATCTGCTCACTACACAAATAATTTGGGAAAAATAATATACTTAAAATATTATAAGTACATGCGAATGAAATTGATTATTCGTTCAAGAAAGGATGTTGATGCTTGAAAATGATCAATTTTTCCAAAATTAAGATGAAGCCATACTAAATAATGCAAAATCATACAAAATCGTATGTTTTTGTTTTGAAAATTTGACCGCTTAGAAGTATTACAGATGCTTCAATTAAATACTGCGTGTAGAACATACCTTGGCCCTTAAAAATATCGGTCATTTTTTTAATAAGTCTTTTAATAAGCTTAGAAAAAAATAAAGTATTAGGTCTATAAAAAACATTTTTAAGTGCAAACTCTCCTACTTATAAACACTTTTTCGGATATGATTTTATTGCATAATGTGGCAAATTCAGTTTCTTATACTATAATTATCGCAAAAAAAATTTAAATTTACGCCCGAACCTCACAAAATAAAATATAATATGCATTTTCGCGTTGGTATTTTTGACATCACGGCGACAATACGGCAGTCGACGAATTTGTTATATCAAAGTGAACCTTGTGATAAACCCCCTCCCCCTACGAAGTAACGTCTATCTTTTGATTTCCAAATGCTGCTACAGCTACCCTGCCGGCGCAATCCCGCTCGGCCTTTAAAAGCTCGTAGCTCGCCCGTTCTCGCGTCTCTCCCCTGCATTTCTTTTGCAGCGCCTTTTCAACCCCATCACGTAATACTTTTATGCAAACGTGACGAGATGCTCTTAATTAATCAATTGTAATTAACCCCACAACGTTGTGTACTTTTTTGTTTTAGTGGTTTGGTATAGTTAATCCAATTTAATTAATAATTTATTTGTGGTAAACCCTTGTTCTTTTAGGTATGGCGTGTTACAATTTGCAAGGCTTCGAATAACAATGACTGGGTCTGACTAACTTGAAAAATAACTAATTATCTATCTATATTCATCCAGCTTCCTCCCCTAGCACCTGTTATACACCTACGCTCATCGACGACTATTTTTATTGAAGTAATCTGCATTTTCCCTCCTAGCATCTAGTATATAAATTTACATTCAAACGGCGAATTGAGAAGATCCTACCTTTCGATGCGATGTCGCGTACTCGCTGCGGCTCTATAAAATGCTATCATGAAAATAATTTGACATTTATGTATATTCTAACAAAAGATTTACACTCAAAGCAGTACGGAGTGCAATAATTCTACACTTACAGTTCTAGATGCAGTTTGTTAGTTAGCTAGCTTGTTTTATTGTGTTAATTTGATTCTATGGGTAGGTATTTTGTATTAACATGAGACAGAACATGTGCTGTTTAAATAATTGGACTCCTCCATAGCCCAACTGATAAGGTGATGGTCATAGACCGCCAAATCAGCTTCCAATTCCAACTCCTCCAGAGAATGTTAAAGTCGCAAGCGACGAATGAAAATCGACATGTTTTGCCTTCTGTCGGGAAAGGGTTTGATGTGTGTTTCTGGATCATAGAGTGGTAATGGGAATAATATCGACCAATACGCCGTCAAATTATAAATATGTTGATGATGATGATGAGAGGTCATCTCATACCGTTTGATATGAGGGTCTGCTCCGATTAATGGCGTGATAGCCGATGTCAGGAACTGTTCAGGAAATGTGTGGGTGGCACGAGGTTTTGGAACGTGACATCCTACTCTGGATTGATGATGATGTTGAAGTTCTTCAGCATGCCGATGACTTGAGTTCCATTAACTCCTAAAGCACCGGCATAAACATTAAACCGAAGTTGATTAGACAATCGGCAATGTCAGGAGATCGGTGGGGCCGCTCTCTCCTCTGATCTGGCGATGTATGAATTTAATTAAGGAAGATTTTGATGTCACCGATCCTCGCCTTGGCAGGCACTCATGTCCTCAATAGTCCCGTTCTCCGTCCAGCACGCCGCCTCGAACCAGTAGAAATAATGATTACGTTTTTCCTAGGCACGCTACAAAAACATGCGCCAGCCTGCAATCGCGATGGTCTTCAGTGATGTTTGATTTGAATGAAAAATACATCCTCTCGCATAACATACACAAGCGTAACTTGGGACCTTCCCCGATATGGTGTCACGGGCATATGCTCTACGATAGGCGTACCCCAAGCTCAAACTCAAATATCAGCTCAAAGAAGGAATGTCAAGCTCGGTTTCCAGGGTGCCGGGTCCGAGAATGAAAGGCACCAGGTCGTGAATCTGGCTTCCTTTCCTTCTATTTCCCCTGCTGCGCTTTCGTCCAGAGTACATTCCCACCCTGATGCTGGATGATCCCTATTCCTAGTGTGAGGGAGATAAGAAAACTTATCCGGATTCCAACAAAGAAACGTCGAACCAGTAGAAATATTGATTACGTTTTTCCTAGGCACGTTACAGAAACATGCGCCAGCCTGCAATCGCGATGGTCATCGATGTTTGATTTGAATGAAAAATACGTCCTCTCGCATAACATACACAAGCGTAACTTGAGACCTTCCTCGATATGTTGTCACGGGCATATGCTCTACGATAGGCGTACCCCAAGCTCAAACTCAAATATCAGCTCAAAGAAGAAATGTCAAACTCGGCCTCCAGGGTGCTGGGTCCAAGAATGAAAGGCACCAGGTCGTGAATCTGGCTTCCCTCCCTTCTATTTCCCCTGCTGCGCTTTCGTCCAGAGTACATTCCCACCCTGATGCTGGATGATCCCTATTCCTAGTGTGAGGGAGTTAAGAAAACTTTTGCTACTTATGTAGGTGGATATAACGCATTACGCTTAAAATATGAATACCTACCGACGGATTCATTCAACCGACAATGTGAAAGTTTTTGCTAAATCGAATATCGAATGAAATATACCTACCTAAGCGTAAACCAAAAGGTGAGGATTATACGATAATTTTATGTATAGTCCTATGTAATAGACTTGTTGTGATACCTAAAATTTGGAATAAGGTGTGGGAAATTTTAGGAGTGGGGATTTAATTATGTCAGATTTTGTTAGTAAACAAAAGTGCCCATGCTACGCACCATTTTATAAACTGTTAAATTACCCAATGCCTTTTCAAAAAAACCTTCCTGAATATAGTCCCCTAGCTACGTTTAAAAATATTATTACGAAACTCGTAAATAATAATTAACACCTCAAAGGCGCTTTACACATTCATTTATACCTATATTCTACACCTATGTATTTTGTCACCCGTTATACCTAGTTTTCTCGTTCACCAACAAAGCACTTTTAAAGGATTTTATTATTGTTTTTGTGGTTTCAATATCCCGTCCTTTAAATGAAGTCCCTCGTCTAAGATTTATGGTCCGAAAGTGTCTTTTGTGCTTCAAATAGTATTTTAGTTCATTGAACCCCAAATTATTATTTTACAACGGTATTGTCTCAAGAATCGTCGCCGGTCAACATCAGACAGCTCCGGATCGACTTACGGAGGGAACGCTCCTTTTTTTTACGATTACCGATAATTACCCGATAGCTTTTTAAATGTTACCGTTATAATTTTCCGATTAAATCATCCGACTTAGATGACATGGTTCCTTATTAAAGGCCCCATTAAGGTAGCCATAATAATAATACTAATATTTGAACGATCCACATGGCACCGATTTTATGGAAAACACCTCAAGGCGCTATATAACCTATAATACATGTTTAAAATCTAGAAAAATACAAGCTAGACGAACAATTATAACCAATTAAAATACTCGGGAGTAATGATGATTCTATTGTTTTAACCCTAGTTTGTACGAAATCCAAACATTAATGTTGTTAATAATTAATTCAATTTGTCAAACTCACCACTCTCATGCACACCAGAACATGACATGCACGAATCACAATCCAAAACCAGCATCCTTCGTGCACTAATTGATTAATCACTAATTAAAGCACTTATTATTTCGGTCTAACTTTCGCGTCGGTTTGTATTAAATTTTATCCTATCCCTGATAAATGCCCCGAAAGTGCATTTTGTATTGATATTAAATTAACATTGACCGCCTCAATTTACAAATTATATTATTTAACTTCACAGATATGAACTCGCAAGCCGCAATCTCTGACTTCCTTATTCGCGTGGACTCTTTTTGTTTAATAAAGACGAACTATTCTTTGTTTAATTAAAATGAAATATCCCCGATTTAGAAGCACCGAGCTGGTCTCCTCGCGACTATCAGAACTCGACGATCTTAATTCTCAACCTTCACTGTCCTCAATCGCGTGGACTATTTTCCTTTAATTTAAATGAATTATTCCCGTTTACGCGCACCAAATTATTATTCTCCCGTTTATCAAAACTCGATGATTTTTATCTAGACCGTGCGTCTCCAGAATCTCTCCCTGACTGTCCTCTAACACTTCCCTGCCCCGACTGTCTAGTTCCAACCCCCTGCCCCCTGACTCCCACCCATCTACTTGTGTGGTTTCAATAATTTATTAGTCACTTTTTTTCAAATCTTAAGTGATAAGCACATCTCCCAATATGCATATATCAACTTTAATAGTCAAAAATGTCACACTTTAACTATTATTTCAGAGAATTTTGTGTAGGAACCATGTTCGCTTTTTTTCCGGTGTAAACTAATTTTGTCTGCGCCGGAGTCATAAAGTATCCCAATAACGCTTAAAAGAAGAGCTCAGTGGCGCACTTCAATTCACTACTCGTCCTAATTGCTTGCGTCGACTTTATTGGTTATATAATAACATTATATAAACATTGTCTGTACACGTTTTCGTTCTTTCTGCGTGCGTCACTATTTAACGAATTCTGCAATCTTATTTTGACAAATATGTTAAATATTTTAACCCCTAATCGGCGCGTCGCTCTAGTATATTTAAATGTACCAAGATTAATCTTTATTGCCTAGTTTTCAATTCCCTACTGCCATAGAAAATTCACAAGACAATTGCTTCGCAAATCAAATTTGCTCGCGTTAAAGTCAGTCACCACTCGGGCAAACATTCATCGGCCGCCCCTGACTTGATAATGAACCTGAAAAAATCCCTCTAAATGTTCTTCTGGGTTCATTCTTAGTTTTGTGAAGAATGGCCTTTGCCGGGGTTCGCATGCACTTGGGCTACGCAAACACATGTGGTTATTTAGTGGTAAGGACCCATAAATCACCCCCATGAATTGGAAACAGAGAATCGTATGCTGAAACCATTCCATGTTACAAAATTAAATATATTTCTAAATCGATCTCTCAATTTTTAAGGAATTATTTCGTAGGCCCAAAGGCGAGATCATCACAACCTTATACCGTCCACCAAAGAATGACTGGCAGCCGCCCCATTTTTCCGTCATTACTCCTCCGGACGGAGCGGAGAAACAACGTGTTAGGGTCCGCGCTGCTTGTTTTCGTGAAATCAATTTGAAAATTCCGTTTTATTACAATAAACAATGCATGAAAAAGGAATTAATGTTTTTTACAGGCCTTTACGAAATCAACATGTAAAAAAAAATTCTCAAATATCTTTTCCAACCTTTCCAAAAGCTTTTTCTCAAGTATTTTTAAACTCCTCCCATAAAAGGGCGTGAATTTCGATTTCGATTTTTTCCTGTACTAGTGGATCGCCTTAAGGTAAAAGTAAGCTTACTTAGAGCATATAGACACGCCCATATCACGTCTCCACAACAGGGTGTCCAAACTATGGCCTGAATTTTAATTTACATTCAGATGTTTTTATTGAACAACCAGGTAAGAAAATATTTTTAAGCAACTGGACAAACTGTGTTGAGTGGAAGATTTTTATAAAATAGCAGCAATGATGACTTTAAATATGTTTTTTGAAGAAGATAACAATAATAATCTACACGAAAGAGAACAATAATTAGTTGAAGATAATATTGTTAATTCTAAAATTTGTAATATGAGATTGACAAATATGACGGTTTGATAGAAGTTGACAATAGCGAAATTGGTTAACGCGCACTTCCTGGTTAGACGAGAGGTCTGGGATCGTGTCCCAGTTGCGACCATTATCTTTTTGTTTTTGTGTGTCTTGTTCTCTTTCATATTTTCGTTTAGATTATTATTGTTATCTTCTTTTTCAATGATATAATACATTGATGGGAATAACTTTCAAAAGTTATAAAAAGAGAGTTTTTCTTAAAAAATATATATATATTTTTCTTTAAAAATATTGACTTACTACAAATCGATAATTTCTATTTGAAATTATGGAGCAATGGTTTCTATACCGAATTTAAGGCTCCATGGTAAGCGTTCAAAAAGAACATTTTTTTATTTGAAATATACATATATATAACAGATTTACAGAAGGAAAATATTTGGTTCTTAAAAACTAATTACAGATAAAGTTATTTGAATGAGATTATGATTGTGTAGAGTGGATTGATATGTTTGTGTAAAGAATGACTGACGAAGGACCTTGATTTTGTGTTACTATCACTGCTTGAAATGAGAAAAACATATGCTGCATAGAAAGGAAAAGACTCACCGAAAAGGATAAAGAACTTGTATGCTGGCAATTCACTTGTCTGCTTTCTCCCCAATCCAATAGGCACAGAACAGTAATAGGCGTGGGTTTCGTTTATTTGATAGAACACGGCGGAGTTGTGATAATGGCGATTCACCGATAGCGGGAGCACAATGGCTATATGATATGTTGCAGCGGGCGGTTAATTACAGACTGGTACACGTGGTGACGGTAGTTAGAGGTGCGGATTTTGGAGAAAGGTAGGACAGGAATTTGCAACATCATTAATACCAATCCCAAGCAGTAACAGTATGTATGCGTGCTATGTAGGTATGTGTATGTGTATTGGCGTAACCATTATTTCTTGTTTGAATCTACCCAATTTAAAAGAGAAAAACATTTCTCGTGTTTGAATTGGGGAGTCGTGCTACTATAGAAAAAGATGAAGAAAAAAAAATATTATTATGTTATTATGAAGGTGGTTTGAAAGGGAGACATGTAAATATGAATGTTGGAGGGAGCACGCTAATATTAAAAAACGATAATAATTTAGCAAAAATTGTGAAAATATTTGATAAAACACAACTCGTTTAAAATAGAGCAACAATCTCGCGGCAAATGCCTTAAGTAGCATTTAAAGAAACATTGTGAATTTTTTCATACCCATGAACAGTTAAGAGTGTACAACCAGAGAAACCAGAAATATGTCATTTTTAAATCAGTGGTTAGACGTATTGACTCTTTTCCACAAAAAACTATAAATGGATTTCAAAAGATTGTTCTTTTATCTAGTAAACTTATGTTTTAGATTTTGAGAAAAAAAAAATATTTTTAGAATAATAAGGTTATACCATAGGTCGTTCGCAGATTTGTTCAATTTTCAAAAAAGTACATTTCTTATACAACACCCATTTCAAATCATATAATCATGCAGTAAAATAAATCAATACATTATCTGGTAAACGTATATTTCAGAATTTTAATTTTAGTTTAAATAAAATTATTAAAAAATATATACGGACATGTGTTTCTTGACGAAAATTGGTCGGTTTGTGCATTTATTTGTGCACTTACAAACAAATATATTTCGGATTTTTTTACATACTTATTTTGCTAAGACGTTATTGACAAATCATAAATAATTTGATCGTAAAATAATTTCAGGAAGTATTTAATTTTAAATAATTTTGAACATCGCATTTTACCATTTTTATCGCAGCCCGTAAACACAAATTTCAGATTTCATTACGGGCCCAAACGCGGCCAGGAGAGCACGTCTTCGCGACGCTTTGAATAATAATATTTGGAAATGAAATTTGAAAACGAAATTTGAAATAAACACGAATTCCTTGATTCATGTTTGTTAAATCTATAGGGTTGCCCGAACGCAATTTTTCATGTTCATTGAATATTTTTTTGCAAAAATTTTTATAATTTCGAATATTTTTTTTATTTTAAATTTTTCTTGTGTGAATACCGCACAAGAGTCCCAACTGCTCCAAAATATTTTTTTGGGGTAAATCTTTTTTACGCACGCTCGACACTTGGGGGTAAACTGGTGAATGGGTTACGAAAAGTGGTGATAGTTACGAAAAATGACATGCGAACGGTAATCAATGCGAACGGTGATCGATTGCTCGGCGGGTCGGGCCTTTACGCACGCTTGTTTTTCGTGTTATTGTTATATTGTTAATGGACTATTTGTCCGTAAATAAATAAATAAATTATATACAGCGGGTACCCGGCATGCGTTTCATGGGCACTGTAACCTCGCGGTCAACTAAACTGTTATGGTTCCATCACAAGTCCCGGGAATTATAATGCAAGCGCCTGCACTATATAACATTATATGCAGCGGGTACCCGGCATGCGTTGCAAGGCCACTCAAAGAAAGAAAGGGTTTGTGCGCTTTAATTCTGTTTGTTGAAGTGCTTATTATTAATTATGCTCACGAATAAATATTTCAAAATGCGACATTTTTTACAATCCAACTGAATATTACTCGTTTTTTTTCATGAATACCGCACAAGTCTGGAGCCAGTGGGACTATTGCATCCCCAATTTGGAGTATGTTGTAAGACTGAAGGTAGTGGGGAGGGGAAGGATATAGGGAAGAGGAAGGTGGGGAAGTACCTGGCTATTCAGATCTGACCACTAAACACGGCTAAAGCCATTTCAAGCAACGTTTCAATTCTTAATGGTGGTCTTACACCAGTGCGATACTGAGAGTATCTTCCACTCTAATGGCCGTAAAATACAATTGAAAAACAAAAAACCAAAATATTAAAAAGAATATAACAAATTGTTTATTCATGTAGCTATTTCCTTAATACCTACTGTGTTTACGCATTTCACTTGTATCTATTTATGTTTATGCACTTCAATATACAAATTACAAATAACTACTACTAATTAAAATTCTGGAAGCGAGAATAGTAATATAAAGTAGTAATAGTAGCGGGTAGCCCTAGCTCGAGTGAACAAAACCCTCAAAACTCGGATTGCCGCGGAACGAAATTTAGTTCTGAAAACGCCCGCTCGCGAGCCCTGATGTGTTAGCGCTAGTGTCGGAATCGAAGTTGTCATGTGCTGGTTATTCACTCTTAAATAACAGAATAAAATTAAATAACAGTGGAGGAGTTAGTGTGACCCATGGGCTAAAAAGTTGGGAGACCCCTTATCAATAAAAAGGTAGGTACCAAAAAATGGGCTGACTTTGATCATATTTCAAATTTGAAACTAAATAATTTTTTCATGAAAATTGTATTTTATATTGATTGCACGGCGACTTTGACATATATACCTACCATTCTTTATAAGCTTATCACAAAAAAATGCAAATCCCGAAAATTATTGTTTTAAAAAATGTGATTTCGAAAATTCAAGTCGATATACGGCCGATTTCTCTTAATTGGGATACATCGGGCCCAAACATTGTGTCCCAAGTAAACGACTGTCTCAAATAAGCAAATAAAGGAGGTTAAAAAAAATTATTTCTTGTGTTTTTTTAACATGTACAACTGTACATAGACATAATATACCTATGTACATAATTTATTCGAGTACCTACCGATTTGTTTTTAAAATTTAATTGCAGAATAATAAATTATGTACTAACTATAGGTGCAAACATCGATGCTGGGCGCGTAATATCTCCAATCTGGAAAAAAATAAAATTTCTCAAGAGTGAAGAAACACATTTTGCAGGAGCCATGATAAGAGACTTCAATTTACTTCTATTGGTCGTTATTAATATAAATAAATATTATTTTGGGAACCACGTTAATTTTACTGCTTCAAAATTGGTTTTTTCACTCTCCTCTAAAATATTATTTTTTCCACATCATTTATTACTTGTAACCCTATCTCAAAAAAATTGGCATCCTCTTTCCTTACCCCCACCGCATAGTGTACGCCCGCACTTCTTAACTAAAATAGGTCGATTCATTGTGCGTTGACTTTAGATCAGAATTTGTCCCAAATAAATGAAATGGTGTCCCAGATAACCAAAGTGAATTAGTATTAGTTTCTTTATTTGGTTTCGGGTCCTTGGGTTTGGTCCCAAATAACCGGCTGTCCCGATAAACCGGTGTACCATTTAAGCGGAATCAACTGTATTCAAAGTGTTATGGGACGTACTTGACTTTTAACCAGTGTTTCCTGACATTATCTGGAGTAAAAAATGTAAATGAAATTTTGGCTTCCGGTGACTTTTTAGATGTCATTGAAAAAAAAAAAAATCTCTTAAAAATCTCTTAAAAATCAAAAATTTTCCACATATCATCACTAAGTCATTATTACTCAGTCAAGTAACCAACCAACACCTCACTGTCCACAATATCTAGTGACTTTTTTGATTTTATTTTAAAAAAAGACATCAAAAATGTCACCGGAGGCCAAAATTTCATTTTCAATTTTTACTTCAAATAATGTCAGGAATCACTGGTTAAAGTAAGTCAAGTACATTCCTTATCACCCATATACATGGATAGACCTGATAATACACTTTACAATATAAATGATGCAAAGCCTTTATATTCGTCGAGTAATTTACAAAATGAATTTACATTTTTTTGTGTCTGAAAACATCTAAAAAAACAGCATATTTTCGAAGCGTCGTTGAATCCACGTCACTCGATAAAAAAACATAAGAAACATGTGTTGCTTCACACAAAACGTAGTATTGAATTCCTAAAGTTTAAATTTAAACTTTAGGGAGTACAGTTTCCCCCCACTCTGTGCAAGCGGGTTTTCTAAAGAGAATCGGATGTTCGCGATGATCAAAGTCATCCCCCTCGATTTAAAAGTCAACACATGTTAGGATACGTAACAATATTTTACCAATGTATTCAATGTTTCCACCGACTCAGTTATGTTGGTGAAATCGAGTCTGTTAATTGACATGTTGAAGGTATTTGTTGCTACGTCGTTAAAATGTTCTGTCACTTGCAGGTCCTTTCTTATAAACATCATGTTCTTAATTTCCAGCTTCAAGTTCTGATCTCCCCGTGACAGATGATTCATGTAATAATTAAGAACACCTTCTTTTTGCTGTAAACCAAAATATAATTATATATACAGCTGACCCACAGTAATTCGACAAACATTTTATGAACACGTTTGTCGGATAATCGAATTTTTCGGACAATAGAGTAATACCATCGACCGAAGCCATGGCAACACGTGCAGATATTCAATTCAATTCAGTTCAATTCAATTCAATTATTCATTTTAAAAACATTATAAACAATTTCAAAGGGTTATTAAAAGAGAAAATATTTTATTCTGATTTAGACCACGCATGGGCAATCGCCGGCCCGCCGGGCTATTTTGTCCGGCCCTGATTCATCTTGGCGAAGTAATAGAGAAAGAAATTAATAGTTCCTGGGATAGATTTTTCACATTACATTTTGTAATCAGTATGTAATATATATTATTATGTCGTTAATTATATATATAAATAAAAAAAATATATGAGAAGTAGCAATGTGTTTTATTTAATTTAATATTAACTTACTACGTTAAATAATTTGGTCCGCCCCTTGACTCGAAGAGGGGATGATAACTTGGCCCCAGACCTAGGAAAGGTTGCCCATGCCTAATTTAGACTAACAGCAACAAAGCTTGCCGTTTGAATTGTGCTTCATGACACATAATTTAATATTTAAAATCATAATTTAAAAAAACTAAAGACAGATATTCCCGGGATAAGAATAACCTAACAATACCTACTATCATCACACTAAGCGTAAATGTTGCATGTGACTTGATGGAGGACTTAGTCAGCCAAAGAATTGAACTCATTGCCCCTGGATGGGAACCCGACGCGTTGCCAACTTAGCCACTGACCGGTCGAGAGATATTGAACTCACACACCGCACCGTCAAGTCTCCCTAAACCCCTACAATACTACTAGCTGTGATGATAATTTTGAAACTATGGAATATAGTTACAAGAATAATATTGAAGTGTGAGTGAATTTCCAAAATTAAAAAACGTCAAATGTCAATGCACTGATGGTTTTGCTTTTGTTCATAAAACAACAGTAAGTACACATGTCTACACCTCTTCCAAAGGAACATACAATCACTATTATACATGTCCCTCACATGTATAAAGAAAATGAAACGCCAGGAAAAAGTAGTACTTTGCAGGAAACAGTCACACATGTGTTGTGTGTCTCATCTTTTGTCTCACTATTATTTAATGTGTAAGAAAGAGCTGCAGAATTAAAGCGATAAGGAACGTATGTTTATTGTCTTTTTTGTGCCGACACGGTACCATAATCGTGAATCATCACGGTAATAATAAAAGCGCTGATTAGATTTAGAAGTAGCATTACATTAGAGTATTTAGAAGATTGTTATTACCTTCATGCTCATCTTCAAGAAGGTTCCATTGTTCAGTTCTCTTAAGGTGTCTCCTGAAGTTCCCAGAGATATGGTAATCAGAAGTAACTCTAACCAGAGAGGTGACACAACAAAGCTAAGGGATTCCTTTCCCAAGTATTGTTGTGCTTTCGCTGATACATCTTGAGAAGATGCCTGTAGGTTAGGTAGATTTTATTAATAGATCCAACAGCCGTGATAGGTGGGGCCGCTGAATTTACATTCATGAAACTAGTTGCGCAAAATTTATTAATTTCAAGAGTATACATTTAGTTTCATCATGCACACATCAGTTTTATGAAACTAAATTAGTTTTGAGCTAATGTCGTGCCACTAATTTTATAGTGTGTTGAAAATGCTTCTGTTGAACGGAACCAGTTTTATAAGCATTACAAGAAAAAATCTTTTCGATGCTGTTGGTGCCATGGTTGCTGTGATTCTGAAGATTTCACTACACTAAATTTTATGCGAATTCCAAATTTTTTTAATTTTTTTTTTACATTAACACGTTATCTTTGGGGATGCTGTGTGGAGGGTCTTTTTGTGGAAAGGAAGGAGTGAACCTGGGTCTTGAAGAGTCCCACATTGAAGGTGGGAGGAAACACGGAGACTGCCAAATCGTTCCACAGCCGAACTGTGAACTCAGGAACAACCCGTTCCCATGTTAAAAATGTCAACCGTGTATAAATGTTGGGCGCACATTTGGCGTGTTTCCCGACTGTGCAGGGGCTCCATCGAAGCCAGAAGTACGTTAGCCTCTCGGAAACTGGGCGCACTGTATAGGGCCCGCCGATAGTACACAACTGCTAAACCTGCACAAATCGCAAGTGCGCCCCACAGTTGAATTTGGCAGCCACCTACGGTCTGGAGTCCCAAAATACCCGAAAAACCCTTGGCCTCTGTGCAGAAACAGACATTCTGTTTGACAGATTCTTCTATTTTAACTAATGGATTGCAATCCTTAGAGCACAGAATTCTGAATTGAAAGAAAACTGGAAATTCTGTCTTTGTTCTACCGGTATTTCAATGGAAGATGCTCCGAGGAACTAGCGTCGTATAGCGTCTAACGGTGAATAGTCGGGAAACACGCCAAACATATATGCACGGTTGACATATGTCACATGAGAACTAATTGTTTCTACGACTCGTTCTAGAGTTCAACAGCTTGGCTGTGGAACGATTTGCCAGCCTCTGTGTTTCCTCCCTCCTACAACATGGGTCTCTTTAAGACCCATTTTCACTCCTCCCTTCCCTCTAAACGACCCTCCAGAGAGCATCCACAAAGATTGAAGGTCCATCCTCCGCCCACTGAAGTTTTGTCAGCGTCAATCCCCAGAATAACATGATATGTTTCAGTGAATGGAATCGGGTCAGGAAAACAGAACAAATGTGTTGTCTTATGCTAATAAGTTGAAAATAATTAGAATAAATTCCTTTGAGGCTAAAAGAATGTCACAATGAAGCTTATAAGCCATAGTCAAAATTATAAAAATTTTAATTGGTAAATAAATATCCGTATAAAAATATATGGTTTGAGAAATGAACTTTAATACCTGTATTAGGAAATAAAATGCCTGATTTTAACTATTACATGTAGCGAAATGTGAAAAAGTTAGGTTTTATCAGCAGGTATAAAATTTATAATGTACGACAAAATTCTTATCAAGTAAGTAAATGCATACCTTAAAAAACGGGTTGTCAAAATATGTCAAAGCCGTTTGAAGATTTGCCCATAATTCTTCTTCAATAGCCGCACTAGCAAAACACAGAATAAATAAAAATGTAACACTCTGAACACATCTCGCGGTATGAAAGTCAGCTGTTGAAGAAACCATTTTAATAAAAAAAATTGTACCTATACGTAGCTAACCATTTTCAGACGCAGGCAATGCTTATCGCAAATAAAGCTACTGTGACGAAATTGTTTATAAATGTGATTGAACCTATTGGAATAAGGTTTAATCACTATAATACATTTGAGTCAAGGTCTATTGACATTTCTAGAAGTTACTAACTATAATTAACTAGAAATGGATACTAAACGAACGAACACTCTCTAGAGTCCAAGCTGCCGAAATGAGGTACTTGAGAGGAGTGCCAGGAGTTACAAAATGGGATCAAATAAGAAATTCAACGACCCGAAACGATCTAAACATTGAACCACTGTTACTCTTCATAAAAAAATTGCAACTGAACTTGGGTACTTACTAAGAATGTCTGATGACGGAATTCCTAGGAAAATACCAAGTGCAATTCCAGAGGGTAGACGTCCAGTGGGCTGCCCCAGATATAGTTGGGCGAGACAACTCCAGAAACTGCGTAAGGAGAGGATGGGACTGCCATGGACGGAGGCCAAACAATCAGAGCAAAACAGGGACGTATGGAGGCGCCTCGTCGATACAGTGGGTCCCCGACCCGAAGGGGGAGAAGGGGAAGAAGATTTATTTATTTATTTATTTATTTATTTATTTAAGGAACATAAACAGTCATAGTAATAAAATATACATAAGAGGATGGCAAAAAAACAGACCAATTATTAATGTTCACAGATAGGTATTTAGAAACATAAAAGTAACTGAATGTAAACTAGAAAATTTAAGAAAAACAGCCAGAAGATGATAATGATGATGAATAACTATTGTGGCGACCAGAACGGTCGCCCCCTTTAGCCACAATCATTGCGCCGCCACTGGAAGAACTTACCAGACAACTTACCTACAATTGTTGTGTTTCACGCCGCGCAATATTGGGAAGCACATCGAAAGGCCTCGAGTTACCAGCCATTGCATAGTTACGGCCTCGGAAGGTTCGAGAGCCTTCTCCCTTTTGCGCGGGCACGCAACAATACTATTTGGCGTTCCCAGAAGCTACTCACACGGTCGGCTATATAAGCGCAGCGACACAACGCTAGTCAGTCAGTTCCACGCACGCTTGTACCAGTAACAGTTCACCAACATACACAGACAACAGTGCATCATGTGAGACTTCAATTCTCCTCACGAGGTTCACCGCAGCCCATCTCCGCGACTCATCGCGTCGAGCATCCATCCTGGACGACAAGGTCTTCTCCACCACCACGGTGCGGAACTACATGCTGGCGACATGCAGACCCGTGGTCTGCTCCACCACGCATCATCGACCTTCATCACTCATCACCTACGTGCCTCATCAACATCGCTCCTGTCTGCACACTGTTACTCCACACCAAATTTACCATCGCTACGTAGCAGCAATAAACGACTGACTCAATACATCGAATGACGCCTTTCATTTAATCGTCCCCCGTCTCTACCGATCCGCGTCCGCTCCCTCACTATAATTATTTTTGATCTGTTTACAGAAGCAAGTTTCTTGAAGTTCAGCAGGGCATCATTGGGTGTTTGGTTACGTCTCCCGGTTTCACAATGTGTCTTCTCAGGTATCTTAGCCTTTTTCCCATCTAGGCAGGACCTTGGGATCATAAATGAATTGGTTTTTCCACAACTGTTAATGCTTTCAACAACCAGCTGCATGAGTCTCCTGATGTGGCAGTGACATGTAAGTGGTCCTAACTAAGTAGCCTTTATGCTTTCTCCGCAAGCGTATGGTACGGTTGACATTTGTCTCATAAGAACGAGTCGTTTCTACTATCTGTTCTTGAGTACCTGACGACCGGCGTAGTCCAGCGGTAAGGCTCTTGACTCACACACCGAAGGTCGCGGGATCGAATCCCGCGCGTGGCAAATAAATTTTATTTGATTAATTTGTGTTATTTCACAATTTATTCATTTAAAATAACATATAGTATATTTGCGGCACGTTCCAGAGTGGAAGATACTCTCAGTATCGCTCTGGTGTAAGACCACCATTCAGAATTGAAACGTTGCATGAAATGGCATTAGCCGTGTTTGGTGACCAGATCTGAATAGCCAGGTACTTCCCCCACCTTCCTCCTCCCTATCTCCTTCCCCTCCCCACTATCTTCAGCATCACAACATAATAACCCTGATTGGGGATGCCATAGTCTCACTGGCTTCAGACAGGAGCAGTTGGGACTCTTGTGCGGTATTCATGTAAAAAAATTAAAAAAATAGCTCGGCTGTGGAACAATTCAGCGGCCTCTGTGTTTCTTCTCTCGTACAAAAAGGGTCTATTCCAGACCCATGTTCATTCTATCGTCTTGTAAAAAAGAGCATTCACATACTATCCTCAAAGATGACAGTCTCGGAGGGAAATTATTTGTGAAGTAAACGCCTCAGGCCAATTTGTTCAGTTTTCAAAACAGGCGTCATTGAAATTGTTGTTTTTCCCTTATTATCATGGTGAGAAATGTGATTTAAATGGTGTTAAAAAATCTACCATAAAAAAAGTTTTTTACTATAATACCTACATCTATTTTCAAAGGTTCCACAAAAACTCAGAATCAACTCAACTCAACACTTCTTTGAAAAGTCATTAAGCACTATGAATTTTTTTTTGTAAAATAGCCCATAACCAAACCTAACCTTTTTTTCTTTTTTCATCACTTTTCAAGGGAGGTGTTGAGTTGAGTTGATTCTAAGTTGTCCGGTCACCATTTTCATATGCATATACTTCTTTCAGGTAAACCTTATATGTGGAAAAAATTGGGCCAATTTTGGGCTGAGAGACCGAAAAAACCAAAGATATTTAAATACAAATGAGATATGCTATGATGTCCACAAGACTGTTGGCGGAATACTACCTAATCAGAATAGTTTGCATACGAAAAGAATTTGTTCATTTCATTGATTTTTTAAAGGTGTGTATTAGTATCAGTTAACAATATAGTTTGAATACGAAAAGAATTTGTTCTTTTAGTTAACCGTTTGTTTAGTTTATTCGTCAATTATTCATTCATTATGTTATTCGTTAATTGGTTAACAATATCGGCGACAATCGGAAGCGCAGTTTCACCTAGTAAAAACTGCGGATAGCACATCTCTAATATTTCAATACCTTTCGAAAAAACCAAACTTCTTAAGCCACGAAATTTCGTAAGAGGGAACTTCATAAGAGGGTTTTAAATTTTTTTTTTTTTATTTGACTGTGGATTGCACCTTCCTACCCAGGAACTGGAGTCGATAACACTACCAACAGAGCCAAATCCCGATTGAATAAGACTGACATTAAACTGCACATTTGAAACTACATTTACACTTACAAGCACTACATAATATAAAAATATGTATTTAACCATATCT
Source organism: Limnephilus lunatus (assembly GCA_917563855.2). NCBI lineage: Eukaryota > Metazoa > Arthropoda > Insecta > Trichoptera > Limnephilidae > Limnephilus > Limnephilus lunatus. Next base: position 5,690,310 of record OU830593.1, on the reverse strand, counting down.
CATAAAAATATTGTAAATTTTTTTTTTTGCAAATATTTTTTTAAAAATAAAATAAAAAATCTGTAAGAAAGTCACACAGATTTATCAAAAAATATTTAATTCACAGTTACTAAATTATACATCACTTTTTGCACATTCTTGAATTTATAAAAAATACAACAACGGAATGTTAAATTAAAAAATATAATTAAACGAAAATTATAAGAATATTTAGGTGTTTTAAAGAAAACAGTGCAAAATAAATTCCCTGCTTTTTTCCATGTTGAAAAAAACAATTTTATTTGTTGTCAACTAGCAAGAATAATGCAATGACATATCTAGGTTTTTAACCACTCTGATCTATTGCGAATATGCACTTTTTACGTCTTAAACAACATGTCAGATTTATGTAAACTTTGTGTTATTTCCGCTTCACAATTAAAGCTCTATAAATGAAACATTTCTGAACGTAGCCGAATATTAAAAACTGTTTTGAAAGGTTACAAAATAAGCTTTCAAATTGTTATATTACAAATAAATATTAACATTTGTAAGTATTAAAATTTAGAATGCAATGATAAAAAAAAAGTAAAAATGACTCAATGACTCAGGTGATGTTTTTATGTGAAAACAACACTTATTATGTAAAAAAACAACACTTATTCTATTGTATAAATGTATAATAAACAATTTAGTAACCTCACTTTTTTATCATTTCATGCAAGAATATTTAATAAAAAAATAACGATGTCTAACGGCCGGTAGGCGATTTTTCGGTCTACCATGTATCTGACAGAATAGATCTTTTTTATGTATTTCTATGGACAGCTTGATTAGTGATGGGTAGCTTGATTCAACATGAAGCTTCTACTTTTTGTTTTAGGGATGTCACTAGAACAATAACGGAGTTATAATGATTTCTGTGAAAATATACGCGTTGACGTGAAAACACGCTTATTGTACTTGACTGCTATTGTCATATTAACGTGTATATCTGCTTACGTTGCTGAGTGGTTACTAGGATTTTATCAGTCTATGTATGCCAAACCTTGAGAATAATGCTTTGTACATCTGTATATCTACACAAATGAATCTAAACTAAATAAACATAATAAACTTAAATTCAGTAATCAATTTATAGAAAGAAGAGTGTTTGTAGCAGGCAGTACGGATTTGATTTTTACACAAATCTATTCCATATTTTATTTCAAAATTGATGAAATTTAGCACAGATGACATTCAAAATTAGAGGAAGGTCACTGTTTACAAGAGATTTCGCAAAACCACCTGCTTTCCCTTTTCTCTTAAAACAGAAATTTGATACTTCTTGTTGAAATTTTGCACACTAAATGTTCAAAATAATTATCACATATTATGTAATAATAATCAATACAGTTTAACAAAAAATGCATGTCTTCGCCCAGGTCGCCTGCAGAGCTCTGGTTATATTTTTATATTCAATTTAGGAATTTACACAGGTCGCACACGTGACCTAAAGGAGGCTATCCCTATACACGGATATTGCATATGTAATCTATGAAGTTTCACTAAAACCCATAAATATCAATATGTGTCACACAATAAAATAGACTGTGTTGGAAAGGCCAGCATTTTGAACTATGAACATATTTATAAATAACTTCACTGATTTCACTTTTTATCTCTATGGTTAAATATTGTCTCTGGTTTAAAACCGTTCATTGTCTATAACACAATGGCCACGGTGCATAGTCTATGCTTATTTGTCTATGAGCGTCCCTCTGATCCGCTTGGGCTCAGCCTCGTGGGGCCCGGGAGTCCCCACGGGCCTCTTGTTCATGCCCTTCCTCTCGAGCTGCTTCTCGATAATGCGGGCGTTGTTGGCGTAACTGTCCGCTACCTCTCTCTGAAAAATAGACAGCGATATATTGATATATTAAAGACTGTTTGTTGAAACTTGGGCAATGCCACAGATGTATATTATTAAACACAACACTATGCCCATAATGGTTCCAGTCAAGTGAAGTCCATTGGGTTCCATAGCTAAATTCACTACTTTAGTTGACTGCAAAACAAAGTTAATATAATATGTACATATTATCCATTTCTATATCCATCCTTGTAACCCCTCAGACCTCGACCATATTTTATCAGATGGTCAAAATATTTCCGCTTCGCAATGAAATTCCAATAAATGAATATTTCTAAACATATCCGAAAACTAAAAACTGTTTTAGAAAGGTGATACAATACGCTTTCAATTTTTATAAATCAAATTAAACATATAATTTCTGAAATGTAAAATTTTGCATGCAAACATAAAAAAGTTTTTTAAAATACCTCACCTTTTTTTTTAACTAAAATTACTGAAAACGAAAAAAAAAAAAAAAAAACATTCATATTTTATTAAACAAATTAATTATAAACTTTGTTGTCACGTCAATTTTTTGTCATTTCACGAAAAAATTCACAAAGTTTCATAGTTTTTTAAAAACTTTGGTCTCTTAAAGCGGTACATTTTAAATATTTTGTGGTTTACTTTTAGATTTGAACATAAAGCCTTGTGTTTTCTCTTTCTATAATCGTTTAGAGTTTAGATCATATTTCTAACCATGATAGTAAGGGAGACACCGTGATTTTTATGAGATCTATGTGAGTTGTTCCGAAAACCGAATAAATTGACTTTAGGGGTTAAAGTTAATCTTGGAACAATTTAACTTATACGTTCCTGCCAAGTAGACTCACGGTAGATCTATCCATCAACGATAGATGCACTTTATTACGCACCGAAAGCGAGAACTTCTGCCTATCAAAACGTGCCAATCAATGGAACGAAACGACTGCTTAATGCATTGACCGTAGACATTTTTAATGTTACTTACAGACAGACAGTTTAGTAACTATGTTTTGATTGTAATCATAAAATACCAATTATCTCAAAACTGTTAATTTAGTTAGTGACCTTTCACTTTCATGCATTTTTATTGGCTAGCCTTTAGAACGTCGAGGATGTTTGGTTTATATGAAACATTCGCAGGGCAGCATCGTCGAACCTATGGTGCCCTCTCCGCACCACGCACCTCCCCACAATAAAATGGAACAAGCTTTGAAATCACATTTGTTTTGGTCTAACAACTCTATTATTATTTAGCTCTATGGGTAAGCCAGGAATGAGTAAGTAGATTTCGGTTTTATGGTTAACCCGTCTAATCACAGGAGACCCAAGTTGTCCCAAAACACCATAAATATACCGTTATAATAACAGGAGACCCAGATTGTGCCAGAGCAACCGTGCATTATTAAAAGTTAGATATCTCTCTTCCTGTCATGCGAACATTTGTGATTTCTTTTATGTTAGAAAGCGAAAGAAATAATGCTTCTTATTGCCTTAGGAATATATGAGCTACGTTGTTCAGATATTTTACAAACCCCATCATAAGTAACACACGTTTAATTTTAAAATAAAATTGTATGAATGTGATAAAAAGTGAATTTATAACAGTTTTATTACAAATTTTCTTAAGAAAAGGAATTTGTATTGAAAATTTTAAGTTTATTTTATTTTAAGTACTTTAAGTCGAATATTCGTAGGTATGTATTTTTAAGCCAATTTACATTTCCACGATCAAAATTTTAATATTTAGAAACAAAAATTTGATTTCTAATAAACACATTGGAAAGATTATTTGATCTATATTTTAGAACTATTTTTGTTTTTGCAAAGGGGTTAAAAAATAACCAATAAAAAGGAACATTTAAAATGCATGGGAAGAACTGAGAATTTTTGCATGCAAACCTTGACAGGCAAAAGTTTACAGATATTATTTTCATATTATTTGAAGGGTTAACATTATATTTGAGTTCACAAAATTAAAAAAACGCTAGACAACTCACCGCTTCTATCTCATCTTCTTCCTCGTCTATGGTGGACACTGTGACAGAGCTGAACTTGCCCATGTTCTTGGTGTGCTTGGTGACCATGATCTTCTTGGGCTGAGCCACCGCCACCTGGCGATAGATGTCCGTCAGGGGGCCCTCGCCCGAAGACTTGATGAGGGAACCTACCGGACAAAACGGGTTATCAGAGAACTTGGCAATTAACACTCCAATTCTTCAGTTAAACTAATAATTGTCAGGACAATTTGTTGGGTTCTTGGAGATCTTGGCAATTAATCCTCCAATTCTGCAGTCAACCTAACAATGGGGTATTTCCACGTATTTTTTTTATTGCTTAAAAAAGTTAAGCAAAAAATTACGATGATTATGGCATTTTTATTTTATTTTTATGTTGACGAATAAATTTTCTAGAGCGAGTTGAAGTTTACCATTTTTGAATCACCGCTAAAACGATATTTTGGGGCGTGGCTATCGTGTGACGTCGTGAGTGCGGACGCTCCCTGACAGTGCTTATTTGTGCTGGTTTAGCCGGACATAGCTTGCGACGTCACAAACCCATTTGAAAAAACGGGCCGTTTTGATTTTGTCAGTTTTCGAGCGTTTTTAAAATCAATAATATTGAATGAAAACATAAAAAACAAACATTTATAGTAGGATGATTAAAATCAGAAAAATGGTCTTTAAATATTCCGTACATTTTCAACAGAATCCCTCGTTTGTGGAAATACCCCATTCTCAGGATAATTTATTGGGATCTTGGAGACCTTGGCCATTCTCCAGTTAACCTAACAATTTATTGTCAAGACAAATTTGATGGGTTATCAGAGAACTTAGTAGGTAAAAAAAAGATGTGATATTTTGACAATAAAAAAATAAACATATAATAAAAAAATAAAATAAATAGACACAAAAAAATCTAACTTGTATGTGTAAAAGATTTATTTTTGAATACCTCAAAAGAGTCCCAACTGCTCCCGTCTAGAGCTAGTAAGACTATGGCATCCCCAACTGGGGAATGTTGTGAGGCTCAAGGTAGTAAGGAGGGGTAGGAGTTGGGGAAGCTGGGGAAGTAAATGGCTATTCAGATCTGGCCACCAAACATGGCTATTTCAAGCAACATTCAATTCTGAATGGTGGTCTTACACAAGGGCGATACTGAGAGTATCTTCCATCATGTATCTGGAATGTGCCGCAAATATGCTATATATTATTGTAAAAGAATAAAATTGAGAAATAACACAAATTAATCAAACAAAATGATTTTTTGTATATCTTGGGCATTAATTATGTAATAATTTCTAGACATTTTATTTTGAAAATTATAATTATATTAAAATTATATTAATTATATTACGAAAGATGGGAAGGCTGATAGAGATATTGAAAGAAGGGTGAATGCCGGTAACTCCATTAATGGAGGACTGAATGCCGTTGGCGGTAATAAAAAACTGTCCAAAGACGCGAAACTAGCCGTTCATAATGGAGTGCTGGTACCTACCCTGATGTATGGCAGTGAGGCATGGAACTGGCAGAGGAAGGATGAAAGTAGACTGAATGCTGTAGAAATGAGATCCCTGAGGCGAATGTGTGGTAAAACCATGTACGATCGTGAGAGAAACGTGGATATCCGCAAAGAATGCAAGGCTGATGTAAGCGTGATGTGTAAGATTAAGAAAGGGACTCTCCGATGGTTTGGGCATGTAGAGCGAATGAACGTAGAAAAGAGTGTAAGGAGAATATATGATGCAAATGTGAATGGTAGAAGAAGTCGGGGACTCCCGAAGAAGACATGGCACGACTAAGTGAATCAGATACTTGAGTCGGGCTATGTGAAGAGTCGGAATAATAGAAGAGCATGTATGAGACGATGTATGAATGTGAACGAGGCAAAGAGTGTGTGCCAAGATCGAGTTGTGTGGCGGTCCGTCCTCTCTGCCTACCCCTGCGGGAAACGGCGTGATGGTTAGTTAGTTAGTTATTTTGAAAAGTTTAATTTTCTATATACATTTGACACTTAACCTTTAACTGCTGACGTGGGGCCTCTCAGGCCCAACAATAATAATAATATCGAAATACTCCCCTCCCCCGCGCGTGACGCATACGCCGCTTCCAGTAGCTTCGAATTTAGTGACACCAGAGCCGTAAATTTTAAATTTTTAAAGTAAAATTTTTGTAAGTAAATTCATTTCAATTTTTTTTGTGGGCCTCTCTGATCCATCGTCAGTACTCATATGACTTTTTTAAAGTTGATTTTTACTATGTAAAAATAAACATAAACAATTTTACTAAAGTTTTATATATAAAGTTTATTCGAGACACTATTGAAATATTATTATAAAAGTGAGTTCATTGTTTTTATTTAGTTTAATAGATAATACAGACTGATTTCTGATCTCAAGTAGTTTTGTTAAAAAAAAATTGTCCAAATTGCCAAATATAAGTGACTTAGCAATAAAAATAATTATTTTATTTTATCAAATATATTTAAATTGTCCAATAAACAATAATTTGGACCTCAAAATTTTCATGGATCTCTAATATATACACATTTAAGGTAACGGGCCGCCCAGGCCCCACGTCAGAGAATACATTAAAAAAAATTACTTCAGCAGTAGGTTAAATTTTTTTAATTTTTGCTACCGGTTTTGATACATCCGTGTCATTCACTAGCAAACTTTAAACTGGATAAAATGTATAAAAATCGAAGTGTGGGTGATACATTTTAAGTTTGCTAGTGAATGAATGTCATGGATGTGTCGAAACCGGTAGCAAAATTTTTAAAAATTAGTAAAGTACGTAGAAAATAAAACTTTTCTAAATAAAAAAATAATATGATGCCTGGTTAGATAACCTCGACATAGCTGAAAAAATGTTACCTTTGATAATGAAGTTGATATTGCTGGCGCTATCGTGCTTGTAATATATGGGCAGGCTGCATTTCTTGCACTTGAGCCTGAACTGGCGTTCTATTCCCTCGGGCCACTTGAGGTAGACGGGTTCGTCTTCGTCGCAGGTTATCTTGTGTGCGTGCTTTGCTCCGTCTATCACGCGCGCACCATCCTTCTTACGCAGGGGTAACTTCTCAATGGCGCAGTCTGGAATTATTATTCAAGATAAGGATATAAGAGTACACCCAATTCTGTTTGAATACTGTATTTTGGTAAATAATCCGTAAGCCGCCAGATGCCGCTCGCTACACACTAACTACACGCTTAACATTTTCATTTTGTTTAAATTAATTCGCTTAAGCGGTAACGCCATTTTATATTTACCGTTTTTATTTCATAGACAATCAATCATAATTACACAAACCCGCTAGAAAAAACACTGCTTTGCCAAACCAACCATTCAAAACCTGGGATGTTTTTTAAAATTAAGATGATATGCAGCTCAACCTAATAAAGGAATATTCCGTATTATCCGTGCATCAAACTTCGACAACACGAACGTTTCGTATTATCCGTGAGGTGGACTAAATGCATATTTACTTTTGAAACTAACCACGAACAATGATGAAATTTAGATTTCACGGTTTGAACTTGAAAAGATAAATAAATAAGTTGAGTGATTTCAAACCACAGTATTTAACGGGGATGGATAAAATGTATAAACATCGAAGTGTAGACGATTTGGTATAAATATACATTACATCATAAAATATTTTAGAGGTTATACGATACCTAATATCAACGACATTTGCCCGCATAAACAGTAGTAGATATGCAAAGGTTTTGTTTCGCTGTATTCCTCCTGGTCTTTGGTGTCTGAGCACACAATACTACGTGAAACTACTTTCGGCATTTTGGAGAAAGATGTGTTGTATAAAACGACTTTGTTAACTTTGTTTGTCAATTTTGTTTTGACGTTGACGTATGAATAGGGATGTTGAAAAAGTATCGATATATCGATGTATCGATATTTTTAATTTAATATATCGATATTTTTAGCCGATATATTTTGATCCGATATATCGATATTTCGATACAAAATATACTATATCGAAAATTGTACCAAAAACGATATATTTTATTTATTTATATAACTAAAGTCACTAGAATCCAAAACCGTATAGGAACGAACGGAAAAAAGTAAACTGCCGTAAATTTTGAGGTTCCTAACAATAGGAGCCGGCTGACAGTGGAGCATGTAAAGAGCAGATTTTTTTACTTTCGCTACCGGACAAAATACTGGTTTGCCTTATACAATAAAAAGATTTAAAAATATTAGTTGGAAGATAGCTTTTCAGGTTTTTATATTTTTGTAATTATTGCCTAATAAAAAGGAATACTGATAAAAATATCTTCTTTTTATTGAGTTTGTACATTGTGTATTAAAATTACTATTGATAATATTGAGCCGAATACACTTTTATTTTAAAAACGCAAAATCTTTTGAAAATTTGACCGATATATCGATGTATCGATATTTTTTCCTTGAAAATTCGATGTCGATATTGATATTTTAATAAATATCGATACATCGATGTATCGATATTTTTTTCACTTTCGACATCCCTACGTATGAATCGAATTCGAATGTTGCCAAGTTGCCTTCATAGATATATGTTGCCATATTGCAGATCATAAATTGCAGGTGCAGTGGTTTTCCCAGAAAGTGAAAACTTTTCCGTTTTTTTATTATTTTTATTATTAAACATTCGACAAAAAAAATATACATGTTACTTCAGTCTACAATAAATTATATAAGTTCATACGATAGAGGTTATTGTTGAATATTTAAGTTAATATTTAATATTTTATATTTAATATTTAACATTTTAAGTTCATTATATTGTATTATGTAATATTTACAAACAATAAATAAATAAATTTAGATTAATGAGAAGAAGTTTTTACAGGAAAAAAGTAAATGTATTTAAAATTTTTTTTAAACTGCAGCAAAACTTTCGAAAACAGTTGGCATTCTGGATCTCTTCACAACCTTTTTTCACTCCTTTTGGTACCACAGACAAAGATTGCTTTACTAGGTTAAAAAAAAACCTTATTAGATAGGCAAGTACCTTGATACGCCCTCGTTTGCGGCGGGGTTCAAACTTAACTACAAACTTAAAATTAAGGAGGAACAAATTAAAAAGCTATCGATTATAGAAATGACACATTTATTCTAGTAATACAAAAAAGCAGTGGTTAACTATTAATCTAGTGTTAGTTTTATTCTAGGTACTTAATTAATTAATCTTAAAATTAGATTGTCTGTTTGCTTAATTCTACGGTAAAAGTCTTTATGTAATTGTTTAGAGTTTAATCACTTGGCGGTAAAAAAAAAACAAATCAAATGTTCAGTCACTTCCCCTTGGTTGCTGATGATGGAGTCTCCGCGTGTAACTGATCGTCCTGGATGATACACTGGCACTTAACTAATTTATTAAATTGGTTCACTTATTATTGCACAATTCAAAGTTGCGAAAGTTCTTTGAAGTGAAAATTTGCGCAAACAGGAATCTGCACAAAACTCCCTTGTCGGAAGGGCGCGCGAGTTGGCGGACGTGGGTGAGCCTCGATGGAGCCCTGGCCGGGCTGCAACGAAGAGTCTTGGTACCCCCTGGTCGGGAGTTCGACCCGCGTGGTTTCGCGGCACGTTGGCACAGCGCCTTGTCAGCCTGTAAAACGGTGACTGCTCCCTGGCTGGGGCAAATGGTGACTAACTGTTGGACCGTGTCCTCGGTGGACAGGGTGGATGGTGAGCGGCGACTCCGTAGGGCGGAGGAACCGCGTCCGCGGCGGACTGTGAGCGGTGACTGCCCCCTGGCTGGGGCAAGTGGCGACTGGTGACCTGGGAAGATTTTTTTTATCATCCCCCGTTCCTCCCCTGACGTCGGATCGTAGAAGTAATTCAGTTCCTTATCCTTCCGCATCTTGATGCGGCAACGGATCCTTGGCGCTGGTGTCGTAATTTTACTCCATAGATGTCGCTAGGAGGCTTGTTAGCTTGGCACGATGCACAATTTATACAATAGGTACAAATAATAATTTTTTTACATCTTTCGTTGGCACCGGCCGCGGCGGGGGTCAAAAGAAAATGTTTATTGCCCCTCGCTCGGCTCGACGATGGTTGGTTTATCCGGCCTCGCAATGGTTTGGGGGTTTTATTAGCCAGGCAATGTTGGGTCGCATTGTTCGTCTGCCATGGCCGAAAACATCCTGGCTTTCCAATTTTTATTACGCTTCTTTGGCTTTAGCCGCTAGTTACAAATTTTATTGTTATATTATTTCTTATTTCTAAAATTATATGACGACTTCCTGCCTAACTATTTTAAGACTCCTTTGGGTTTACCGCCTTATTCACGCTAGTTAAGCCAGCTGGGAAAAAATAAAATCGGACATCTTTTTCAATTCTGTGAATTTTTGGCATTGGTATACCTATAGGTACATCAATCGCCCCCCGGGTTTTTTTGTCGAAAATTCGCAGTAATTAATATTATTAACGCACTAAGTAATTATGATTAACCTTAACTAAAACTATGAAAATTATTCTAACACTCTACTATTACCTAACGTTCTATGTATCTATCCAGCTTCATAATATAATGGTCTCATCATCGATATAATATTGTTTGTTTCATGTGATTCCAGGTGGGTAGTGGGCTTGATAATAGCGGTTGTTGTCCACCTTTCGTGAACCAATTGGATCATGCGCCCTCGGTGGGAAATTGCGCACAATATTAGATATCCTATACCTATCCCTACGTTCCTCAGCTAATATCGAAGTGTACGGCATATCCTCCTTTTCTGAAAGATCTTCTTCTTCAGGAATGGTTAACAGGTGTGCCCGGCTTTGGTTACCTGGCGCAAGTTCCGCCGGCGTATTGTGACCGCTTGACCCGGGGGTTGGCTGTGGAGAGGCATCGGGTTCGTCTGTAGCATTGCGCAATGAAACAATAGATGGAAAAGGCGTCACCTGATTGTTTTGTGCTGTAGCGGCAATGGGGGACGAATCGATGCTGTGGAGTGGCCCGGGGAGCGGTGATTGCAGGTTGCTTGCATTTTGTGCAATGGTGAAGTTGATTGCGGGACTTGTTTCGATATCCGGTATAATGGGATTGATTGTGCTAGTCGGTTCTACGGCTGGCGTACAGGTGAAGGTACCTGTGCCCGCTTGTATAGATACTTTCAGGGGGTACGCATCTATAAGCGGCGGCACGTCATTAATTGCGTTTTGCTCGATATTCGTCGGAGGCGCGTGTTGAGTGATTTCTTGCGATGATGTGTTGGAAATATTATGGCCGCTAGGTCCGGCGTACGGCTCTTGAAGTGTGAGTATATTGTGCTCGATAATGGAGGCGATATCCGGTGTGACTGGGCCGCGTGTGTACCGTGGTGGTTCCACGACAGGCGCGTACGCGAAGGAACATTGTGGAGGTTCTTGAGCTTGTTGCGGTCTGGTCTGATCTCCTTTTTGTGAATGCTGGTACTCATACGTACCTAAGTATGGGGGCCCTGGACGCGACGCTGTCCGATTTGTTCGGCGCCCGGGCCATGGCAGTTTTCCGCCCTGCGGCGGTACAGTTCTGGGCAATCTGCATTCCAATGCCTTCCTGGGCAGTTATGACACCAGGGCAATTGGTCACGTGGTCGCCTTGCGTCGTTGTTACGGGTATTAGCCCTTTCCTGATGTCGGGGCGGCGGTTCACGGAAGAGTAATTCCTTCGGGAAATCGATGGTGTTTACCCGTGCTGTTAGTGTTTCCAGAGTGTAAGAGCCGAAGATTAGGCCCGCCTCCAGCAGCTCTCTATAACGAGGCATCATCAGCCCTATCAGATCTGGGCATAATTCATCCATGCCGGTTTCTCCGAAAACCCGTTTGTAGATTGCTCTCTTACGCTGTAAGAAAGCAACGCCGCTCTCGTCTGTTTTCTGCGGGTCTCCATACAAGGTTACTATCAGGGACGTTCTTGCTCCTGCTACGCCGTAACGCTTCCGTAGTTGCGTAGTGAAGTCCTCCCAGCTCCATCGCCCGCGTGAATGAGGCTGCCACCACTTTCGTGCTTCTCCCTGCAACTGTTTCACCGCTTTCTCCGCTTTAAGTGCTGATGAACAGCCTGTCGCAGTGAAGAATTCCTCGCACGCGAGGATAAACTCTTCAGGGTCTTCCTCCGGCAGCCCTTCGAACCGATCTTCCAGTACCCTCGAATAGCACGAAGTCTGCCCTCTGTTCTCCATCTTTTCTGACGGTGGTGTGAGGCTACTGACGTCTACAGTTGCCTGTAATGCATCTGCCGTGGTTTGTCGCGTGGTTCGCGTGTTAGCCGATGTATTAGCTGATGTCGATGCCATTTAGAATTAACCGAAAATCAAATCAGTTTTATAAAACTATACCTAACTAATTTGGGCGCCAAATACTCTTTGAGGCGGGAAGCATTAAACCCAGATAAAAAAAAAATCTTACAAAAATGCCTACCAATTAAGTTTAAAACAAATAATATTTTCGCGTTTCCCGAAAACCTAACCTATCGGCATCTAGTTAGATTCTACCTGTGATTATAGGATATGTGTGAATTTAACTAATTTTATAACTATTGTTCCTCCTTTTTGCCGTAACTATTCTAATCTCAGGGTTCGTGGTTCGGAAATCCACACTCGGATTTCTACTAGACAAAATCCAGTAGGCCCCACGTTGGGCGCCAATTGATACGCCCTCGTTTGCGGCGGGGTTCAAACTTAACTACAAACTTAAAATTAAGGAGGAACAAATTAAAAAGCTATCGATTATAGAAATGACACATTTATTCTAGTAATACAAAAAAGCAGTGGTTAACTATTAATCTAGTGTTAGTTTTATTCTAGGTACTTAATTAATTAATCTTAAAATTAGATTGTCTGTTTGCTTAATTCTACGGTAAAAGTCTTTATGTAATTGTTTAGAGTTTAATCACTTGGCGGTAAAAAAAAAACAAATCAAATGTTCAGTCACTTCCCCTTGGTTGCTGATGATGGAGTCTCCGCGTGTAACTGATCGTCCTGGATGATACACTGGCACTTAACTAATTTATTAAATTGGTTCACTTATTATTGCACAATTCAAAGTTGCGAAAGTTCTTTGAAGTGAAAATTTGCGCAAACAGGAATCTGCACAAAACTCCCTTGTCGGAAGGGCGCGCGAGTTGGCGGACGTGGGTGAGCCTCGATGGAGCCCTGGCCGGGCTGCAACGAAGAGTCTTGGTACCCCCTGGTCGGGAGTTCGACCCGCGTGGTTTCGCGGCACGTTGGCACAGCGCCTTGTCAGCCTGTAAAACGGTGACTGCTCCCTGGCTGGGGCAAATGGTGACTAACTGTTGGACCGTGTCCTCGGTGGACAGGGTGGATGGTGAGCGGCGACTCCGTAGGGCGGAGGAACCGCGTCCGCGGCGGACTGTGAGCGGTGACTGCCCCCTGGCTGGGGCAAGTGGCGACTGGTGACCTGGGAAGATTTTTTTTATCATCCCCCGTTCCTCCCCTGACGTCGGATCGTAGAAGTAATTCAGTTCCTTATCCTTCCGCATCTTGATGCGGCAACGGATCCTTGGCGCTGGTGTCGTAATTTTACTCCATAGATGTCGCTAGGAGGCTTGTTAGCTTGGCACGATGCACAATTTATACAATAGGTACAAATAATAATTTTTTTACATCTTTCGTTGGCACCGGCCGCGGCGGGGGTCAAAAGAAAATGTTTATTGCCCCTCGCTCGGCTCGACGATGGTTGGTTTATCCGGCCTCGCAATGGTTTGGGGGTTTTATTAGCCAGGCAATGTTGGGTCGCATTGTTCGTCTGCCATGGCCGAAAACATCCTGGCTTTCCAATTTTTATTACGCTTCTTTGGCTTTAGCCGCTAGTTACAAATTTTATTGTTATATTATTTCTTATTTCTAAAATTATATGACGACTTCCTGCCTAACTATTTTAAGACTCCTTTGGGTTTACCGCCTTATTCACGCTAGTTAAGCCAGCTGGGAAAAAATAAAATCGGACATCTTTTTCAATTCTGTGAATTTTTGGCATTGGTATACCTATAGGTACATCAACCTTTTGTAAGGATTTGTAATTTATTATATCGATATAATAAAGTCCATGGCATTGTCCTCTATACAATCACAACACATGGCAGCACCAGTATCTGTGTGTCAAAGTCAAAGCTGTCAAATAGTATAGGTGGCCAAATGGCTAATTCAGCGAAATGCCGCCTATATCCTATATTCGGCAGCGTAATTTGCAAGCTAGAAATGGAACCACTAAAAAGGGATCTTCCACGAAGCAGAGGACATCCACAAAGAGTTTGATCCCCAAAACCGCCATGAAGCACGAGGAATATCGGTAGGTATATTTTAAATTCGCCGCAACTCTTTTTTTGAATATTTCATCGGCGATACATATTGCGCTGTGATGTTTGTGCTTATCTCTGCATGTGTTGGGGTCATACACATTATGTCACGTAAGCGGAAGAACGTGGTATTTTAAAAATCGAGAAAATCTACGTTTATTTATTCATTTCTTACTGCCGAAAATATTTGATGTTTCCTCGCCGATGTGATGTCTAAACGGTTTGTTTATTGCCAATACTTGATTGCCTGTCGGGATTGGAAGAAACAAAACATTTTTACTCGAATATTTTACACATTTTCCTGTCTGTGGGTATGTTTAATTCTGTCTTAATAATTCTAAAGTTTTCGTCTTTTATTTTAACGTTTCTTAAAATTATAATCGCAAATATATTAAAATTCCGTAAATACCGACCCAGGTCAACAATCTTGTCTTCTTGTATATTTATATTGTCTTTCTAACCGTCCTCGCAGGTTTGACTCAACCCCCAAGTGTGCGTAATTATTCCATTGTTGCTTCTGTTTAGAATCCTACTAATACTTTTACGGAGTCCTGGCCAATAAATACAATACACACACATACGAAATGTATTTTAACAGACCCATGAAAAACCATGGGATATTATAATTGCAGGATTTGTGAAGATGGAAGTATTTATTAAAAAAAAAATTGCCTTATATTGCTTTTCAAAAGTAGAAATTTACCTATTGAATATTAGTAAACTTGAAAAATTTCAACATCTATCCAATGACATTGTTAAAATGAAAGACACTTTATATTCATACTAATTAAACAAAAAATGTATCACCGTTTAAAAAAACGATAGCCATAAGAATATGTATATGAACGGGATGCTAAAGTATATCCAATAGACCTATTTCGATGAGTTCAAACGGTTTACTTAATTCATATAAGCATCTCAAGACGAAAAGAAAGAAATACCGTATTTTGTTTGGTTTTGAAATGATGCATAGTTCCTACCGGTATGTCATTTATCTAGTACCTACTCTACCTAACCATATCACCTTGCTGGAAAAGCATTTAAAAATGGAACAATGACAAGAGTGAATTCAAGTGCTTTTGTTTCTATAAAAACAGATGAAAATTTTGGACTTTGGAAGCATTTTGTTGGTTATTCATGTTTGTATATATTCGCGTATGAATTAAAAGAGGGTGTTTTGACCGTACAAAAGAGCGTTTTATACTCATTTTTGTTGTTGTGGCGATAATTACCCCAAGGTATCCCAGTGAAACTAAATAAACTATATTTTTAATTGTGTTGTTCGCCTTCGCTAAGTAAATGTTTGGTTGTCCTTCCTTGTAATCCATTATTTTTCATATAATTTTGGTACCCACATTTAATCGCTTGTCTTCCCCTTTCATGGCTATTCACCTCAAATGAGTGTTCTATCCAGATTATCGCTTGTCTGAAGTAGGTCGCTTGTCTGAAATAGTTCCAATTTTGAATTAAAATTTCATTGAACTTGAATAATGTTACGCATTACGCAGGAACATTTCATATTGCTAACCAACTTACTCATGTCATCGACAGACGAAATTATTATGTTTAATGCCACGTCTACTGTCTATATCTTGAGTTAAAATTGTACGAGTTGTGTGTTTATTGCAGAGAGCTGATGGCGACGGATGCGCCGTCCAATGTGGCGGGGCTAGCGCTTCCAGGGGGGGCGGCCGCCTTCCGGGCACTCGTGTCTGCCCGCTTCTGTGCAGCCGTCTGGTGCCACGTCACTGACTGCGATGAGGTCTTCAACTACTGGGAGCCGCTGCACTACCTCAGTAATTACTGCTTTATAACACATTCTGTAGAGTAAACAAAATCAGCTTAACCCAAAGATATTCAAATACAAGAGATATGCTACGGTGTCCGCCCGACTGTATTTATTCAGGTTTAAATAGAAATACTGAAACCAGTTAATATATTCATATGAATATTTTGTTTTAATAGTTGTCTTTCAAATGGGAGTTTTTTTTTTCACTATCATACACAAAAATAATCAGTATTTTATGATAAATTCTCAGTGTTCGCATATGTTATGTATTTTAAATTAACACATTTTCATTATTTATGCAAGGTTTTTACGTATGTTCTCATCTAATTTTATTTATGCATGACTTTGCCCAAAGACCTCCTTTTTCTTTAATATCTTGCACAGATAAGTTATTGGGCTGTTCACACAATAAAAAAAATTAGAGGAAATATTGCTTATAATAACCCAATCCATTGTAAATATTTGCAGTATTCGGCAGCGGCCTCCAGACCTGGGAGTATAGTGCGGAGTTTGCCCTGCGCTCCTACTCTTCGCTGTGGCTGTTTGGGGCCCCCGCGGCGCTCCTGGGCCATGCGGCTGGAGCCCCCATCGCCTTCTATGTCACCAGATGCGTTCTGGCCCTGGCAGCGGCCAGTGCTGACCTCTACTTTTACAAGTAACTTATTTAATTTGATGAACTGTGTTAAGTTACGTGGTGTAATGTTTTTGCCTTTTGTGTGTATTGTACAGTAGAATTCGGATATAACGACTTCGCTTATAACGGCTCACCGTTTTTAGCGACGACAATGTAAACTCAAGTTAGGTACTAGGAAAACATATCCGTTTAGTACGACTCCATTTTAAGTGACCAACTGCTTAAAGCGATCTATTTTAATGATAATTGAATGACCCGCAGTTTTTTGTTTAGAAAACCTATGCGTCTTGCCTACTCCCTACGCCCGGCTACTCCTCACGCGCTAACGTGGGGAGTAGCCGGGGCCATCATAATGGCGGGTCCAGCAGATCTGGATGCAAAATGGCATAACACCCCAAAAACAAAATATCGAAAATATTCTGTTACTGTTCAGCTAACATTGTGTTTGCAATTCCAGAGCTATCAGCCAGGAGTTTGGAGTGCAGGTGGCCCGCCTGTGGTTGGCCCTGACACTGCCCAGCGCTGGGGCCTTCATCAGCTCAGCTGCACTGCTGCCCAGCTCCTTTTGCGGGATCCTCAGCACCGTGGCACTAGCCGCCTGGTGGAAGAGGAACTATCCCGTGGCAGTGGTCGCGGTGGCCGTCAGCACGTTGCTGGGTGAGAAAACTACACATAACCTCAAATACTGGCTGCTTTATTTATGTATTTACTAGCTGAAGTCCCCGGCGACGCCCGGACTTTACACAGAGTTTTCGAAATCAAATGTAGACAGTGAACTTCCTTTGCATACAAATCAAATATACACCGCCCGCTTGCCAGCCTGCTCGACAGACATTCTTATTTATTTATTAATTTTCAGGAAATCGACAGTTTACATTTATTTCAGTTTGTACATAATATTAAATAGCCAAAATAAAACCAATTATGGATTTCCTCCTTGTGACTTTACTTGTACTGAGACAGCATAATAAGAATGTAAATTAATTTTATAAAAAAGCAATATGAATCCAAAAATTATATAAAACAAAAAACCAAAAATATAAAACAATTTTTTTCTTATATAAAATGAAACATTACTAAACAAAAAATCTATCAATACATTGGTAGCCATAGAGAGAGGTTGTACATATAAATCAAATCATAACAGAAATATAAAACGATAAAAACATAACATTATTCATAAAAATTTTAATTTCATTAAATTTTTTATTTCATAAAAAAAAAAACATAACATTATTCACCATCAGAGAAATATTCTTTTACGGACCTCTTATATTTGGTAAGTTCGCAATTGAAAATGTCCACATTGGATAATACGTTATTATAACTATTGCATAGTCTGTTCAGGCAAGAATTCTGCTTACAGTTTGTCTTGCATTGATCCACCCTGAATAGGACAGAAGAGCGTGTTGAACGTGCAGGTACATTGAAATGAACTTTATTTAGCAACTCTGGGCATTGAATATTATTGTTAACTACTTTATACAGGAATAGTGCATCCATATGATGCCTTCGTACACTCAATGAATCAATTGTAAAGTGTGAAGCTGCCTCTGCATAATTATTAAATCTTACAAATGACTTATAACAAAGATATTTTAGGAATTTGTTTTGAATTGCCTCGATTTTGTTTATGTGGATTTTGTAAAATGGAGACCAAACAACTGATGCAAACTCCAGATGACTCCGTACATAGGCAAAGTAGAGTTGCTTAATGATATTGATGCTATTAAAAAGTTTTGTGTTTCTTATGATGAAACCTAACATTTTAGCAGCTTTATTTGTGATTTGTTGTATATGAAGGTTATATTGTAGTTTTCTATCAAGGGTTATTCCAAGATCACGAATATCTGAGACTGTTGCAATGTTGTTGTTATTTATAGAATAATTTTTATTTCTTGAAAAGGTAATGTGATGACATTTTGAGACATTTAGAAATAGTTGATTTTGTTGGCAATAGGTAAATATATTGTTTAAATCATGTTGTAAATTGACACAATCATTTTGACTTTTTATTGACTTGTATAGCTTGGCATCATCCTCCTCTATATATATTATATATTTCAACCAACTTACACAAAACCTTAACACATTATATACCTAAACCTTGCTCGTAAATCACTCTTATCTATTAGTGAAAACCGCATGAAAATCCGGTCAGACAGACAGACGCGGCGGAGGACTTTAATTTATAATATGTAGAGATAGCTGTGTGTGACACCTACATAAAAAAATATTACTATTATTTTTACTAACACTGACCATTTCTTTTTCATCTTCCAGGTTGGCCGTTTGCCGCCTTATTGGGACTTCCGATTGCGATAGACCTGGCCTTCCGCCAGCCCGGCCAGTGGCTGACCCTCGTCCGCTGGAGCCTCTTCAGCGTCACCTTCGTCCTCGGCCCTGCAGTCCTGGTGGACTCTGTGTACTACGGCCGTCTGGTCATCGCACCCTGGAACCTCATCAAGTACAACGTCCTGACTGATCATGGGCCGGATCTGTATGGGACGGAGCCGTGGACTTTTTACTTCGTAAATGGCTTCTTGAATTACAATATTATTTGGGTAAGATACTTTGAAAATATGATTAACGACATTGGAAAGGTAAAAGGGGACACTTTTTGCAGATTTTGTGAATTTTCTTAGATATTTCATAAATATTTGCAATTTTCACCTATACCTATACGAAGGCCACAGGCTAATGTAGAATTTGCCATCAGTGCATAAAGGCTAAAAAGCTACTCCTAACCTAAGAAAAAGGAACAATAAAAATAAAATAAATAATTAAAAAACTGTACCAAATCTCTAATCAAAATGTATTTTTTCCATAAATTTGTGAATATTTTTTATGTCGCAACCGTTTACACCATAGGTTCTCAACGTGGGCGATAGCGCCCCCTTTTGGGCGTTTGAGACTTTCAGGGGGGCGGTAGAAGACCCAGAAAAAATTAGGGGGCATTTAGATGGCACAGTAACAAAATGGTCTAAAATAGACAAAAACACGTTAATCACATACTAATAAAGCAAAGTAAACTATAATATTGGTTAAATTTCGTTATTGTATGTATTGTAATAATTCACAGCCGAATATTCGGCGACACTTAGTACATTTCACGTGTGACAGGTTCCGACCTGCATCATTGAAGTTTGTGTTGTAACTACCAATGTGTTTCATTTGCGAGCAGATCGATTCACAACACGCATTATTTGTTGATTGTTACATCAAATTTTGTTACTTATAGTTTGTAATCGTCTGTTTGTTCGCGAAAAGCTTTACGAAATGGCACCATTTAATTAAAAAATCACGTATTTGGGAATATTATGAAATTTGTAGTGAAGACAATAAATATTAACCACTCAGCAACATAAGCAGATATACACGTTAATATGCCGACATCAGTTAAGTACAATAAGCGTGTTTACACGTCAACGCGTATGTTTATACAGAAATCGTCATAACTCCGTTATTTTTCTAGTGACATCCCTAAAACAAAAAGGAGAAGCTCCATAATAAATCAAGCTACTCATCACTATTCAAGATGTCCATAGAAATAGATAAAAAAAATCTTTTCTGTCAGATACATGACAGACCGCCAAATTGCCTATCCACTGTTCGACATCGTTATTTTTTTATTAAATATTCTTGTATGAAATGATAAAAAAACGAGTTGACCAAATTGTTTATTATACACTAGCTGGGTTACCCGGCTTCGCTCAGGACAATAAGATAGTGTTCTGGAATGTTGCACAATGATGTTCCCGATTTCCTATTCCTGATCATTCCACGACATACTCCGCCACTCCTTCCACAACTTTCTACAGCTCTATGGAACCTTCTAGAACTTTCCGGAAGACTGTTCTAGAAATTTCAAGAGGGCGAAATTTTCAGCCCTTATATCTTTAAGAGCACGCCCTTTAGGTAAAAACGGATACCCTTATTCCCTAGGGGGGATAGAGATCTACCACACCATATAACTCCCTTGATCGAACCGGGACTCGTTTCTGAGTTTTTGCGAACTGCACGTTTTTTTGGACTTTCTTTTATAATATATGCCACATTCAAATAAATAAAATGTTACTCCTTACATGTCCTTTCCCCTCCAGCGTTCCACTTCCACCTTATCCGCCACCGCTCTCCTGCTCCCCCGTCCCGCCAAACCCCCAGGCACTGCATTTCTTGACTCCTTTCCCGCCCGGCCCGTAGCCGAAACTTTTTTCTAATACTAACAATTTTAAACTCGTGATATCTTTCTAATTAAATATCCGAATTGAAAAATTCAAAAAGTTAAATAAAGGTGTTGAAGTTGTCTTGAATGTGAAGTAATTTATTTTGATAAGGATTAAAACCAAGATACAAATAAATAGCGTTTTCAAGCGGCGACATTTTAATTAAATTTTTAAAATAAAAGAATACTTATTGTGGCATAACCATAATAGTTAGATATATGCTGTCGCGACCTTTTTTGTAAATAATGATGTGTTCTATAAAGTCGTAGTACATTATTTTATTCTATCATTAATAGTTTTCGCAGCGCACGCGATTTAAAGAATAATTTAGGTAATTTTTTTACACCCTGGGTTACATTATTGAAGTTTTAGTAAGGATGCCTATTTTTTTTTAAATATAATATAGCCTATGTCACCCAGAGATAGTGTAGCTTCCTAACAGCGAAAGAATTTTTCAAATCGGTTCAGTAGTTTCGGAGCCTATTCGATGCAAACAAACACACAAACAAACAAACAAATATTACCTCTTTATATAGTGTAGTAGATTTATAAGATAGAATAAATATTGTATTTTATATAATCCGTGATTTTAGTACCGTTTTCACATAAAAACATCAAATGAGTCATTTTTTCATTTTTTTTATGTTTGCATTTTAAATTTTAATGTTTACAAATGTTAATATTTATTTGTAACATAACAATTTGCAAGCTTATTTCATATCCTTTCAAAAACAGTTTTTAGTATTCAGCTAAGTTCGGAAATGTTTAATTTATAGAGCTTTAATTGTGAAGCGGAAATAACATAAAGTTTTCGTAAGTATGACATGTCGTTTAAGACGTAAAAAGTGCATATTCGCGATGTATCGGAGTGGTTAAATATTAAATTTATATGCATTTTTTTCATAATTTGGTATTCGGTATTCAGCCGAATTGTTCGCAATATTCGTCCGAATACCGAATAGTAAAAAAAGTAGCCGAATAGGTTGAATACCGAATAGTAGCCGAATATTCTTGGCATTTCTAATTATTATTACATATTAAGAATTGATACTATTATATATGCAACATTAGCAGCAACCCTGTACTTAAAATTCATAAAGTTTACATTGATAAATTGTTTTTAAATTTAAAAAAAGTTAAATATTGCAATCTGTCTTATGTGGCAATTCTTCTATTTGACTTCCTCAACACAGGCTGCCAGATGTGGAAAGGCCAACTCTTTAATTAATATTTATATTTTAGTTTTGTCTTAACAATAAATTGTGATTTTTTATCTAGCTGATGGCTCTGCTGTGTCCCCTGCTGCTGATCTCCTACCACCACCTCCCAAACAGCCGTCCGCGGGCCTTCTTCTGCAAACCTTACATGCTCAGTCTCCTTCCTCTCTACTCCTGGCTGGCCGTGTTCTTTGCACAACCGCATAAGGAGGAAAGGTTAGTCTAGTATTGTTGTAGCTGATGGCCCTACTGTGTCTAACCTAACTTAATAGTAGACAAACTAATCTAACTTAATAGTAGTCTAACCTAACTTTAGTAATCTAACCTAAGTTACGTAATTCCAGATTCCTATTCCCCGTGTACTCCATGATATGCCTGTGCGGCGCTGTGGGAGTGGACTGCATGCAGAAGTTGTACTTCCGACAGCGGCCGCTGGTGGCACGTCTGTTTGGGGGGCGGCAGGAGGCGCCCGGGGGCCATTACGCCCAGCGCACTACCCACCTGATGGTGGCCTTCATCGTTATCGCTACTACGCTGAGTGAGTTCATATATTTAAATTGCTTTATAATAATTGTGGGTTATGTTATTTCACAATTTATTTATTAATTAATAATATACAGTGTATTTGTGGCATATCTTAATGGTGGATACTTCCCCACCTCCCTCTTTCCAATCTCCTTCCCCACCCCTCTACCTTCTGCCTCACAACATACCCAAAACATACCTCACAATATTTTTCTATTTGGGAGGCGGGTATGGGTATGGAACCATTTATAAGATAACTAGCACCTCTGCTATAGGTCACCCCAAATGATTTGGTGACTTAGCAGGGGTGCCAGGGTTCATGAGGTGTGGTTTGGCCAGGTCTTGGTGGTGGATGCATCTGCCCACCACCTATATAGCAGGCCGGGAGAGACTGGTTGAGGGAGACCTTTTGACATCTCTAGCCGGATTCTTTGAGAACATTGCCTTGTTTGGCACTCCTGGAGATGTTGATCCCCAGATTCCTACCCACCCCTCATATTTGCATCTCTCCCTAGCGCACCAAGTGAAGTGTTCCCTCATGTTGGAGAAGGTTCAGAAGAAATTTCTGAGATTTCTCTACCTGAGGGAGTATGGCTTCTACTCGTGGCTCTACCCTACCGACATTCTCTTGGGCAAGCTCGGTATGAACCATCTACGGGTAAGGAGGGATATGCTCATTGTAACACATTTGTTCAGACTGATTCGTGGATGGTTTGAAAATTTAACCATCATGGAGAGCATTAGTTTCTATGTTCCCGATGGTTATTTATTTATGGACATATAGTCCATTAACAATATAACAATAACACGAATAAAAAAAAGAGATGACAATGAAAGGAGAGTACTTATAGATGAGGAGCATTGACAAAATACAGATAATATAAAAATACATAATAATATTTGGCTGATTTATAAAGCGCCGTTTTCGTGAAAAATCACCTCAAGGGCGCACATATAAAATAACTACAAGTAGCTTGAAGATGGATTTAAAAGGCTTTAAAAAATCACTTAAATTATCGACTGCCGAAAGTCATTTAGGTTTACACCAAAAAAATTCGATGCTTTGATTTGCGTTGACAAGTCTCGACACTCTGGATAAAGGAGAATGATATCCATAATTAGTAGAATGTTGATCTCCGTCACCGACAGCATAGACTGTTTTTATCTCTCGGCTTGCAGAATTAATTTGCCGATGGTCATGCCATTCGGATGAGTTGTCTTGTTGTTAAATAGAATCACTTCGAATATCGATATGTTTAACATCAATGAAGCACAATTTAGATGGCAAGCTTTGTGGCTATTAGTCTGATTGTGCTTCATTGATGTTTAAATTGCTTATATCTTATTATTTTTAACTTTAACGCTATGTAACTTTAATTTTTTAATGTTTTTAAAATGAATAAACTAAATTGAATTGATTAAAAAACAAACTCCTTCCTTTCCTCAAAAGACCTTCCACAAAGCATCCCCAAAGATGACGTAGGTCCGAGGGAAATTATTTTCCTCAGAGGAACTAGATGGTTGATTGCGCGGTATTTACATGAAAATAAATGCGGTATCCATTATTATAATATTTTAAACTCTGTATAATTCCAGGCGTATCACGCAGTGTGGCCCTGTACCGCAATTATCATGCCCCGATGGACATCCTGCGCGGGCTGTCTGAAGAGCTGGGGCTGCCCAGCGTCACGGTGTGTTACGGCAAGGAGTGGTACCGCTTCCCTTCCTCCTTCCTGTTCCCGGATCCGCGCTATAAGGTCGGCTTCCTGAAGACGCATTTCGACGGAATGCTGCCGGCGTATTATTCCAATGCGGAAAATGGTGAGATTTTTTTTCCTCGATTTCAAGATGTTGTTAACATTTTTCTTTCCTTCTTAATTAATGCCTTTCCATTACAAAACAGTCAGTGACAAAAGTGGCAAAAAATAATGGTTTGCAAGTAGAACAACCAAAGTAATAACTCACCTAACCTAACCTAACCTATTGTTTTATCATGTTCTGTTTTGAGGAAAATAACTCCCCTCAGGGCCTAGGTCATCTTTAGGGATGCTGAGTGGAGGTTATTTTAAGGTTTCAGTGTGTCAAGGAGTGAAGTTTGTCTGTAAATATTTTGTTGAGTATGTATTATTTAAAACACATTTATTACAATTTAGGAGCTAGATATCGGTACCGCTGCCCCGGGAACCATTTGTTATAGAACCAACACCCCTGCCTTAGGTCACTCCAAGTGGTTCTCTACATTTTGTGACTTAGTAGGGGTGCCCGGGTTCATGTGGTAAGGTTTGTCTAGGTCTTGGCAGTGAATGTGTTTGCCGATCGACTACATGGTGGCCAGATTCAGAGAGACCTAACCTGTACAGAGACACGTGTACAGAGACACGCTCTTAAATTCGCTCCCTTTTAAAAATTAAATAAGTTAAACAATCTAAACGTTTTTGACAAAAAACAGTGCTCATACACACAGAATTGCACTAGCAGTGAAGTTGAGAAGTTTCAAGTTGTTTTAGAACGTCAGTGTTTACCTAAATCTGATTTTTATAAGACTGAGTTGCTGTCATAACAATAATTTGACTATCACCGATCATTTAGTCCGAACTCTGTGTGTGTTGTCTGTGTATACTTGACAGTTTGACAGCTGAGCCTATAAACTCCGCCTACACAGCGCAGGGCCGCTAAACCTTTTTCAAACCACACATCTCGAAGCAGTAAAAAAAAAAAAAAAAAATGGACACCTGTGATACATACTCCTTTATCACTGCTGCAAACAACATTATTAACTCTTTACATACCACCATAATGGATCCAACAAATAAGTTCACCAAAGAACAGATGGGGAAATTATCTCCAAAACTTTCGGAACTACTGGGCAATATAAGCCTTGTTGCAGCGAGAACGGGCTTTTTGGAAGGTGAACTGAAAACATACCAACGCATCTCCGAAAACCAGCCGCTCCAGCCTCCGCCTCAGTCCCTGCCAACTGGGACACAAGTAGCCCAAATGTGCGAAGCAGCCGACGAGTTAGAAGAAAGAAAGGTGAGAGCCAAAAATTTAATTATTACAAATGTGCCCGAAAGTGTCATGGTGAATCAAATGGACCGGATTAAACAGGATAAAGTGGAAGTTTTAAAAATTCTCAACAAAATCGATACCACACTCGTTGAAAACTCTGTCAACGTCTTCCGCATTGGCGTAGTAAAACCAAATAAAATAAGACCAATGAAAATAATCCTTAATGATCCGTTGATTGTATTAAACGTATTGCGTAGAAAAAATATAGCTCTAACTCACACCGATTGCAAAATCTATTCCGACCAAACCCCTCTACAGAGGCAATACCTAAATGATCTTAGACAAACCCTGGCAAACCGTACCCTGGAAGGCGAAGTCGGACTTACTATAAAATTCATAAATAATAAGCCAGCAATAGTAAATGTCTCAAAAAACTAAAATCCACTATTGGATATGGCCTAACTAACCGAAAATGCCGGACCAAATGCCCTGATAAAATCAAAATCTATTATCAAAATACACGAGGACTTCGTACAAAACTGCATGACCTTAAAGTAACGGTACCTTTACACGGACATGATGTATTTATCCTTACTGAAACATGGCTCGTTCCAGAAATAAAATCTCCTGAACTTGGTTTTACAAACCACAAGATATTTCGCCGTGACAGAAACCCAAAATCCAGTACTAAATCCAGAGGAGGCGGAGTTTTGATTGCAATCAAGGAAAATATATCCGTGAAAAAACTAAGCACGAAAAATACCTCACTGGAGCAACTATTTGTACAAATTGTTACTCCCATGGAAAAAATCATCATTGGAACTGTATACATACCACCAAACTCCGACATCCAAACCTACAAGAAGCATTGCGAAGACATCGAATTTCTTATGTCAAAAAATCCTACATCGAAAATAATTATCGTCGGCGATTATAATCTTCCCAATTTGAAATGGAACTCTAGTGACAATGGTTATATTACTAACGAAAGTTCTAACGACCCAGCACGTGAAGTGATAGATATGATAAACTATTTAAATTTGCATCAACACAATTTTATACCTAATATATGTGATCGCCTTCTAGATCTTGCCCTATCAAACAGCTCTAAACTGTGTGTTGAAATGTCAGACGATCAGCTCGTACCGGTGGATAATTATCACCCCCCCTTACACATTATATTAAATATGTACACAAACAAACCACCACTGAAACAAACAACACTCAACTTCAAAAATGCCGATTACGATTCCATTAACTACCAACTCGCTAATACAGATTGGTCTTTCTTGACTAATAACAGTGATAGCGAACAAATACTAGAAAAACTCTATGAAACATTTTCTGAAAATATAAAATCACATGTCCCCTCATATACACCAAAACTCAGAACATATCCAATTTGGTTCTCCACAGACCTTATACTCTTACTGAAACAAAAAAAACAGCTACACAAAATTTTTAAACTCACTCAACAAATCACCGACTACTCAAACTTCTCAGAAACAAGAAAGAAATGTAAAACACTATCTAAACTATGCTATAAAGCACACATCACCTCCGTTGAGAAAACTGCGCTAGGAACAAAAAATCTTTGGAATTTTGTTAAAAAATTAAACAATGAAAGTACAGACTACCCCCCCACAATGCATTATGATGGAAAAATAGCCAATAGCACCTTTGATATTGTTAATTTGTTTGCGGATCATTTCCAAAGTGTATACGAAGGTGAAATATCAGATAACAACGTACCATCATACACATATCAAAACACAATACATCTACAGAACTACACCATTACACAGGAATCATGCTTAAATAAAATCATTTCACTTGACCCTAACAAATCTGCAGGCCCAGATAACATCCCACCAATATTTTTCAAACAATGCGCATCTGCAATATCCGGTCCACTCACCACATTATTTAACCGCTTACTTTCTTCTGGACATTTTCCAACCCGTTGGAAATCTAGTTATATTACCCCGATTCTCAAAAAAGGTGACGACACTGACATTAAAAACTACCGTCCTATATGTATACAATCAGCGCTCCCGAAAATCTTTGAATCCCTTGTTCTTGATTTAATTTATCCATCAATATTAAAAGTAATTGATAAAAACCAACACGGATTTGTTTCCGGTAGGTCAACTGCTACCAACCTGTTACTTTACCATAACTATATTACAGAATCTTTTACAAAAAAAAAACAAGTTGACAGTATCTACACAGATTTTTCAAAAGCTTTCGACAAAGTATCACATAAAATATTACTTAGTAAATTGTATGCCTTAGGACTGAGAGGCAAGTTGTTGGATTGGTTCTCAAATTATTTGTCTAACAGAATCTTATTTGTTAAAATTAAACATTCTTTATCTAAGTTATTATATGCAACTAGTGGTCTACCGCAAGGGAGTCATCTCGGCCCCATCCTTTTCTTAATATTCATAAATGATATCATAAGCTGTTTCAACGATGTAGAAGTTCTGCTTTTTGCCGATGACATCAAATTATACAAAGAAATATCCAATATAGGTGACTGCCTAATCCTACAGTCAAACATCGACAAATTGCAAAATTGGTGTGTCACAAATAACTTGTTCCTCAATATCGATAAATGTAAGACACTAACGTTTTGTCGAACAAAGACCCCACTATCTTTCAAATACACAATAGATAACAAAATCTTAGAAAAAGTCAATGAAATTAGAGATCTTGGAGTTGTGTTTGACACGCAATTAAATTTTATAAATCACATACAACAAATAACCAACAAAGGCATGAAAACACTAGGATTTATAATTAGAACAATCAAAGACTTTAACTCGTTAGAAGTTATTAAAATGGTATATTTGTCACTCGTACGCAGCTTGTTGGAATACAATTCCATAGTTTGGTCCCCATATTATCAAATTCATATAAAAAATATCGAAAGAGTGCAGCACAAATTTTTAAGATTTATTAACTTCAAGCTACACATACCTATTCAACACATTAACTACACATCCTTACTAAATACACTTAAATTGCATTCCCTAGAAAACAGAAGAAAAATAAATGACCTAACTTTTTTGTTTAAAATTATTCATTCTGAATTAGATTGTTGCGAACTCCTGCATCTCATCGATTTCAGGGTACCCAATCGAGCAACAAGGCAAAATGTTTTATTCTACAACAATAATTTTGGGACGAACTACCATATACATGCACCTATTTCTCGACTTCACACATTAGGAAACAAATTCACCTCTAATATCGATGTATTTAACACAAGTTTACCATTATTTAAGAAATACCTGAACGACACTTTTATGTAGAATATTTTGATATTTAAGGGGCATCACATAGGGGCTAATGCATTTATTCGTATAATTCTATATTAATACACAATGTAAAAACTTGTTGCCATTTTATTTTTATGTATCTTGCATTTTGTCATGTATTTACAACTTACAACTTACAAACTTTCTCCTTTATTGTAATGTATTATCTTTCCTTAATTTATGTGTATACTCTTTATGACGTGTACTAGTTATTTTTTATAGTTTATCTTTTGTTTTTAAAAACCTGTCTCTGTATTATAAACATGTAATGTAAAAGCCCACCAGGGCGTTGAAAATTAATAAATAATAAAAAAAAAATAATAATAATAAACCTCTCCAGCTGGACTCTCTCGACCCATCGCCTCGCACCGCAGTTTATTTATTTATTTATCTATATAAAGTATATTTACATTAAGTTTTTCGATGCCTGTCTCACTAGGATATACCTGTGTCGAGGGATGGTCCGTCATTTCTGGACATATTGGCCCCCAGATTCCTATCCACCCCTCATACCTTTTTCCTTCCCAGAACTTCCTATCCTTTCTTTCCCTAAAGAGTCCCTCCACACAGCATCCCCAAAGATTACGTAGGCCCCAAGGGAATTTTTTTCCCGGGGCCTCCTGTGTGGAGCTAATTTAAAAAAAAATAACAAAAACAGAGGGGGTACGGTTTTGTTTTGTAAAATTTTTAACATTTCGTATGTTTCCAGCCACTAAACTCTCACCGGACCACTTCAACGACATGAATCTTGAAGACAAACGCCAGTATACCGAAATCAACAGCTGCCACTACCTCGTCAGCTCCACTGTCGGGGAACCCTCGACCGTGGAGCCAGACTACTCCCTAGACACCGATAGGTGGACCATGATCACCTCTCTGCCGCTCCTCGACCCGGAGAAATCCGACAAGTTCTTCAGAGCGTTCTACGTACCATTGCTTTCCGATATGCACACAGTGTTTGGTGAAATACAATTGCTAAGGAGTACTAAAATTAAAGTCACTTGAGGCTAGTTTGAAGCTGTTGATGATGATGTTGAGGTCAATATTGATTTTGATGATGTTGATGTCGGTTTAACGTTGATCATGGATAACAAAAACAATGGAGATGAGCCATGAACCATTATTATTAAAGTCGTTAACATCGTTCGCCCATATTACCGTAAATCGTATCTATGCACAGCGGCACTCTGCTTTTGTTTCCATCTATACACCAGCATAACTTTCATTGCATAGCCACTTTGATAATCAGTGCTTGTTGGTCATAGTTCGGCGATACTTATATCTCTTTTGTTTCTATTATCTCTGATGTTGAGGACGGTGTTGACGATGATGTTTATGTCGGTGTTAATGTTGATGTTGAGGCCAATGTTGATGATGTCGGTGTTAATGTTTATGTTGATATTGATGTCGGCGTTAATGTTGAGGTCGATGTTGATGTTGAAGTCAATGCTGAAGTTGATGTCGATGTATCTATATGTTGATGTTGAGGTCAATATTGATGTTGATGTCAATGTTGATGTTAAGGTCAATTTTTATGATGTTTATTTTGTTGATGATGTTGAGGTTCATGTTAACATTGATGTTGAGCTCGATTTTGATGTTGATGTTGATGTTGATGTTGATGTTGATGTTGAAGTTGAAGTTGATGTTGATTGATATTGATGCCGAGTTTGATAATGTCATGTGTTGTTGAGGTCTATCAGATATTGATATTGATGTTGATCTTGATGTTAATGTTAATATTGCGGTCGAAGTTGAGGTCAATGTTGATATTGAGGTCAATGTTGATGTCTGTGTTGATGTTGAGGTCGTTGTTAGTATTGAGGTCGATGTTGATATTGAGGTCGATGTTGATATTGACGTCGATGTTGATACTGAGACGATGTTGATATTTAGGTCGATGTTTATATTGAGTTAAATGTTGATATTGAGGTCGATGTTGATACTGAGGTCGATGTTGATATTGAAGTCGATGTTGATATTGAAGTCGATGTTGATATTGAGGTCGATGTTGATATTGAGGTCGATGTTGATATTGAGGTCGACGTTGATATTGAGGTCAATGTCGATTTTGAGGTCAAGGTTGATATTGAAGTCGATGTTGATATTGAAGTCAATGTTGATATTGAGGTCGATGTTGATATTGAGGTCGACGTTGATATTGAGGTCAATGTTGATGTTGAGGTCGATGTTGATATATTGAGGTTGTCGTTGATATTGAGGTCGACGTTGATATTGAGTTCAATGTTGATGTTGAGGTCGATGTTGATATATTGAGGTTGTCATTGATTATGAGGTTGATGTTGATGTTGATGTCGATGTTGATATATTGAGGTTGTCGTTGATATTGAGGTTGATATTGATGTTGATGTTGATGTCGATGTCGATGTTGATATATTGAGGTTGTCATCGATATTGAGGTTGATGTTGATGTTGATGTCAGTGTTGATGATGTTGAGTTCGATGATGCTGATGATGAAGATGCTGGGCAAGCCTTATATCAGTGCAACTATGACAATCCATTCATCAATGAGGTGGTAGTGAATGGAGGTGTCATTTTTCTTTTGGTTTAACGTGAGTTTGTTTATGTAAATAATAGTGTTTCTTTCAATTTTTCCACTGTAATTGTACTATGACATATTGTTTGTTTGAAAGAATTTTTGCAAATAATTTTCAATAATTTTTTGATACAAAGGATTTTTCATACATTAAAAAAAATCCATAATAATTAAACAAAAATGATTTTGAATAATATTGGTTACAAATGATTTTTTCAATATTTTAAAATCAAAGCTTTATTTAAAATGAAGATATGTTTGGAAATATGTATAAAAAAAATATAATTAGCTTGTGAAAAGTAGATTAAATAGAAGATTATAAATAACGTACAAAGTAATTATTGATAATATTTTAAGCCCACCTTAATACTTTACAGTTTTCTTCGCAAATACGAATTTACAAATTAATATATAAATAGTTATTATTGATCTCTGACACCACAATGATATAATTATGTAATTAGAGTTTAATTGTATATTTTCTGAAATCAATAATTGAAAGACAGTTTACAAAAGCACTTCTAATGGTTAAAAAAAATGCCTAACGCTTGTAACTAGCACTAACAACATGCTAATTTTTTTTTTATATTTACCAAATATCATATTTAAGCAATTGTCACAAAAATTCATTTAACACACTCACGGACACACTGAGGTAAGAAAGGAGAGAAGGTGGCACTAGGTCGACCGGGCACAACACATCAAACAAACTCAACTGGGCACAATTAAACGTGGCTTACCGATACCGCACAAGAGTCCCAACTGCTTCCGTCTGGAGCCAGTGACTGTGGTATCCCCAATTGGGGTATGTTGCGAGGCTGAAGGTAGTGGGGAGGGGTAGGAGATGGGAAAGAGGGAGAAGAGGAAGTCCCTGGCTCTTCAAATCTGGTCGCCAAACACGGTTAAAGCGGTTTCAAACAAAATTTCAATTCTGAATGGTGGTCTTCCACCAGGGCAATACTGAGAGCATTTTCCACTCTAGAACGTGCCGCAAATATACTATATATTATTTTAAAATAAATTAATCGTGGTGTGATTTGATTTGATTAATTTGTGGTAATTAATCAAAAAAATCACACCAGGTTCGAACCCGCGACCTTCGGATTGCGAGTCAAGTCCTCCTACCCCTCGACCACGGATACTGTCAGTATAATTTCATCGCTCGGCGAGAGTAGACTGTACGTTTGTAAACTATATAGTGCGTAAACTATAAAGTGCTTATAATAAACCGCCGCCCCTTCCTGTATTGGATAACCAACACCTCTGCCAAAGGTCACCCCAGGTGGTTCGCTACGTTTGGTGATTTAGCAGGGGTGTCCGGGTTCATGGGGTGAGGTTTGTCTAGGTCTTGAAGGCGGATGGCCAGGACACATTGAACCCCAGATTCCTACCTACCCCTTAAACCCTTTTCCTTCCCAGAACTCTCCTCTCCTTCCTTTCCTAAAAAAAACATCAAGACATTCTGTTTTTTTTTTTTTTTAATCGTATTTTTGAAACCCTGGCGATTTTTTTAAAAATTCAATCCAAAAAATGAGACCATTTTTTATAAACCGGAAAGACGGGACATAATTTTATGGGTGCGACAAAACGACAATTACATAGCCGAAAATCATTTAAAAAAAAAGAACGTTTTCCACACGAATACTTATAAATTGTACGGGGTTCTCTTCGTAACATCTGTAAAAACACCGCCATCTTTATCAAAAAATCAAACCAAAGGATAAGTTCGCATAGAACAAACAATAAATGTAGTGAACGTTAAACGCAAATTCAAAAATTCGCCGGAAATCAAAGTGTTGCCATATAAAAAAAAATTAACCAGTGTGGAATTTTACAAAATTAAGGAAACATAATCAGAGACAGGGAATTTTCATGTAGTGACGTCACGAGCTCAAATAATGGATTTATTTATTTAAAAATAAATAAAACTATACATTTCTAAAATTTTTTACTAACATTTTCATAATCTTAGTAAAAAAATCTATCCACACGATTTTTTCCAAGTTGTTATGAAATCCATGCAAGTGGCCTATTACATAAATTAAATAGAAAAAAAACACACTAAACACATTTTTACTACCTAATGTAAGTCGCATAGCTTGAAAAATATTATTTATTTTATCGCATGTTACAATGACATTTATTCAAAGTCAATATTTAATTTTGTTTTAATTATCTCCATCTCTACTAATTTGGACAAATCAGGCAAATAGTTGGCCTAATGTTTTGCCAGTGTACCGCTAGATGGATGGGCGTCACAATCTTAAATCCGCCCTACACATGCCCCGCATGTTGTGCTTTGTTACCGCAAGCTGGCGATAAAAGTCTCATAGAAAATGTACGTGTGACCATCTCCTCTCCTTTCTTTTCTCCATGGAAGGACACTTGCCGGAAAACAGAGGTTCGTGATGTGTTACAAGCTATTACGTGTCTTTCGTCACAGGACACATGTTTTGCAAAGTCAATGTAAATTAATAATGATCGTTTTTGGGTGTGACACTATCAAGTATAAAAGTGTTTGCATTGGGATACTATCAAGTGTAGAAGGGATAAAAATGGACAGGTCACATGTATTTAAAACTTTACTTCCCAGTCAGTTTTGTCGTATCGCTTCTCCGATAAAAGACGTGACATATCATATCTCCTCTAAAACAATCTCAATAGACATTGTCTCTGCAAATGCTTTAATTTATCTTTTCTTTGATTTTACCCAAATTGCCAAAGCTCGAATATAGTACCTTATATGTACACAAATCTCATCATCAATGATACAGCCTTTATAGTAGGTACAAGCCAAACTTAAATGCCGACCTGAACTTGGTATAATACATTCTCGCGCAGGTACAGTCAGTCACTTTACTGACTTAACCACTCCGATCTATCGCCAATATGCATTTTTTACGTCTTAAACGAAATGACAGATTTACAACAACTTTGTGTTTTTTCCGCTTTACAATTAAAGCTCTATATATGAAACATTTCTGAACGTAGCCGAATACTGAAAACTGTTTTTGAAAGGTTACGAAATAAGTTTTCAAATTGTTATATTACAAATAAATATTATTATTTGTAAATATTAAAATTTAGAATGCAAACATAAAAAAATGTTAAAATGACTCGCATGATGTTTTTGTGTGAAAACGGTACTAAAATCATGGATTATGTAAAAAACAATACTTATTCTATTGTATAAATGTATAATAAACAATTTGGTCACATCACTTTTTTATCATTTCTTACAAGAATATTTAATAAAAAAAAGAACAATGTCTAACGGCGGGAGGCGATTTGTTGGTCTACCATGTATCTGACAGAATAGGTTTTTTTTTGTATTTCTATGGACAGCTTGAATAGTGATTGGTAGCTTGATTTATTATGCAGCTTCTCCTTTTTGTTTTAGGGATGTCACTAGAATGATAACGGAGTTATAACGATGTCTGTGGAAACATATGTGTTGACGTGAAAACACGCTTATTGTATTTGACTGCTATTGTCATAACGTTGTCTGCTTACGTTGCTGAGTGGTTAACAATGACCGTAAGCGAAAGAGAAAGATGCGTAAAACATACGTGCGACAGAGAGAGGCATACCTTTTTTCAGACCTTAAACTCATCTATTGCAACTATTTCTGTATTAACGTTGGGTCGGCATTAACGTTTGGCACTTACCATACCTTTGAAACATCTTGGTGTTGCCATTTAAAGAAATAAAAACAATTGCAGCACTTCCTTGTGAGACTGTAATTTTATGATCTTTTTGCATTTATTTCTTTTAATGTGCTAAAAATCTATGCATCTATGCAGCTCAAAGTTTTTAAAGACAAAATTATATAAATGATAAAATACTTACAAATAAATGGTAGATTTTCACCTGGCGATGCCTTTTGATTGATAAAGAATTCCATTTTATGACCACTGGAACGCTTTTTGCCACAATATGACACAATTTAAAATGCCTCGGATTGCTTTGCTGCCA
Organism: Limnephilus lunatus; assembly: GCA_917563855.2. NCBI lineage: Eukaryota > Metazoa > Arthropoda > Insecta > Trichoptera > Limnephilidae > Limnephilus > Limnephilus lunatus. Next base: position 5,654,884 of record OU830593.1, on the reverse strand, counting down.
ATTTTGGCAAATTTTCCCTTATTTGTAAGTAATTAAGTAGAAGTTTACGTTTTTATAAAACAATTTATAAATCCTATGAATATGTGATAATCGACAAAATATAGGTGAATTCATTGGCTGTATAGAACTATAATCAGTTTGTATGTCTTCATATTCAAATTCGGAGGAATGATTTTTTTAATGCGGGCGCAAATATTCATATAATCACCAAAAAATCTCGGGCAATCGGAGAAAAAAGTTTTAACTTGCGCTGTCGCTCCAGTGGTTAACTTAGTATAAATTTGTACCAAAGCAATGTCTTTTTGGATACTCATTTATTAGTTTTAAGACAAAGATTAATATTATGTAGTAGGAGTGAAAATTTCTGATTTCTTTTAGAATTTTATTATTAATTTTATATTCTGTTTAATTTACGAAAAAATGTTAACCTTTTTTGGTATATAATCCACAAGCCACCGCTTGCCACAAAATTTTTAATAGACATAAATTTTGAAAAGTTAACTACTTTTAAACTTAATTACCGAAAAAAACATCGTTTTCAGTCGGAATAGACGAAAAAATATGTATTAGAATAAGTTAACAATAATAATCAAAACGAAAATATGAAAGAGACTAAGACACAGAAAAACAGAAAAAGACAATGGTCGCAACTGGGACTCGAACCCAGACCTCTCCGTCTAACCGGGACGAGTGCTTTAACCAATTTCGCTATTGCCACCTTCTGTCAAAACGTCATAATTGTGGTTAAGTGAGTCCCAGTGTGACCATTGTCTTTTTCTGTTTTTCTGTGTCTTGTTCTCTTTCATATTTTCGTTTAGATTATTATTGTTAACTTATTCTAATACATATTTTTTCGTCTATTCCGACTGAAAACGATGTTTTTTTTCGGTAATTAAGTTTAAAAGTAGTTAACTTTTCAAAATTTATGTCTATTAAAAATTTTTAGTTAGGCAATAATTTCCATTATTGCCTAACTAAATACGCATGAATTACTTAATTTACCTAAACTAAGAACCTAATAACCTATTTTGTGAACGCAAATAGTTGTTTTTTGTAGTAAATGTTGAAATGAAGTGTGATTTCAATAATCCGTGCTTAAAATGCGGCGGCTTATGAATTATAATTTTTTTATAACCTAAAAATATGGGATAAACGGTGAATTTTAGGTGGATTCATTTGCATTTTAAACCGCAGTAAGCAGTTCATATGTTTCTAAATTAATATTTGGAGTTTTGATCGTTGCCGAATCGAAAACACTTGCAAATCTCTATCGCTCGAGTGGATAAGATTTTCCAAGGGACGGGAAAAAACTTCTCATACAAGAACTTCATCAGTGAGTTTCACTGCATAATAATATTAATGACTAAATAAAATACCCTAAGAGAAACATTCTGTCCAAACGGTTATACAAAAATGGTGACTAAGTTGGAACCAATATTTATCACTTATCATATAAACTGAACAACAACCATTGAAATCGCCGCCATTTTTGTATAACCGTTTGGACAGAATGTTTGGTGTGAATTTGGATCGGTGCGCCAAGTCTTTTTTATAGTCATTGGCCATCCCAAAAGTTGGGCTAGTGTCCAATTAGTGAAAACGGTCGATTATTTATAGTGCGTACTTACAAAATATGCTAAAAATTAAAACATGTATTTGGTAAATACAAACAAACACCAATTTCATTTTTTTGTAAAAATTTTTTTTTTTTTTTATGTGAAATACTGCGCTGCCTGGAGCCAGTGAGACTGGCATCCCCAAATGGGGTATGTTGTGAGGCTGAAGGTAGTTGGGAGGGGAAGGAGATGGGGTAGAAGAAGGTGGAGAAGCACCTGGCTATTCAGATCTGGTTACCAAACACGGCTAAAGCCATTTCAAGCAACTTTTCCTATCTGAATGGTGGTCTTACTCCTGGGCGATACTGATGGTATTTTCCACTCTGGAACTTGCCGTAAATATCCTATGTATTATTTTTAAATGCATAAATTGTGAAATATCACAAATTAATAAAATAAAATTTATTTGCGCATGCCGAGATTTGATCCCACGACCTTTGGATTGCGAGTCAAGAGCATTACCCCTCGACCACGGAGGCCGTCAATATCTTAACTCCTGAAGAAGATAGAATACACCACATAAAATGGCAAAATGCTTTCCAAACGTACTTAAAATAATGTAACTAATAAATAATATTTGACCAATGTTTATTAGAAATGTAACATTTAAAAAAAAAATGGCAATGTTTTATGTGAACTTACAAATTATGTTTTTTTAAGAAATATTTACATTCCCAGGTTACGAATAGCCTGACAATATTTGAGAAAACTCCTACTACCATCATTATAAGTAGAAGATGTTGCTTGTGCAAAGATGGAGGACTGTTAAACCCACAACATCTGGGTGGGTACCAGATGCATTTGTAAACCTAGCAACTAACTGGTGTGCATGAAATAACTCATAAGACCTCTTGATATTAAAAGATATACCATTTATGTTTTTTTAAATATCGTTTATAATTTTATATGTTTTTTGTACAGCTGGTCCAATTCAAAAACACCATGTATGTTTAATTTGTATGTCTAGTCTTGTTTTATTTAAATAAATTTTTATTGATAGCAATTATATTGTGACTTGTTTTTAAAATCCCTTTTTTTAACATTAGCTCCACTAGGAGGAAATAATTTCCCTCAGGGCCTATGTCATCTTAGGGTAGCTGTGTGGAGGGTCCTTTTAAGGCAGGCGAGGAAAAGGGTATGAGGTGTGGGTAGGGATCTGGGGGTCAGTGTGTCTAGGATTGATGAACGTATGAATCCATCATTTTCAATTTGGGAGGCGGGTATGGGTACCGCCGCCCCGGGAAGCATTTATTGGATAACCAACACCTCTGCCATAGGTCACCCCAAGTGGTTTGCTATGTTTGGTGACTTAGTAGGGGTGTTCGGGTTCATTGGGTGAGGTGTGTTCAGAAATCCTGTTCCGTTAAATTTCACATCATGTACCAGAAAGCCTAAAAAGCCTAAGCCTATTTTTCACCTGGAATTCTTACGTAGATAGTGTTTTCATTTTCGACTTATTTCTATTTTTATTCGATATTATACTTATTTGACCTGTTTTCTAAGTACTTGTTATTAGAAACTAGGTATAAAAGTGTTATAATTAGTAGTTTAAAACCCGTTTAATCACAGGAGACCATATTTGTACCAACGCACATAGGTCTCATATAAAACGCTGTAACTCTCTTACTATCATAGCGAGAAATATGTTCTAATCGGTGTTAGATAGGAAAAACACCACGCTTTATATTCCAATCTAAAAAATAGCCACCAAAAAAGCAAAACGTACACTTTTAAGTACACAAAGTTTAGAAATATTTTTATTGAGTTTACAATATGTGTTTGGTATACATTTGTCTAGTAAAATATGTATGTGTTTTTATTTTTTCTTATTACATCAGTAACTTTAGTTAGAAAAAACGTAAGGTGAGTCATTTTGAAAACTTTTTAAAATTTATTTCGAATTATATAATTTGAAAGCGTATTTCATCACCTTTCTAAAACAGTTTTTAGTTTTTGAATGTGCTCAGAAATATTCCAAATATTTGCATTTTATTGTAAAACGAAAATATTTTGAAAATCTGAAAAAATGCCAAATTTTTGAAGGGTTAAAATAACATAACATAATTAGTAAAACCTCAAATTGTACTATTTAATCAATGAAGACAATATTAGTGACTTTCAAACGATTGGACAATAATTGTGTCGATTTAGCTCAGTGGTTAGAACAGAGCCCCAGCAAGGCTAAAGTCTCGGGTTCAACTCCTAGATGCAACCGTATGTTTTTCTGTTTCAAATTTTCGTTTGACAGTCACTAATATTGTCTTCGATGATTAAACATCACAATTTGATACTAATTATTAAGATATTCGAAAAATAAAAATAATAAAGTCCTCGAAAAGTCAAATAGAATGAATGAATACACTTAATAGCTATACATAATAATATATTCGGACTTTTCCATTTATATTCAACTATTGCTTGGTACATGCTCGCAGTTGTCTAGTTCATACGTTGTTTGCCTCTCTGAGTCTGGACTGAGATAATGAATTAGCATAATCCTATGCAATCTTATCTGTGATGTTTTTGATGTATTAAATTTCATAATCTAATCATACAATTGTTATAATCTCTGTAAACCTAATTTAGATTCTGTTGAGTTCAATAACAATTCTTTATTGATATAATATCTTTTTGTATTTGCCACAAAATTTGGTGTTAACGGATAAAACATAATGAATAATATGAAAAACATTGAAGGTGTGACATTATGTGCAGTGTTTGTTGGTGACATTCTGCCGTATAGCTTCGTGTGATTGTGTTAAAGTATACTGGTTGTGTGACTGACAATGGAAGGAGATAAGAGTCATCAAGTGTCAGCTCTTCTGTCCTGCCGGTCCCGCGCAGACGTGAGACGGCTCCGGGGGACGGACTCTCCCTCCTTCCCCTTCATCACCTTGGCTTGCAAGCACAACAGGTCTGACTTATTGAACTTGTTATTGGAGAAAGACACCTCTGATGGCGCAGTTGTGGTTCCCCACTGGTGTTCAGTGGAGCAGGAATATGAAGGACACTGCGCCGTCTTTTATGCCATCCGTTCCAGCAATGTGGAGCTCCTCAGCACACTCCTCGAATCAGTAGCTCCTGAACTCTCGGAGCGACTTATCTCCGAGTCTTACGAGGAATTGCTCTTAACCAATGTCCTCTTGTCAGAGGAAATGCAAATATTTGTAAAATACAAGCTGCTAGATCTACGTTTCTTCTCCAAAGGCGACGGAACGCTTCCTGCCACTTCCATAGCTGATATCCAAGAACGTATTCAAATGCTTGTGGAAAATATAGCGCAAGTTAGTACTTATACAAAAGTGGACAGTCACTTTTTATACACGGCCAAGTTTATAGCGCAGAATATTCACATATTGAAACAACAATTGAAGTCCACGTACAATATTTTGCCCTGGGAAGAAATGGAGTTCTGCTTGGTGAGCTTTATATCAGCCCGCAATCGGCGTCAAGAATTAAATTTATTCTATCTGTCCGTACTGAGGAAAGAGAGGTTACTGAAAGAATTGGACAAGTTCGCTTCTGCTCTGCAAGAAATGAAGGAACATATCGAGTCTGCAGATGTCCGAGAACTTCGGAAAACGGTGAAATTAAGCCGCAAGGATGTTGTCGCTACCATCATCAACGGATACCCACACTTGTACGCTGACTATAAAGAGGTGAGAGACGTAACCTCGCTCCACATCATGAAGACATACCTAGACGCGGCCTTGCTGGCAGACCCTGCTTCTAGACCCGGTCAGTTGACTATCAAGAGAGCCCTCCAAGTGACGGGAGAGCATCTGAAGAACACATTGGACAGCCCCAAGCTCTCCCCAACCGTGAGTGATCTTCTCCTCCTCTCTGCACCCAAAGAAACCAGAAAAGTCCTACAAGACTTGCGTAACTCTCTATCTCATCCACACCTCGATTTAAATGACTCTGTACTATATACTAACATTCAAAATGACATTAAAAAACTTGTATCTCTAATTAGTGATATTTTAAACACCAACAAAGTTGACAAATTAAAGTGTATGCTGACCACGCTCGAAAATAGTGACAATGTAGATGAATTTCATGAAATCGCAAATGTTTTTCGTAATGTTTGCATTGAGGATGTCCATGAAACAGATACAGTTACAAAAGACCATCGAAACCTTGTAGATCTTATTAGAAACATAGAAGATCAAGATCAAACTCCTTATGAGAAGAAACTGTTGGCTGAAATAAAAGATGTCCTCGAAAAATTTAAAAGACAACATAATTTAACAAATGAAGACTATTTATATTTAAAAAGTATAGTTAACATTTCTAAAATGTTTTTTTTTGACAAAAGCATAAAAACTGTTGACTACATGATAAGGATAAAAAAAAATATGGCTAAAAGAGCCTTAAAAAACCTTCCATCATCTCAAGAAAATTCTTCAGATGAAAGATATTTTTTGCTAAGTAGCCTATTGCGCAAATTTTATAACAGCATATCTTTTAGAATTAAACCAGAGATTGCTGTTCAAATTATTTATGCAATACACAGAATTAATTACACCGGATCAATTGACAATGCTAGCATTAAATGTATTGATGAATACAGTAGACAATTATTATTGGAAAATAAAAATGGCAAAGCGCAGGAAAAATGCAAAAATGTTAAAAACAACAACGAGAAAATTGGTAAACAGCTCTCTCTCATATTAACTGAACTAAGGAATACCATAGGGACTGACAGAATGTTTGGTCAGTTATATGAGCATCTTTCATTACTCTATAAAGATGAGACTGTGAATAGATTTATGATGGAAGCCCTCCTGCTGGATACAATGTCCCTTTTAGATGGGTCCAAATGTATTCCAAATAATGTGCTGTACCTAGATGGAGACATGCCTCTGTTAAGCGGTAAGTGTTTGCGCAACCACTTAGCTCACGGAAACGTCTTGGTAGATGTTCTGCCAACTGATGCTTGGTCCGCTGTACTCCTAAACGCCACGAAGCTTACTGAAAGCGAAAACCTTTTACTGAACTGTAAAATAGGGAAAGTTATAAAACAAAATATCAAACAATTGAGACAGAGATACGAGCGGGGCATATCTATTCTTGATAAACAGGAGGAAATGTGGAAGTCTCTGCTTGAAGGGAACTTTGACAAATTCGCACAAGGAATCGCTGGAGGAGCTGACATATGTTCAAGAAAGGAAGATTTGTCAACTACGCTGCACTATGCTGCTCGGGGACCCAATATTGAAACTATCAAGTTTTTGTCTAAACAGAAAATGATTAACACTGAATCGAGAGACGTCGACGGTCAAACTGCCTTGCATGTAGCAGCAACCTATGGAAGAGATGTCATTGTAAAATTCTTGGTAACGGAAATGGGAAATGCAATTAATCAAGCTGATCATTCTGAAAAAACACCTTTACACCTGGCTTCCCAAAATGGCCACAAAAAAACTGTTGTGACTTTGCTTTCACTGGGTGCCAAAACAACTATCAAAGACACTTTCGGAAATACTCCTTTACTTTATGCAGTGAAGAACAATCACTTAGATGTCGGCAAAATTCTCTTGGGAAAATATATTACTGAGGAAGAAAACACTTTTATTGGGGGTTATACTTCCCTTCACGCAGCTGCGGAATTCGGGAACATAGAAATGGTAAAGTACTTGCTGCTTAATAAAGCTGATATCAATGCTAAGACTGTCCTAGGAATCTATCCATTGCATTTGGCAGCAATAAATGGTCACCACGAGATTGTCAACATTCTGTTAGAGAAGGGCGCGCATGTGAACCTCAGAGGCTACAAGGGTTTATCCTCATTACACGGAGCAGTGGGAATGAACCACGAAGAAATTGTCAAGATCCTCTTGGAAAAAGGTGCTTTTGTTAATAACGGCGATGTGACATTAAATGCCACCCCTTTCCACGCAGCCATTTTAAATGGCAATGCATTCATCGTAGGTCTACTCTTGCAATGGAATGCCAATGTCAATGCTAGAAGAAATGATGACCGCACCCCGCTTTTCCTTGCGGCGGCGGGTGGACACGCGGATGTAGTTGACCTCCTGTTGCAGAACGGCGCTCTGACGGATAGCAGAGAAGCCAGCGGATTTACGGCATTGCATATTGCTGCTCTGCGTGGCCATACTTCTATTGTAAAGACTTTAATCCAAAGAGGGGTTGACATACAAACCCAATCTACACGTCAAGCGACAGCATTGCACCTGGCTGCACTAGAAGGTCATAAACAAGTGGTAGACATTTTGTTAGCTGCAGGAGCTAATGTACATGCTGTAAATGATAAAGTTTTGACTGCTCTGCATATCAGTGCTGCGAAAGGTCATGAAGCAATCTCAAGGGCTTTGATAAAGAAAGGAGCAGAAGTAAACTGTAAAGACGGCAGTAATAGAACACCATTGCATGTAGCTGCTGCTAGACCTTGTAATCACAAAACTATTCAGATGTTGCTAGAGTATGGAGCCAGAGTTGACGAGAAAATGGAGCGTGGTTATACAGCATTGCATCTTGCATCATTTGGTGGAGAAAGTCTAACAGTAAAAGCATTGCTCCAAGGAAAGGCTGACGTTAACGCTGAGGTCAATGACGGTGGCACCGCGTTGCTTAAGGCTGTCAGTGGGAATCACAAGGCAACTGTTGAGATCTTATTAAAGTACGGAGCAAATGTTAACCACTTGAATTCTGCAGATTTTTCAGCATTATGCTTTGCAGCAAAGAATAACAATAAAGTTCTGTTGGACATCTTGATTGCAAAAGGGGCCGATGTTAATGTTGGCGGAGGTCAACTTCTGTTAACTGCAATTAAAGCAGGGCATAGACTGGTAGTTGAAGCATTGTTGAAGAATAAAGATGTTGACATCAATATTACAGATCGAGATGGATCAAACCTCTTGTACGCGGCTGCGTTAACTGGTGATACGTTAATAGCCAGGGCGCTGATAAAAAGAGGTATTAAAGTTGCAGATTGCATACAAAACCCTTCACCTTTATTCACAGCAATGTCGTACGGACATACAGAATTTGTCGAAGTTTTACTAAAAAATGGAGCTAATGTCAATCCCGCAGATCCTAATTTATCTCCACTGTTTCTCGCAATCGGCATGAATAAGCCAGATGCCATGGAAAGGTTACTCCACTGGGGAGCAAACTGTAATATCAGAGATTCAAACAATAGAACACCGATAGAGCTGGCAGTCGGTAATGCCCAAATTCCAAATACCTCAATACTGTTACAACAAGAGGGTGTAAGGATTAATCAGAGAGGCCCTAACAACTGGACATTACTTCATATCGCGGCTCAAGCGGGTAATCTTGAAATAACAAAACTCTTGGTAGACCGAGGAGCAGACGTAAACGCCAGAAACAAACAAGATTATAAACCAATCCACATAGCGGCTATGCATGGCAACCACAACATCTTGGTCTTCTTCCTGGAGCTTGGGATGAGCATTCGTGATCCGGGACACGCTGGCTGTAGCCTGATGCATTGCGCCGTGTTAGGAAGGCAACTAGCTGTAGCTCAATACTTGATAGACAAACAAGTTGATATTAATTCCACTTATTTAAATGGCTCTATGCCTATTCACTGTTCTGCTGAACTGGGAGACACAGAGATGGTCAAGTTGTTATTACATAACGGTGCAGTGTATGATGCCACAGACGACTTTGGAAGAACCCCTTTAGCTTTGACTAAATGTCAATATATTAAAGATGTGTTGGAGTCAATTGGACAACTATTTAAGGCCGTCATAGAAAATAATGTTTTAACCGTTTATATTTTGGTTGAAGATTTGGCACATTATGTAGATGTGAAGAGTTCTGAAAATTCAACACCATTACATATCGCCTCCCGGGGAGGTTTTCAAGAAGTATGTGACATTTTGTTAAAGAGCAAAGCCAATCCTAATGCTGTTGGAGAGGGTGGCAATTCTCCTCTGCATTACGCATCCAAATACTCACATCCAGGAATAGTTCAATCTTTGTTGAAATATGGCGCAGCACACAACCTCAAAGCTGACAATATGAAGACTCCGTTGGATTTTGCTACACAAAAAGATATCACATATTTACTGCAAATGGTTGCACTCTGTTTCAGGAAAGTACGAACCCGAGATGTTAAGGTAATTAAAGATATATCCAAAATAAGGGACATAGAAATCATAAAGGCGGTGATGAGGGCTCGAGACGCCAATGGCAACACGCTTGTGGTTGTTGCTGTGAAATATGATTTCCCCGAGGTAGACCAGTTAAAACAGGTTTCACAGGAGAACGTTTCTGACATTTTATTCAGGTTTGACTTAATGTTTAAGCGCGAAAGGTTTACAGAGGCAATAGATATTTTAAAACAGCTGCTAAATAACAGAATCGAAATACTGGGAGAGAATAATCCAGGAACGCTGGACGTGCAATATAAAATAGCGGTAGTATTGTACCATCAGTGTAAATATTTTGAAGCCATGGCCATGTTGGAAAATATCTATAGGAAGAGAGTGGAAGCATTTGGTCCTCACCACCCGATCTCCCTGAGAACCAGAGGTATGCTGGCTATATTACTACAGCGGCTGGGAAGGAACAAAGAGTCTTGGGATATGTTCCAGGAAGTTATGTCGAGGCAAAGGGAAGTGCTAGACGAGGGGCATGAGATGCTTTTACAAACTAAAATCAATGCTGGGGCTATACTTCATGCTCTGGGGAAGTTTGAAGACGCCTTGTGCTTGTTCATGCAAGTATACAGAAAATATAAAAACACACTAGGTTCCCATCACCCTGACACTCTTGATCTACAAAATAATATTGCCGGAGTGTTGTTTGCTCAAGGCAAGCACTACGAAGCCCTAGCTTTGTATCGAACCATTTATGAAGCCAGGATAAACGAAAACGGTTTGAATCACTCCGAGACTCTGTTAACCAGGTACAATATGGCAACTGTTCTTATGAAGCAACACAAACTTGACGAAGCTTTGCAAATCTTTGAGGAAATATTTGAAATTCAGAAGAATGTATTGGGGCTCACTCACGAGCACACTTTCCGTACTCAAAGCCAAATGGCCCGTATTTATCTCCTTCAGAATAATGTGCCGGATGCCTTGAGGGCTCACCAGGCTGGGTTAAATGAGAGGAATACCGTCCTTGGTCTCAACCATCCAGATTTCGCAGATCTGGATGAACATCTAGATAATCTAGGTATATCTTTAAAATCAACGGCGGGTGTAGATATTGGCTATGTTCCTCCTTGCGATTTCAATTTATTAAATGCTGCCAATGTAGGGGATGGAGGCCAGGTTTGTAGTTTGATAGAGAATGGATCGGACGTGAACACTGCAGATGATGAGGGTAGAACGGCGCTGCACTTTGCCGCCACGGTGGAGATAGTAGAACTGTTGCTGAATAGCGGGGCCGACGCTACTGTCGTGTCGCAGGCGGGGAACACTCCCCTGCACGTCTCCACGTCCCGAGCTTGCGAACCAACAGTCCGTCTTCTGTTGCAGAACGTGAAGAAAACCAAACCCAAGGCGTATCACAAGTTTATCAATGCTAAAACTGCAGTGGAAGGTTCCACAGCTATACACATTGCCGCTAAGATGGGAGCTGCTGATATTGTGAGTTGTCTATTAGAGAACAGTGCATGCTACAACTGTCGAGATAAAAGCGATAACCGCACGCCTCTGCAATGTTCTTGCAGTCCCTCTGTCACCCGACTGTTGCGTTTCACCGATGAAGTGTTTGAGATGGCGAAGCGGGGCGGCACTGTGTTTCCTCAGGGAGACGAGAGGCATTTGGCAGCGGTGATGAACTCGAGAGATACAGAACACAGAACTGCCCTGCAGCAGGCTTTGGTTAATGGCCATACTGGCACTGCCAGACTTCTTGCTGAAATTTTGAATAGACTGGATTAATCTACGTCAAACTAACTCTGCTTCACAGTCGTAGGTAGGCATGGAAATTATCTTATACTTCATTTTTGGTACAGAATATTTTAACTGCAGTGCTTCGGTGTACTGTATTTGGTGGAAACTTCACTGGTTACAGCAATATTTGGAATTTTTTGTATATTTTTTGAACAAATTAAAAAAAATTATTAAATAATTCTCGCGGTAGTCGCAATCAAGGTGAAAGATATGCTGTTTACAGTACTCTATAGCATGCCCTGCCATTTATTTTGTATTACACATTATTATGTATAAACTAGAGGTTTATTGAACCTAGTTTAGTAATAATATAAATCGATTTATGATCAATTCTAAGTGTCAAACCTATATATCTCCAAATGACATTTTTGCAGATTCGCGACTTTGGCATTGGACCGACGATATAATGAATATGATTTACTTTGTATACCTAATATTACCTCCACTGCTGTCTTTATATTGTGATTTAAGATTAATTAGTCATTAGTTTAGGGGACATTAAATATTAGTATATTTAATTTTATATATTTAATGTAGTTTTAGTGATTTGTGTTATACATTATATTATTTTAGTTTCTATTTTATTTTATGTTTCTGTATTGTAAAAATGTTAAATAATGTTTCAAAAATATTATAGATTTTCAGTTTTACATCTGGTCGCCTTAGTTCTTAATTGTTCAAATGACCATTTTAGTTTTTGTTCAATCTCCACTCAAAAACTAAAAATAAAGTATAAAAAATGATAATTACTTTATCTTAAACACCTATCATAACCATTTCACCAAAATAATATCATAATTATTTCACCAAAAAAATGTAGACATAATTTGTCTCCATGCCACCTAGTGAGAAATTTAGCTCTTACAATGCCTTTCTCATATAAATAAAGTTGGTTGTTTGCAGGTGGAAAAATGTAATAAGCGGTAATTGTTGAATGGATCACTATATTGAATAATTTAACGGGTAGGAGATAAGCCGAAGTAGCTCAGTGGTCAGAGCATTTGACCGGAAATCAGAAGGACACGGGTTCAAGTCCCATCGGCGGCATGTATCTTTTCTTGGGAGATTTTTTCAATGTAGATGTGTATTTCAGGTTAATAATTATTGCTTATAATAATTGTTACCTATTATGATGTTTCATGAAAGAAAACCTTCTTCTCCTGTAAAATTTTCTAATGGTCTGTTGGACAAATACAAACTAAGGCGACGCGTGACGATTAGTTTATGGGACATTATTGATATATTTAATGTAGTTTTATTGATTTATGTTATACATAATATTATTTTAGGTTCTATTTTATTTTATGTTTCTGTATTGTAAAAATATAAAATAATGTTTCAAAAATATTAAATATTTTCAGTTTTACATTTGTTACTGAATGCTTTTAAAAACTTTATGCATACTTTTCTATAGTATGCCAGCTATTTTTTCACATGCTAGGTGTAATTTTCTCAATAGGTATGCTGCTTTTGTAAAAATCTATGTAAAAGCCCAGCTGCCCAACTGGGTGTAAATTCAAATAAATAATTTTCAAGTACGCAAGGACTAAAATATTATGTTTTATATTATATTGCTGAATTTATGTAAGTATTTTGTAATATTAGTCATTTTTAAATGACTTCGAAAAGGAGGAGGTTATCAATTCGACGGTATTTTTTATTTTATTTTTATTATTATTTTTTTTTTATGTTTGTTACCTCAGAACTTTCGATTGGCTGAACCGATATTGATGATTCTTTTTTTATTAGAAAGCTGGTGCTTCCCGTGTGGTCCCATTTTAATGTTTTGTCAATTTGGTCCAGTTCTGACACTGGGATCCATGAGAAAACCATACATGTCTTAAATTTGCATTAAGTACGTGCGCGACAAATGGACGAATAACTCAATATAACGCCCACAGATTTCGATGATTCTTTTTTTGAAGTAAAACTTCTCTACGCACGCTCGTCACTAAAAATCAAAAAATAAACAAAAATTTTAACAAAACAAAAAACGACTTCAAAAAATGCACTAAAAAGTAACAAATAATTTCGTACGATTGTTATTTTTGGAGTCGGTGTCAGCCAAGATCTCCACATCTCACCTATAACTACCTATGTATGTAGTTACCTTGGCTGACACCAACTCCAAAAATAACAATCGTACGAAATTATTTTTCTACTTTTTAGTGCATTTTTTGAAGTCGTTTTTTGTTTTGTTAAATTTTTTGTTTATTTTATACATTTTTATTTTTTACATGTTACAAACATTAATGTTTGTATATTATTAAAATTAATTATAATTATTATTAACCCAAATAATAATAATTATTAACCCAAATCTACCAGAAACCTTAACATATTTTGGACCGAAATTTCTTCCAATAATACTGGATATTTTAATCCTATATCTAGAATGTCTCATGGTATTCAATCGTTTTATACTACGAACTTTGTATTAATGTGTATTTCTGCATTACTGTGAATTACTGTGTATTACTGTGTATTACTGTGTATTATTGTGAATTACTGTGTATTACTGTGTCTCACTGTGTATCACTGTGTATCACTCTGTATTACTGTGTATTACTGAGTATTACTGTGAATCACTGTGTATCACTGTTTGTCACTGTGAATTACCGTGTATTACCCCGTATTACCGTGTATTACTGTGTATTACCGTGTATTACCATGTATACTGTGTTTTACTGTATATTACTGTGTATAACTGTGTTTTACTGTATATTACTGTGTATAACTGTGTGTTACTGTATATTACTGTATATTAATGTGTATTACGGTGTATTATTATTATTACTCTTATTTGGGAGGCGGGAATGGGTACTGCCGCCCCGGGTACCTTTATTGGATAACCAACACCTCTGCCATAGGTCACCCCAAGTGGTTCGCTACGTTTGGTGATTTAACAGGGGTGCCCGGGTTCAAGGGGTGATGTTTGTCTAGGTCTTGGAGGCGGATGACCAGGACATACCAAACCCCAGATTCCTACCCACCCCTTAAACCCTTTTCCTTTCCAGAACTATCCTCTCTTTACTTTCCTTAAAAACCCTCCACACAGCACCCCCAAAGATGACACAGGCCCTGAGGGAAATTATTTTCAGGGCCTCCTGTGTGGAGCTCATGTAAAAAAAAATTTATGTTGATTTTATCACTAATAAAATTGAATACGTGTTTACTTTTATTTCATTTCCTTATTTTCACCTCAAGGACACTTTTTTTTTCTCTGCTGGCAACTCTGCCGTTTATTTATTTTTTCTTTTCACGCAAGTTTTTAAATTGAAAATTTCCAAATTTTGTAAATTTGTAAAAAAAAATAACAATTTGATTTGCATGTTTTTTTAACATTGATGTACGGATAACTCAACAAAGTGGCTCTTTATCACTCCTTTGAATAGTTTTAAAAAATTAAATAAAATTAGGTTAGGTTATTGGCTGTTTTCACTTCTTCACGACTTTAATACCGACCTGACGTTGGTATAGAAATCGTCGCAATACGCGAGTTTAAGGTCAGATAAGCGGTAGGTCTCCCCACTCACGCTTTTCTCTGTCACACGTATGTTTTCTCTTTCGCTTACGGTCATTGTAAAGTCGATAAAATGACTGTATCTGTCCGAGAATGGATCGTATCAAGTTTAGGTCAGCATTAAAGTTTGGCGTGTACTACATATACTTACCATACGTGTATATATTAGAGTCTTCATCTGTTAATTATGAGTAGAGACCGGATTATATGCAACAAAAAAAGCCCAAAATATGCATGCAAATATGCAATAAAAATAGCTAAAATATGCACGAAAATCCATAAAAGGGCCAAAATATGCAACATGAAATAATATAGGAAGTCGTATTTTTAAATATTTTATTTTATTTTAGTAAGCTATTAGGTAGTTCTCAAGGATAACAAACGTATTTTCGAAAATATCAATTACAAAATGTATTTAACAATGAAATTTACAATTTACCTTTAAAAACTCATATGACTAAGTACTGTTTTAAATGTTCTATAGACAAATTGTGTCTGCGATCGCTTAATATTAGCGGAAAGGAGCGTTCTACGTCTACTGGTGTGACTGGACAGAATTTAAATTTGGGTGCGAGTTTTGAACTTATTGTGCCGGGCAAAATTTCACCTGCCCCGTTGATGAAGCTAT
Organism: Limnephilus lunatus; assembly: GCA_917563855.2. Classification (NCBI taxonomy): domain Eukaryota; kingdom Metazoa; phylum Arthropoda; class Insecta; order Trichoptera; family Limnephilidae; genus Limnephilus; species Limnephilus lunatus. The sequence goes on along the minus strand of OU830593.1, from coordinate 5,639,218 downwards.
CAATTTGTCACAAGGGTTCAAACCCTGGGTTATTTTTCCATAAGTTTTCAAACTTTTCTTTGAGTTTACTCGGGAAAGCTTTGACAGCGAGGAATTCATAAGGCGGATTTTATTACAACCTGAATAGATTCAATCAACGCCAATCCGTGAGTTTCAAGCGTTTTGGTTTTTATACTTGCAGGTATGTGGCGAAATGAGTGCTAATCATAGCTAGGTTTTTTTTTTTAAATACTAGTATCGTCAAATACTTATTTTCACTGGAAAACTGCCAAAGCCTCTACATTATCGAAGTCATTGATTGGTGTAACTATGTGAGGCATCTGAACGATGAACGATATCGAGCGTAAATATGCATGATCTCAATTTTTTTGCTAAAATATGCAACTTCTGCCGAAAAGGGTCTAAATATGCAAATGCATATGCAAATATGCATTTGCATATAATCCGGTCTCTAATTATGAGTAACGTGACCAGATGTCCCATTTTCACTAGGACAGTCTCATTTTCAGGCATCGTGTCTCGGTGTCCCCAAACACAGCTTCGGGACTCCAAAATGTCCCCTTTTCGTAAAGAAAGAAACTCGCAGTAGAATTAAGTATTAAAAAAATACCCAAATAAGAATCCTAGCGGAAGAATCTAGAAGATGAAGAAGTTGGCATACGCAGTAAAATAATACAGTATTTTCAATGCACTTGCGCATAAAATTCATAATGCATCTGACCATAGATAAAAGATATCTAACAAGAAAATATACTCTTTACTCTTTGATCTGACGTTTACAGAGTTTACACGTAAACTTATTAGTAATTAGTGTAGAAAGTGTAGTTAGTGTAGTTAGTGTTAAAAGAAGAGAGAAAAAAATGTACGCGCGCACTGCTCTCTCTTGCTCCTACAGTGTGATTCAGACAATAGGCCTGCACTGTGTCTTAGATATACGAAACGTAACTGGCTATGAGAGAAAGAGAGAAAGAAAATGTGTGCTCGGTCCTCTCTCTCTTGCCACTACATTAATATACGAAACGTAACACTCTCTCTTTCTATCTTCACTATGTAACTTATATCTCCCTCTCAACTTCCGTTCGTCTCGCCTGAAAACACTTTTCGTAATGCTCTTGTCACGCATTCACCCGCTTGCTCCCCAAGTCAAGCGTGCGTAAAGAAGTTTTACTTCAAAAATTTTAACTAGTTCCAGAATTTCAATCGTCCATGCGGTTGGTACCTGCAAGATGAATTTATTGTAATCTAGCCTCTTCTGTATAGCGCTATTGAGGTGATTTTTCGCAAAAAAAACAGCGCTATATAAGTTATCCAAATTTTTTATTATAATTACCAGCTGCGTGGCGGGCCGGATCGAGATACTCTGATTAAGGGAGACCTTTTGATCTTTCCAGCCGGACTTTCTCGACCGATCGCCTTGCACCGCAGTTGGAGGGATGGATTCATACGTCCATCACTCCTGGACCCACTGACCCCCAGATTCTTACCAACCCCCATAGCTGTTTCCTTCCCAGAACTTCCTATCCTTTCCTTCCTTAAAAATACCCTCCACGTAGCATCCCCAAAGATGACACAGGCACTGAGGGAAATTAATTTACTCAGAGCCTCCTCTACGGAGCTAATGTAAAAAAAAACTTTTTGTTTTCGATGTCCCGGTTTGGGGAAAAAAATAAATGATTACGTTAATCATAAGTCACATTCCAACCAATGATAAGTCGCCACTAAAATAAACATAATGTTTTATCCCAATATTGGGAAATCCCGCGGTCTTACTGCGATGCTCAAACTGTTATATCGAAAAATAAATATGTATTCTTATTAAAAAAATTAAATTAAGGTTGTGGTTTTACAATTTATGAATATTTTGTTGTAGTTTGTATTGGAAATTTAACTTAACAGCCCTCCATTCTAACAGACAAATTCAGATCTAATTTGCTCAATAAATTGTCACTGTCAATCAATCAACCGTGTAAATTCCTTAGATCCATCTATTTATAACTAGCTTTTACCCACGGCTTCGCTCGCATAGTATTAGTGGAAAATTATGGGCATAATTACTGGCGTAATTGTTATTATTCTTGCTATTTTGTCTAATAGAAAATAATTATCGTTTAATAGAAAATTTCAAAATTTGAGAATGACATTTCGCAAATAAAAATTATATTTTAGAAAATATTAAAATTATAGAAATTTATTTTAAGTACCTACTCCCTTTATTAGTATTTTATTTATATTAGAATCCAGAGTAACCTACAAAATAAGAAAATGACAGTGCACTTCAAACGCTATGCATTATACCAACGTTATGCTTTTTGTTCGGAGATTAAATTTTTTTAAAGATATGTAGATATTAACTACGACGCCAAAAAAGGACTCCTTTTAATCACAACAAAGCACTCTTTTTAAGCCTAAAATTAAAAAAAAAAACATTGTTTCCAAGGTAACAATTTGTTTGACGTTTGCAATAACTCGATTTTGTTAGGGACAGAAAACGTATGATACATGATTTCATAACTCCACAGCTCATTCATAACGCCAGAGCTTACCAATATATAAAGCCGTTGTTACTCGCAAATAATGTAGCTTTCGATTAGTGAAAGAATTTTTAAATTCCATCCGATATTTATTGCGTCAAAGAGTTACAAACATCCAACCAACCATCCAACCAACCATCCATACAAACTTTCGCATTTATGATATTAGTAAGATGAGATATGAACGCCATCTTGTATCTTATTGAAGTGAAACTTCTATAGCCCCGCTGTGATTTGGATTTTGGATGAAACGGAAATGACGATTACTCTACCTCCAACGCATCAACTGCATTCATTGGCCGCTTTGATTATGATGTCACTTTTAAAGGTTCCTATTGGTTAAGATATGAAACGGAAATCACACTAGGTCTGCGCTCATTGGTCGCTATGATTATGACCTCACTTTTCAAGTATTGGTTGAGATTGTTTTGATAAAGTTTCGCTTCTACCGCGTGTAAACTGCACTCGAATTTTTTATTGAGCCCCCTCAAGCCTTGGGCCTATCATGTCGTAAGGTCAAAATATTTCCGCTTTGCGATAAAATCCATATAAATGGAATATTTCTGGACGCACCCAAAAATTTAAAACTGTTTTTGAAAAATGATGAATTGCGCTTTCAAATTTTATAATTCGAAATAAACATATATTTTTTTTAAATATAAAAATATATAATGCAGACATAAAAAAGTTTAAAAAACGTCTCGCCTTTCTTTTTTTATAAGTGAAATTACTGATAACGAAAAAAAAAAAAATTTATTAGATAAATGTAAGATATATAAACGTTATCGTCAACTCAATTTTTTGTCATTTCATGTAAAAATGATTAATAAAAAATTCCAAAGTTTCATAATTTACGTTTTCAAAGAGATGTTGAAAACCTTGGTTTCATAAAGGAGTACATTTTTAATATTTTACGGTTAACTTTGAGATTTGAATATAAAGCGTATTGTTTTTTCTTTCTAACACCGTTTAGATTATATTCCTAACCATGTTTGTAAGGGAGACACAACGATTTCCGTGAGTTATTTCGAAAACCGAACAAATTGGATGACAATAATTAACATAATTAATAACTGAATTAGTATATTTTACCTTTGTATTACATAAGCTGTTTTGTTTGCTCTGTCATTATACTCGTATTGTGGCGGCCTGACGGACAAAACATAGCTTCCCAGTAATAAGGCCTAGAGATGGGTGAGTTCTGCATTTTGCCGGAGGCCTCCGAGGCGTGCTTCCTTTCAGTAAAGTGGGGAAGTACATAGTAGCGGTAGGGGATAGCAGGGGGTAAATTTAGAAAACCCATGCTTTTCACACGGAGAGCTGCTCACGCATCGGAAAACCTTCGGATTTATTCGTTTATACGTCAGATGGAAAAACAAAAAAGATTGTCTATCCAAAAGCACTTCAATGGACAGAATTAAAACACAAACACTTTCTTTCTTTAGTGGCATTGCAACATATGCCGGGTACTCACTAGTGTGTATGTATATTATAAACTAGCAGTTAAAAACACGCTCCGCAGGTTTTTACTGCTGGCCCCTGCGGGCGGCTTTTGGTTCACCTTCGCTAGGTTAGTGTTGGTGACCATTTTATAAATCCAATAGGAATTGGTTCCAAAAATAGGCTATTACTCGGATCCACTGTCATCCAGTGATAGCTAGTCACCGGGACAAAGTCACCAGTCACCAGGACAAAGTAACCGTGACAGGCCATGACGTCATAATGTAATATATATAGCCGCGTGATTACAACTCTTAAGAATTACCGTCAATCTTTCCATATCCGGAGAGATACTATATATTCACAAATTCGTAGCAGTTATACCTAGGGGGGACACGTCCCCATACGAGCTACCGACGGAAGTGGCGACATCTTGGGACGAATTCTTGAATTCGAAACCGAATTACAATGATAGCTTTGTTTGAATTTCCACGAACATGGATGTTATTCGTGACGCGGCGCGTATGGCGAGGCGTCAGACATACACTCGAAGCCGGTTTCTGAAATTCAACCGCGCAGACGCTCCCGCATTAATACTATTCGATGGTAATTTTAGAGCTCCTAAACTGATTTGGTTAAAAATGGTTACAGAGGAGGTTAGGGATGGGGGGGGGGGGGAAATTCGTTTTTATGTGAAAATACCCAATTTCGGCGGCGTCCTTTAATTTCTTGAGTTCTGATTGGTAGTAAATTTCTCAGTTAATGGGAGTTTGTTAGTAGAAAATAGTTTTCATTCATTTCAGTGAATTCAGTGAAGTTTTACAAAATACATATATGACGTAGGAATTGTGCACTTTTATAATTCCCGTGACGATTCACGGTTACGGTACCGTGACAGAAAAAAGACAATAAATAACTTTTCCTTAACACAATAATGCTGCAGCTCTTTCAAAAGATGAGATACACAATGTACATAGATATTTTTCCTCCAAAAGAAAAAAATCATCATTTTCTTGCATCTCTCTCACACACCGCATCGTGACGTCTCCGTAGACCCCTACCAATACTACTTGTCGTGACGATAATTTTGAAAGTATGGAATATAGTAACAATGATAATATTGAAGTGTGAGTGAATTCCAAACATTCAAAAGCTTCAAAATATGTCAAAGAGCTGATGGTTTTGCTTTTTATTCTTAAATACATGATGCTGCAGTTCCTTCTCACACACTAAAACCAACAGTCGAAAATGAGACAAACGGTGAACGTATGTCTTCACCCCCGAAAGGAAAAATACAATCATTATAATAAATAAAATGAAACGCATACTTTGGAGGAAACAGTCACATGTAATTTGTGTGTTTCACCATTATTTAATATGTAAAAAAGGGCTGCAGCATTAAAGCGATAAGGAACGTATGTTTATTTCTTTTTTTGCCGTCACGATACCGTAACCATGCAACTTCACGGTAATTATAAAAGCGCACATTCATAAATGATTTTTATTTTAATGGGAATGTGAATAGGTACAATGTGATAGGATAATTTTTGCATACATTCTAAGAATTGCTGTCGTACATAAAAAGGGAGAAAACCCTAATAACAGGGAACTTTACTAAATTAGCAACAAAAAATTGGCGGAAACTGATTTTATCTATTGTACGGGTGCGGCAGCATAACTTCCTTTTTTAAAATGAGCGCCATTCAGCCGGTTGATGTCGTAGAGGAGCGCTAGTGATCTCATTCCAGAGGCGGAACTATAAAGTTTTGTCCCGACACAGTTTAGTCTCCATCATGCTTTGGAACGTTGAAGAGCGTGTGTTTGCCGTTAACGCCTTTTTTCGAATGGATGTTCTCCTGATTTGTCCCCTTGTGATTTTTTTCTAAGGGGTTTTTAGAAATCCCGTGTTTATGTGAACCGTCCAAGGACCCTGCAAAATTTGAAGACCAACATCCAGGAAGAAATTGCCAGGATATGCTGGCAAGAGTCATGACAAATGCCAGAAATCGGTTTACTCAGTGCATGGAGAATGGGGGACGTCACCTACCTGATTTGATCTTCAAAAACTCAGTAAAACTAAACTATAGGTATGTTTAGGTAAATAAAAAATTTCTGATTCATACAATAAGTTTTATTAAGTTTTGATAAAAGGAAGTTATAGTGCCGCATCCTGTATTTCTTATTGGCCTAATGTACCGATTTTTAGCCAAATCACTTGTAGACGCTTATTCTATACAATCTTTAGAAAATATTGTAATACATTTATATAATAGATTGTTAAAAACATGCGATTTTCTATTTTTGCTTTACCAATGGTGAACTTTTTTAAAGTGTCTGTGGTAAGTAAAAAGCAGTCAAATGTTTTACTGTGTTCATAATCATATATGACGCAAATGTGAATGGTGGAAAAAGTCGGGGACGCACGAGGAAAACATGGGAAGATCAAATGAATCAAATACTTGAGTCGTACCACATCAAGAGTCAGAATAATAGAAGAGTATGCATGAGAAGATGTATGAATGTGAATGAGGCAAAGAGTGTGTGCCAAGACCGGGTTGTTTAGGGGTCCGTCATCTTTGCCTATCCCTGCTCGAAACGGCAGGATGGTTAGAAAGTTCATAATATTATAAAAATGTTAAATGTTTATCAAGGCCTCCGTTGTCCAGGCCGTGCGCAAGTAAATTTTATTTGATGGATTTGTGCTTTCAAAATTTAATTATTTTAAATAATATAAGGTATATTTTGCGGCACGTTCCAGAGTGGAAGACACTCTAAGTATCACCCTGGTGTAAGACCACCATTCAGAATTTAAACGATGCTTGAAATGGCTTTAGCCGTGTTTGATGACCAGTTCTGAATTGCCAGGCTCTTCCCCATCTGCCTCTTTGTCATTTCCTTTCCCTCCACAAATAACCCAATTGGGGATGCCATAGTCTCACTAACTCCCACTAGAAGACTTAAAATATAATCTATTACTAAATATTCTAAAAATACACACACTAGAAGACAGACGTAAAATAAACGACTTGACATTTTTATTCAAAATACTTAACTCTAAATTCGACTGTTGCGAACTCCTACAACTCATAAACTTACGAATACCGACAGTAACCACACGACAAAATACCCTATTCTACTGCAGCATTCATAAGCGGAATTACATTGCCCACTCTCCGATACAAAGATTTCACACTATGGGAAATCAGTACTTAAGTGATGTTGACATATTCAACATCAACTTGGCGAATTTTGTGGATTTTGTAAAAAACTTATTCCATAACTATTCCTAAACATATATGTATTTTTGTAAACTTATCAAATCACTGTATTTTTGTATTTTTGTGACTTGTGTGCATTTTTATTTAATTTTATTCTTATCATTTCTCTATCTGTTTAAAAATCATCTGTCATCTGTCTATGTGTTTAAAAATCATCTGTCATAAACAAATTGTACTACTGTAAAAGCCCTCTGGGCGTTGAATAAATAAATAAATAAATAAATAAATAAATAAATAAATAAATAAATAAATAAATAAATAAATAAATAAATAACTCCAGGCGGTTGTGAGCAGTTCAGAAAAAGATTCTTGTAAATATAAAAGCAGTTTTGATGCACATTGTACTGTGTTTTATACATGCATTGTGCGCAACTTGTGAAGAGTCATGTTTTTTTCCAATCATTTCTGGCAGTTCGAGGGTGTTCTAGACCATCATTTAAAATTATATAGAAAGGCAAATTTGTTTATTATTTTTTATTTAAATGGGAAAATTTTAAAATGAATAAAAATGAAAAATTGGAGTCGTGTTCAGACTGAGAAGAGATGAGATGTTGAATGAAGGCGGGTGAATTTTAGATAACGCTTGATAGAAGTGTTAATATTTGTTTTTCATGATCCCGATTGTATAATGGACTTCTTTATACTCCAAACACTTTTTAGATTGTAGAGCCATTTATTTTAGTTTATAACTATTTAAGTACAGCCCGACCCCCACGAATGCCTCTAAAGATAACCTTTTACAAAGGCAGTATTAATAAGAAAGAGAACTTCTTTAAGTAGAGAATAGTTTTTATATCAAAACAACAACAAACCAAGACGAATGTTACTCTATGGACAAAAAAAACTAAACTAAGTCGGTAAGCAGAGGGCTGGAGCATCTATCGGCTGAAATCAAACATTAAATGTTAGTAGTTAATTAAAAACAATTAAATACAACAAGGTAACATAGATGTCACTAGTGACCTAATTCTTGACAAGAATAGAGGATATTTGTTAAGAGAGGGTCAACCAAAAAACATGTGATCTAAAGTTCCCTCTTCTAGACTACAGAATGTACAATCTGGGGAGTCAAGGACGTGACTGGGGGCAGTCAGCATCAAATTTACTGATATGTTGACCGTTAGATCCGCCCATCAAATATATTACATATCAATTGTTACATATGGTATTGTAGGATGGGGAGGCTGTGCAACATCAATTCTTCATCCCTTGGTCTTAATACAAAAACTTTTGCTAAGGATAATATTCAAATGTAACCCATCACACCCATCAGAACCACTTTTTAAAAAATTCGCAGTATTAGACATTCGACAATTATACATAAAGACGATTCTCATATACTTATGGAAAAATGATTTAATGAAAAAAACACAACAAAAAATTCACACCCGGTACTCATCCCAACTAAAATTCTCACCAGTTCTCTTACATTGCACCCAAAATGTTCAATTTGCTAAGTATTGATACCAGGAAATCGAAAACTGACAATCAATATATCACAAGTGTTCAAAACTGGTTAATTATAAAGGGAAGTAACTATTTTAAAGAATGCCGACACCACTAAATTGAGTCAACTTGATCTTAATTAACCTAACTTGACTTAACTTAACTTAAATTACTTAACTTAACCTGACTTAACTTAACTTAACACTTTCTGCAAAAACAGGAATACATTTCTAAAAAAAAAAAAAAACATGTCTAATTTTATTATAAAGGTCAACATCTGCCTAAACCGTTTCTGTTACTGTTATTTGTATAATATAGTATGTCATATTACTTAATTTATTTGGAGGAAAAAATCATTTTATTTTTAAACCTAACATTTATTTGTACAAAAATTGGTGTAAAATAATGTACCTACCAATATAACCATGCACATTTAGATTTTCAACAAAATAAAATTCCTTTCTCATATGCATACCATATAGTACCTACTCTTATTTTATATATTTATAATTACATACCTTTGTTTGATTTATTATTATTTATTTATTATTATTTATTTATTAATTTATTTATTTATTATTATTACAACTCTTTTATATTACTCTATAGCAATTTAGATTCTTTTATATTTTTTTGTATTCTTGAATATCATATAATTTTATGTATATAATTTCTTAATTCTTTCACATTCTTCATATTTCATTTGTTAATGTACCTACTGTATATAAAATCGATCGCCACAACACGGGCATGTGCCTAGCATGGTGGTCGAAAAATCCCCAATGTATGTAATGAAAAATCTAATGAATAAAGAAAACTTAAAAAAAAAAATCATTATCATTCATTTTTACCGGTAATTTGGTGTCCAAAAATGCTGTTATTGTGAAGGCATAACCTGACTATACATGTACCTACGTGTGTCCTTTGCACTCACCCTTCACTTATTAAAATCTGGTCAGTTGCATTCGATATTCCGACTAATGTTCGGAAAAAATACACTGGTTGGAATTGATTGCGAAAATAAATTCCTGTTGCGGCCATATTGTGCCTGGCATTTTTGAAGCAATAAACCAAAACCCCCATCGAGAGTCCATGTCTAATAACAAGAAAGTTCTAATTTCACAAAATCATTACATAGTATAAAATGAAGTCGCTCAAAATGTTTGAGCGCTTAGGTCTTTTAAACCACGCAACGGATTTTTGTGCGGTTTTCACCAATAGATAGAATGATTCAAGAAGAAGGTTTATATGTATAAAACATGCTTATTATAGTAGAGAAAAGCCGAGAAATTCAAATATTCATAATTACATAGTATAAAATGAAGTCGCTTAAAATGTTTGTGCGCTTAGATCTTTTAAACTAAGCAATGTATTTTCATGCGGTTTTCACCAATAGATAGAGTGATTTGAGAGGAAGGTTTATATGTATAAAACATAATAGAGAAAAGCCGAGAAATTCAAATATTCAATTCAGGCAGCGGGCAGCGGGCAGCTGGCAAGCTGGTGGTGTGGATTTTATATAGGTTGGGTAATGGCGTTGTGTTTCGTAAGCCACAGCAACGTGTGGCCGGGTCTTCTAGTATAATATAAATTTGATAAATTCACGAGAACGATTTTTATCGTTTTTTTTATATGAATACAAAAATCCAAATTATAGAAAGCTGAAAATTTCACTCTATCAACCCAGGCGCTGACCTATGGCACGGGTATTAGTTATTCAATGAATAGTTCCCGGGGCAGCGGTACCCATGCCGCCTCCCAAATTGAAAATGGTCTCTCTCAATCGGTCTCTCCTGATTCGACCTGCCACGCAGTTGTGAAAAGATTTTAACCATTTCCTGTTCAAATACAAAAACAAAACTCTCTTACAACACAACTACACCACCAGAACAATAACCAGCGGACACTACAATGTACCTAAACTACACACCACGACAGATCAAAGACAATTTTTCTTCCTAGCTCCTAAAACCTTTAACCTTATCCCTGAAAACTTAAAAACGTTGAGCCAACCCCATTCCAATTTTAATACCTATTCACTTTACACTCTATCAATTTAATCACCTTTCAGACAAAACATAATATATCTCTATTTTCTAAATCAAGCAGCTTTGTATGTATGTATAAGACTGATTACTGTGACTTGATATATTAATAATAACTTCTCTTTTCCAATAACTCTTTAAATTCTTTACTTTATTCTTATAATCCAAAATACCAACATAAAATCTCTTATTGTAGAAGAATCTGTGTGCATAGTATTAATTAGTGAACATTTTCAACCAATACTAATGAATGTAATCCGAAAACTGTAAACTTCACCCGCCATAACACAGGGTCATCCCTAGCATGGAGGGTGAAATATCATAAAAAAACTATATGTACTTTAGATTTTTCATGTATTAAATAAATAAATAAATGTCTTGACTTCCCCACCCCAACTATCCTTCCATATCGCCTTCTTATCCCCACTCCCTTCACATTGTTGTGCACATATTGAAGGCCTCCGTGGTCGAGAGATAAAGCTCTCGACGAGCAATCCGAAGGATGCGAGTTTAAATCCCGCGTGTAAATTTTAAGTTTACTCGATTAGTTTGTGTTATTTCACAATAAAAAATAAAAAATATAATTAAATTCCTTCACGTTTCAGAGTGGAAGATTCTCTCAGTATCGCTCTCGTGTAAGACCAACATTCAGAATCAAAACGTTGCTTGAAATAGCTTTAACCGTGTTTGGTTACCAGATCTGCCAGTCAGGTATTTCCCCACCTTCCCCATCTCCCATTTCTTTCCCCTTTTCCCTACCTTCAACCTCACAACATACTTCAATTGGAGATGCCAAAGTCTCACTGGTTTCAGACGGCTGGTGTTACCAATTCTAGTGTAATAAAAAAAATCACAAAAAATCACAAAGAAAGGGAAATTTCTGATGTTCACTTAAAATTTAATCATTTTTCCATCCCTCGTACGATTTCTAGTGCCTTTTGAAGAGCGGTCCTTTTCCAAGGGATGTTTGTCATAACAATGTGTATAACGACAAGCTAAATAAGAAATTAAGTAATTTGTGACCTCACAAAAAAGCAAGAATTTTTTAATATAAAATTTTCAAAATGTAACAAATAATTAATGCCTTTTGATGAGTGGGCATGAAATACAGTGTGTTGTTTTAATGGATCCGTAGAGTTCATTTCTCTCCATTTTCTGCGCGGCCGACAGATCCGACTGGTGTAGTAGTAATTGTTCTATCTTCGTCTCGCTCTAACGCGCAGCAATCGCTCTGGGCGTCTCGCTCGCACTTACGGTCGGCTCCTTTGCGCATTACAGGATGTGTGGAAAATAAATTGGTACGTTTTCACGGCGCGTACTGGGGATGAAAATTTTGTATTATGTTTTGTTTTGTAATCACCCTGTAGGTGTAGTCTCCCTAGTATCAAGAGCGTTGAATATTTAATGATATTAAGTTTAATTTGTAGAACTCCATTTTAAATTTAAGGTTTTCTTTAATATATTCAACTAGCTGGTTCCCGGCATGCATTGCAAAGCCATATTCAAAGAAATACATTGTTTCTCCCTGAATCACCTTTCCCTTGCGTCCCCGTTCCCCTCCCGCGTCCCCTTCCTAGCTAGCTTCAGAAATTATAGCCTATATGTTATTCTGATGTATGAGTTATATTATTTTAAAGTTTCATTAAAATCCATTTAGTAGTTTTTGCGCGAAAAAGTAACAAACACACATACACTCATAAAAACTTTCGCGTTTATAATATTACTAGCTTTTGCCCCCGGCTTCGCACGCGCCACCCCCCCCTTCCTAACACCCCCTCACCCCCACCCCCTCACCCCTCACACTTCCCCCCCGCCCCCTCACCCTCCACCCTCAACGTGACAACCAAACACGCGCTTTAAATCTTAACTATTAAAGGGATCTCCATAGCAACCTGAACAAATAACAACATGACAGCGCATGTCCAAAAATTACGTAACAACGCTTCACTTTTCGTCTGGACAATAAACGTATAATTGTATACAAATTTCATAATGCCAGAGCTAAGTTATAGCCTATAGACTATTCTGATGTATGAGCTATATTACTGTAAAGTTTCATTAAAATCCGTTCAGTATTTATTGCGTGAAAGAGTAACAAACATCTATACATCCATCCATTCATCCATCCATACATCCATACAAACTTTCGCCTTTATAATATTAGTAGGATAGTAGGATAGGATATTAAGATAATATTATTTAATTTGGGAGGCGGTTATGGGTACCGCATGGGGTGCATGGGGTTTGTCTAGGTCTTGGCGGCGAATGCGTTTGCCCACCTACTGCGTGGCGGGCCGGATGGATAGAGATTGGTTGAGGGAGACCTAACCTTAATCTCTCCATCCGGACTCTCTCAATCCATCGCCTTGCATATCAGTGGAGGGGATGGGTTCTTACGTCCCTCACTACGAGACATATCGACCCATAGATTCTTACCCATCCCTCATACCCTTTTACTTTCCTGAACTTCCACCAAAAAGACACTCTAAACAACTTCAAGCCCTCCCACATGAAAAAAAGATTTAAATAATTTTTTTAGTTTTTACTATCGACTTAATTATAAAACATGATAATTTACAAAATATTTTGGTGTAGATCATTTTTTTTAAATGGGAATACCGCATAACTGTCCCAACTGCTCCCTACCGTCTAAAGCCAGAGAGACTAAGGCATCCCCAACTTACAACAACTTGTAAGGCTGAAGGAAATGGGAAGGGGAAAGAAGATGGGAAAGAGAAAGGTGGAAAGTATCTGGCTATTCAAATCTGGTCACCAAACACGGCTAAAGCTATTAAAAGCAGTGCTTCAATTCTGAATGGTGGTTTTACACTTCCGTGATTCCTTTTCTGTTTTAATTTTTTTTCATCAAAACCAAGTCAATTTTTTTTTCTTCCACAACACTGGTCACTCAACCGAGTAACCACACAACCCCACACCCCACTCTCACTGTCGATTACCTACTGATTTCTAATGTTTATTTCACCGGAGACCATAGTTTTTAAAAATTTTTTTACTCTAGTGTCAGGAATAACTGGTTAGTAAGTCAAGCACTTGCCTTAAGGCGCCGTATGCCCGCTTAAAAATAAGAAGTTGGAGAAATATGTCATTACGAATGTTGGAGAGAGTGCGCTAATATTTAAAACGATAAACTTGAAGCGAAAATTGTGAAAATGTTTAATAAAACACAACTCGTTTGAAATAGAACAAAAATCTCTTGGGGGCTGTCTAAAACAGCATTTAAATACAAAACAAGACACATTTTTTCATAGAAATAACTGAAGCAGACGTGAAAAAAATAATTTTCGAAGCATACTTTGCGATTTTTTTCTATCGAGGGAATTTCAGTTACGTTTCGGCATGGGGAATGTATAGATATTATCTTAAAAAATAACATATATTTTTTTTAAGAGCTTAATAACTTCAAATGTTTAAGGGAGATATGTAAGAAATCGGTAGAAATTCGGATAGCGGCGTCTTAACACCTTATATATTTACATGTACGTCATACTCGTACATATTAAAAATTATTATTAAAAATTATTATTAAAAAATATTTGAAAAAGAAATTTGCACCACAGGAAAACAAAAATCTCAGAAATGTGTAAAGCGGTCATTTACCAACCAATAAAGAAGAAAAACATTAAATTCACATAAAACATTCTCTCCCTACAAAAATGCGTTCCAAAACATGAAGTGAAAACGGCATATCCGGTAGATGATGGACACTGCAACGCTGTCCGAAAAGTTGGCTAAAAATGAGATAGCACAACACGGCATAACACCCCAAAAACAAATAACGTAAATGCTTTTGGCCGTGAAAATCTAAAAACGTGTATGAAGTGAAAATGTCACCCTTAGTACAATCCTGTAGTATTTTTGCGCATGCGCTTTTCCCCATAGTTTCCAGAGACATCTCCTTAGATACTCCAAACTCTGCCACCCTTACACGCGACACTTGTCGCAGATACATTTAGCGGACATTTAGTATCTGAACTGCCTTTTGAATAAAACGAAATATTTTTTGTTGTTAGTTTTTGGGGTGTTATGCCGTGTTGCGCTACCTCCTTCTATAGCCGAAGTTTCGGACAGCGTTGCAGTGTCCATCATCAGGGCAGATCCGGTAGATCCGACGATGACATCGTTGGAGAAATATGTCATTACGAATGTTGGAGAGAGTGCGCTAATATTTAAAACGATAAACTTGAAACGAAAATTGTGAAAATGTTTAATAAAACACAACTCGTCTGAAATAGAACAAAAATCTCTTGGGGCTGTCTAAAACAGCATTTAAAGAAACACAAAACAAGAAACATTTGATAGGCCGTGAAAATCTAAAAACTTATAAAACGAAATATGTCTAGATTTTTTTGAAAGCCGGATAGTGAGGTATTTATTTTTGTGCCCCAAATTGTAACAAAGTAACAAAAAAAAAACAAAAATAAATTGTGAATACTTAAGCATGAGCATAAATTATGTTTAGGTTAATAATTACCTACTCGCTAATTATTATTTTTAATTGGTAAACTAGTAGAGCAGTTGACCGGATATAAGAAGGACACGGGTTCAAGTCCCGTCGTGTCGGCGGCATTTATCTTTTCTCGGGAGATTTTTTCAATGTTGATGAGTGTTTCAGTATTGCTTATAATAATTGTTACCTACTCGCTATTTATATTAACTAAAAAGTTATTAATTTGGCTTTGAAAATGTCAAAATTTAAATCGAAATTATTAGTAAAATGATTGGCCAGTCTATTTATTCTCTCCATAACAGAATTGAACACGAAGTTTCATGGTTGTAAAATAATATATTTCATTTAATATGCTTCAGGAAAGCAAATTTATAGCGTCATAATAAAATAATAATAAATGTGTTATTAGCTTATTTTTGAAGTGAAACTTCTTTAGCACCGTTGTGATTTGAAACTCGATAAACGGAAACGAGCGACTCTAAAAAAATCTATTGGATTTAGCCTGCGAGAGAATGTGATAGAATGGAACCTTACCTTTGTACAGTACCTACGGTGCGTCACGCTCTATCAAACTGCGCGCATTGGCCGCTTTGATTATGAGCTCACTTTTCAAGACTTCTATTGGTTGAGATTGTGTGGGTGAATCGCTTCTATCGCGTGTGAACTGCACTCGTTTTTTTTAACAAATGGTGATAATGATGTCCTCACTGGGATCTCCTGTGCTGAGGATTTCTTTAATCTATTAAAATAGAATAGTTTTCAATAACAGAATATTTTATGAAATTATGCATTGCTAATTATTCATACGATTGTGATGAAACTTTGGGGATTTGATGTGTGCATGCCCGCGATGATTTCTATGCGTTGCTAAACCGTTCATCCGATTGGGATGAAACTTTGAGGATTTGTTGTGAGCACGCCCGCGAAGGTTTCTTTATATGTATATATATATATATATACTGGTGAGCTCTGGCATTATGATATTTGTACAAAAAATTGCAATAGGTGGCACGCGAGCTGTTTGAAAACTGATTGTTCCGGGACTGAATGTATAGAAAGCGGGAGGGGGAAGGGAACTCGGGAGGGGGGGTTCGCGGGTCAAAGGAAGCGAGAGAGGGGAGTGGGGAGAGGTAAGGCGGAGAAGGCGGAGTTGGAAATGTGAGGGAAAGGGGACGCGGGAGAGGAAGGGGAGATGGAAGGGGAACGGGAGGGTGAAGGGGTCTCGGGAGGGGGGTTTGCGGGTCTGGGGAAGCGAGAGAGGGGAGTAGGTAGAGGTAAGGCGGAGAAGGCGGAGTTGGACGTGTGAGGGAAAGGGGACACGGGAGAGGAAGGGGAGGTGGAAGGGGAACGGGAGGGGGAAGGGATCTCGGAAGGGGGGTTCGCGGGTCTGGGGAAGCGAGAGGGGGGAGTGGGGAGAGGTAAGGCGGAGAAGGCGGAGTTGGACGTGTGAGGGAAAGGGGACGCGGGAGAGGAAGGGGAGGTGGAAGGGGAACGGGACGAATGGGAAAGAACACGCAGAGAGAAACAATTTTTTTATTAAATGGCATAGCAACGCATGACGGGTACCAGCTAATTCCTTGTATTATGACGCTATAAAGACAAATTAATATTTTTTTGCTTTTACAAATGACTGTTTTCGACCTGTCAGTTATCATAATAGCTTTGAACTCCATATGCGTAGCATACCAAATAAGATTTTAAAAAATGTTTAAGGCTCCGTTACCGGCCCCAAAAAGAAGAAGATAGAGAGATACGAAATTACGAATGTTAGAGGAGAGCGCTAATATTTACAGCGCAAAAATCGATGCAAAAATTGAGAAAATCTTTAATAAAACGCGACTCGTTTCAAATAGAGCAAAAATCTCTTGGGGGCTGTCTAAAACAGTATTTAATGAAACACTGTGAAATTTTTATGCATATAACTTGTAAAATAACGGAAACAGACTTGAAAATAAAAAAAAATTGGAGCATACTTTGCGATTTTTTCTGTCGACGGAACTTCATATAATTTGCGTTTCGGCGTGGGGAATGTATAGACATTATCATCAAAAATAACATATATTTTTTTTAAGAGTTTGAAAACTTAAAATGTTTAAGGGAGGTTTGCAAGAAATCGGTAGAAATTCGGATAACGCCCTCTTAAGAGGAAGCCACAAGCCAAAAATGTATTATTCTAGTTTGCCTTATATCGCCACGATTACAGGTAATAGGCATAAAAATCGCTTGGCAAAAGGAGTCTTGCAGTCATGATTTCAAGAGGAAAAGTGGTTTATATTTATTTTATGAATGATTTTACGAGAAACAAAAAAGTCAATCAAGGGAAACTGATACAGATAATTTTAGTTACAAACTTGTTATTGTATTTAGTTATTTCTTCTTCTTCTTGTGCCCTGTCCGTTCAACGGACGATGGCTATAATGTTGGCTATGCGGACTTTGTTTACTGAGGCCCGGAATAGCTATACTGTAGACTGGCCAAACCACTGTCTCAGGTTTTTCAGCCATGATGTTCTCCTTCTTCCAGGGCCCCGTCTTTTGGAAATCTTTCCCTGCATTATGAGATGGAAGATCTCGTACTTCTCTAGATGTCTCATCACATGTCCTAGATATTGAAGTTTCTGGATTTTTATAGTTTTATTTTACATTTATTTATTTAATTATTTATAATGTATTCTAAAAACATGGTAAGTAACACATTATTCCCAATGAGTTGAGAAAAAAAAACTCATTACGGGTTCGTAATTCAACCTTCATTCGTAACCCTGTCCATCCAGCTTATTTTAAGTATTCTTCTGTAGATCCACATCTCGATTGCTTCAAGTCGCCTTACTAGTTCATCAGTAAGCGTCAATGCTTCCATTCCATAAAATAATATCGAAAACACGTAGCATCGAAAACAGTTAAAAAACACATAGCATTTCTTAAATGCGGTAATATATTTAATGAAAAATATATTTTTTTGCATTTATTGCTTACATTTTTTACAAAGTATTTAAAAAGTTAATTTTTAATTTTACTTAAGGGAAATGATAGGGGGAGCTCCAATTTATCAAAAACTCTTTATTGGGTGTTTATAATAAAAACAGATTAAAGGTAAAGATTAATCGAAAATTGGGATTTAGCTTTAAGCTTTGTCTTGACTGAAACCATTTTTGTATTAATAATAAAGTGCAAGTAATATTCTTATTTCACTGCACTAAGTAGGTACGCATTATTAAAAATAAAGCGAGTGCAGTTAGTATTTTGTACGCTTTTCCGCCGCTGGAACAAATTTGTACCGCTGAAATTTGCGCAGTCACATTATTTAAGTGTATAGTGAGTGTATCTTCCTCGGGATGCTGGTTGCTGGTGTCAGGAGTGAACAGCCCCCGCCCTACCATCCCCGCCCAACGCATGCGCGCCCTGACACCCGTCTCCCGGCCGCCCAGTGCGGTAACGCAGGCCGAGCGGTACGGTACAGACCTAGCGAGCCCCGGCCCGACCCGACAAGAATCACAACTCAAAATTTAGAAACAAAAAAACTCAACCCGTCTGGAGTTTCTGAGATTGAGTTAAGATGGCTGGAGAGGCTCCGCTGTGAACGTTTAAGGGTTGTTCGAGACGCTCTGTTTTGTGGCAGGATTCTTTTGTGATTGTGTACCTTAAATGGCGCTAGTGTGTGTGAACTTTCTACAGGTGCGACCGCCGGAGTTCTTTTGGATTTTCCCGGCTTTGTGATGATCCTGGAGGAATCTCAGATCATTAAGTCTGCCACAGTTCTTCTCGTCTTTCAGTACGGTATGTCAAATTCTTTTCGTGTTCTTAATTCTTATACATCTGGCCAGGCACGAAGCACGTTGGTCAAAAAGCTGTCGGTGTCGGGTGGACGTCACGTGACGTGAAGCTGAAATCTTAATTGAATGTTGGCAGGGTGATTTGAATACGAATCACTTGGATGTTTTCCCCTTTATGCTTTTCCGGCTTTTATGATCTGGGGAACGGAATCGGGAACAATCTGTATTATTCTTATTTGCGGCTCCATTTTTCACGAATCGGGAGATGAATTTAGGATGAAAAGCGGTCCGTTTGGATTCAGCGACATCTGACAGTATTATTTTGTGTTAGACATTATAGATTGTTTCTGATCTCAAACATCTGTCGTGATATTGAATTTTACATGGGTGGTGTACTTATTAAAACATGTGATATGATGATGTGTTTTGTGAAAAATCATTAAAAAATAAGAAATCTCCATATTATTGTTACAATATTCCTGTTACAAAAACAATTTTAACGAATTTAAATTATTTAAAACTTTGATTATTTCAATATATAATAGCAAAAAATCATCTTTAAGACACGATTTACTTACACCTACATGTTTTTCTATATATTTAAATACTTCTCCCTGGATACAACCAAAGTTGACTCAGAATTATCGTGCTTAAATTATTTTCTCAAATATGTGTTTTTATCATCAAAAAACCCATTTTACTTGTGAGACTGTCTGTGATCATAAATCTGGTTCAATGAACTCAGATTTGGTTTTGAATGGAACTGATTCTATCAAGAACTAAAACAAGCGATAAAGTAACTTTTTTATTAACCAAAAAATATATAAATTCTGTGTTTGAAATATGTAATCTTGACAACAAAATTTCGTGATTTTTCTAGGGTGTGCGATTTTTCCATTTTCAAGCAAGCATTATTTACAATCTAATAGATTTACTAAAGGTGTTAATTCGAAAGGTGAATTTCTGATTGTCTCTCTAATTTTTTATCAAAAAATTATAATTATTATACATATTATAAAGAAAATTAACAATGTTTGTGAAAGATTTGGTTTCTGAGAAAAATATTTTATGAATAATTTCAACTTCACAAGTTCTACAGTAAATTATAATACGTCTGCGCTAGTGTTATAATAATAAGCAGTAACTTTGATCATACGCTACTCATATTTTAGAATATAAAAAATAATTAAATTTAAGGATAGTTGCTTCAGAGAATTTGAACAATTCATCAAATTTCAAAGTTAATGTTCAAGTTCTTTGACAGTCCTTTTCTAGTTCTGTTACTATCCAAGTACTGTGAAACAAACGGTCCACGATGAAATAATAACCGATCTTGAAAAGAGTTTTCGCAGAACGTGAATTTTAAAATTTTGTGTAACAACCGTCCTAAGTTTAACATACACTACATACTTATCTAGATTTGTATTATTAATATTAATTAATTTTAATAATATAGTTTTACTTTTAATTATTAAATATAATAAGCTACCATAGATTAGAACATTTTTTTCTGAATTATAATCTTGAAAATATATGTACTGATTTGGTCCCCAGATCGAAAGTCCTAAGGACATTATTATGTGAAATAGGGTTTTTGGAATTATAGAAATTTAATACACTCGCTTGTACCTAGATTGCTTGCAGTTGTTGGCAATAATTTCTCGAAAGTAGTAGACCTGTTCAACTGCATGAAATATAGTTATCAGAAGGCTACAATAACATATCTCAATAATAATAATAATCAATGTTAGCACAATATATCACAGAAAACATTTATTTAAAACATTAATTTAAATAGATTACAGAAAACATTAATTTAAATAGCAAATTTTATTTCATGATTACTGATCCACACAATAATTATGCACAGGGTGGGCCACGACTGTATGGGTAAAAAATTATTATTTTTTTGATTAGTCTAAAAGTGAAAAAAGGGTATTAATTGAAAATATAAAATCGTGTAATTTTTTAAATAATATTTGTATTTCATCTTCTTCCTCCAGATTGAATTTGAAATTTCACATAATAGAGAAAAACCCACACTTGTTAAATTTAAAAAAATGTTATATAAACCATTCAAAATTAACTATTTTTCAATAAAACACGAAAGAGGGAATATTTTCATCTATTTATTTAAAATATATATATATATATATATTTTCATCTATTTATTTAAAATATATATACATATATATATATATATATACATCCCGCTATCATTGCTGCGTCTTCTAATGGTCCACTTTCATTCAATCCTGCGTCCGACCGTCATTCTGCGTCCGGTATACGGACGCAGGATTGAACACATGTAATTTCAAGTTTTCCCCACTCCTGTACCCTCGTACAGTTCAAAAACGAAAATATGCCGGAAGCGGTTTTGGTACCTAAATCAACTGAAATATACTATTTTAGTTCAGTGTTTTGTCACCGAGCGGCGAGCCGCGGCGCTGCAGTAGGTGAGCGTATATTTCTAGCATAATATATGTTTCATTGACTCGCGTATCGCAACTCCTACATTTGGCAACATCGCTTTTTAATAGTGTGTCTTCTGTTCTCTGCAGAAACAAAGCAATCATACTTAAATATCGCACATTGCACAAGATTACATTAAAATTAGCTACATTATTCAAAATCGGCGCTAAATATGACTACAATAAGGATGGATCTTTGTTAAACGTATGTAATTAATATTTCAATATCATCAAGACAATGTTGAAACAATATCGTCGTTGTTTAAGCATTAAATAATAGTTATTTTGCTGATATTAAATTTGCCGAAGCTGCGTTTTTTTTTAAGTCATGATTTTATTTCTTACTCGCAAAGTCAATTAAAATTCATTCTTAAACTAATATCACGGCATCCATGCTTACTTCTAAAAATAAAGACGAAATTGCTTAAACTAATTTACTAGAAGTGGTATTATTATTTTAGTTTCGTTTAGTTCTTCTGACTTTTCAATTTCAATTTGGGAGGCGGGCATGGGTACCGCCACTCCGGGAACTAATTATTGGATAACCAACACCTTGGCCGTAGGTTTCCCCCAGCGGTTCGCTACATTTAGTGACTTAGCCCAGGTGCCCGGGTTCATGGGATGAGGTTTGTCCGGGTCTTGGCGTTGGATGCGTCTGCCCACCAAGTGCATGGCAGGCCGGAAAGGGACAGAATGGTTGAGGGAACCATTCTCTCTTACTTCTGACTACTCCAGCCATGCTCTCTCGGAACATCGCCTTGCACCGAAATGAGAGGGATGAATTCATACATCCGTCACTCCTGGATACACTAACCCCCAGATTCCGATCCAACCTTCACACCCTTTTTTTTCCCAGCACTTCCTTTCCTAAAAAGATCCTCCACTTAGCATCTCCAAAGATGACAGAGCTAATGTAAAATGTACATAACTAAACTGAAAAGGCCCAGATCTTCAGACTACTATTCCACAGTAATGAAAAAGCCGGAGGAAAGTTTTAAAAAGAATCAGAATTTGGCGATATTAACCAACAAAAAAATATAGATGACAAATTTATGTAGTGTTTTAAGTTATCAGATGGAATGGAAAGCCGAGTTGTCCTGGTTCTAGTTAGTTTAGGCGGGCAATAAAACCGAAAATTACTTTAACAAGCCAGGAATTACGGCCTCAGTGGTCTAGAGGTCGTAGGTTCAAATCCCGGAGTGCGCAAGTAATATTTTATTTATAAATTGAACAATATGTCTTTGTTAGAACTACTTATATGTTTCGGAACGACCGTTTCTTCCTCAGGGTAAACATATAATTACTTGACAATTACGAAACAGTGGGTTGGTACAATGTATTATTACTAAGGGTGGGGGCGTGTTTTGTGTTATTTATTAATTCATAATAATTATGTAGTATATTTGCAGCTTGTACTAGAGTAGAAAATATTCTCGGTGTAGTGTAAGACTACCATTCAGAATTGAAACGTTGCTTTAAATGGCTTTAGCCGTGTTTGGTGACCATATATGAATTGCCAGGTACTTTCCCACCGTCATCCCCATCCCTTCCCCTTTCCTCTACCTTCAGTCTCTTGATTGTCATAGTATCACCGGCTCCCGACGGTTTGAAGTAGTTGGGCCTCTTGTGCGGTATCCACAAAAGGGACACATTAATGTGGAATGAGAACCCATATTATCTCTTCGGACGACATCTCAATATCCTGATTATTGTGGTTAAAAAATTCAGCCAAGTTTAAATGTAAATTATAGATGAATTTGAGGCCAACGTATAATGTTTATTAGTTGATAACCCTCATTACCTATGTAATTGGTATTGATGAAGATGAAATTTATAAAATTGCTAACTGTTATAATGAAGAAAATAACGAAAACTTTATAAACCTCCATTAGTTTCGAAAAACGTACCAATTAAAAAAGAAATGAGAACTTTTACCGTGGACACTTGAACAAGAGTATCAGAAACATTTAGAATGTACTTTTTAATAACTTTAAAATGTTGTAACCATCTACTTATTTGGTCGGTGCTTGTAATAAATATGTATAGGAAAATAATAATGTATCTAGGTTCATTGTAAGTTTACTTCTTCAAAATTCTTTCAGATTACTCGTATACATACTTATTACGATAATCGATGAGATTAATGGTCAGATAATAAGATTATTTTCAACTTTTCTGAAAAATTTTGATTCCGGCTTTATAGTTTATGATCTATTTATGTGCAATACGGATGTAATACCGTTTTCGTCAAATGTGTGTTTTTAAAATATATGAATCTTATGGATACAAGAATCTTTTCATATTTATTTCATGTGATATAATATTCTTAAGTAGGTATTCAGTTTAATTCTACTCGTTTCCGTTTGTCCAACGATTTTTTTTGTTGATATTTTCTATTCAATTAAATTTATTCATTTTTAAAATATTACAAAATTAAAATTTCAAAGCGTTTTAACCCATTGACACACAAAGCCGGCGAATCGCCGGTCAACTATAACTATGGTATTAAAGCACTAAGCCGGCGAAACGCCGGTCTGTCTTTGCGTAATCATTTTATGCATAAAAAATCCAAAATTTCAAACTTTAAAAAAAAAAAAAAATTTACATGAGCTCCATACAGGAAGCCCCGAGGAAAATATTTTCCCCGAGGGCCTATGTCATCTTTGGGGATGCTGTTTGGAGAGTTTTTTTAGCGTAAGCAAGGAGAGGAGAGTTCTGGGAAGGAAAAGGGTTTAGAGGTGGGTAGGAATATGGGGTTCAGTGTGTCCTGGTCATCCACCTTCAAGACCTAGACAAACCTCATCCGGGCACCCCTTCTAATCACCAAACGTAGCGAACCACTTGGGGTGACCCATGGCAGAGGTGTTGGTTATCCAATCATTGGTTCCTGGGGCGGCGGTACCCATTTCCGGATCCCATATTGAAGATGAAGGTTGAACAAATATCCAAATAACAAAAAAAATAAAAAGTTTTATGTTGTACCATTTCAATTTTATGGGAAGTTTAGTGTAGGTTTCTTTGAAATAAAAGTTGTAATAATCAAATAGTGTTTTCAAATTACAAATTAAGTCATATCATTGGTGGTGGAATGGGTTAAAAGAGATAAAAAATTAAGATTCAAACAGATTTAAGCAATTTATACATCAATGAAGCACAATCATACTAACAATAAAGCTTGTCGTCTGAATTGTGCTTCATTGATGTTAAACATATCGATATTCGAAGTTATTCTATTTAATAAAAAGACAGCTCTTCCGACTGGCATAACCATTGGCAAGTTAGTTCTGCAAGCCAGGAGAAAAAAACAGTCTATGCTGTCGGCTACGGAGATGACCATCGGGAACATAGAAACTAATGGTCTCCATGGTAGCCGAGTTTTCGAACCTTCCACGAATCAGTCTGAAGAAATGTGAATTTTATCGCATTACAGGTGCTAGGTACTTTGTTTCGTTAATCTGTTTATCATCTATTATTATTAAAGCTACTTGATTTAGTTTAGAAATTTTCGTGAAAGATGCTTCAAAATATTTTAGACAGCCCATCGGAAGGTTATTATTGCATTTGGTATTACGGGTATATCAGCAAACTTATTTTTACATGTAACTATTTTTAAACACACTTTAGTTATGTTGTGATCCACGATCCTAAACTCCTAAAATGAGTGAAGATGTGTGTAAAGCCACTTTATTATTATTAATCAAGATAAAATTAATGCACTTAATTTATTAGTAATTCGAAAATTTACTTGTACGTGTAAATAACAAACGTAAAATAATAAAACAATTTTTCTTCAAATTATATCACTGATTTGCTAGTAAAAAAGTGAGATATTTGGAGATTCGCAAAAAATGCGATAGCGATAAACTAATGGCTAATGTACATTCTGTAGACAATAAAGGTTCCACAGCTTTGCATCTCGGTGCTTGAAATGGTCACGAAGCAATATCAGAAGCTAATGTTAACCTTAAGAACAGCAGTAATATTACACAATTGCAGGCAGCGGCAATGAAAACTTGTAATATAATGAATAAACTATTCTATTGCTGCTGAATTTCGGAGCTGTTGTCAACGAGAAAGAAGGGTTTGGTTTCACAGTTGCATGTTTCGATAATGTTAGCGTAATGAGTAAGATTAAGAATGGGACGCTTAGATGGTTTGGGCATGTAGATCAAATGAACGAAAAAAGTTTGTGAGGAGCATATATGAGACGAACTTGACTGGTAGAAGAAGTCGGAGATGCCCGAGGAAGACATGCCATGATCAAGTGAACCAAATGCTTGAGTCAGGCCATGTCAAAACTCAGAATAACAGAAGGGCGAATATGAATGTGAATGAGGCAAAGAAATATGTGCCAAGACCGAGTTTGGTGGTCGGTCCTCTCTGCCTACCCCTGCGAGGGAACGACGTGGTGTTAGTTGATATTGCTTAATACTATTTATTTTTTATTTTTTTATTTTATTTTATTTGGAAAACCAACAGTTTATAACAATAATGTTTGATGAAATACATATGAATAAAAATTTAACCAATAACAGGTTTTCACTGATGTTATTGATTTATTAGCGAAGGTATGTTATTTTATTTGTTTACACCATTTTATGCTTTCCGTTTTCGTTATTTCCTCCTAAGAGGATTTAATTAGTATTTTGGAAGTGAAATTTTCTTTAGCACCGTTGTGATTTTAAACTCGATGGAACAAAAAATAACGACACTAAAAATAGGCAAACACATACATCTAGAGGATTTAACCTGCCAATGAATGAGATAGTATAATCGGTCTCTTCTTTGTGCGGCGCTTCGTAGCCTCCCCACTGTTGTCGACTTAAGTTTTCTGGAGGTTTCATTTCTACCGCGTGTGAATTGCACACTCTGTTTTTTTTATTGTTATAAGGTTCACAATAGATCCTTAAAATCGTTTATTCCGTAAATCAGAATGTATTAGTTACTTATAATTTGAAAAGATACCTACCGTCAAACGTGAGAGATTTGATAAGCTTTAAAAAATGCCCATCTTAACTGTGACACGAGAATTCCATGAATGTGATGGTTGACTGTTAAATGTGGCGGATGCCTCTGCCCACCAGCTGCATGGCAGGCCAAATCGGGAGAGAATGGTTGAGGGAGTCCCTTTAACTTCTCCAGCCGTACTATCTGGGAGCATCGCCTTACACCGCAGTGGGAAGGATGGATGGTTCATATGTCCGTCACTCCTGGACACACTAACCCCCAGATTCCTACCTACCCCTAATACCCTTTTCCTTCCCAAAACTTCCATTCCTTCCTTTACCTAAAAAGATCCTCCATACAGCATCTCCAAAGATGACATAGGCCCTGATGGAATTCTTTTTTCCTCAGGGCTTTCTGTAATATTGAAAAAGTAAGATATTTTCAAATATTGTCTGGTTATTCGTAACCGTACGCAAATAGTCGTCTTTTATAATAGGTGAATTAAAAGGTTTTTTTATAAAAAATATCCATGTTAAGCGTGGCCTGCGATCTGGAAAGATTAACGAAATTGTTTATAAATAACCTTTTTTTATAAAGCGAGTACCCGGAGTGCGTTGCAATGCCACTCAAAGAAAGTGTTTATGTCTTAATTCTGTTTATTGAAGACTTTTGGGATTTATAATTATTTTTTTTGATTTTCGGTCGGGGGCGTACACGAATAAATCAGAAGGTTTTCCGATCTGTGATCAGGCCACATACAGCTTCAGTATGAGAAGTATTATATTCTCTAACACATAAATTAGTTGTCTATTGTTTATGCTAGAAGTGAAGGATTCCGGTCTTGTACTTCCGCCCGGTCTCCCTTAAAACTACAGCTGGCATAACAACATGTAAATATTGTAACACTAGATAACAATAAACTGTATTTAAAAAATCAACTCATCTTTGCTTGCTTAACTAATGAGTCCAGTAAAACAAAACCTCACCACATGAGCATAGCATATTATAGGCACCCCTGCTAAGTCACCAAATCTGGCGAACCACTTGGGGTGATCTATGGCAGAATTTTTAGTTGTCCAATAAATGGTTCCCGGGGCGGCGGTACCCATAATGTAAAAGAATGCAAGGCTGATGTGAGTGTAAAGAGTAAGATAAGAATGGGACGCTTAGATGGTTTGTACAATGAAATTGTAAAAGAATGCAAGGCTGGTGTGAGTGTAAAGAGTAAGATAAGAATAGGACGCTTAGATGGTTTGTACATAATGTAAAGTGTAGAGCCAAAATGATCTAAGAAAAAGGTTGTAGGGAGAATATACGATGTGAACTTGATCGATAGAAAAAGTCGGGGACGCCCGAAGAAGACATGGCATGATTGGTAAACATTTTCTTCAAGCATGCCGAATGACAGAATAACAGAGCGATGTATGAATGTGAATGAGGCAAGGAGTGTGTGCCAAGATCGAGGTGTTTGGAGGTCCTCTCTGCAAACCTCTGCGGGAACAGCGTGATTGTTAAATAATATTATTTATTATTAAAGGCATGTTATTAAATTGTTTAGACAGTTTTATGCTTTTGCTTTTCTTTTTTCCCTTTTTCCTTTCAAAGGATTTAACACATAATTTTGTTATACATTTTACGAAAGACCCTTAAAATTGTTTATCCCGCGAACGAAAATGCATTAGTGAAATATATCATATTAGAATAAGTTAACAATAATAATCTAAACGAAAATATGAAAGAGAACAAGACACCGAAAAACAGAAAAAAGGCAATGGTCGCAACTGGGACTCGAACCCAGACCTCTCCGTCTAACCGAGACGAGCGCGTTAACTAATTTCGCTATTGCCACCTTCTGTCAAACCGTCATATTTTCAAATTTTAGAATTAACATTATTATCAACTGGTTATTTTTTCTCCATATTACGGGCAACTACCCTTTTCATTGAATTAGTTGATAATAATGTTGATTCTAAAATTTTAAAATATGAGATTGCCTTTTTTCTGTTTTTCTGTGTCTTGTTCTCTTTCATATTTTCGTTTAGATTATTATTGTTAACTTATTATAATATGATATATTTCACTGATGGGAATAAGCTTCAAAAAAGTAATAAAAATAAAGTTTTTCTTATAAAAATTGAAAATGCATTAGTTAATTGGAAAAGATACTCGTACCTAGCGTCAATCATAATAGACTTGATAAGCATTTATATAATTCAAATTTAATTTTTCTTTAATTATTAAAATAATTCCCCTCGTGGCCTATGTCATATTTGGGGATGCTGTGTGGAGGGACTTTTTAGGTGAAGAAGGAGAAGGAGTTCTGGGAAGGAATAGGAAGATGGGTAGGAATTTGGGGATCAATGTGTCCAGGAGTGACATACGTTTGAATTCATCCCCCCCTCTGTGGTGCAAGGCGATGTTCCGAGAGAGTACGACTGGAAAATCAAAGGGACTCCCTCAAACATTCTCTCCCGATCCGGCCTGCTATGCAGCTGGTGGGCAGAGGCATCCGACACGAGGACCCAGACAAACCTCACCACACGAGCATAGCATATTATAGGCCACCCCTGCTAAGTCACCAAACGTAGCGAACCACGTGGGGCGACCTGTGGCAGAGGTGTTGGTTATCCAATAAATGGTTTCCGGGGCAGCGGTACCCATACTTACCTCCAAAATTGAATCTTTCCGAAATCTACGGTTTCTATATAATTACTAGGTCACATAATATTTCAACTGATAATCGTGTTGTAGTAATAATTAGCCACTTATATCTAGAGTCCAATCTTTAAAATTAACATGAAAAGACTAAATGTTTTTTTTATGAGAAAACCACACCGCAGTCTACTGCCATACTAATTTAGTAATCACTGTCGTGATGCGGAATCAAACTGGGGAGAAGAGGACGCATAGGAAGGTCCCAACAATACAGACCTAGTCACTAAAAATAACTAATCACACTTCAAGCAACGTTTTAATTCTGAATGATAAGTCTCAAAAAATCCCATTCCAATTTAATTAATTTTACTTGCGCATCGCCGCCGGCTCGATAAGAGTCCGAGACATATGGGCCAGTCATATTGGCGCTTTCGTATTCTATAAATACTTATACAATCGTTTAGTCAAAAACTAAAACGAATAAGCGGCAACGTCGCAAGACGTCGGTTTGTCGTCTACATAAAAACGAATATATAAATGGACGCAACATTGTGGACCAAATTAAAGTAAATATACGCAGGATGCCTCACTGCATTGAATATGAAAGGAGCTCAGATTGGTGAAAGGTTAAAGGGCGTTTTTTTTCATTTTGTATATTTTTAAATTAATTATTTTCAAAAATTTAAATACCTAGCTACAATCAAACACTTAAAAGCTAGTTTATACTTTAGTTAGAACTATGTAAAATCAAGCCCTTCAGAGAGACGCAGTAATGTCGATCTGATGAAAGGACGCAGAAATGATAGCGGGATGTATATATATATATATATATACACATCCCGCTATCATTGCTGCGTCTTCTAATGGTCCACTTTCATTCAATCCTGCGTCCGACATCCGACATATATATATATATTAAATAAATAGATGAAAATATTCCCTCTTTTTCGTGTTTTATTGAAAAATAGTTATATATATATATATATATATATATATATATATATATATATATATATATATATGATCATAATTCAAATTATCTCAAGACAGTATATTCAAATAACAGCAAAATTCTTCTTACAATAAAATTTCGGCATTATTTTGCGAAACTCAAACTTGGGACTTTATGTAAATGATTTCGTAAATAAATACTCGTACTGTATTTCCATGGAAGATTACAAAAAATATAGTTTAAAGGATTTATAGTAACTTTTATAAACACTCGAAATAACCCCTTAGAATGAAATTTTTTTAAAACTTTGATGTGAATCCGGAGGAAGAAGATCGTATCAAAAATTTGAAAAATTTTAAACATGTCATTTTGAACCCATTTGGCACCCTTTTATCGATCTTAAAATTTAAAAATAACTTTTTTTTAAATGACCCACCATACCATAATGCATATCACATATTTGCATAAAACCGTCTAGAAGAATAATTTTTTTTTTGTGCATTACAGATTAATCCTATTACAATACACGTAACATATATTTTTCAATAATACATATTTTAGAGTCCTTGCCTAAATTTATTCTTGAAACCTTCAAGACTAATGTTGAAAATGTCAAGAGACCTAGAAATATCATTTAGCAGTACCATACCATAAATTAAAGGAAATTGCTGCAAACCAATCCCAGGATTGAAACCAGAGAGAGAGTACCATACCTCTTGTCATGCTGTGTTGGGCTAGAACGTCTGTTCTGCCATGTGGGATATAGAACAAGTCGTGGTGGTGACCCTGGCAGTAGTATAATATAAATAATATAAACAGGATATTACACACAATATAAACACAAATCGAATGGCGTTGTTAATGGACGTTAAATCATTTCCAGGTTTCATTCTTACTAAAGGGCTTTGTGGTGGGATGAATCAGATTTTTTGTTTGTTTTTTATCTCCTCTTTGATTTTTTAGTATACTTTTTAATTCGTCTTTAGCAAGATTATCAAATCTTTACGTGTTTCTTATACTCACCCCCTTAAACTTTTTTTTCTGGTGTTTTTTTTTTAATTTTTAAATTTCTATTTATTTTACAAAAAGATGAATAGATTTTTTTAATTTTAAGTACCTACATTTTTAAAAGTCGTTTAAAGCTCTTGAGCCAAGAGTGTAGCCCCAATTAGGTATGGTATTTATAATATTGTTGTCTGTGACAAATATGTCTACGGAGCTAATTTGTTGTTGGTATATTTGAAACGTCAACACATTTTATGTTTTTTAGATAGTTCTATGTGTTCTTTTGCATAATCTTATTTACAAATTAAAAAAATAAAATTATAAAATTATTACTTTACTGCCAACATTTGCGTTTCTTTTAAGTTAAATTTTTAAATGTTACTTTTACCTGAAATACAGTCACATGGGCCTTTTTTAAAGAAAATAGGGATTAACGTATTGGGGACGCAGATCTAAAGTTGAACAATTTGATCGAAGTTGATAACGAGATAATGAGACACAAATATTTTAATTTTCATACAATTGTTCAGATTACTACAACATACATAAATATAATACCATGTAAGAGCAAATTGATGTCCCTTTTTTTTCAAATATTTCTGGCTTTCACCCTTCATTGGTGTTGTTTTAGACCACTATTTCAAATTATTGAGAGAGAGAAGTTCAAATATTAATTTTAATTTAATTGAAAATTTACATAATTATATGGTAGAATGAAGTTAAATTCAGACTTAGAAGAGATGAGATGTTGAATGGAGGGGAGAAAGCTTGAAAGAAGAGAATAGAAATTCTTGGAGAGGGCCATCTAAAAATATGTGATCTAAATTTCCGCTTCTAGACCACAGAAAACAGTCTTGGGAGTGCAGCACTAAAAATATTAAAAATATGAGAAGGAACAGAACAATGTCCAATTCTCATTTGAATAAGTGCGGAATTTTATTTTTTATAAAAATAGGAAAATCTTGAAATTACGGTTTTGATGGGATAGTCCTTTGTATTGAGGCATAGCAGGCTCCCTTGGATTGACTATAAATATGCCAATACTCTGCCCAAACATTACGGAATCTGTCTTTGAGGATAGTAATTATTGCAGATAAAGGAAAGTAGAAATAGATTGAAAAGCTAAAATAGTGAATATTTTTGTTACTTAGATGTGTTTTGAGGTCTGAATCTATATAAATCTAGACTGCCAACTTTATTTCTGTAATCACATCAATAACATCGTAAACATAACTCTTAAACTACTCGGCTTCATTCATAGAATTACCTCTGACTTTAAACATATAAGTACACTTAAAATTTTTTACTCTTCGTTGGTTCGCCCTCACCTTGAATATGCTATTGTCATTTGGTCTCCTTCCCATGCTGTCCAAATTTGTCACATCGAATCTGTACAACATCGTTTCCTACGAGGAATTGCTTGGAGGTTAGGACTTGAAAGAGGCGAGTAGTCGTATGATGAAATTGAACAAACTTTAAACATTTTCTTTCTTAGAAAAACGTAGAAAGAATTCTGATCTAATTAGCATATTCAAAATTATCAACAGCATTACTGACACACCTGCTTTGTTACAACTCATCCAGTTCAACATCCTTTCCCGTAGACTCCCATAGATCAACATTCTACTAATTCTGAATATCATTCTCCTTTATTGTATTTTCCTGATTTTGTTTTTTTATGCATTTCTCACTCCATCTCTTTAGTCCATCATAGAGGATACTTTATTTTAACTTTTTGACACCAAAAGTACATAAATCAAATGAATGGTTATAAAAATTCATAAAATCTTATATGACATGTTTCTGTGAAATATTTGTAAAGTGATTCTTCATATGTTGTGTCTGTATGTTTGCTTCTGTGAATTTTTTTTCTAAATTTTTTATTTATATATTGTGTCTACATATTGGGTTGAGTTGGGTTGAACTTCTCAAAAGTACCAATTGGCGATCCTTTAATGAGTTTTGATAACTCATGGGAGTGTAACTTCGTTGGATGTTTTATTTAATAAAAAAAAATATCCAGAATGTCGAGACTTGTCAACGCAAGTCAAAACATTGAATTTTTTGGTGTAAGCCTAAATGACTTTCGGCAGTCGATACGCAATGTGATTTTTTAAGCCTTTTAAATCTATCTTCAAGCTACTTGTAGTTATCTTCTATATGTACTTTTATTAAATATGTATATTGTCAATGCTCTTCATTTATATGTATTCTCCGTTAATTGTCATCTCTTTTTTCATTCGTGTTATTGTTATATTGTTAATGGACCATTTGTCCGTAAATAAATAAATAAAAAAAATAATAAAACAAACACCAATAATATGATAAAAGATTAGATTTTCGGATTTGAGCTCTTTTAGAATTGCACCTGCAAAAGTCGTGGATTGTGAAATAGTATAGATTTGTGCAAAAATTAAGAATCAAATTGCCAGGTTTAAAAAACGAATGCATAAAATTTTTGTATTTACCGAATAGCATTATTTTATTTATTTTTATTTTTTATTTGTTTATCTTAAAATTGCTACATATTATAATATTACTGGTCTTCCATTAAAAGCATTAGCTTGTGGATGGAAGAAGAGTTTACATTTTTTCATATACGTACAAATACAGTCACGTGTACAGTTAATACAATGCAGTTAATACATTTCATATATGTACAATTACTATTTAATATAGTCATGTATTTAAATATAAAGGTGCACTTAATAACTTAATACAGACACATGGCAATCAGACCCGTAAACTAAAAGATACAAACATAGATGTATTCAGTAAGAAGAAAAATAAGTGTGATTTTTAGTGTGACATTCTCTAAAATACTTTTTGATGGAGTTCAACAATTGAACTTTGTTTCTTATGCTTCTGATCTCTATTGGTAGGTTATTGAAAAAGAATTTTCCTTGGTGAGTATAATGGTGTTGGGAAAATGAAGTGCTTAATTTGGGGCATACCGTCACTAAGCGCATTACAGAAGTTACTAAGAATTTGTGAAAACTTTGCAAAAAACCATAACCTGTTATATAATACTACCAAGTCAGTAGTTATGGTTTTTAAAAACAAAAACGAAACCATTCAATCACCCTCAGTATGGTTAGATGACAGGAAAATGAATGTTTATCACAGCGTTAAGTACCTGGGACACATCATCACAGACGACCTTAAGGATATCGAGGATATGGAAAGGCAGAGAAGAGCGATATCTGTTAGAGCGGGTATGCTGTCAAGACGTTTTTACCTATGCAGCCCAAAAGTAAAAAGAATATTGTTCAACGCTTTCTGTACCTCGCTGTATACATCAGAACTGTGGGTTGACTACACTGCATCCCAATGGAACAAGTTAAAGGTTGCTTACAACAACGCATACCGTCAACTTTTCCGCCTACCGAGATACTGCAGTGCTACGGAAATGTTCCTGGAGGGACGAGTGCACACTTCTCCGCCACCGCATGGGAAGTTTATGGCGCAGACTACGCCAATCGAAGAATGCAATCATCACCGCCATGACTACCTGGTTGGAGTCCCCCCTGATGGCCCTCTGGAGACGGGAGACGATAAAATACCCTCCGTAAACAGCTGCATGAATTAATTTTACTGTTTATTATTATTTTTCTCATGTTGTTCATGCTTATTCGTTTTTTTTATTTTTTTATTTATTTATATGTTGTTATTTACTTTATTTTTAACATTAACCCATTTTTTGTTTCAAAATATGGAATGTATTGCATTGCACTACCCCTGCATACGTTCTGGAATAAACTTTTATTATTATTATTATTATTAAATACATGTTTAAGTCTTGTACTTGTCTTTTTCTTTTATAATGTAGGTATGTTCATATTAGTGTTTCATCCCATATGAAAATACCCTGATCCAATTTGAGAATCTGAAATTCAAATGAGTATTTGAATTGCACTCAGGAATGCATCATTGCAATATGTATAAAACAATCGACAGCTGAACAATGTATTATTGTGAGTGCGCATTGAGTTGGATGAAATTTGAGTTGATTAAAGATTGGACGGGTGGGGGAGGGGAGGGGGGGGGGGGGGGGGGGGTGGATTGGCGGAACACGAGAGGAAATGGAGGTATTTTCATATAATCATTTATTCGCGAGCTTTGAATGCCGTTTAATAATAGGATGCTAAGATTTGTCAATCCGGCAAATTGAAAACCTTATTGATGAAAGTAAATGCGTTCAAATTGGAAACTAATTTTATGCACATCAAAAGATTAAATACCTATGTTTTCGAAGTGAAAACTTCTTTGGCACCATTGTGATTTGAAACTCGATGAAACGAAAAATAGTGACACTGAAAGAGATAAACACTTACATCTACCAAGATTCAGCCTGCGAGAGAATCAGATAGTGTAAACGGTCTCCTCTTTGTGTGGTGTTTCGTAGCCTCCCCACTCTTGTATACTTTAGTTTTCCGAAGGTTTAACTTTTACTGCGTGTGAATTGCACAATCTGTTATTTTTTAAAACTTCCACCTTTTTTTACATTAGTTCCACAAAGGAGGCCTTGAGAATAATGGTTTCCCTCAGGGCTGTAAACCTCACTCCATGAACCCGGGCATCCCTGCTAAGTCAATAAACGTAGTGAACCATTTGAGGTGACCTATGGCAGAGGTGTTGGTCATCCACTAAATGGTTCCCGGGCGTACCCATTCCGCATCCCAAATTGTTTTCTATCTTTTTCTACCTAACCTAAGCCTCCACAAAATGTAATGTTTTTTAAAACTGTAGTTAAGAAGAAAATCTGTTGTCTCACAAAAACTCGTGTATGGTGACATCTGGCGACATGATTTTTATACAGCCTTTTTTTGTTAAATGTTATAACTGCACAAGAGTCCCAACAGCTCCCAACCATCTGGAGCCAGTGCGGCTATGGCATTCCCAATTATGGTATGTTGTGAGACTGAATGGTATGTTGTGAGAATAGACTGAAGGTTGTGGGGAAGCGAACGAGATGGAGAAGGAGAAGTTTGGGAAAGTAGGTACCTGGCTATTCTGATCTGGTCACCAAACATGACCAAAGCATTTCAATCAACATTTTGATTCTAAATGGTGGTCTCTCACCAGGGCGATACTGAAAGTATCTAATACTCTGGAGCGGGCCCCAAATACACTATAGATATGTTATTTTTAATTTACTTTGTGGATGCCGGAAATTGAGCGCGTAACCTCCAGATTCGTAACCAAAGATCGTGACCACTCAACTGGCCGGTTGCCTGGATTAACCTATTTGTATAAGCATTATAATATTCTTCTTTGTCTACATTATAATATAACATATATGTTGTTAGCTGGAAGAAATGGGGTCTACCCATAAGCTACAACTTTTGTATTTTTATTTGTACAATAAATATTTTTTGATTTGATAAAACTTCTTCTTCAAATAAATTCTAAACCTGTAGTGACTTGACTATGCAGTCAGCAACTATTCGCCGCGCCGCGCGCGGAGATTCTTAAAAAACTGCAACGGTGTCGATATTCGAATAGACTGTGTTAAACACATTGGCCACACACTGTCAGATAGGGACAGGTATTTTGATACCTGGTTGGATGGAGGAATGAGAGAACATACGTTAGAGGAAACAGACGTAAAGAAAAAATATGTAGCATTGCATTTACGTTGCGCAAACCAATTTTTAGCAAAATTAGTACATCGTCTATTGTTTACAAATACATGTATAAGTTCCTGTAAAACCATTTATTTATTAGTGCAGCTTCACTCCCCGACCAACGCACAATAACTTAACACAAAATTCGTTATCTATTGCTCAACCTTTTTATTATCAATTTGGGAGGCGGGCTTGGGTACCGACCCGAGAACCATTTATTGGATAACCAACACCTCTACCATAGGTCACCCCAAGTGGTTCGCTACGTTTGGTGACTTAGCAGGGGTACCCGGTTTTTTGAGGTGAAGTTTGTCCGGGGATATGTCTGCCCAACAGTTGCATGGCAGGCCGTATCGGAAAAGAATGGTTGAGGGAGTCCCTTTGACTTCTCCAGCCGTACTCCCTTGCAAAATCACCTTGCACAGCAGTGGGAGGGATAGATTCATACATCCGTCACTCCTGGACACATTGACCTCCAGATTTCTATCCTCCTCAATACCCCTTTCCTTCCCAGAACTTCCTCTCCTTCCTCTCTTAAAAATACCCTTCACACAGCAACCACAGAGATGACATAGGCCCTGAGGGGAATTATTTGCCCCAGGGCCGCCTGTGTGGAGCTTTTGTTAAAAAACCTCTAATAGTTCCATTATAACCACTCTATCTTTCTCACATGTTATAAAAAGTGACATTATAATAGAGCTCTCAGCGTAAGCACTATTCCCATGATTTATATATTGCATCACGTACCAGTTTCCCTGTATATTTGTATAATATTTACATTACGTCAGTGACAGACTAGTAAACGATCTCCCCTTTGGTTTAAACACATTGTCTGATATCAAGTGAAGCCATCTCGATGAGATTTTCCACGTCCTTCCTCTATCTCATTTCCTATCTCAGCAAAACCTCATTTGACTGTAAAACGTTGGAACTTTATCATGCGCCGGATGTAAAGTAGATTGTAGTTGCTTTGCATTTAAAAGAAGCCTTCAAAAACAGATATTCTTATAAAATGCACAATCAATTAAAACATATGTAAATATGTTGATATTCTGCTGAAAATATTTATGCTGGTTTTACAGATGTTCTCTTACGTGAGAACAATCCAGTTATAAAACTCAGTTAATATTTAAATATATACATAAAATTATTAAAAAAACTACGTCAAAGGGTGCATAATCAATATATCAATATTATATTATAAAAGAAATTTAAAAAAAGTGCGTCCCGCAAAAACTCTGAAACGAGTCCCGGTATAATAAAGGAAATTATATGGTGTGGTAGCTCTCTATCCCCCATTCATGAAGAAGGTTCCCGTTTTTACCTGAAGGCCGTGCTTTTGAAGATATAAGGGCTGGAAGTTTCTCCCTCTACAAATTTCTAGAACAGTCTTCCGGAAAGTTATAGAAGGTTCGATAGAGCTCTAGAATGTTCTGGAAGGAGTGGCGGAGTGGAATGTTCTGGAATAGGAAATCGGGAAAATCATTGTGGAACATTCCAGAACACTCTAGAATGTTGTTCTAAGCGAAGCCGGGTAACCAAGTTAGTTACATTATAAACGAAAATCCAAATAAAGGTGCGTCTTGCAAAAACTCAGAAAAAAGTCCAGGTACATCCCCCGTCCATGAAGAAGGATTCCGTTTTAACCCGAAGAGCGTGCTTTTAAAGATATAGGGGCTTGATGTTTCGCCTTCTAGAAATTTCTGGAACAGTTAGAACATTCGAGAGTATTTAAGAGGATTCCACAACATTCCAAAACATCCTGGAACTTTCTGGAATGTTGTGGAATGTTCGGGAATAGTCTGGAACTTTCGGAAGCATCCCGGAACACCCTATATCAGTGTTTCTTAACCGCATTGAAAGAATCGCCCCCTTTACCGCAGTCAAATTATCCAGCGCCCCCCCCCCATTTATGCAGAAATGGATTTCTTACCACAAATAAAAAAATTATGAGAAGTATAAATAAAACACATTATTATTAGATAGACATTGAGTATTATGCCTCACTTTAAATTTTTGTGCATGTAATTTAACAGAAATTTTCAAATTGTTGCACTTTAAGAATGTTCTATTTTGACACAATGCCCACTCGAACTTCTGCAGCGCCCCCTAAATGCTAAAAATTTAAAAACGCCCCCTTAGACCTCCAAAACGCCCCCAGGGGGGGCGCTGCCGCCCCGTTAAGAATCACTGCCCTATATCATTGTGGAATATTCTAGAACACTCTGGAATGTTGTGGAATTTTCCGACACATTGTGGACCATTCGAAACCTTTTTTGTATGGGTGGGGCCACCCATTGGTAGGGGTATATAAAACAAGAACCATCGTGGGTTCGAACGTCAGTTCAATCTCATGTCAATTCCTGTAACGAAGCCGGGTACCCCAGCTAGTAAATAAACAAAATTAATTTAAAAG
The DNA here is from genome assembly GCA_917563855.2 of Limnephilus lunatus. Lineage (NCBI taxonomy): Eukaryota > Metazoa > Arthropoda > Insecta > Trichoptera > Limnephilidae > Limnephilus > Limnephilus lunatus. Next base: position 5,600,165 of record OU830593.1, on the reverse strand, counting down.
GTTTGTTGGAAACATTCTACATTTCGTATAACCGTTTGAAAGTTGTGTAGTTTCTAAAACAACAGAGGGCGCATGTTGTATGTTTTATATATACATATATAATCTGTTTGCTACCTATTTAGGGCTGTAGGGTTTAGGTACAGCATCCCCGCAACGCTCAACTCGTCGGCCGAGATTGATTAAGCCGCCTAATCTGGACGGGATTGGCGAGAAGTGCCGCGGGCGCCGAGTCAATCTCATTATGTAATCTTGCCTGGTGATCGCTCAATCGGCGGACTCCAGCCTGGGGAGAGATGGTACTGGTACTGGCCGAGAGCCAGTCGGTATCTACTTAGTATGGGGTGGCTAGGGACATAAACGAATTGCAAATGTATGTTGTATCGGGCGTTCCAAAAATAAATTAAAGTAAAGTTGAAAAGAGAGAGCCGTTAAATATTTAAAAAATATCTATTTTTGTGGAATATTAACAAAAAATAATGTTTAAAACATGATCTCCATACAGGAGACCCCAAGGAAAATAATTTCTTCTTCAAACACAACAAACTTATTTTAATTACCATTTTAATAAAAAAAATTAACCACGTTTATATATGTTATATTTTTATAGATTCTCTCAGAATGTCATCTTTGGGGATGATGTACTATTATACTATCCGTCTATCTTCAGACATCAGGATATGAAAGAGAACAGGTTCTGGAAAGGAAAAGGTATGGAAGGGTTTTTTTTTAATAGTAATACCTCACAAGAGTCTCAGCTGCTCCCGTCTGGAGCCAGTGAGACTATGGCATCCCCAATTATGTTGGTATAGGGTATGTTGTGAGGCCGAAGGTAGTGGGGAGGGGAAGGAGATGTGGGAGAGGAAGGTGGGGAAGTACCTGGCTATTCAGATCTGGTCACCAAACCGGCTAACGCCATTTCAAGCAACGTTTCAATGGGGTGATACTAAGAGTATCTGGAAAGAATATACTATACCACTATACTAGACCACTTGGGGTGACCTATGTCAGAAGCATCGGTTATTCAGTGAATGGTTCCTGGGGCGACGGTACTCATATCCTCCTTCTAATTTACTAAACACAGTTGCAGCAAAGATTCGACTGTGCTCCAATGAAGATCAATGCTCAATTTCTCGGACACTAGATGGTAAAAATATTTTTCACACTATTATTATTTTTTAATTAGAAATTAAAATTAAATAACTGCACAGAATAATGTACATACATAAAAAAAACTATTTTAATTTCCCGGTTAGTAGGTATAGAAATAATCTCTAACTGGGAAGCTACTCTATTTTCTAAAACATATTTATAAATAACAAAAGTACAATATACTAAATAGTAGGTTTAGTTACAAAATAAATTACAGTATATAAAACATTAAAAAAATTGGACAATAATTAAAAATACGTGCAAAAATAGTAACAGGATAGATCTGAAAATCATCGGTAAAATAAATTTAGTTAAATAGTTTTCGGTAAAAATGTAACTTTGTTTTTCATTTTAAAAAAGGTTTTCTAACTTTTCATTGTTAAATAGCTTAGAGCCTAGGTATTTGTTTTTATTGTAATATTATTTGTTATTCTTATTTGTACGTGAATACTTCAATACATAATAATACTTTAATACGTAATTAAATTATTTGTTTTTCTTATTTGGACTTAAATACTTCAATAATTAATAATACTACAATAGTTAATAATATTGTTTTTTATTTTTATTAAGGTAAGAATACTTCAATAATTAATTATACGTTAATTGTTAATTATATTATTTGTTTTTCTTTTTTGGCCTTGATTATTTCAAAAATTAACAATTCCAGTCGTTAATTAAAACTGAAAAATGTTACCATTATTATTTTTATGATATTATATTATTTATATTCGGTAGGAATTCATTCGTTAACAACACAACTATAAGTACTATTATTGTAACAACATTTCGGGAGGAAACCAACCATTTTACCAAAGAATTTAATTTCAAGTAACGTTTTGAAATGAAATTCAAAATGGTTTGTTCTTCTTTGCATTACTTCCTTTGATGGTTAGCTTTGTTCTTTGTTAGAAGTTAAATCTAAACCCGCTAGCATTCAATTTGAATATTCTGAAATATTCAAAGATAGCCACAGAGACAGAGAAAGTGACTATGGATTCACAAACTTATCTCAAAAATATCAATTTCATTTTTTTAAATATTCTGCATTTATAAATATTTAATGAAATGGACGAAAGCCGCCTGAAAACTCTTAACTTATTGGAAAAATAAATGAAAAGAACATACTTTGTTTTGCGTCACTTTATTGATATTTTATAGTCCTAGACTATAAAATATCAATAAAGTGACGTAAAACAAAGTATTTTCTTTTTATTTATTTAAAATGTCAAGTCACAATGTGTTTGCTTCTTTTGAAAAATTATTGGAAAAACTCAGTTTTGAGCGCTTTTTAATTGATTTTTGTTGTTGTTAAAATAATATTAATTAAAGTAAATATTTTATAAAATTTTGAAAGATAGAAATGAAATGGAAATGCTTTCAATTCTCTCATGCAAAAATATATTTAAAAAAAATCTTACTAGGAAGTAATTTCCTGGTTTGCTTTGTTTTTCAAATTTTGTTTTGTTGTTCTTTTTATTGATTAATTTAAAAATAGCAAATTATGAATTGTTATCGAATCTATCAATCTCTTTTTTTAATTTGGGAGGTGGGTATGGGTACCACCGCCCTGAGAATTTTGATTGTATAACCAAAACCTCTGCCATAGGTCACCCCAAGTGGTTTGCTACGGTGACTTAGCAGGGGTGAGGTTTGTCCGGGTCTTGGCGGCAGATGCATCTGCCCACCTGCTGCGTGACGGGCCGTATGGAGAGTGACTGGTAGAGGGAAGTCTTTTGAATTCTCCAGCTGGATTTCTCAACCCATCGCGGGCTCAAGAAAGACAGGTTGAGGGAGTCCTTTTGACCTCTTCATCCGGACTCTTTTGTCCCATCGCCTTGTACTGCAATTGAAGAGATGGATTAATTAGTCCGTCACTCGTAAACACATTGACCCCCAGATTCCTATCCACTCTCAATTTAGAACTTCCTTTCCCTAAAAAGACCCTCCACATAGCATCCCCAAAGACAACACAGACCTTAATGGATTTTTGGAGGTTGGCGTTGATCTAAAATTTTACACACCAGAACTGTCAGCAAATTACACAACGCCAGAGTCCACTGCCAGAGAATTCCATAGACACCACCAGCAAAAGCAAAAACGAATTCATACATTTACAATTCGTTCTAAAAAAATTCAAAAACACAACGAAAAATGTTCAGTATTTACACATTTTGATTTAAAATAAAAGGACAAACAAAAAACACCTTAAAAGAAAACCCCAGGATCTCGTTAGTTAAAAAAATCACTGAAATACTTATTAGCAAAGGATTTGACAAACATACCAATCTCCGAATTAATAATTGAATTTATTTATTTATTTTTATTTAGTAAAAGGTTATACATTTATATACATTATTTAAGAATTTTTTTGACTGCCCAACTAGGAGGATTCCCGTTTTAGGACAGTCAAATTAGGATGAGTATTAACAGTCTGAAAATAATATAAAAAACAAAACAAAAATAAAAGATTAACACAAGGTGACTTTTCTTTGTTTAGCAAAGTTTTTTTAAAATAATAACAATTACTTAGGTAGGTACTTAATTACAGAGGATTAAAACATATAGATACAGAACAAACGTGTACGCATTGCATATCAGAGTCCTACACAGATGGGTTGTATAAAATTAAAACGAAACTCAATTTATTTATTTAGTCCTTCACTACAGATGTTCAAAGTGAATATATATTTGGTTTCTGGAACATCCACATAAAATACAACTACACAAATTATGAGTATTTTTGTACATTGTTGACTCTGTCCCTTTTCATACACGATAAATAAAAATATTGAAAAAGGAAAAAGGTTTATTTTCGAAAGAAAATTTTGAATAAATATTGAAAAAATAATGAAGTTGAGTGAAAAATATTTTGACTTATAAAAAATATGTTCATGTAGATCGAAAAATATCGATTCTAAATATATAAATATATTTCTATATTGTTATTCTTAGAATTAATTAAACCTTCTTAAAAATCCATCAAAAAGCTACGAACTACAAACGCTTCATGAATGGTCGAAAGAATTCTGACGTCATTGGAACCTCAGTTTGTATAAAGAGCGGATCACCGAAATGTCTACGGTGTATCTCTTTCTATTACACGAGAGATGGTTTGTGTATGATGAGAGAGGTGTATAGGCCAAACGTCGTTTACTTATGGGCCAAACGGTTTTGCATTCTATCCCCTAAAAGTCTTTTAAAGTTTAGTAATGGGTGGTTTGGTATATTTAATGGTTTAGTAAACAAAGTTTATGTAATGCAAAATCTGTTTAAAAAAACACATACCATGTCAGAAATCGGATATATTCAAGGCCAGTCCGACTACCTACAAATCGTTGATTCTGACATGTTGATTTTATATTTAAAATAGATAATACTGACCACATTAGTGCTGAAATTTGTGGAGTTAAAGCTTCCAAATAAATACATCAAATTATTAATTGTGTTCATTTGTATGTTACAATAAGTATAATACATTTTTTCAGTATTAAATAATAATCATTACGTATTCTCTACCCATCTGACATCTGATGTTTCGCCGTAAACCTCACTAGTTTTGTGCAAGTATATTAAATTTATTGATTGCGCAGAAAAGTCTCACAGTGAACTGCGCTGTAAACCGTTATCTTACTTTCGGTCTTTACTTTTTTGCACGGCGGCCCGAATTGGCGGGTGACACTTCAACCAACGGCGATCGGCCAGCGACGGCAATACCGTGTTTGTGAAGAGTTTTGGAGCGAGAAACAAAAATTCTACCTTTAAATATTAATTTAACTATGAAAACTTGATCAATTTTCTTTTTTTAAAATAACATCAATTCTGATAGACGGTTAACATTGATAAAAAAAATTAATGGAATTCCTTATTGAAGAATTTAGAAAATATCCATACAAAATGCCCAAGCGACGCAGTTTTCTCAGTTTAAATGACGTCACACCCACACCCAACTTCTTACCGCTCGGATCCGCTCGTTTTGGCGGGCTTAATAAAATTTAAACTTTGAGAATTAATTTTACTATGAAAACGAACTTTAAAAAAAAAAAATACCAGTATTTAAGTTTGAATGCGAACATTGATAAAAAAAAAATAAAAAAATGGACTCAACTTCCTTATTGGATTGTCGATATGTTTTCTTTCTTGTAATGTGGCCTCAAAAGACTGCATCAAAAAAAAAGTGTATGTGCGTTCGGTAGATATTTTTGATATTTCGAGAATAAGAGATGTGTGATAGTGTGTAACTCAAAAACGCTGATATCGGAGTTACCTAGTTACCACGATGTGTTACGTTGATTATGCCCCACCCAACGTAAAGTAATTTACCCACTGCACTTCTGCCAACCGGGAAGTAATTCATCCCAGCTAGTGCAAGACTTGTCAGTTGCACAAACGTGTTTCTGCCTAGGGGGATTTTGACGTTACACGCAAACACATCCGTCCCCACAAGGTGCACAGGGCTTGACGTCTTGTGACGTCACGTTTCCAACAAACTTACATCGCGTCATTGCGGCCGGGAACTGTGTCGGGCTTTGGAACACATATATTACGTCACCCGTTTCGTGTTATGCTACCCTGGTAGATTGTACCCTTGGTGGGTATTCAAACTATAGAAATCTTGTTTATTACCTATCAAAATAAAATGATTGGAGGTCTAAATGTTTTATTTTAGGCTCAAAAAGTATTTTTTTTTAATGTGTACAGTTTACACGCTGTAGAAGTGAAACATTCAGAAAACTAAAGTAGACAAGAGTGGGGAGGCTACGAAGCACCGCACGAAGAGGAGTCCTATAGGCTACGAAAGCATCGCACAAAGAGGAGACCGATTATTCTATCTTATTCTCTCGCAGGCTAAATCCTAGAGATATATGTGTTCGTCTCATTTTTTATCGCTCGTTTCTGTTTCAAATCACAACTGTGCTAAAGAAATTTTCATTTAAAAAAATCAGAGTGTGCAATTAATTCCCACGCGGTGGAAGTCAAACCTTCAGAAAACTAAAGTAGACAGGAGTGGGGAGTCTACGAAGCATCGCACGAAGAGGAGACCTATAGACTACGACGCACCGCAGAAAGAGGAGACCGATTATAGTATCTCATTCTCTCACAGGTTAAATCTTATAGACGTGCGAGTTTGTCTCTTTTTAGTGTCGCTATTTTTTATTTCATAGAGTTTCAAATCACAACGGTGCTAAAAAAGAATTTCCCTTCAATATGTTTTTCATTATTAATCACCCAAAGTTTCGCGGTATGAGCGTGGAATAAGAGCATGTGTATATATTTTCCAATAAATTAATGATTTTGGAATATTTCAAAAGCAGTTTCGTAATATCATCAAGGTTATCAATATTTTTTGGTATTTTAGACAATCCAATTTGCCGGAGCTCCTAGCCAGGGGCTGACACTAGGGGTTTAGAGGCCGGTTTGGGGCCGGTTTAGGGGCAAGGGGACGGTTTTAGGGCCAGGGGCAGGGGTCGCAAAGGCCGGAAGGGCTCAACTGGGCCGCGGCAGAGATCGAGACAATCTTGATGGATCCTTTAGGATCAGGCAGAGCCGTCAAGCGAATAATGAGAAATAAAACCTCGATTGTCATCGCTGTCAACTTACTAAAAAACATAATACATTATTGGAAATAGCGTATGTTTTTTTACATGCACAACATAATGTGTGAGAATATATGTGTACGTTTGCATATGTGTACGTAACGTGTGTGTATGTATTTGTGTAATCCAATTTATTTCATTTGTCCACATGTAGAACTAATATTTAAAAAAAATGCCCAATTCCCGTATATGTGCGCAATAAAACACCAAATTTTACAAAATAGACGTCGGCTAAAGAAGGAGGTAGCGCAACACTGCAAAACACCCCACAAACAAATAACGAAAATATACATTTTTTACAATACTCTTCAGACATACCGAATAGAAGTAACGCGTTTGATCTAAAATTAATACAAGAGCGTGGAATATATCGGGAACATCTCCTATCCTTATCCTATTTTCCTCTTCCTTTTCGAGAAAAAACAAAACTGTTTTCCATATTTGGTTACGTTCCTCTAATATTATTCTTCTATTCCTATTTAATATATTGTAATTTATCGTTATATGATTATTATTCTAAAATTAACCTTCTTGTATACTGCACTGGCAGTTTAGCAGGTTTTAAAATGAAAAATTAATAAATAAAATAATCTAACATAACCTAAATTTTCATTTATTAACTTAATAAAACCTATTCTGACTAAATAGTTGTAAAAAAACCCTGAAACGAGCCTGTTAACTTTTCCATTTATTACTTTCAACACCAATACCTACATTTTATAATGATTGTTGAGCATAATGTATCTCACAAAACAAGGTTTTTATATTGAATCACTTGTTGAGTACATTTGGTCGCTGGTAGCCTATCATGTTATCAAACTTTATACAATGTACGTTAAAAATCTCAGATCAAAGTTCTGAAATTGGTTCAACTACACAAAATAATTAATTCCCTCAGGGGTAGGCGAAAGTTCTTCAGTTTACTAATTTACATCTTCAAGTTTCTCCTTCAATACTTCAACTAAAAAAAAACAGTGTTCTTTTCAACGGCACCCAAGGACTTAAGACTCTCTAATTAAATCTTCTTAACATCCGATATTGGTCCTTCAAGCTTCTTATCTTTCAAAATGCCCTCCTTCGTTTCTTCATTAGACCTTCTACCTTCCAAGCTGCTGCTTCTTGGCCACTTCATAACAAGGGTATTATCGTCTGCAGGCTGCACTGGAAACTGGAGTCTAGAGTCTGGAGAACCCTCCCGATAAGTTCCAACTAACTAATTAGAGGCGGGGGTACTGGTTGAGTACAAGTTAAATGATTTCGCTGAGAGAGTAGGTAGCGAAGTTCGAGCGATTATTATTTATTTTTTTCGAAGAAAACTTCTTCAGCAAGGTGATGGCATTATTTATTTTAGTGAAAAGACAAATAACTTTGTTTACATCACTTTTATTAGTACACAATCAACATGTTTCATGAACGATGTTGATTGTGTACAAATAAAAGTGATGTAAACAACGTTATTTGTCTTTTCATTAAAATAGATTATTATTTGTTAACTGTCTTTCTTTATGAATGAGATAGAATATTCGATCTCCTCTTGTGCGGTGCTTCATATCCCTACTCTTGTCTGCTTTAGTTTTCTGAAGTGCTTTAATTAAGTTTTAAATTTCTGAAGGTTTCGCTTCTACCGTGTGTGAATTGCACACTCTGATTTTTTTGATTTATTATTTTGATTATTTTATGGAATGACTCAATGAATAAAACTTCAAATTTTAATATTTAATCGATGAAGATAATATTAGAGATTCTCAAACGATAACTTGCAATAGAAAAATCAGAGTGATAGTTGAACCCCGATAGTTGGTCCCCCGGCATACTTATAAACGATTTGCAGTCGGTTTAGGGAAAATAGGTATACCTACTTATGTACACAAAATATAACTAAGGACGGGTTGTTTCAAAAATTTTCATTTCAATTTCAATTCATCAAAAAATTTTATTATTTTTAATTGGTAAACTAATGTTTAAGACAAGATTTTTATGCATAGCACAAAGGGTAACAATTATTATAAGCAATAATTATTAGCCTGAAACACTCATCTACATTGAAAAAATCTCCCGAGAAAAGATAAATGCCGCCGACGGGACATTTTCACGGGACGGGCATTTATCTTTTCTCGGGAGATTTTTTCAATGTTGATGAGTGTTTCAGGATAATAATTATTGCTTATAATAAATTTTTGTAGTTAATTTTCACTTCTGTGTAGGTTCTATTCAAGTTTTTTTTTTACATTAACTCCACACAGGAGGCTCTGAGGAAAATAATTTCCCTCAGGGCCTATGTCATCTTTGAGGATGCTGTGTGGAGGGTCTTTTTGAGGAAAGGGAGAAGTGAACATAGGAGGGAGGAAACACAGAGGCCGGTAAATCGTTCCAAAGCCGAGCTGTTGAACTCAAGAACGAATCGAAAAACGGCCCGTTCTCATGTGACTAATGTCAACCGTGAACAAATGTTGGGCGCGTGTTTGGCGTGTTTGGCGTGTTTCCCGACTATGCACCGGTGCCGAGGGGATCAATTTGGGGAGTTCTGTTAGTATACAATTAAAGGCCAGTTTCTTCATAATGCGGTGTTCACACACAACTATAATATATGGAGCTTGACGTATTTCAGCATATCGCTAGCCATATATTCCAATTGGGAATGTACGGCGAGCGATATGCCGAAATGCTAATACGTGGCTTGGCACGTATATCATAGCTGTGTGTGTACCTACACAGCTTAAAACCCGAAACAATCAAAGAACTTGAATAGACGTGAATATTAAGTTTGAAGTAACTTTACTTAGTTTTTACATTGGAATTAGATAATTTTTATTATACCTATTTATATATTTTTGGAATAACTTATTGAGCAAAACCTCAAATTGAACATAATATTTAATCTTTGAAGACAATATTAGTGACTCTCAAACGATAATTTGAAACGTCTCCCTAGCTGACTTATATACAATATATACCTACTTAGACAAAATATAACTTATTAAATTATTTTCCACGGGGCTTCCTGTGTGGAGCTAATAAGAAAAAAATATGAAATGCCAAATGGTCGAGTTAAAAGGTGGGAATGTGAGAGAATATTGAAATAAAAGAAATTTACCACTTCCGTTTAATTTCACTTCACTTTATAGTGTTCCCATATTTTGTTTCCGTTTTCCGATGCAAAAATTTGTAATATCCGTTCTCCAAACATTTCAAATCAATCGTCGATTTTCAGAGGAGAAAGGATCATACAAATGTCAAGAAGATGCATTGAAATTATGCATTTTCAGAATATACCTTAAAATTTTTAAACCATTTGTTACAGTTCAAATTCGATCGTGATTCAACTTGTTTTTGTTCTTTTTGAACAGAGTAAAATTGTTATTTTTGGAGTCGATGTCAGCCAAGATCTCCACATCTCACTTATAACTACCTATGAATGTATTTACCTTGGCTGACACCGACTCCAAAAATAACAATCGTACGAAATTATTTTTTTACTTTTTAGTGCATTTTTTGAAGTAGTTTTTTGTTTTGTTAAAATTTTTATTTATTTTTTGATTTTTAGTGATGAGCGTGCGTAAAGAAGTTTTACTTTTGAAAAAATCATCGAAATCTGTTGGCGTAATGTTGAGTTATTCGTCCATTTGTCGCGCACATACTAATTGCAAATTTAAGACATATATGGTTTTCTCATGGATCCCATTGTCAGATCTGAACCAAATGGATTGAAATGGGACCACACGAAAAGCACCAGCTTTCTAATAAAAAAAGAATCATCAATATCGGTTCACCCAATCGAAAGTTCTGAGGTAACAAACATAAAAAAAAAAAAAAAAAATTCCGTCGAATTGATAACCTCCTCCTTTTCGAAGTCGTTTAATAACAGACTTAATTGAATGGAGAATAGGAATTTTGGGAAGTACCTGGTTATTCAGATCTGGTTATCAAACATGACTAAGGACATTTTAAGCATTATACAATATGCCATACATTTTATTTCAGGAAGAGATAATTCGGCGGATTTGAGTTGTGAGCAAATACTTCGTTTAATTTTTGGTGTCATATGTTAATATTTGATTCACCATTTAATTTATTCCAAACACTTGATTAGATTATCGGTGCTATTTTTATTTTAAACACTATAAGCTATCGGAAGTATTTTATTTGTTTCAAATAATTTTATTATTTAGTTTCTTTTAGGCTAAACACGACCCGGAGATTAAAATATTTGAGTCCATGTATTGGTTCTCTTTTAATTGAAAAATAAAATTTAATTGTTGTATCATAATTCTTTTATTTTTCCTATTAGAAATCTCGTATAAAATATGTATTTACTTTACAGTAATAATAAAAACTTGTGTCTCATGATGTGTATAATAAGTATATAATTTTTTTATTAAAATGTTGCCTTTATTGAGTGTTAAAATTAGCGCCCCGCGTTGGGCGCCAAATGTAAGACTTTGTCTTAATATACAATTTTGTTTTAACATGCAACTTTCGAGAGAATGAGATAGAATAATTGATCTCATCTTTGTGCAGTGTCTCGTAGCCTCCCCACTCTTGTCTACTTTAGTTTTCTGAAGGTTTCACTTCTACCAAGTGTGAATTGCATACTATGATGTTTCCTTTTTATGTTTCTCCATGAGCGATAGCATTACTCCTTACTTTTAACATTTTTTTTTGATTTAACTTTACATTAATTTACACTGTTACATTATTGATATTGATGTTCTATTTACATGTTAATGGCACATAATATGCCGTGTATGCGGAAATAAATAAAATAACAAAATATTCCTAAATTGTCGATGAAACCACATCCTTTAGTTTTATCGTTATTTCGTCTCTGATATGAAGCCTCGCTTTGTTGATTTCATATCACATATTCCAAATCGTGTATTCCAAATTGAACATCGAGCTCCGCGGTGTTGCCTCGAGCTAACATCAAATCAAAGTGCATCGCAAAACTACCCTGAAATACAGCTCAAATAAAACAAATAATAAAAAATGCTATTGGTATCGCAAACCGAAAGCTTTGATAAAATTGACAATATTTTTTTTATTTTATAGTTAAGAGCGTTTAACCAGCCAGCGGCTAAAAATCCACATTTCGTCGAAAGATTTTCTTACGATCGTACAGGGCGGTTCCAGCGAGAAAGATTAATTAATCTCCGTACCAGCTTTTTAATTTTATAACTCAATATCGATTTTATTTCATTCCAAATTTGCTTTAATTTATACCTACATCCAAAAATGCTGAAAGGCGTGTTGATAAAACTATTAAAATTATGTACTTTTTGTAATTATTTTTTGTCTTAAGTGTCTATCATTTTTCAGAAATGTCTGAGCAAAATAAGAATGTAAAAAAAATCTGAAATATATAAGTCTGTAAGTGCGCAAATAAATACACAAATGGACCGATTTTCGTCAAGAAACACATGTACGTACATATTTTTGAATGATTTTATTTAAACTAAAATTAAAATTCTGTAACATACGTTTACCAGATAATGTATTGATTTATTTTACTTCATGATTATATGATTTGAAATGGGTGTTGTATAACACAAAATCTTTTTTGAAAATTTTACAAATCTGCCAACGACCTATGGTATAACCTTATTTTTCTAAAAATTGTCATTATTTCTGAAAATTTAAACTATATAAAAAAAATCTTTCCAAATCAATTTATAATTTTATTGTACAAAAGAGTCAATACGTCTAAACACTGATTTAAAAATGACATATTTCTAGTTTTCTCTGGTTATACGCTCTTAACGTCTCCGTGGTCGAGACATTGTGGGTTCAAATCCCGACCTATGCAATTGATTTTATTTAAACATTGAAGACATTTTTAGCGACTTTCAAACGAAAATTTATAACAGAAAAATCAGAATGAGGTACGATCGCAATTAGGAATTGAACCCAGAACCTTAGTCTTGCTGGGGCTCGGCTCTAATCACTGAGCCAATTCAAGCCTATCCCCTTCGGTCATATTTAAATGTATCATACTTCGATTACGAACTACTAACATTATCTTCTTGTCTGCCATCTATATATACGATTGCAAGATTCTTACCGAACTACGAGGGTAGGTTGAAAAGTAATGCACACATGCTTGTACAGCGCGAAAAAAATGACATTAAGAAGCTTGCCAGATGGAATATGTAAGTGACATTCCTCCTCTATACATACCCGCAAGTTTGTTTTTGTCAGTATCAGAGATGGCGTTGTATACGGATTTACATTTTTTGTGGTATTCTTACTTTTCCACTTACTTAAGGGAATTGCGTTTAATTTTCTTTATACGTATGAAAAAGATTTATTATAATTGTTGGTTTTTCCTTTAGAGGGGTGCAGACATACGTTCATCGTTTGTCTCAATAGACATTTAGTATGTAAGAAAGAGGGGCAGCACTGTACGTTTAAGAAAAAAAGCAAACAAATCAGCCCATTGACTTGACGTTTTGAATTTTTGGAATTCAATCACTATTCAATAATATACTTAGCACAATATTGCTGTAACTCTTTCAAAATATGAGAATTCGTTCCGTACAAAATGTATGAGGAAAAGAATTTTCTTAATAATTTTATTTTCGGAAATTTTTCTGATGTTTTAATATCTATTATGCTATTCGGGGCGGAGATAAATCAAACACATCAAAGATCATAAAAATCGGTCCAGCCGTTCTTGAGTTATAAATGGTGTAACTTACCCAACTTTGTTTTATATATTAAGAAAGATTGGACATCACTGTGTTAATAAATAAATAAATGTTATAATTTTTTTCGGCCGTTTGGTATATTCCCTTATCTTAACAAGCGGATTGCAATTTTTAGAACACAGGAGTCAGGTATACTATCCATGTTCTACCAGCATTACAATGGAAGATGCTCCGAGGAACTATAGTCATTGACAGTGCTAGTCGGGAAATACACCAAAAGTGCGCCCAACAAAGTACACGGTTGACATTTGTCACATGAGAACCGATCGCTTCTATGATTCGACTTGCACAACTATCAAGCCATTGTGGAAATTTTTTTGGTTGTTTAATAAAATCACCTTTATGCTGTAATTATTCTACCAATATTGCAATGGAAAAGTAACTAACGTCATAGATCTCTTCGCCACCGGTGCATAGTCGGGAAACACGCCAAACGCGCGCCCAACATACTGTTTGGCCTCCTAATGTTTGAAAAGTCCTCTTCAAGACCCATGTTCACTTCTTCCTCTCCTCAAAAAGGCCCTCCACACATAATCTTCAAACATGACAAAGGACCCGAGGGAAATTATTTTCCTTAGGGCCTCCTGCGTGGAGTTAATGTAAAAAAATACGAAATAAAATATTACAAGAATCCACCCGAATTTCGCTGCATTGTTTACAACTTTATACATATTTCGAGATAATTATTATCTGGCTGTACAAATCATGGTTATATTACGAAATAATATACCATTGTAATGAACAACATTTGCAATATTAAGTCCCTTCTGCAAGAAAAATGCCTCTTATCGTTCTTTCGACAATATGGCCACATATGGGTAATGTTTTCGGCAATAAACAACCAGAATATCCCGATGTCACCATTTTAGGTGGTTGTTTCAGAGAAAACATACAATACACGAAATTCTGCGGGCAAAAATTTTATCAGTAAAGTTTTTATTTTCAAATTATGACAGAACGTGAATCCTTGCTTAAAATTGGGCATAAGTAACCCGTTCGGTGCTGGCGATAAATACAATAATAAACCTTGCACAATAATTTTTTTTTTAACTACTTTATTTTGTGTTCGTATGAAGCAGATAATTTGTGATGTGACATTATAATTTGGGATTAAAATGGGATTTGTTGTCCGCGTGCTCGCGATGGTTTATATCTACAATAGTGAGCTCTAGTGTCATGAAATTATGCGTTGCTAAACCGTTCATCCGATTGCGATGAAACTTTAGTGAGTTGTTGTGAGCACGCCCGTGAAGGTTTCTATATATACTGGTGAGCTCTGGCATTATGAAATTTGTATAAAAAATTGTAATAGGTGGAACGTGAGCTGTTTGAAAACTGAATGTATAGGGACTGAATATGTGGAGGGGGGAGGGGAACTCGGGAGGGGGGTTCGCTGGACGGAGGAAGCGGGAGAGGAAGGGGAGGCGGAAGGGGAACGGGACGAATGTGAAAGGACACGCAGGGAGTAACAAATTATTTATTAAGTGGCATAGCAACGAATGCTGGGAACTCGCTAGTTATTAATATTTTTACGTAATTGATTGGAGTTTGACGTTTCGGAATGTGAATTCGTTGACAGATTGCCAGCGGGTATCGATTTCTTATTTATTCCCTGTCAACATCGGTTCAACTATCAAGAGTGAAACTGTGCTAGAGATATCAATATAAAATCATCGGAAGTTATGCTTATCGATCCGATATTGTAAAGTTATCGATTTCAAAATATTTGAGCTCCAGGGCCGGCCCTGAGTCGAATGCATGAAAATTGATGAGAATTTCCTCCGTTGCCTGCTACATATTTCTTTAAATCCTAAGTATACGCGCGCATTAGGCGAGCAACATCTGGAAAAATACGCTGCTGATTCGATAAATGTAATTCCAATTCTGATTTCGTTTAAATCAGGCTTTCTCAAACTTTGCGATCAAATTGTCTCACTCCACCGCCCCCTGGTGCCGGGAGTCCCCCTTGAGGTGCCAGCGCCCCCCAGGAAGGGGTTGCGCCCGCTTTGGGAAGCGCTGGTTTAAATTATCGCGATCATTACATTCGGATTCGTATTACTTACGTTTATATAGCTACCGTTTGGGAATATCTTGTTGGGTAGCTAAACATTTTTTTTATAAAGAATTTGTCGGATTTACGAAATGACTATCTTTGTTCAGATGTTAAGATATATAGTCTGTTATTCTTAAGATTCGTTGACCAATGCCATGTCGATCCTTTGGAATAACAAGGTTCCATCTCTTGCAGTAACGTCATGCGATAATTGGATTTATATTAAGCTACTTTTTTAAGGATCCATAGTAGAGTTTACATTACCGCAACAGATGGAATCTTATTTTTCCAAAGAGTCGATGTTTCAAACATTATATTAAAATTTGGAGGAAAATGTGACGTAATCCTACAGTGGCGAAGCCTGGAATATGCAGTTATATGGGAGGGAAGTACGAAGGATGTAGGGTTACAAGATGCATTTCTGATAAAATGTTCCGAGGTGGAGATAGACAGATCTGATGATAGCTATAGCAATTTAAAGCAACTCTTTTTAAGCAGCATTTTGTTTTGAACTTTAATTTTAAATTTTCTGCGACCGGTTTCGACACATCCGTGTCATTCACGAGCAAACTTAAAACTAACTAGTGATGCAACGGAAGTGTCTTAACGTAAGCAGAAACGGAAACAGATGTCAAAAGTAAATATTAGCCGAAGCGGAAACGGAAGCGGAAGTGTTAATTCAGAAAAAGCACAATTTTATGTTTTAAGATTTTTTTAATAAATTTGTACTTTTAGTACCTAATCGAAATTAAACAGAGGTTAATTATATTTAATAAAAAATAATTTTATTGCTTTTACACCTTTGAGTCTGTTTCGGTGTTCCTCATATATATTTAACCAGCTTCACTTAATAATTGCTCACTGGCTACGCTGCACTGGGGAGCTGATAAGTATTGGCGAACTATTGGCAACAGATTAAGGTATTTACTTTACATAAGGGAACCTCATGGAGAAGTAGTCTGTAGTCTCTTCTCTTTTTTGTACTCCCGAAGGTGTGACTGTATCTCTAAAAATAAATTGTCATCATCGTCAGTTATAGAAGAGTTCTCCTCCTGGTCTTCATTTACACTTAACATCGATTCCAATATTTGTAATGATGATGATTTTGAAGTAGAATGCTGCACTTCGATATCTTCAATCGCAAATTGAGTTCTGTTAAGAATTCTGTTATAAAGTTTGCTGAACCAGAAACGGAAACGGAAGTGAAAAAACTTGCGGAACTTCTGCAGAAGCGGAAGCAGAGTTCTATTGCAACACTAAAACTAACTTAAAAATTCTCTACAAGTACAAAAATTAATTACGTGAGGGTAGTGGGAGGGGAGATTTTGGCGGAGGGGGAGTTAAAAAGTTAAACTTAGTATTTTCTTTTTTAAAGCTATGGCCTGACTCTATAAGATGGTTAGCAAACTCGGAGTAGTTATTATTTCGTAAACAAAGTTCATGTTCCCTGATTCTAGTTTAAAAATTCTAGAAGTCATCCCTACATACTGTGCGTCACAATCGTTACATTCTAAAGTGTATATCCCAATTTTTCCATTTATTAGAAAAATTCTTGTTATTAATCAAAAAAATTATTTTAGAATTAGTATAGAAAGCTGGAGAAATATGATCTGGTAATATGTGGAATCTTTTTAAAGATAAATCGCCTGTATAAAGAAGTTTTTTTTAAATATATATATTAGGTTGTTACTAGGTTTGATGTTATTATTACCACTATAATATATATTTTTTGTTAAATTTTTTATCAAAATATCAATTTTGTCTTTTATCAGAATGATTCTGAGAGTATTTTACAATCAATTGAATTATTGTTATTTAGTGAAAACAAATCACGTAAAAAACGCGTATTTAATCAGAATTATTAAATAACATTTTCGAAACCAATGTTTCCTACATCGGGATAAAATAACAATACGCAATAAGCAACTACAGGCAAAAAAGGTGATGTGATTAATTAGTTAAAGATATCATAAGGAAACATTTCAAATAAAATTGAAATTCATTTTAAAATAGATCATAATTGCATTTACAAATGAAAAAGGATGAATCATGACATGAATCAAAGTAAAAAACGAATAAAAATGTTCTAGAAAAAGAAAACTAAAATACAAGTGTACAGTTCACATGCGGTAGAAGTCAAACCTTCAGAAAACTAAAGAAGACAAGAGCAGGGAGGCTACAAAGCACCGCACAAAGAGGAGACCGATTATTCTATCTCATTTTTAAAGTCGTTTTTTCGCTTCATCGAGTTTCAAAACACAACGGCGCAAAAGGACTTTTCACTAAAAACTAATAATATTAATACAGAAACATAAGAATAAAGTAAAATAAGAATAAATAAAAATAAAAATAAAGTAAAACTTTTAAATAAATTCAAATCAAAATAAAGTAAAACTTTTAGAAATCTATGACAACAGGAATTGGCTCCGTCGCTTGTAAATGGGACCCTGCCAGAAATGCAGTGCTGCCATCACAAGAGCGTTTTCGCTCTAGGCTAGTCGCGTGATCCGTTTTCTGATTAATGTTCAGCATCCGGAAACGCGCCCTTCTTTAAACATCTCAGTGGCACTGCAGTACCAGGACAACCCAAAAAGCATTCAGTATGAGTTGTTGTATTGTACCTCCATTCTTTTTAGAGATGCTTTGTTGAAGTTGGTCCACAGCTCCAAGGTATATAGGCTCTTGCAGTACTTGTTAAAAAGTTGCCTTTTTGCTTCTGGGCTGCACTTGTTGAATTTAGAGATATCGTGTTTGCCAAAACCACTCGAAGTTTTCGTTAATAATTGAAATACGCGTCTTGAATTATAATATGCGAGCCTGGAGTGTGTGAATAACCCCAGACCCTCTGAGCTTAAAACTCAAAAGATTTGATTATGAAAATCTACTTGCGCGGACAATGTATCACAAAGAATAGCAATCAGACAAAATCTCAAGGGAAAACACAGATTCACCAACCGTGACTATGCAGTTCTTTGCAGCTTGGAGGCCTCCGTAATTCCATCCAATCAATCGTAAGTGCAATCACTTTCTGATTTGAAACTTGCAAGTATTTAATTGTCAATCTTACACAACATTCGATTTCACAATGAAAAAAGTAAACAATATTAAAAAAAAAAACAGATGATGACAGTTATTCACTTGTTCGGATACTATTTTTAAAACAATCGATTTCACGTGTCTCTGTTAAATCCAAAGAGTGTTAAATCCAAAGAGTGTGTACCTAACTACTTTTCTTGTGATATAAATATATTTAATTATTTTTTTCGAACAAACAAAACAAACATATTATAATGCCTAACCAAGTCTAGTGTCCGATTTGGAAATTTTCCGCCCTCATTAAAAAAGCCATACCTCCGATTTTTAATATGGAGACATATAAACTGCTAATAGCGTTAGAGAGCCATTAAATGCACCTGTATTTTATGGTTTATCCCATACTTTTAGGATTCATGAAAAAAAAGGTTAATTTACATTCGCATGAACTCTGCGCATTATTTGTTTTAAAATCGGTTCACGTTATGTTCACGTAATATATGGATAATATTAAATATTATGGCATCTATATGTTTTCTGTAGCCTAGTTTATGATATACATTTAAATTCGATAATGCATTTTTTAATACGTAGCACACGATCAATGATTTGTAAGAAAAATATCCAATAATTTCAGTTCGCGAAATGTAATAACTAATAATTCAGAAGAGGAGCAAGAGGAGATTCGAGACATCTCTTGTTAAAAAGTGAAAGTACAAAGTTATCGTAGTGATTAATCGAAGTATCCAATGCGCGGGAACTTTTGAAAAGATTCCAATAAATGTTTTAAAATATCTCTTCAAATTATTTACATTTTGGCCAGCAAACGCTCGAGGGTATAAGCTAATTGGTCAAAATGTGTCCAAAAACACTTCAGTGAATAATACACTGCAATCTTCTCTGTCGTTCAATATCCGTAACACCTTTGAGTTCCGCTGTTATGACGGATCCCAATTTTTTAATTTTATTTTCGTGTAGTTTATGTAGGCTGATGTAGAATACTGATTGTAAGGTGTGCGTCCAAGTTGAATACTAACAATACAGATTTAGTTGGGTTGTAGTTGTAGAACATGTTAGTTCAGTGTCTTATTATTCGGTATATTGTTTTGGCATTTTTATTAATCTTTTATCATTACTTTTAAATGACATAGCGCCCGATAGAATGGTTTATATTTAAAGAAATTGTAATTTACTTACTGACATATTTCTAGTGATAAGCACACACGAGAATTTAAAGTTATTTTAACTGATTAGATCTCTTCAAGTCCAATTTACAAACAAGAAATTTAGAGTTGTTCAACCTAGTATTACAAATGATTAAATCTTAATAAACTATCAGTTTCTTTTTTACGATAAATTTTGTCATTTGCATTTATAACCCCAAAATATTATTGAAAGGTGAGTGTTTTTCTTTTCAATTCGGTTCCTCATTGCTGAAGAGCGTGACCCCTACTCCGATTTTCATAGTGGATAAGGATCCTCTACTCATCGCGGTTCTGCGCTACATGAAGAATGGCAGACACCAACGTACCGGACACCAGTGAAACTTGGTCACTCCAGCGCATTGGTGACCTCCCTCTGCTTCTTTTGCCAAACATTTTGTCAGTGACTGTAAGTTTCTCTAAGTCGTAGCTCAATTTGGTGAGCAATATGTCCAAATATCTTAAGATACGTTGTAGGCAGATAGTTGAATGCTTTGTTAGGAAATGAAGTAAATAAAATAGAGTAAAAGTTTCTGTGCGCCTGGCACAGATGTCAGTAGTAATTAGTTGAGGTTCCGTGACATAGATGTCAGGAATGGCTATATTTTCCCCCCAACAGACCCATAATGTAGGTTATAAATACAATGTTTCTCTTAAATTCTACCTCTTCTGCATCAGTTTGCCTTTAAAAGGAAACACTACATTATTGGTCCGTTGGGGGTCTTTTAAGGGAGTTTTGTATATTTTGTTGGTTACAATAAAAACTATCTTTGATGTACCTGGAGTTATTGTTGAAATTAAAAGTCCTAAAATCTTACACAAACCAAACTCAAACAGCTTATTGTGGATGCCTCGTTCTTCCAGGACGGATACATTTGTGCGTCTGGCTGTCTATGGAATCCTGAACATTTTCCTCCAGCACCACATTTCGAGGGCGTCTGTTCGCATTATATACACATAGTTAAAAGCCTAATGTGAATACTTAGCACTGGTGAATGTTACATTGGAGGGGACCCACCACTTTCCCACGGCTGTGTGAGGAAACTGATTGTTTAACCTCCTTAGCCGCACACGTCAGGACTCTAATTTTTGTAAAAAGGAAGCTACATTTATTTTTAAAACGAATCTAGACCCTCCAATGTCCCTGCATGCATGATTGTTAGTAAAAAAAGAAAAGTGTATGCATACTTACATTTGCAGTAATTAACAAGATAAAGACACATCATAGATGTGTTCGCCTATTGGTTCAGCATCATCCAGATTCAGTTCTAGTTAGAGTGAAATAATAAAGAAAAAGAAAAATATTTACAGGTGTAAGTATGATTAAAACCAAGGAAAATATATAAAAATAAAGGTATCGGGGGCAGTTTGTCCCACTATCACGGGGCAGTCCCGGCGAAATTGAGCGGGCGAGCGGCCTGGCCACAACGTGCCCAAACACCCGCGTCCCTTAGCCGGTTTTCCAAGAGTACCCTTGAAGAAGTGTTTGTGGAGGGGTGGGGAGATACTCCCAAAGACCCTAGGGAATAAAGTGAGCCTCGGATCATCGGAGGCAGGACGGAAGGGAACCGGACTCGCGCAAACATTCCTCAAGCTCGCTCATGACGCCGGGGGAGGCACGGGCGTTAGTGGGACTGCCCTACCAGAATTCTGCCACCTGACTGGATGCAGGGACCGGGTCTATCCGCCCCCATGATGGGGAGTTGGACAACACAATACGATGGAGTTCAGTACAGCAACCTAGTCACAAGTCAAGATCAAGATGTTAGTAACATAATAAAATCAAATGAGACAGGTAAAAAGGCAGAAAATAAGTTGTGATCAACAACAAATTGACGCAACAAAATATAGAAATAATAAAAAAGCAAAAAAAATATAATATATAACAGCCGTTATAAATAAAAATAAAAATAAATACAGGGTAGTCATACCACCAAACAATAAAAGTAATAACAATAAGAAACAATAGAGTGTAACATAAATATAAAGCAATCGGGCAAAGGCAATAATAAAATTGAGATAGAGGAGTAACCACGGAGAGACAGGAGCAATACGTTTGGCACCTGAAACAAAGATGATTTTAATCTAAGTCAGCAACTCTAAGCACAGGCCATCTCTCCATCCACGACTTAAAAAACTTTTTAAAACATTCAAAATTATCTCTGTTCGACACCAGATCGGCATTCCATGCCAGTCTTGTAATCCCTCTCAAACCATCCAACATTTCCTCTCTGGCATCCTTCATCAACTCGCAGTGCCACAAAATGTGCTCGGCTGTCTGGTTAGTGTCACCACATGCGCAGTTCGGATGAGGAGACAGTGCCAGGCTATGTAGTCGTCCCCTGAACTCCCCATGACCGGACACCAATTGCGTCATATAGTGATCCAGTTTTATGTGCGCCCCTTCCATTCTGATTTTAACTGAGGGGAAGAAAGAGAAAGTCAATCTACCCTTCGTCGACCTATCCCATCGCTCTTGCCATACACTCAGCGTTCTATCTCGCATAGCTTTCAATAAGCCAGGAAGGGACACCGCTCCGCCTGGTGCCAGTTCGACTCCCAGGTGGACAGCAACCCTACAGGGCGCCTTCCACTGCGAGCGGAAAAGAGTTGAGCGGAACGGGGTGGGAGATGAGCGAAATAGCTTTGACCTTCCACCAAAAAAGAGTCGCTAAGAAGTTAGGTGGTTGCCTTCCACTGCCCCCCGTGCGAGAAATGAGCGTGGCGACCGGAGCGAGGTCAACGAAAAATGAGAAATAGTTTTGCCCTTCCATTGAAAACGAGTCAGTATCGCTTTGACGTTTGAAGTGAACAGAGTGATTTTTGTGATGTCAAGCATTGATTCTAGTGAAGATGATTCTGACAGCGTGTATGTAATGAAAAACTGTTTGCTAATGTAGGACATTTATAATTTCATCTCCAAAATTTTAACTTTCTTATTTCCGCCAATTTCATCTCAATTATGGTTTTCTAAGCCGAATTCTCTTTTGTCAACATTGCTACATTCTTTGTGAGTCGTATCCTATAAACAAAATTGGCGACCGGCTTCAATAAACAACTCCTTCTCGACAAAAAATGCAGTCGAGGCAACTGAATTGACGACAGTTTTTGAACGGAGTCCGCTAGAAACTAGTCGCCGATGGTGTGCGCGAGCGGACTCGTTCGGACCTATTTTAACTAGTTCGGTTCGCTCCGCTCACCTCGTTCTTGATGGAAGCACTTGTATGCAGTTAACGTTTGCGAGTCGAGCGGAATTCGTACGGAGTGCGCTCCGCTCGCATCAGCGGAGCGGACTCGTTCGAACCTATTTAAACTCGTTTAGTCCGCTCCGCTCACCTCGTTCTTGATGGAAGCACTTGTATGCAGTTAACGTTTGCTAGTCGAGCGGAGTCCGTAAAGAGTTCGCTCCGCTCGCAGTGGAAGGCGCGCTTACCTCTCGTCAATGCCTTTTTTGTCAAAACTTCCCTAATTTCCAAGTCAATCGGCAGTGTACCAGCCAGAACCGGCAATGCATCGTTAGCCACAGTCCTATATGCGCCCGAGAGCGCCAACAGGGGAGTCCGTTGGCCCCGCTTGAGGGCCAAGTGGATCAAAATGTTACAAGATGAATGTTACAAGTGTACAAATACCCCATCAATTTCAGGTTATACAAAACAAAATGGTGGATTGGTTCCACCTTGAAAATGTAATCCTCTTTCGCAGCCACTTGTATTAATATTTCGCGTAAATATATTTTCAATTCTGCCATTTCCAGAATGAATGATTTGAGGAATCTGCCAAGACACGTTTCCCGAAAAGTTACGGCCAAAATCATAAAGCGTAACTCAACCGCAAAAAAGTGGAGAAGTGGCGGCAAGAATAACGGAATGAATAAATTATTCAGGCCAATTCGTACCTTCGGGAGATATTACAAAGGTCGATTTTTCCGCGAAGCTTTCTCATTTTTACCCGAAAATTTCGCGGAAAATGTAACGCGAGAAGTTATTCAAGACTTTGACGTGTGAGGGTTAGTTAATTAGTTTTTAAAATTTCAACAATATCCGCTATTAGATTGTTGGCAGTTGCCACTTCTTTGGTTTACTTCTTTTCTTTGGCAAAACATTTGGGGTTGATCTTTTATTCATTAAAATTTATTTGATAATAATAACGCAACATAGCAAAACACCGAAAATCATAAATATATCTATTTATATAAAGGAAAGTGTCAGTGGCGACGGG
This sequence comes from Limnephilus lunatus, assembly GCA_917563855.2. NCBI lineage: Eukaryota > Metazoa > Arthropoda > Insecta > Trichoptera > Limnephilidae > Limnephilus > Limnephilus lunatus. The sequence goes on along the minus strand of OU830593.1, from coordinate 5,576,209 downwards.
CTTTGATTTTTATACAAATCTACATTTTTATTTTGAGATTGATGAAATTTTTCACACCTGCTTTTTAAAACAACATAAACGTTACTATCTACATGAGATTTATAAAAACTCTACGTTAAGCCTCTATTCATCGCCGGGGACTTCTAGTAAAAAATGTATTTAATACACTAATTGCGCGTAACATACAAACTAATATTTTACGATAAAGATTAAACATTTGCCCGATTTTGCAAAGGACGAAACCAATTTTTTTTCGTTAAACAATAATTTACAAAATTGTGTTTTTTATGTAATAAAAAATACGTATCATTTTAATACACGTATTTTTTTAACCCATGACCTCTAGGTCCCGTGTCAATGAACTTGCTGCTTTTCCACGAAGGTCGTCAAAGTTGACCTTTTAGCTTTTTTCAATAAATCCTAATAAAATATATTGAAAATTCTTTAAACGCTTGTTCCGGAAACTCCAAGTTCAACTGTACAAAAAGTCTTGTTGTGGGTTGTGAGCGGTACACCTAAGGCAGGCATGCTAAACCTCCGGCCCACGAAGATGAGTTGAAGATTTTTTGCGTCCCAAAATCAAGTTTTCAGCTTTATATGTTTTGGATTTTGATATTCATACAAAAAAAAAGAAAAATCGTTCCCGTAAATTTATCAAATTATATTTTGTGAAATCTTCATATTTTGTGAAATTAGAACTTTATTGTTATTAGACATCGGACTATTGATAATTGATAGGGTTTTTGATTTATCGCTTGAAAAGCATCTGGTCACACTAGCGCAATATTCTTTCGCATATTTCTCGGAAAATCGAATGCAACTAGCAGGGGTGCCCGGGTTCAAGGGATGAGGTTTGTTTGGGTCTTGGTGGCGGATGCATCCGCCCACCTACTGCGTGGCGGGCCTGATCGAGAGAGACTGGTTGAGGAGAGCCTTTTGATTTCTCTAGCCGGACTTTCTCGATCAATCCACTCACTCCTCATTTTTTTTCCTTCCGATATTTACCTCTCCTTCGTTTTCTTAAAAAGACCCGTCAAACAGCATCCCCAAATACGACATAGGCCCCACGGAAATTGTTTTCCTCATGGTCTCCTGTGTGGAGCCATTGTAAAAAAACAAACAAAACACTCCCGATTTCAATAAGTGGAGGGTGAGTGCAAAGGCCACACACAGGGGCGTGCATAGTCGTGTAGCTTTTGCCTTCTAGCATTTAACGTCACGGTTTCACAATAATAGTATTTTTGGACACCAAAGTACTCCTCCCCCGAGGGGGTCCACCTAAGAAGATCAATAAATTTTTTGGCCACAAACGATTTGGCACTCCTGATCGAAGACCTTGTTGCTGTTGGGAGAAATTTTGAGATGAGATTGATCTAGCGGCAATAAGATCCAACGGCGGAATCTTTATGCATAAAATGATACAATTTGGGAAGAAGCTGACATTGATAAATCTGACGTTGTCGCATCTAGCTTACAGCAATATCTCATGTCGCCGCGCCATTATACTCGTAATATGTTCTCCTGGTGGTTTTACAACTAGGAAGCATTAACAACTAGGGTTATTGTTACATCGTACGTTAGTCTTTCTTTGTCTTCTTATTATTCTCGTCTTCGAAGGCAGTGCTTATTCTAACCGTTTGGGGTCATCAACTTACAATCTTGCGAAATTATTACCAAATATTTTTCTTAATCAACACTCATTATCAAACAAACTAATTTGGGCTGATGCATGGGCTTAAAATCATTATCATTACATAGTTTAAAATGAAGTCGCTCAAAATGTTTGTACGCTTAGATCTTTTAAACTACGCAACGAATTTTCATGCAATTTTCATTAATAGATAGAGTGCTTCAAGAGGAAGGTTTAAATGTATAATACTTGCTTATTATAGTAGAGCAAAGCCGAGAAATTCAAATATTCATTTCAGGCAGCGGGCAGCGGGCAGCTGGCAAGCGGGTGGTGTGGATTTTATAAAGGTTAGGTAATGGCGTTGTGTTTCGTTAGCCACAACAACGTGTGGCCGAGTCTGCTAGTATTATTATATATCAAAGTTCAATGAACTTTTGAAACTTGAAACTATTAAAAGTATACGAATAATACCAGACATGCGATAAAATAGGTAACAAAAATATTTTATTCAATGGGGGAAAATATAATTATTTTTTCGACATGTGTATGAATTAACCGAGTGAGGATTCAATTTGAACCATTTATTGGATAACCAACACCTCTGACATACGTTTAGTAGCTTAGCTGGGGTGTTCCGGTTCAAGAGGTGAGATTTTTCAAGGTCTTGGCGTCGGATGCATCTGCCCATCTACTGCGTGGCTGGCCGGATCGGAGAGATCAGTTGAGGGAGGCCCTTTGACTTCTTCTGCCGGAATCTCTCGACCCATCGTTTTGTACCGCAGTTGAAGGGATGGCTTCATACATCTGCCACACCTGGACACAATCACCCCAGATTTCTAACCACCCCTCATTCCTTTTTCCTTACCAAAACATTATTTACATAAAAAAAGAATGAAAGCAGCATCCCTAAGCATCCGAAAGCAGCATCCCCGAAAGCAGCATCCCCAAAGATTGCATAGGCCCAGAGGGAATTTATTTTTCTCAGGTCCTCCTGGGTGGAGTAAAAATATAAAAATAAAATAAATACGTTACTTCGAGAACGCGCGATTTTAAATTTGAAATTGCCTGCTAGTAATCTAGAAAACATAATTTTTTTATTGTGTTTATATAATAGGTACACTTCAGTCAAGAAAATATTGAAGGAGTTAAATATCTTGTCATTTAAACAAATTATTTACTTCAATACTATATTGTTACTCTACTAAATAATCAATGGCCATACGTCTATTGAATTCCTAAGAAAAATTGATAAACTACAAAGCAAACATACACATGAGACGAGGAAAAGAAATGAACTAAGACTCCCCTTCAGGAAAAAAACACAGAGTCAAAAGTCATTGATGTACGGAGCATTGAAGATATTTGTAGAATTACCAGAAGAAATAAAAATGGAAGAGAGCATAAAGGCGTTTAAAATTAAATTGCGAAGATATTTGATTGATTTGGTATAGATATTTTATTTTAAGTCTATGTATATATAAGGATTGTATTAAGACATAGATAACCCTGTACCTATTTAAATACCGCAATAAACAATGAGTAATCTGAGTATTGTACCAGATAAAGGGTACACTTTTACATACAACTGCATACTTAACTCAAATTCCAATTTTTTGGAGCTGTTGATCAAAAAGTAGATGTCTATCGAATTCAAGTTTACTAAAACTCGATGCTTTCAAAATCAATTATTTAACAATTAATATCCTTTAGTTTTTCACGGGTCTGTTAAAAATTAGACATTTATCCTAGATTTTACGTTTTTATTTTGTTTTTTAATTTTTTGTTGTTGTTTTAAATTGTGTTATTGTTACAACATGTTAAGCCCCGTTTCCACGCTTGCCAAGCCTACGCAAACCTCCACAAACGCCAACGTGGAAACAGGTCGTTTGTCTTGGCTTGCTTAGGGTTGCGTAGGGTTTGCGTAGGCTTGCAAGAGCTTGCCGCCGATCCAGTCGGGGTCAAGCTTCGGCAAACGCTCAGTGTAATTTCCGAACTGACGGCGAATGCACGCCGTTTTTGCTCCATGCGGTATATCGATAATTAACATTACAAGACATATGTATGACGTAAGAGGCATGCCTGACTTATTAAAATGTATAAGTACATAATTTGAATGCACTAATTTAATTTATTGGATTTACCTATAAAGTCAATATAAATAAATAATCTTTAATTGATGATTTATTGCAATAAAAAAACATATGATTTTTGTTGGAATAACTTTTTTTTATAATACAAGACAATATAATTTTTAATAATTTGCTTGTATTTCAAATAAAAGTATGTTAAACCAAACGCAATAGCCGACACAAGTTCGGCGTCCTGGGTGTTGGTAGCGTACTGACGCAGTCACAAGCGTGTAAACGGCTTCCAAATGCCAGGCGAGATTTGTGTACGCTTGGAGCTTGTGGAGGTTTGCGTAGGCTTGGCAAGCATGGAAACGGACCATTAAGCTTACACATTGTTAGCGGTCTTTCCTTTTCCTCATCTTCTTATATTCGCGTTAGGCAGTGCTTATTGCTTATCCCAACCGTTTGGGGTCAACGTTTTTTTTTATGTGAAACCCCATTACAACCGCGGCCATCAAAACTGTTCGTGGAACTGGGTAGAGTCACGCGGGGTAACTGTAAGCGTGGGAAAGTTTAAGCGGTGATGTTTTTCAATAAATTAATGCAAGCTTCACTTTGTACATACTCCTCAAATTTGAAGTGCCTTAGGTGGCGTTGAATCTGGTCATGTGCACAGTGAGCCGTAGGGCAAATAAAATTTTACAGGTAAATTACTTTTGAAGTGAAACTTCTTAACCTTTGTTGTGATTTGAAATTCGGATGAAACGGAAGTGCATCACTAAAATTAATTATTAATATAATATCCAATCTTCAAACCACTTTAAAAAAACATGCAAGAGAAAAGAAAGCGACATCTAGCGACTTCCTAGTTTCACTTCTACCGCATGTAAATTGCACACTCTATCACTTTATCACAGTTTTCTTATTTATTTCGCATCTGTCACCGATGGATGCTATCGTGTAATTAATACTTGTGTCAAAATGACAGTTTTTAGTAAATTAGTGTTAGTTTTACTGGTGCAAGAAGGCGATTTTCAGATAAGGGATCTGACCTAACGATGGACACTGCAACGTTGTTCGAAGCGTTGGCTAAAGAAGGAGGTAGCACAACACGGAATAACACCCCAAAAACATTTATTATCAAAATTGATACACTAATGTTTAAGACAAGATTTTTATTTTTTATGTATAGCACAAAGGGTAACAATTATTATAAGTAATAATTTTTAGCCTAAAACACTCATGTACATTGAAAAAATCACCCGATAAAAGATACATGCCGCCGATTGCAGGTGGAAAAATGTAGTAAGCACTAATAGTTGAATGAAACACTTGTATATATTGAATTATTTGGCGGGTAGGAGATAAGCCGACGTAGCTCAGTGGACAAAGAGCAGTTGACCGGATATCAGAAGGACGCGGGTTCATGTCCCGTCGGTGGCATGTATCTTTTCTCGGGAGATTTTTTCAATGTAGATGAGTGTTTCAGGCTAATAATTATTACTTATAATAATTGTTACCCCAAAAACAAGTAACGAAAATAGTTTAGGCCTTGAAAATCTAAAAACGAATCGAAACATTCGCCTCTTTTTTTAAGTTAATTTTATTTTTGACTGTTGGGTTAAATACGCGGAGCTAAGTCTACGCAATTTTGAAGGTGCGTGCACTTACCCCCATACACAAAATTGATTAAATTTCATCTCAAGTTTAATTCTTGCAGTGATTCCGCGAATAAGAAAAAATTCCGATAAATATGTCATTTTACACCCGATTGCATATTAAAGTAGGGGGCGAATGCGTACGATACGCGTATGTATACTTACCGCATATGGGTCAAGATTACACTATTGTCATACAAGTAAACTTTTCAATAGAACTTTTTGACTTCCGTACCATATGAAGTTTTTGTGTTTAGTAGTAGTTTAGTAAAAAAAGTTTTATTATATGTCTGGCAATGTTATATTGTCGTGAAAACAAGCTTATAGGTCCTAATGGTTAGAGTTAATTGTACAGTAAATAAATAAATAAAAAATATAATTTAAACATTTTGTCCGGTTACCCCATGTTCCTCTACCGACAATGGAACATAGGATTTTTCAAATATTATGGGACGGGAATAATGGTGGTAAGAAGATAGGAAAGTGAAAGGTTGGGAGAATCTCCGGAAGTGGGGAGCTGCTCTCTCTCATAAATTGTTTTTTGTAATATTGCACGAAGATAGGTAACGGAAATACGCTAGAAATTACGTTTTTGCGGAGAGGCAAACGTTTTCCCGAGCCTTGAATTGTAAATGGGAAAAACAATCTGTATTAATAATATTGCGCGGTTCTTATTATATTCATGTCTAACACTAAAGGCTTGGAAATAATTTAAAAAAAAGGACATAGCGTTGCTCGGACTTCACCGAACTAATTAAAATTAAAAAGAAAACTAGTAGTTCCGTTAACAGTAGTTGCGTTAAAAAAGATGTGTATTTAATATTGTCTTATTTTGTTTTGAAGAGTTTTATTTCAAATATATATTTGTTACTTAATTTTTATATATCTACTACCAGTTTCGATATATCCGTGTCATTTGCTAGCAAACTTAAATGTTCTAAATTTGCTATGAAATCCGTGTCATTTGCTAGCATAATTTAAAAGTTCTAAGTTTGCTATGAAATCCGTGTCATTTGCTAGCAAACTTAGAAGTTTTATGTTTGCTATTAAATTCGCGTCGTTTACTAGCAAACTTAAAAGTTTTAAGTTTGCTATTAAATTCGTGTCATTTGCAAGTTTGCTAGTAAATGACACGAATTTACTAACCTACTTAAAACTTTTAAGTTTGATGGTGAATGAAACAGATATGTCTAAACCTTAATTAGAGTTAAAAATTATGTAACAAATGTACATGTGAAATAAAATACTTTAAACCAAATGTGCAGAAATTATTACATACTAGTAGTTAATGCCCAATAAATACAAAAAAAGAGAGTGTGTAATTCACACGTGGTAGAAGTGAAACTAGAAAGTCGCTAGATGTCGCTATATTTTATTTTGCTTGTTTTTTTATAGCGGTTTGAAGATTTGATATTAATTTCTCAAAATAAATTTTTTTTTTTGGATTTCGGAGGATTCGAACCCCTGTTCGCTTGATGTCTGTCTCTCTGGCCACTGAGACTTGTCAGGCACCTTGCCAGCTGCGTTATGGAAGGCACGCGCCAAGGTGCAAAATTACCGCATTATATCAGAACCGAGTATTTGTGTAGAACTGAGTTGTGACGCATTTCCGTCTTAACCGAATTTAAAGTCACTAACGGCGTTAAAGAAGTTTCACTTCAAAATGTTTTATTAAATAAATAATAGGTATTCCAAATTTCAATTAAATTCAATTACAATCTTTGGATTAAGAAAAATATTTTTAATAAAAATAAAACACTTGTTTGGTATAAAACAACGAGTTTTAATTAATTTATTTACCGACCGGTTTCACATCATCAGGGTACAAATTAATTCTAAACAAGAAATACAAACTGTGAGTTCATACATAAATAGAGACAACAAAATAAATAAAAATAACAAACAGTCAGGATACATTTACATCGTACAAAGGAATTGGGAAAAACTGACAAACTTAGGTTATAATAATATATCGAAAGAGAAAAAACATTGACTGCGAAATTTTTAATGGTGATGATGCTTGAGCAAAGCGAAACCGGTCAATAAATAAACTAATCAAAACTTGTGGTTTTATACAAAATAAGTGTTTTATTTATATTAAACGTGTCAAACCACAAAGTGATTGCTTTAAACAATAAATATTTTTCAGTTTTGTTAAATATTTTGGCATAAAGTACAAATTTTAATTTTCTTTGAAAAAGGCAGCGCAGGCAGCGTTCCTCTTAAGGATAAAACCAATATTTTGTTGAAGTGTTCCATTGGTTCATTTTATGTTCAGACCGCCACAAATATCTATATAAAATGGTTCCCGGGATGACAAACTTGTATTGGCTTTTGCCTTTTCCTGTCTGCTCCTTCAAATATTGATTTCCACATTGTATCCAACACAATAGCTGCATTCTTACTACTGCATTCACTCTGAACTGGTAATGCGCGTTTTCATCCCGCGACAAAATATCTCCGATAAAATATCCTCCGACAAAATATCCTCCACAAAATATCCTACGGACAAAACATCCCACAACAAAATATTTACTAAAACTTAACCTAACCTAACAAAGTTGGGACAAAAATAATACAGACATCCCGTAAAGACAATAAGTTTTTGTTAAAAAATAGTAAAATGGGACAAAAACAATACAGATAAGAATAATTAATTGTCTTTATAGGATTTCTATATTATGTTTGTCCATAGACATATGAATATTACTAGACCTGCCCTAAGTGATAAAAGCGTATTATTACCCCCTCCCACTGGAACCATTCCATTGGAACCGACTGGGATTGAGTATGGCTTCGCGTTAATCTAAAAAATGTGACGTCATCATCCTTCTGCGAGCCAGCATCGAGCACTCATCGGTGCATTTTACGAAATAACACGGTAAAAAAAGTGCCTTGTGTTTTAAAAACGTGTAAAAATAGAAGTGAAAAAGAGAATAAACCTAATTGTCGTATTACATTCCATAGGCAAGCATTATTTTACTTTATTAAGCTAATTCAGATCACACAATATGATCGTTTTTGTAACATATAGGTACTATCACTTGAGATACATGGCGTGTGCCCGTGCTGTTTACTGGGGTAAGTAAATTATGAAACATTTGTAAAAGTGTTAAAAATAAATACGGCAACTAAATATTGGTCTCAATCGAAAATAGGCGATCTTACTTTGCTGTGTTTGGATTTCGCAAATTTGTACGTCACGCGGCGAGCAATCGCGCTCCCATGTAAAAAGGTCTATTCATTTAAAGCAGAGTTTACTTTTAAGAACTAAATGGTGATATTATAATTCGAGGTGCCTATATACTGTCAGATTGAGTTTTGACGAATCACATATCGCCAAATTCCCGCATTCCCGCTCTTCGTCCCGCTGTAGTTGGTTTCTACCCCTCACCTTTCTGTTCTGGTCTAGTAATATTCATATCTCCATTATATATTTTTTGTTAGGTTAGGTTAGGTTTGGTAAGGTTAGGTTAAGTTTTAGTAGATATATTTTGTTAGGGGATGTTTTATCCGTAGGATATTTTGTCGGAGGATATTTTGTGGGGATATTTTGTCGCGGGATGAAAACGCGCTGAACCGTCTAAACCATAGATACATGAACTAGACTTGGTAGACAGTCTGAACTCATCCTTCGTCTACAATTTCACGGTTCACTTTCACGATTCAAGGTACCGAAGTGATTCAAGTTCAAAAGATTGGTTATTCAATCCAATTTTGTATTTATAAACATTTCTTGAACGATTTGAGTTTGTTTATGGACAAAACTGTTAATTCATATTCATATTTCAACGTGCCTCATCGTTATGTTAACTTATTTACATATATTACATTTTTAAATTTTTTCATTGTTGTAATATTGTAGTATTTATTATTTGATTTGTAAGCTACACATGTCTTTCTCAACTCCGGTTTTCTATTTCTTGCTGTTTTACAAGCTCACTCTATGTCATATTATAAATTAAAGTCCTCCGCCGCGTCTGTCTGTCTGTTCGCAATAAAATCTAAAACTACTGAACGGATTTCATGTGGTTTTCACCAATAAATAGAGTGATTCATAAGAAAGGTTTAGGTATTTAATTGGTCAAGGTTTTGTACGCATTGGTTGAAATATATAATTAAAGGAAAGTGTCTGTATGTGGTGGGCGAGCGGTCTGGAAAGCGGTCGGTGTGGATTTGATTTGTACGTAGTTTAACAGATGTTTGGGTAACCATCCGGTAGATGGCGTTGTGTTTCGTTAGCCACAGCGACGCGTGGCCGGGTCAGCTAATTATAAGTAAATAAATAAATATTGCGTATGTATGGGTGCAAATGTTTCAAAGCATAACTTGCAAAAAGTGTTTTTTTCTAAAATATTTAAACTCGCGTCATCTATGAAAGAGCAGATTATGAATCCTTTTAATAAGTTTATCAAAATCGTTTATTTTATATTTTTATGTTTTATCTTTTTTTTGGTTTTACATTTTGAATTTCGTTATTTGATATAACAATTCCTAATACTCTCAAATTTTTAAGAGTAATATCTCTTATGTTCTCTCCAGAGAAATTGGTGATTTAGTAAATACTTCGACCTTTATTAATTACTATGACTTATAACTTAATGCACAAAAATTATCATATTAAATAGCTGTCTCTTATGGAATCCAATTAACCTCCTTAATTTAACTTTGTCAGTTCGCAATTTGGGAGGTGAATATGGATATCACCACCCCGGAAGCCATTTATTGGATAACCAACACCTTTGTCTTGGGTCACCTCAAGTGGTTCGCTACGTTTGGTGATTTAGTAGGGGTACCCGTGTTCATGGGGTGAGGTTTGTCTAGGTCTGGGTGGCGGATGCATCTGCCCATTTTCTGAGTGGCGAGACGGATCGAAAGAGACCGGTTGAGCGAAGTCTTTTGACCTCCTCAACCGGACTCTGGATTCATATGTCCGTCACTCCTGAACGCAATGACCCCAAGATTCCTACCCACCCCTCTTCTCCTTCCCAGAACTTCCTCTCCTCCCTTCATTAAAAATATCCTCCACACAGCATCCCCTGAGATGACATAGGGTCTTTCGAGGGAAATTCCTTTCCTAAGGTCCTGGAGGACTTTTAAGGTGTGTGGAGCTAATTTAAAAAAGGTCATTCCTATCATGAGGTTTGGAAATTTGAATAAGAAAAAAAGTGATGAAATCTATAAACACATTTTTTTCGTGAAGTCATATTTACTCCTGAATCTTTTCTAAATCCCTTGCGAAGCCGGGTAGTAAAAATTGTGTAATTAGACTTTATGACCAATACCTACAAAAAAAAACGAGTGTGCTTCAGACCACACGACTGAAGTAAAACTTCACTAACTTATAAAAGAACATCCCGATCACCGTTCGCATCACACTTTTCGTAACGCATTCACCAGCTTACCTCTTAAGTTGAGCGTGCGTAAATAAGTTTTACATCAATAATATAAACATTACAACATTGAATTTTTAAAACTAATCTAAAAAAGCCAAATATGATATCAAAACAAAATTTTATTCGATCAATTTAAACATGCAAAATAATAAATTTATTCATTTGATATAAAAATATAACATCACCTTCAAAATTTTGAAATCATTTTTAATGCAAAATATAGATCAAAACAACATATTCGAAAATAATAGATATTATTCCATTTCAGCCGAGCAATAAAAATAATAATACAGAAAAACAATATAATAAAATAACGTATTCATAAAATGAATATCGCAACCAATATTTTGAAATCATTTTAAAGTCAAATATAAATCTTTTATTCCATTAATTTAAGCTTTCAAAATAACAAATAATATACTAATTTATATTCAAAATTGGTTTTGGCGGTAGATACTTACCTTTTGTGTACAGCAATTTAAAGACTGGCAACACACACGAGTAGTTTTAACAATGGCAACCCTTTTCAGTTATTTCAGGTGCGCGTATTCCGGCTTTCAGTTTAGCCTGAAACGTGTGGCCGCATAAAATATTCTTATTCAGTCAATGCGTTTTGTTTACTCGGCATTATTTGTGTTTTTCTTGTTCATTTTGCTGAACAAAGCCGAGCGCGCTTTGCTGAATAATATGGGATTAATTCGCTTGTATACTGTTCTCTATAGATGTACTAAGTAACTGGATGAAACACACAACATAGAAAAGTACAATTATAATGTAGAAAAATAACTCCTCAACGGCGCACAGTTTTTCGTTTCATATTAGCTAGACGGTGAAAACTCTAACATATCAATCAAGTACTTGTAACCCACTTTCAGCGTGATTTAACCCATTCATATTGTAATGTACCTACTACAAAGAAATGCAAAATGGTGTGTTTTTAGTTTGAAAATTAGATTGCTTGGAAATACTTCAGATGATTTAATTAATTACTGCAAGTAGAACATATATTTGCGTTTAAAATAACCGAGCATTTTTGAATTAGTGTTTTTACAAGCCCAGAAAATGTATAGTATCAGGCCTATGAAATTCTGCTTTAAAGTGAAAATCTCCAACTAACGATCAGTTTTTTGGCTGTAGTTTTATTGTATTATGTGGAAAATTAAATTCTTTTGAAAATGATCGTAAATATTGGTTTTAATTTTTATTTTTACCTTGTAACTTATATTTAACCTCACATTGTAACATTTAATTATTAATGAAGACAATATTAGCGAAACTCAATCGAAAATCTGAAATAGAAAAATCAAAAAAAGATAGGGTCACATCTGGGACTCGAACCCAGGACCTGTGACTTTCCGGGTCAGTGCTCTATCAACTGAGCTAATGTATCCCTATCCGATTCGGCCATATTTATCGGTTATTGTTCGACGAAGAACTACCAACATTATATTTCTTCTTAACGCGTATTTTTGTCCCAGGTGTGACTGTATATTTTTCTGATTTTCGGTTTCAGATTTTCGATTGAGTTTCGCTATTATTGTCGTCATTTATTTAGTAAATATTTGTGATTGAACTTCTCAAAATAAATTAAAACACGAGTGTTTTGATTAGCGGCCTGATTCCGAATTTTACAAGATGGGGTACATCGCCTTAATGAAGAAAATTTGTGATAAATATTGTAATTTATTTATCCTATTTATTTAAAAAATTTATATATTTTTTTATAACCCGCATAAATCATAATTAACCTTGTCTTACAAAGTTCATTCATTGGCTAGTGATAACTAAAACTTGTTTATATACATATACTCCATCCACAAGCAAAATAAGTTTTTAATGGAAAAGTGATATAAAATCACCATTCAAAATCATTGTTTTTATAACGTTATTTTTACGTACCTACCTGAAACGTACGCAAATTGATACTTTAAAAACTTTACATTTATTTGAACGAATCCAATTTTAACGTTTAATTAGTTTGACCAGTTGTTTTTTTTTTTTTAATTTATTTCTTCACGAAAAGCTGCACAAGTACTCAATTAGATTGAGGTTAGTAAAGTATTGTATTAGGAAAATACATATTTTTTAAATTACCTCCACACAAGAGGTCAAGGGGTAAATGTGTCCAGGAATAACAGACGTATGAATCCCTCCCATTGCGGTGCAAGGTATATTATAAAATCGTTTCCCGACAATAGTATTCCATTACCTATGGTACCAAGCAAAACAACGATAAAATTCCGTTTAACTTCATGCATTTACCAAATATCACATTAACCCGAATTCTGTCACTTGTCTACGGTAAAAGCCTGTCAACTGTCATGCTCAAAAAGAGATAAAAATAATTTCAAAGTGAAAGTTCTGGAACTATAACTATCTTCTTTTTTTTTTAACTGAATGCGATGTCATGTAAATGTATGGGTTATTACAAAGGGTGTCCCAAAACTTAAGGCTTTCCCTTGGAGAGCTGATAGGCCAACTCAAAATATCATAACATGACCTTAGTTCACGAGATATTGGAACCTTTATGAATTTAGAGAAAATCGACACCTCAGATCAGTTTTTCCAAAGCCACAAGTATTAAATTTACAGATTCAAAGACTTGTTTTTACATTAGTTCCACACAGGAGGATGTTCTCGCATCAATTTTCTGAACTCTCTCTCTAATCTCTTACCGACTCAATTAAGCTAATTAATTGCCAGTCAACCTCTGATTGTAAAGTGAAAATAAAGTAACAATTAATCCAGAACATAAGTGTTTTACGGATAACCTCAAACAATCTCATCCTCCCAGTACGCCTATCTTGGCGTTGAAACGAAAGAGGCCAAAAAAGCAGCGTCAGCCTTACAACCTGACCAGAGACCTCCCGAGACTACGCCAGGACGCCTACCTTATGGAAAATAATTGTGATGTTACGGGCCTCTGTCATCTTACGGAATGTTGTAAGAGGGTTTTTTTAAGTAAATGAAGGAGAGAGAGACGAGATTGGGAAGGAAATAGGTATGAGGAGTGGGTAGGAATCTGGGGGTCAATGTGTCCAGGAGTGACGGATTTATGAATGCATCCCTCCAACCACGGTTCAAGACGATGGGTTGAAAGCTTCCAGCTGGAGAGGATAAAATACTTCCCTCAATCAATCTATTTCGATCCTGCTCACCACATGGCAGATGGGCAAATGCATTGACAGCCAAGACCTAGACAACAAGCCTCACCCAATGAACCCGGGAACCCCTGCCAAGTTACCACTTGGGGCGACCTATGGCAGAGTTGTTGGTTATCCAATAAATGGTTCCCGGGGCGGCGGTACCCATACCCGCCTTCCAAATTGAGCATTGAAAAATAAAAACATTTTTGACTGATTCATAACTTATGTGTTTATTACTTAACGTCAACTCTTCATACTCATAGTATAAAATGAAGTCGCTCCCGCTGTCTGTGCGCTTAAATCTTTTAAACTACACAACGGATTTTCATTCGGTTTACACCAATAGATAGAGTAATTCATGAGGAAGGTTTTTAGATGTATAATTTGTCAAGGTTTTGCGTAAACTGGTTGAAATATATACATAAAGGGAGCGGGCTTGCAAGCGGGCGGTGTGGATTTGTTTTAACAGATGGCTTTGGTTATAAAGGTCGTGTTTCGTTAGCCACAGCAACATGTGGCCGGGTTTGCTAGTTATAAATAGATAAAAGATAGTCTGTGATGGGCGACGTGGATTTGTAGTGCATACAATTCTTTAGTTTTATTCCGAAAATGATGAAATTTTGTACGTTTGAACTTTCTAAACAAGAGAAAGGTCACTGTCTACATGAGATTTCGACAAGGAAGGAGAGGAGAGTTCTGGGAAGAAAAGGGGTTTAAGGAGTGGGTAGGAATTTGGGGTTTAGTTTGTCTTGGTCATCCACCTCCAAGACCTGGACAAACCTCACCCCATGAACCCGGGCACCCCTGCTAAATCACCAAACGTAGCGAACCACTTGGGGTGACCTATAGCAGAGGTGTTGGTTATCCAATAAAGGTTCCGGGGCGGCGGTACCCATTCCCGCCTCCCAAATTGTAAATGGTAAATGTAAATGGTAGGTAATGACGGTAATAAACGTTTTCGAAGTTAAACAGACCCTGATCAGCAGAAACCCTCCACACAGCATCTTCAAAGATGACATAGGCCCTAAGGGATTTTTTTCCTCAGGGCCACATGTGTGGAGTTAATGTAATAAAAAAAATGTATACTGTGTGCAGTACACATGCGGTGGAAGGGAAGCCTTCAGAAAACCAAAGTAGACAAGAGTAGGGAGGCTACGAAGCACCGCACAAATAAGAGGCTAAATCATATATGTGTATTTTTTGTCTCTTTTCAGTGTCGCTATTTTTCGTTTCATCGAGTTTCAAATCATAATGGTGCTAAAGAATTTTTCACTTCAAAATTCAAACTGTGCAGTTCACACGCGGTAGTTGTGAAACCTTCAGAAAACTAAAGTAGACAAGAGTGGGGAATTTATGAAGTACCGCACAAAGAGGAGACGGATAGGCCATGAAGCACCGCACAAAGAAGACACCGATTATCACATTCTCTCGCAGTATAAATCCTATAGATGTATGTGTGTGTCTCTTTTTAGCGTCGCTCGCTCCTGTTTCATCGAGTTTCAAATCACAACGTTTCTAAAGAAGTTTCCACTTTAAAAAATCCAGAATACGAAGCGTGCATCGCATACAAAGGCTTCTCAAAACTCTGTAAAGTCTGATGAGATAGAGAAAATGCGCCTCGAAGTTCGCACGATACATTGTTCCAACAAAACAAGACCCAATCTTGCAAACTTTAGAGTGGGTGGCGGTATCAGTTTCCAAGGTAATCAGCTCAAGGAGTCTCCCTTCAGACGAGGAATCGGAAAACAGGAGCTGTGAGATGACAAAGAGGGAGACGAGTCCAAAAGTCGTCAGCCGCCATATTCTCCGAGATCAGATTTCAAATACAAACTTTCTGTTTCTGGGAAGTCAAACTTCCTTCCCATTGTGGATGTTGGGCGAAGGCTAACTTCGTGTTTACAGTTCCGCATTTAACTGAGTTGACAACACGAGAATTACATTTTTTGAATTTAAGAGGTCTTTAAATAATCCGTCTCAAAGAATTTTACTTTACGACTTTTTGCATTTTGTTAGTATTTTATGCGAAATACGAGCAAACAAGTTTGTTTGAATAATATAGCCCCCATTTTCCACGACACGAACATTAATCCTTTAGTAAGTCAGGTAAGTTATTAATAAGTCAGATACGCCTCATTCGTCATATTTATGTCTGGTAATGTTATATTATCGTGAAAACAGGGTTATGGGTCCGAGTGGTTGACTTGTTAGATTATTTTTAACTAATATAATAGACCAGTAAAAATTCTCGCTATATTATGACTGGGATTGAAAAGACATTTTAAATATGTTTTTTATTAATTATTATAATAAAGTTATCTATCTACTTTATCTTTTTTTAATAATTCTGTGTTTGAAATGTGAATTTCCTTTGCTTAAATTTTTGCAGATTTTGTCATTTTTCAAGGGTATAGTCAAGGTCGAATTTGAGTTCATTGAACCAGATAACTTTTTAATAAATATTTTGTATATTGAAAGCTTATATGACACTCAGTGGGCCACGCTAAAATTTATGAATAATTGGTCAAAATATATCAATAATATTAATTGTTAACCGTGCTCAAACATTAGTCCTGATGATAAACACAGTAAAGCTGTCCGAAACACTGGCTTAAAGAAGGAGGTGGCGTATTACAGAATAATATCCTTAAAGCAAAATTGTTAATTGCTTCATTAAAAATTTAATACTATTACATAAAATACTGCATTACAAAATTGACTTCCCCAAATTACTTCAATTTATCAATATCCATGTTCCCAAAAAATCATGTCGACATTTATTACCCTTTTACTTCAATAACATCAGGACATTAGCTTATCAAAATTCACCGTTTCCGAGACTTCACAGTCTCACAAATAAATATTTTAATCTAGGTGATATATTTCATCTTAAAACTAATCATTTTCGTTATTTGTTTTTGGGTGTTATGCCGTGTTGCGCTACCTCTTTCTTTAGCCGACGTTTCGGACACTTTGACACGGCAACGCTGTCCGAAAAGTCGGCTAAAGAAGGAGGTAGCGCAACACGGCATAACACCCCAAAAACAAATAATGAAAATGCTTTTGGCCGTAAAAATCTAAAAACGTATCTAAAACTAATCAGTGTAAATGTTGTATATTTAATCACTTTTATTCTTCTAGACACAAATAGATTTACATAATTTCTGCAATTTTTTTTATAGATATTGAATGTGAGACTTCTTATCATTTTTACATATGTACTTTTTATTTTATTACGTGCTTTTGTTGTTACATTACATGTATAACGTATTTTCTTTTCTCATTGTATTATGTTTTCTTCATTGTTTGATACTCAACTCATAAACTATAATGTAAAATCCCACCAGGGCGTGTAATAAATAAATAAATATAAGTGTAAAATACTAAAACAAACAAACAGTAAATCATTGGATTAACTTTAAAAATGTCTATTTAATGTCTAAAATTATCTGTGACAATTTCCATTGTTTACCTTTTTATAAAAGTATTCACAAACTAGATTAAAAAAAACGATCACAAAGCTTGACATCATGACCTCTAGACTCTTTTTAAACCTTTTTGCCTAGCGATTATGCCTATTACCTATATTCGTGTTATAAGGCACACTAAGAATATGTACATACATTTTTGACTTGTAGCTTGCTCTTAATACTGAATAAAAGCTTGAACAAAACTTTTCACTAAAACATTGATTTTTCTTGCAGCTTCTCGCGAGATGATTGTTTTCAGTGCTTCTTGGAATTACTTTGCAAAATATTTTGCCAAGTCAAGCGTAAAAAGTTTTCCCTACGTTTGCGAAGCCTAAAAACGAACCTTGGGTTTGGATTATTTTCTCGCGAATTTATTCCCTCCTCTTTGATACTCTCCGATCTCCACACATATATCCAAAGTGAATTCATTACTTCTCCTCTAACTTTCTTACTCTGTCTCTTTGTTCGTAATATTATTTATTCGGAGTATTATAACTGAATGAGCAAAGTGTGAGAAAAATACCTCCGAATAGACTGTTATTCGGGAGTTTGGTAATCGTCTCCGTTCCAAGTTTCTTTGCTTTCATTTTTTGTACACTTTTGTACTTGGACCCGCTTTAGGTCGATTAGGTCGTTAAACGATTGTGAAGTTGTTTTTTGTATTTTTTATGGTTCCTAATCTATTTTAAGGTTAGGCTAGATTTGAATTTGGTTTTGTGTCATGGGATTACTATTTGTCTTACTGTTAAATATTTACGAAAAAATGTGCAACATTGTTGTGAATTATGAATTCTTGGAGCAGGTAAATGAGTTTCTGAATTTGGGAAGTGTGTTTACGAGAAATGGGAAGGCTGATAGAGACAATGAAATAAGGGTAAATACAGGTAACTCCATTAATGGAGGACTGAACGCCGTTGGCGCCAACAAAAAACTGTCCACAGAAGCGAAGCTAGTCGTCCATAATGGAGTAGTGGTATCTTCCATGATGTACTATGGCAGTGACACACGGAACTGGCAGATGATGGATGAAAGTTGACTGAATGCTGTAGAAATTAGATCCCCGAGGTGTATGTAGGTGTGGTAAAACTATGTACGATCGTGTGAGACACGTTGAGATTCGTAAATAATGCAAGGCTGATGTAAGCGTAATGAGTAAGATTAAGAAAGGGATGCTCAGATAGTTTAGGCATATAGAGCGAATGAACGAGGAAAGGAGTATAAGGAGAATATATGACGCAAATGTGAATGGTAGAAGAAGTCGGGGATGCCCGAGAAAAATAGATGGAACGACCAAATGAATCAGATACTTGAATTGGGCCATGTTAAGTCAGAATAATAGAAAAGTATTTATGGGACGATGTATGAATGTGAAGGAGGCAAGGAGTGTGTGACAGGACCGAGTTATTTGGCGGTTCATTCTCTTTGCCTACACCTGTGGGGAAACGGCTTGATGGTTAGTTACTTAGTTATTTGATGCATTCGTGTTGTTAGCTTCTACGTGAATAAGTGTAGGGTGTCTGGTGGTACGCCATGTAAGATCGTTTAAACCAATGACGGAAAGCAATTCGGGATTATCTATTTTATTATTTACGTAGCTCTGTAGAGTGGTAATGAATTAAAAAAAAAAATTATTAGCTTTTGGAGAGTTGTGTATTGCCTTTCGAGATATTTTGTTATGTACTTTTTAATTAGAACACTAGTCACAGAGGGTTTAAAACCGCTTAAAATTACCTATCTTATATCTTATAGTTTACTCACTACTTGGTGTATGCCTTGCTGCATTCGGTTTTGTGGCCAAGAACTGGTAAAGTTACGTAACGCGTTTGCTAGTCATTAAACATTTTTGGCTCCTTAGTGCCAAATGGCTTAGCTCCTCGAGTCTTCCTTGCAAAATGGACTGCCTTTATATATGTGGTGCTAGTAGGAGATTTTCAAACATTGTTGGGTTATTCGTAACCCGGGAATGTTTGTCTTTCTTTTTAAAAAAAAAAAAAAAATATTTCAGTTCTGCCCAGTTGCAATGGTGGTTTATATAATCTAATAAAACATACGAACTAAAAATAACTAACTAACCATCGCTCCGCTTTCCGCAGAGGTAGGCTGAATGGATAGTTACTCCTTTCTGGTGTGGCACCATAATATGTATTTCTTTTTAGTTTTAGGTCTCGAATTAATTATAAATCATTTAATATTATTTGCATATCTCAAAGATTGTTTTCCCGCCTCTATGCATTTGAAGATGCACTAAATGTGTAGCGCTTGTTGAAATGCATCAATGGCATTCTAATATCCGTTTACGGCAGAAATTTAAAATTCAAATTTTGTATTGTAACATGAATGTTAAATAACCTGCGAATCATTGTGAATTTCCTACCGCGTCGCGTCGGTCGTTGGGTCGAATTGGAATACCACTTTGCTCTCAAGGAACATGAAATAATCGTCAAAGGTGCCTTTTTTGTGTTGAATATTTAGCTAACAACTGATTTAAGAGCCTTTTTATTGCAGGGAGACATCGCTTTGCAGGTTAGAGCCTCTTTTGATATACGTTTAAGCAATAAATGATTACAATTTTTAGGATAATTGAATAATTGAATTACAGCCCTGAAAAGCAGAACTAATTAGCAGTGCCTGTAGTCATTTCAAACTGCAGTCATTTCAAACTGAAGGTAGCAATAATTTCATGTACTCCATTTTAGCCAATTCCTAGAATCCAACGATATGTTCAAATAGAATTAAAGTACATTATACTTGATGTTAACAATTTTTCTAAGAAGTCACCTTTATTTACTTTTTTTTATTCTGCATAAAATGTGTATTCTCTATACGAGCTCATATTCTTTTTTTTTATTGTAATACGTAATTGTATCCTATAATTAAAAATTCTAGTTGTTATCACACGTATATATGTACTTGGTTTAATTTACATTCTTATTTTGTTATCATTATAATTATCCCCCTGTGTACCACTGTGTATCATGCATCATGTATCACCGGATTGTAAAAGCCATTTTATGGCGTTGAAATAAATAAATAATTACGCCGCGGATTAAATTCTTTTTAATATTTTAAGGGTAGAACGTTAAGGTTAGTTTGGAGCTATTTACACGGCCAGGCTTATCCACATTCACACATAGTCTCATAATCTTTTGCTATCCCGACTTGATAGCCCCATGAATATGTAAATATTACAATAACTTTACTTTATTTAACAATTCTGTCAGGCGCATAGCAAGCTATTATGTTGCCGGCAAGTTTAGTGCCTTTACAAGAAGTACACACCATGAGATAAATTTTATACTGAAATCTTTCTGTGAGTCAAAGCCAATGTAGAAAGTCAATTTGGCTCAGGTTGATTTGTTCACTTTGGGAACAACTCATATAGGTCTCATATAAATCGTTTTCTCTCCCTTACTGTCAATGGTGAGAAATATGTTGTAAACGGTGTTAGAAAAAGAAAACACTACACTTTATATTCAAATGTAAAAACTAATCATAAAATAATTAAAATATACACAAATATTATAATCAATAATTATCAGCCTGAAACACTCATCTACATTGAAAAAATCTTCCGAGAAAAGATATTGGCCGCCAACACGGACCGCCAACATCAGAGGGACACGGGTTCAATTCCCGTTGGCGGCCAGTATCTTTTCTCGGAAGATTTTTTCAATGTAGATAATTATTGATTATAATATTTGTTATCTACCCTTTGTGCTATGCATAAAAATCTTGTTTAAACGTTAGTTTATCAATTAAAAAATAATAATTAAAATATACACCTTTATGAAACCAAAGAAACCGACTGAAATTTAAAAAAAGTGATGAATCTTTGAGAATTTTTTATTCATATTTTTAACATGAAAGGACAAAAAAGTGAGGTTACGATAACGTACTTCTAATAAAACGTGTGTAATTTTAGTTAGAAAAAAACGTAACGTGAGTCATAATCAAAACTTTTTATGTTTGCATTAAAAAAAAATTATATTTCAAAAATGCATGTTTATTCTGAATTATATTTGAAAACCTATTTTATCACCTTCGAAATACAGTTTTTAATTTTTTTGATACGTTCAGAAATATTCCATTCGCATTTGATTTTATTGCAAACCGGAAATATTTTGACCTTCTGATGAAATATGCCCGAGGCCAGAGGAGTTAAGACGTTAAAAAGGAGTTATAATCTTGTACGGCGTAAAACTATTTTTCATCTGACCTCTCTCTGACTCGAAGCCAATGAGCGCAATCAGGTAAAAAATGAATAGCTCACTTGACCGGTCAGTGGTTGAGTGAGCATCGCGTTTGGGTCCCACCCAGGTGTTACGTGTTCGATTCCTCGGCTGGTTAAGTCCTCCATTACAACTCAAGCAACATTTTCGGCTTACTGTGGTGGAAGTAGGGGATTTTCAAATATTGTCGACTTATTCGTAACCCGGGAATGTTTGTTTTTCTTTAAAAAAAAAGAAGAAGTATGTTTGAGTAAAACTTCTTTACGAACGCTTGACTTGGGGAGTAAGCTGGTGAATGCGTTACGAAAAGTGTGATTCGAACGGTGATCGGGCGAGGCGAACGGTTGGGTCTTTACGCACGTTTGACTAGAGGTGTAAGCTGGTGAATGCGCTACGAAAAGTGTTATGTGAACGGTGATTGGGCGAGGCGAACGGTTGGGCCTTTACGCACGTTTGACTGCTAAGAGTAAGCTGGTGAATGCGTTACGAAAAGTGTTATGCGAACGGTGATCGGGCGAGGCGAACGGTCGGGTACGCACGTTTGACTTGGGGAGTAAGCTGGTCAATGCATGACGAGAGCGTTATGAAAAGTGTGATCGTGCGAGGCGAACGGTCGGACGAGGCAAATGGAAGTTGAGAGGGAGATATAAGCACACTCGTTTTTTTTAGTCTTTTTTAAATGCTGATTTATTGGAGATAATTGGGAGGGCGGATCGTCCTCTAAATGAAATTTTCTATTCACGTATTGACGAGGGGGGTGGTTTTTGCGGTACCCGAAAGGAAAGTAGTTTTTGCAACTAGGCAATCAGAACCTTTTTGTCAATCCTTGTTCAAATGATTGAAGGAAGATTGATGGGTGGGAGGCTGTTGATTTATTGGGAGATGGGTGAGAAAGGATTTGTGAGAGATCTGGCACGGATCTACCTACACGATGGGATTATTCTAAGTCTTTATTGCTTTGACTCCAGGACAAAGAAATCTTCTAAACGTTCTGTATAAATATCTGCTAAACCTGAATTTTGGCGATTTTTTCTTCTGCGATCGCTGGGCCAAGACTCTCCAAAGTTTGTAGCTTATAGCGTCGATAATATGTGTGCTTGTATGGTTTGTTAATTACCAAAAATCATATCTGAAGAATATCGTTATAAGTGATCTTTACATGTTTTGATTAACCTTCATCTGTTCCTCAAATACTATGTATACTTAAGACCTTCGGATCATGTTGACCCGATCTCAAAATATGAAGTTATGGTTTTAAATTAAATTTAAAATGGAATTTTTTTAGTACATTTGATTAAATAAAATTGTTTCCAGTCTATACCAGTGTCAGCAGTATACGTAAGCATTGAAACATGAAATATCGTAAGTTTCATATTTGTTTTATTATAATATATGAAATATCAATCATATTATGAAATATGGCTACAGTCAATCTTGTCATTCGTTTGCAACTACAGGCCGAAACCATTTTGTCTAGAAA
This sequence comes from Limnephilus lunatus, assembly GCA_917563855.2. Classification (NCBI taxonomy): domain Eukaryota; kingdom Metazoa; phylum Arthropoda; class Insecta; order Trichoptera; family Limnephilidae; genus Limnephilus; species Limnephilus lunatus. The sequence continues at coordinate 5,553,134 of OU830593.1, read as the reverse complement.
ATCAACAGCACCCTTGGTTGCACTATAGTCCATAATCATTTTAGGTTTTTTCTGCTCTGAATCATGTTTTTTTTGTGGTTTGTGCTCAACAAAGTGATGTTTTTTTTTTCGGAATGTATGAGACAAGAACCATCTTTCATTTCGAATGGACCTTTTTCAAACTCGGGTATTATTGACCCAAAATAGAAAAACCTAATTTTCTTTACATAAGAGACTTATCTATAATTTTACAAAAGTGATAATGAAATGAATGGATAATAATTAATCATTGTCATGAAATCGTTATATATTTTATGATCAGTTAAACTTCAGTTTAGGGTCCTAATGACCCGAAGAAACGAGGAAGGTTAAATCCTCATTGGCGAAAAACTGTATGTTGCTTAAATGCTAACTGCAGATTTAGTCGCTATTATGTGATTTTAAAAGCTCTGGAAATTGTTGTAAAACATAATTGTCTATCATAAATCAGAAGGGCGTTTTATTTTTCAGTTTTATTACACTTTCCCCAAAAAGTTGGACACTTAAAAAAGATTTACAAAGGAACAGTGCGCTTCCTGCATGAATTCGTAAGTTGCTTGAGTAGGCCAGAAGCCCTAATCTGGATTAAATGGGATAATCTGAATAATTTCTCAATAAACCCATTGATTTATCTATTTGTTTTTTTTATGTGCCACCCAAAATCCATTAGTTTTATTATTATATTATATCTGGGGATGTATGCTATTTCTTGCCTTTAACGGTAAACTTAAAATAATAAATTCATAATCCGCTCCTTCATAGATATCAGCAATTTAATTATTTTAGGTTATAACACTTTTTGCAAGATATGCCGTAAAACATTGATTATTTATTTAAACGCTCGAAGGGCTTTTATATGTAATTCCGTACATGTTTTTTTAATTACAATCAAAATAAAGAGTTTACAAAATACAGGTAACATCAAATATAAGAAACCAAATATAATCTGCCACTATCCACAAAATCAAAAATAATATTAAGGTGATAATTCCTAGATACGATACGACAAGTCGCATCTAGGAATTGAACTCGGGACCTTAGCCTTACCTGGGCTTTGCTCTAGTCACTGTGCTACTTCAACCCTACCCTTTTTGGTCATGTTTAACTGTATCATATTTCGACAAATAACCACCAACAATGTCTTCATTTTCTTAACGCATATTTTTATTGGTTGCAATCTCTATGTAGGAATGCTAGATTCTTCCCGAACTAAGTGCAATCTAGATAGTGTCTTGGATAAATATATTCACTTTTATTTCAATGTGTGACATCTATCGACTTTTCTAAAAGTCGTGAACGACTATTATATTTATTTTTATTTTTAGTAAGCCTTGAGGAAATGAGCAATGCTCATAACAATAAAGTGGTTAAAACTAAGTAAGATATTAATTTTGAAATAAAATGGTGATACAAAATAAGTTAAATGTGCTTGAATAAAAAAAATATTTTATCCCAAGCCCAATCTAGGTCATTTTCACCTAAACGCAAACAAATATCTGTTTTCTCTTTCGCACACTTCTTTCGGTTGCCCTGATTGATCTAACCAACTTAGTACCCGCCAAGAGTCCACAGGAGACGGTGGTGTTGCCTTGGTAAGTCCCTTCATATTGGAGTTATTGTACTGTTGCAGGTAAATTTGACCTATGTTTAGGCTTTTTGTAATTCGATGACGTGTGTGAAAAGTGTTCATAAAGAAAACATTTATTGGTTAGTAGAAAAAAGAAGATATTGTTTGGTTTTTAAAAAAAATATTTTTAGTTTAAATAAGCAAACCGAAAGGATCTCATTTTGTACCAAATGTTTGTATTAATTAGTAATAGTTATTTTTTTCAAAGTCTAATCCTACTAATATTATAAAGGCGAAAGTTTGTACGGATGTTTGTCACACTTTTACTCAAAAAATACTGAATGGATTTTAAAAATTCTTTCACTAATAGAAAGCTACATTATTTGCGAGAAAAATAGGCAATATATATTGGCAAGCTCTGGCGTTATGAATAAGCCGTGGCGTAATGAAATTATTTATTATACGTTTATTGTCGGTAAGTAATTGTTTGACGTGGGCTGTAATTTTGTTATTTGTTTAGGTTACTATGGAGATTTTTTTGATAGCAAAAATTCAAATATGAATATTTAGTGTATAAATATAAAATATGTACTAATCTACATTTTGACCTAAGCCAACAGCTATACTAATATTATGAATGCGAAACGGCGCGTATTTGATTTTTGATTGATTGGTGGAAGGGGAGGGAGGAAGGGGGGGGGGGAAGTAGGAGAGGGTTGAGGGAGGGGGGGGGGGGGTAAGGGGGGGCGAATATACGAGCGAAGCCGGGGTAAAAGCTAGTAAATAAATATTATTCTAATTATACGTTTTTCATTTCCTAAATAGTTAATACGAATAAATAAAGATAACAAATAATAAATTTCACAGAATAAACTATGTTACAAGTGTATTTATTCATGTAGGTAAATTTGACCTATGATTGGAATTTTTAAATAGCAAAATATGATTGGGCTTCTGGGGTAAATGTAACAATTCATAACTAATAACGGTTGTATTCAATGAAATCAACACCAAAAAATAAACAAAATAACAATAAAAAGTTAATCAATTTTTAGCAACACGTAAAGATAACCTCTAAATAGTTTGTAAATGTTTCGCGGCTTAGCCAAAGAGTTCCAGAATGAGTTTTGTTTGAAAGTACCCCTCGCCTAAACGTAAATGTGCTTTGCATAATCCCAGTTCTCAGCTTTTATTCCTTGTTCTCAGATAAGTGTTTTCACCAGCGTTTAGATAACGGGATGGATCAAGGACGTACTGAAGAATTATACCAAACTTTAATTTAATTCGGAAAACTAATAAAATAATTTTGACGATTCGCTCTCATTTGGTTTGAGCGTGGTTAGTTTAATTTCGGCTGTAAAACTAATTTTGGATATTGTTAATTAACGTGTTCGTGAAATGGTTTTAATTTGAATATTATAATTTGTAAGTTTTTGTTAACTAGATTACTGAATCTAGGATAAAATATCATGCAGATATTGGAGATCCTTGGAAAATCCCGAGATATTAGATATAATTGTTGGATTTGTAATTCTGAAAGTATTTATTAAAAAGTATTTGCCTCAGGATTTTTGCATTTTTCAAAAGAAGAAATTTACCTATCTAATTTTTTTTTTTTTTAAATTGTACAACAGATTATTATCCAATTACCGTACAATTTTCTCATTTTGACAGTCTTAACACCTAGGAAGATGATTATTATACAAAAAAATATTGAGGCTATCTAAAGAAGAGTTATATATATCTAGAGTTTCCGAAATTTCGTTGAACAGCGCCATTCCTCTTGTCATGCTATGCTGTTCTAGAACATCTGTTCTACCGTATGGTACCTTGAACAAGTCGTGTCGCCGACTACGGCTGAAATTTTCAGGCACGTATAAGCCATAACATTCCATGAGGAATGGGCTGTCAATACGGTTATGGATTATGTTATAACCAAGAACTGCAAGATTTGCAAAACGTCTAGTTTCCAATCTAAATCTATTAGTTGCCTCAAGCAAATCCATATGGTGCATGAATCTTGGATACGTTCCATGCATCCGCATATAGACGTACCTAAGGAACTTTTTCTGGATTTGTTCCAGCATATTAATATACTTAGCTTGGTGCGGAGTCCACACACCACTAGCATACTCCAGCCTGCTTCTTATGACGCCATCAAACATGGCTATCATTGCTACTGGGTCATCAAATTGCTTACATATTCTGATGACGAAACCCAGGAGTTTAGATAATGTTAGTAAACTTGAAAAATAACATCATTTATCTATTGATATACAACATGTAGCCGAAGTACTTCAATTAATGCGATTCATTAGAATATTTGAGTTAAAAAAAAACAGAGTGTTCAATTCGCATGCGGTAAAAGTAAACCTTCAGAATACTAAAATAGACAAGAATGGGGAGGCTTCGAAGCACCGCACAAATAGGAGACCGATTATACTATCTCATTCTCTCGCAAAAATAACTAAATTTAAATCCTATTGATGTTACGTGTTTGTCTCTATTTTTCGTTTCATTTTAAGTTTCAAATCACAAAGGTGCTAAAGAAGTTTTCACTTAAAAAAAGTATATGTCATTTTGCTGTTGGATGATATTTCTTTCCATTAAAAACAATTTTTTATTTTTATTTTTTATTTATTTATTTCTATTCTTTAACATACATATATATTACAGATAATTACATTGGTATACATAGATATCAAGTTAAGTAATAAGGAAAAAAAATGTTATTGATCCGTAACTGTTTATAAGTAAGTACCTCGTAGTATTTTGTGAACACCTCACTAGGCGAACCTGTGCTGAGGTGTTCCCATGTTTTGGAATAATTGAAATTCTGACGACAAAAGTAGAAACACCGTATCCTCCTTGATATTGTCAAGGAGGAGACTGTGGGTCGACCCATGGCGGCAGTATCGTATACATAAAATAAAAGATTAGTTGCAGTTAGGATCTATACATACAATTATACAAGCATCTAGTTTATGTACAAGATAGATAGTAGTTTTGATAAATAGGTTGGTAAATTATTCTAGGGACCACACGCCAATGGAATGAATTATATTGTGATTTTAATGTTTTGTCTTAAAACAAAGTTATAATTGCCTACTATTTCTTTTTAATATTTGTTTTTGGTTATGTTTGGTTCGGTGTTATGATTTTTTGAGTAAATTGAATACCTTGTTGTTTGATCCAGTCTTTGATGTGTTTTTTGTGAAGAATTGTATATGGATTTGTAGTTAGTAGTTGTTTCAGTGTGGTGGGCATGAGGTTATATAGTTTGATTGCGTAATACTTGAAGTGTCTTTGCCCGTGTGAGGTATGAGTTATCGGTATGTTAAGTGTTTTTTTTAAATAAAAAATGTTTTTGAATCACACGTCGCCAAACAGTTAGGAAGATATCCGATTGACAGCGAACACGGCACTCGGCGGCTCGCTAGGCAGATTAACACAGAGCTTCCCAGTTATATATTCATTGTGAATACGACACGATAATAAACACGACTCGTAATCTCTGATGAACCAAAGTATTAATGAAAAGTCACGATCATCGAAAATGTACGTCACCTTAGTTCTAATTGTCCAAACGACCATTAAAAAAATTTACAAGAGAAGAAGGTATTCTTCCATTATTTCAATGAAACATATGATAGGTGTTTAAGATAAAGATATTTCCGTAAAGGTAAAGGTCTCAGTAGTTTAAATTATTCGTAGTTAAGTGATTAACCATCATTTTCAGTACTTTATTTTTAATTTTTAAGTGGAGATTGAACAAAAACTATTATGGTCGTTTAGACAATTAAGAACTAAGGTGACGAATAGTTAGCAGAGAGTTTTCACATGGTAAAATTTACTTAATTAATCGTATTTTATCTTAATATATGTATAAAACAAAGTCAGTTTAGTAACACCATTTATAACTCAAGAACGGCTGGACCGATTTTTATGATCTTTGATTTGTTGGATTTGTCTTTGCCCCGAATAGCATAATATAGCTATTAAAACATCGGAAAAAATCTTTTCCTCATTCATTTTTCGTATAATGAAATGAAACGCAATTCCCGTAAGTAAGTTGAAAAGTAAGAATATCACAAAAATATAAATCCGTACACAGCGCCATTTCTGAAATTAAAAAAAAAAAACACAGACAGTTAGTTACTCATCGATAATTGCTTCATTGTGTAATTTTGAACAAAAAATTTTTATAATTTTTAAATATTAAATTTAATTCAGCTAATAAATATGTATTATGTTTTTTGATTGACATTCATTCCCTTGATTGCTTTATTGAAAATCTTTGAATATTTTTGCTACATTGTTAAAGAAATACAATTTGATTTTGTAGTAAAAACCTTATCGACGTGTAGTTTTACGTGTAATTCAACAAAGAACATATTGCTATTACATCGCAAGGTTATGTCGCTAGGTCTGATCTTTTTACGGTCCTCAGCGAGTACATTAGAGTTAGTTTTATAGAGTTCACACGAGGGCAAAACAGAAGACAATACAATCTTATTTTCTTGACCCGTAAAAAGTATCGACCGCGCAGGACAGATCAATCTGTGGGACTATACAACAATTATTTGACCTACAGTTCAAACGCGGAACGCTGCGAAAATGGATACTAGAGGACGTGCATTACGAGCGAATTCGCGAAAAAATATTTTTTCTTTTATACGATGTATTGGAAATGTTGGAGGACGAACTAAATAATAATAAAAAAAACTGAGGATTAGGAATTGGATGGCGCGCAAATCTTCAATGGGATTGTTTGCAATGTTCCTTAAAGAATTAGAAGTGGAAGTTTCTCAGGAGTATAAAATGTGCACGAGAATGTCATTAGAGCACTTTTAATTGTTACTAATCCTAGTTTTGCAAAAAAAACATTGCGAAAATACAGTAAATCCGACATTTGAACAGCAGAAACAGTTGATTTCATCTCGTTTCCAATCAATAAGTCATAAACAATCTCTGTTTACTATTATATGGTTAATTTTTTTTTTGCGTTGCATTTAAACGACATTTTTAAGCCCTAATATGAGTTCCGAGTGCCGAGTGGCGTGAAATCGTGCATATTATGGAAAAAACAGCAGAAACAGTTGATTTCATCACGTTTTCAATCAATACGTCATAAACAATCTATTGACTATTATATGGTTATCAATTAAGTTTTTTTTGCGTTGCATTTAAAAGACATTTTTAAGCCCAAATATGAGTTCCGAGCGCCGAGTGGCGTGGAATCGTGTATATTATTGAAAACACAAAGTTTTGAATCGCTCTATCTGAAATGGTGATTCTTAAAAAAAAGTGTAAGAACCTTTTTTGTAGATAATTGCATGATCTATAATTTTTGTCTGATTCAATTTTACGATAAAACTTACCGTTTGGCTGAAAACGATTTGCGAACTTTGACCTTTAATATTTTTTTTCGTAATAATCGACAGGAACTTTTCACATTTAATTTATAATGCTGTACCCAACAACATTCGTACAAACTTTCAGCTTATTTTTAGCTAATTTGACCGGACTACATTGTCCTCTGGAGATAGCCTGCCCGTCTATCTCTAGGACAATATTTTGGTTAATTGTAAACTTCTATTCACACTAGAACAATGGGTCGAGAGCTGGGACAACACAATATTGTCGTGTCCTTGTGTGAACTAAGCATTGAAATGAAGTCAAATATCGTATAATTATTGTTGACATTGTTGAAATTGCGCTGAGAGTAAATTTAACAACATTTTATGATTTAATATCAACATTGTATCTTACATACTGCTATTTGTTCATACATTTATAATAACTTCGTGTCTTATTCAAGGTGAAGTCAAGAACATAATGTTATCTAAATGGATGTTTCCAAAGAAAAGCTATCCAGTTAAAACTGCAAACATACCAAACAAACCAAACCTAAGTAAAATAAAAATAATAAATCACGTTGTTACGAAGAACAGCCAGCATTTCATTTTTTTATCACAAGGAAAATAACAAAAAACAAAAAAATTATAATGTTTTATTATTCAAGTCCTTACAGCAAATTATATGAGTTTATGTGCTTAGAAGTGTATTTGTGAAAGGCGGAAAGGTCTTTGATAGAAGTATTAAGAGGAAACCCGTTAGAGAAATTTGAACAATAGGTATTTTGCTGTCACTGTCGCTCTTGCTCCCTCGAATACTGAACGAAAAGAATAACTGCACATCAGGCTGATAATATCTAAATAAAATCACAAAAATCGAGGTTTTGTTTTCATTTTGCTTTTCCAAAATTGGACCGATTTTTGAATTTTCTTTAAAACATATTTATTACGAGAATTTTTGCATATTGCTTCATTTTTTCAGTAGTATTTCATTACTTAGTCCATGGGAATTACCTAAATTGATGTATCTTAATTACCAGCTTTTACGTTGTTACGCAACTTTTGACATTATATTACAACTTATTATGCGAATTTTTTTTTTTGTAATATATTCATGACTTACACTGACAGCACGGGCAGTAACAAAAAAACATGTGTTTATAAACGTAAATAAGTATGTTAGTCGTAAAAAACTAATTTTAAGACAGTTGCAAATCATAATGCAAATAGAGCAGTAACAATACTGCTCTATTCGTTTTATGACAGTAATCATAACAATATGTGATTATAAATGTAAATAAGTATGTTAGTCGTAAATAACTAATTTTAAGAGAGTTGCAGGTCATAATACGAATAGAGCAGTAACAATACTGTTGTTCGTTTCGTATTGTATTATGGCTTCCAATTACATGTACAAAACTCGGTTATAAAAATAAGTATAGTTCTAAATCACTAGTCATAGAAGTCTTAGTTGTAAGTCATTAGTTATCAATCTTAGTTATAATATAAGCCACTTGTAGTATATAGGTATAGATTAAATGTATAAATGAATTTATAAAGCGCCCTTGAGGTGATTTTCTCACGAAGATGGCGCTATAAAAATCATCCAATAATAATAATTATTCTTGCTTACACTCGTGTTAAAACCCTTGTAGATACACTGTAACAAAGTATAGATTAGATTTATCGACAACACTTTGAAATTGATTATCATAATGAGAAGAAACAAGCAAAAAAAATGTTTAGAGCTTTCTTCATTATTTTAAAGTATTGATTGATGTGTTAAAATTATTTTTCATTGTCGAAATTGACTTGAAGAGATTGCCGACATTAAAAATTGATAAAATAGAGTGATTGAAATACGAAATACTTCAGTTCAGTTTGAAATTTCGTAAAATATTTCCCAATTATTGAAAGAAGTGCTAACGGTTTTTTGTAATAATACTATTTAGTTATTATCAAGAAATTGATATATTATTTTGTTACATACAAAAATATAGACAAATAATAACTTAATTAAACAAAAAAAAAATATAGGTATATAATATATTAGTATGCATAATATGTAAGATATCAAAAAAGCTCACATAGGCATCGCCAAGTTTCATTTTTTTTTTCCAAATTGCGGTCGGTAAATTTGCTTCATAAAGCTGTACATTTGACATATTTTATGGTAAACTTTTAGATTTGAATATATAGTGTGGTTATTTTTCTTCCGATACCGTTCAGATCATATTTCTAATCACTATAGTAAGGGAGACAAACGATTTCCTCGAGGCCTCTGGGAGTTGTTCCGAAAAGCGAATTAGCCTGTGTGGTTAGAAGACAATAAACTGATTTTGTTAAAATTTGTACTCATCAAAAGTAGATTCACCAGTTTTCCGCTCTACCACTAGTTTCCGGACACCATGTAATAGTATACAAAGTTGACCGGAATATTATATGGAAAAATATTAGAAAAAACAGGGCAATTTTGCCTAGACCCCACTCTGCTGGTTTCTTTTATGCAAATTAGATTCAAACATCATGAATAATTTTTGTAATTTATAAATACACGCCGAGGGAGTTTGTTAATATTTTGCTCAAGGATGTTTTTTGTTGAGGGTTCCTATTACCTACCCTTAGATTTTTTTTCATTTCGTAAAGCATATTGGACTAATTTTTCTTCTCGGTGGTAGCGGCTATCTACCATTAAATTTACCTGTTATTTTGGTAAATTATAAATTTACTTAATGAAATCATTGCTTACCAAGGAAGATATTTACATAAAGTATATCGACACCTCATTTGGATAGGGTTCTTATTTAAGAGGCGGATATGGGTACCGCCGCCCCGTGAACTATTTATTGGATAACCAACACCCTGCCATAGGTCAGCCCAAGTGGTTCGCTACGTTTTGTTACTTAGCAGGGATGCCCGTTTTCATTGGGTGAGGTTTGTCGGATCTTGAAGGCGGATACGTCTTCCCACCAGCTGCATGGCATGCAGCTGGTGGCAACGGCTTCTCCAGCCGTTCTCTCTCGGAACATCTCCGATTCATACGTCTGTCACTTCTGGACACACTGACCTCAGATTCCTATCCACCCCCCTGTTTTGTTTTGTAATTTTTCGTTTTATATTTTAAAAATTCATTTTTTTTAAAATTTGTTTAAATTTAGGTTTTAAATGTTTTTAAATTTTTTTTGTTTTTATATTATTTTTGGATTCATATTCCTTTTTTATAAAATTAATTTACTTATTCTTATTATGCTATCTCAGTAGAAGTAAAGTCACAAGGAGGAAATCCATAATTGGTTTTATTTTGGCTATTTAATATTATGTACAAACTGAAATAAATATTAACGGTCGATTTCCCGAAAATGAATAAATAAATAAATACCATTTTCAATCCCAGAACTTCCTATCCCATCTTTCCCAAAAAGACCTCCCTCCTCCAAACAGCATCCCCAAAGATGACACAGGCCCTGAGGGGAATTAATTTCTTTTTTATTAAATGACGACAATTTTAGCGAAACTTAATCGAAAATCTGGAGACAGAAAAATCAGAAAAAGATATTGGCTCTGAGACTCCAGGAGACACTGGGACTCCAACCAAGGGCTCTTTGCTTACATGGCAAGTGCTCTACCAACTGTGCTACGGAACCCATATCAAATTCAATCACTTCGTTAACTGTAACATACTTCGACTAAGAACAACCAACATTATCTTCATTTTCTTAACGCACATATTATTGGCTGCTATCTCTATATATGAATTATTTTCCTCGGGGTCTCCTGTATGGAGCTAATGCTAAAAAACATAAAAAATACTGGTATATTTTCAAAAATGATCTCCGAATTCTAAAGCTTTTTTTTTGCTAATTTCTATACCCAAAATTATTTTCAGTACCTTAACAATAAATTTTCAGTACCTGCCCATCTGTGTTCTTTTTGTAGATATATGAATAACAAAAGTCTAACATTAAGCATTAAAAATATTAATAACATATTTTACAATGTCCTAACATCACTTACATTCCCAATTTTGTTTGTATATGACAGTTGATCGTTGTTACGAGACGCATTATATTTAAATATTTTTGGTTCTAACTTTGCCATATCATTTTCAAAGGTTTCAAAGTTTGCAAAGACAAATTTTCGTAATCTATTTAACATTTTTTGTTTTTGAGGTTCAATATTGTGTAAATTATTTCAGTTTATCATGTTTAAATTTAAAAAAATATATAATTAAATAGGACGTGGCGCTGGCTTGGAATTGCATTAGGGAAATGTGAATAGAACCTTATGCAATGAATCATTATGCCGCAACATGTTGCATATGGTTATATTTGTCTATTTAGGTATGTTAAAACAGTAAATATACTTTCTTTTTAAACAATTAATTTTAAAATAGTTTAATTAAAATACTTAACACAAGATTCAACCTTAAAATCAGTAATTTCTTAAATAGAAAATTAGAAATCGTCTTTGCAAACTTTATCACCTCGTGTCTCAGAACAAGGTATAGGGAAGTTAGAATCCTGTCCAAATGAGGTGACGATATTTTGTTGTTTTAAAAAATATCTGGTTGACTGGGTTTGATTGGTACATGGAAAAGATCTGTTGAGAAGAAAAATAAATGTAATCTTTTCTCGGGTGTTATGTCGGTTGCGGCGTTCGCCGTAGCAGGCGCAGCGAACATTTCTGATGTCAAAATGAAATCATTTACCGGTGAAGGTACTCGTAGATATTTTTCTATTCTATTGATCAACAAAAGTAAACATCATATTTTCATTCAATTGCATAGAATAACAACTATGTACTTGTTTATATATCTACTGTGTATATTATACCAGCGTATAAGTACAAAAATCGATACTGTAAATAAATTTGTTTGATTTCCATACCAAATTATTATTAAAGGGGTTTTTGAATTCGATTTTTAAGTTGGAAATTGGTAAATAATGCACGATTTATTTTTAATTTTTAATTCAATTTATCGCGTCACCAAAGAAATAAAGATATTTAATAAAGAGTTTAATTAAATAAAGAGTTAATATAATGAAAAAAAATCTATTTGAGCTTCTTCCGTATTATTTATATTTTCCATAAATATAAAGCGATTTCATCATATCAACTGCACCAGAGATTAGCAATTTGGCAACATTGTACAATTCGGCTTTCAAAATCATAATAAAAAGATTTGTTCGTTTTCATAATTTTTGGCTTTTGGCACACACGTTTTTGGCTTTTTGCCGATGACAATAAGATTCTTAAGATAATTAAATCCCATCTTGATTGTTTACTTCTTCAACTTGATATTGATTCATTTAATGATTGGTGCAAAATTAACTGCATGCAACTTAATGTTGACAAATGCAAAATTTTGTCCTTTTATAGAACGAAAAAACCTATTGAGTTTGATTATAAACTAAATAATGTTTGTCTCTCTACTGTCACATCTATAAAGGACCTTGGGCTCACTCTAGACTGCAAACTTTCTTTCCGTGATCACATCAATAACATTGTAAACAAATCACTTAAACTACTCGGCTTCATTCATAGAATTACCTCTGACTTTAAACATATAAGTACACTTAAAACTCTTTACTGTTCGCTGGTTCGCCCTCACCTTGAATATGCTAGTGTTATTTGGTCTCCTTTCTATGCTGTCCATATTTATCACATCGAATCTGTACAACATCGCTTCGTGCGAGGGATTGCTTGGAGGTTAGGACTTGAAAGAGGCGAGTACTCGTATGATGAAATTGAACAAACTTTAAACATTTCTTCTTTAGAAAAACGTAGAAAGGACTCTGATCTAATATGCATTTTCAAAATTATCAACAGTATTACTGACACACCTGCTTTGTTACAACTCATCCAGTTCAACATCCCTTCCCGTAGACTCCGAAATATTGAATTGCTGTTCCTCAATCAACATTCTACTAATTATGGATATCATTCTCCTTTATCCAGAATGTCGAGACTTGTCAACGCAAATCAATGCATTGAATTTTTTGGTGTAAGCCTAAATGACTTTCGGCAGTCGATACGCAATGTGATTTTTTAAAGTCTTTTAAATCCATCTTCAAGCTACTTATGTTCTTTTATATTATATGAATTTATATTTACTATCTTCTATGTTTACTTTTATATTATATGTATTTTGTCAATGCTCTTCATATATATGTACTCTCCTTCCATTGTCATCTCTCTATTTTTTATTCGTGTTATTGTTATATTGTTAATGGACTATTCGTCCGTAAATAAATAAATAAATAAATAAATAAATAATACAAAAAGTAACATTTTCATAATTAGCTTATTTTGACAAGAAATTAAAACACGATAATCACAGAAAAAAATCTGTTGATTTTTCCAAAATACTATTCCGTAGAAATTTGTTATCAATTAATCTCATAGGTGCAGCGCACTTATGCAGCTAGTGGATTCTCAAGGTTTGCAGGTTTACCGCTCTGGCGCCACTAGTAAGTTTTGTACGAACCTAAAAAATATGACCGAAGATCTCATAGGTGCGTTATGAATATCAGCGCTCAAATGATTTGGGATTCATTTTGGTCTCGCTCTGGCTGTTCGAGTATCACTCAGACGGGTGGATTTTTGAACACGGAGTTTAAATGGTGCGCTGATTAAAGTGTGGTAAAAGTATGATACAAGTTTGTCTTATTTACGAGTATTAACGTTTTTTTTTCTTCGCACAAATCCAATTTAGAGAAAATCTCAATTGATAGGAAATTATGTTAATCAATGAAATTTAAATAAATTGAAATTTTTCATTATCAATTTTATAAAAAGATTTTGTCTGCCTATAGTAGGTTCCTATGTACATAGATGGCAAAAATTAATACCGAATCTTTTTTTAAAACGTCTAGACTGAAGTTAAACAACGAATAATTTTAATATAGCTACGAAATGCGTTCATGCGACAAGCTACATATCTACATTCATATTTATGTATTCGTCAAGATATATAGGGTGGGCCATAAACATATGCACTTTTGTAATAACGTTAGCGGCAATTTCGAACGGAGGAGGAGAGCGGGGTCACTTATGCGTGGTTCCTCGCTTGTCGAAAATTTAGTCGAAATGGATCGCTTTACAAGAGAGCAACGCGCTTTCTGGGTAAAACATTTTTACAAAAACAATAATTTTGTTCCTTTCTGTTCAACAATGATTCTATTCTGTACAAAATAAAGATGCACGCTGCCTATTTCGTTCACATCACCAATTACAGATTGTAAATCAATCCCCGAGTGTTGAGATGGCGGCCATTTTGACAAAATTATTTTTACAAAATGATTTTCCAGGATATTTTTGTTTTTATCAATAATCATTTATTTAAATACAATCTGTATATATTTTTTCATTATTATTTCAAAAGTGCAGATGTTTATGGCCCACCCTTTTGAGGAACATGATCAAATGTGATTCAAGATTCTCACCACCATTGTTAAGTTAGTTGACTTTTTTATAACACCTATACATATATTTCGAAACGACTTTTTTGTTATGAAATAAATAATTTAAAATAATACATAAAAATTTTTAAATTCATCATATCTTTCCCACATTTTTTCCGCAGAACCAAACTATTACACTTGTTTTACATCCTTGAATATTCAGTAGGTACATGAAATACAAGTAGTATATATTATTTGGTTGTTCCCATATACTCGTAAGTTCAGTTGTTGAGATTAGCATTGTTAAAAGGGCTATGTAAATCTTAGGAGGAAATGTTGTTTGTATAAATCACAGAAATGATCGAACGGCTTTGACGTTGGTTGCTTTTCATTGTTTTATCAAATATTATGTATCTATCTCAAGTTTTCACAACAAAGAAATTTGTTTACTTAACTCCGAAGTTGTTGGGTTCTGATAAAAAGAAAAAGTTAAAAAAATACACCGCGCATTGTAACAAAATTGGGGTAGGGACTAGTGACTTATTTAAGAGATTTTTCTCATTGTTTGAATGTGTTATTTTTTTAAAGCTTACCAAACAAAAGTTAGGCAGGGTTTGATGGATGGGTTATTTGAGGTATTTAGAAATAGATAAAGAGAGATGACGGTAGGTTATTGGTATAATGTTATTTCTTTAGATAAGCCGCCATAGCTCAGTGGTCAGAGCAGCTGACCGGCAATCAGAGGGACACGGGTTCAATTCCCGTTGGCGGCCAGTATCTTTTTTCGGAAGATTTTTTCAATGTAGATGAGTGTTTCAGGCTGATAATTATTGATTATAACATTTGTTAACTTTATTGAACGTTATTATTACGCTAAGGGCTGTACAATTGAAATTTAAGAATTCGGCTGAAAATGCAACTCTGATGCCGCACCGTACGCTAAATCGTCTTCTTACTTGAAGTTTTTAAAGAGCTTCTTTTGTAATTCGGTTTCAGTGGCTAATAATATCAAAGGATGGCTCCACTTATGTTAGCAGATCCCACGAGGACGTGTCCCTGGCAGGTATAAGTACTAGGGATTTGTAAATTTAAGTATCTCTCCGGATATGGAAAGATTGACGGTAGTATGATTATGTTTGTAACTGGCAGTTGTGAATAATAGCATCACGCGGATCTATATTACATATGACGTCATTGCCTGTCGCGGTTACTTTCCCGGTGACTAGCTGTCACTGGATCACAGTGTATCCGAGGAAACGGCTATTTTTGGAACCAGTACTTATCGGATTTATAAAATGGTCACCAATACCCAAACTGCCGCCCGCCGAGCCTAGCAGAAAAAACCTGCGGAGCGGGTTTGTACCTTTAAAAAGGCCTACACATTTAACATAACCTATATCCATACTAGATATTAATAAAACTTTTGATATAAATTTTTTTTTTCAGTTGTTTTGAGTATTTTGACCTCAAATCCACAATTAAGTTTTGTGTGAAACGGGCAGCGCAGTAGTTCATCTTAATGTCGTAGAAAAACAAATTAAAGACGATTAATAATATTTAATGATATTTCACAATTAAAAGATAATGGCTGGGGGCAAACCCGGCGCTTTGAATAAGTCTAGCTATTTATTAGTTATTTCAGTCTTACTGCTATTAATTATTTAATACGACACCAAGACTTCCCCACGTATAATGTAAGATGAAAATTTGCACCATTCGAATTTCATCCTGATTTTCAATGGGTCACATAACAGAATGGCTATCCACTCCCCACACTGACCTAGCGTGAACCCGGATTACATGAGCATGTATGCCAAAGACTTCAAAGTCCACTTTGAAGTCACAGAGGTAGAATTAATGAATGCTCCAGAAGCGGGATCAATAGATGAAAGTACAATCGTGAACAGGGATTAGACCTGGCGGTAGGACGACTTTAAACAGAAAAGCTTACTGCTTACTGGAAAAGAAAGAAAAAAGTAGTGTCACCATTAGCAGTCATTATAATATTACTTTCTTTTCTTTTTTCAAGCACAATTATTCATCTTTAAATTATTCATAAACTGCTCGCTCATAGTTCGTAGCTAATTCTATGATTTTATGAAAAAAACACTTTTTGCAAGATATGCTTTAAGGAAGTCCCAAAATTAACGCAAGATTTGAATTTGCCGCCATTTGTGCAGTAAACATTCGGAGACTCTTGACCCAGATATAGAGATTATGTGCTGAATTGAAGCAGCCAGAACTGCATTCATAAAAATGAAATCCCTCTTCTGCAATGACAATATAAGCTTAAAACTAAGGCAGAGAATGCTAAAATGTTATGTGTGGTCGGTCTTGCTGTATGGTTGTGAAACATGGACCTTGAAAATAAATACCATGAACAGGTTAGAGGCTTTTGAAATGTGGCTTCACCGGAGAATGCTCAAGGTCCCATGGACCGACATGATCACCAACATAGAAATTCTCAGGCGGGCTAGAGCAGATAGGGAACTGCTTACATTAATTAAAATCAAGAAAATTTCATATCTGGGTCATATACTTCGAGGGGAGAAGTATCACTTGCTCCATTTAATATTGAAAGGCAAGATAGAGGGTCGCCGAGGGCCTGGTAGGAGACAAATGTCTTGGCTGCGAAACATACGAGAGTGGACCAGCATTAGAAGTGTGGAGGAGCTATTCCGGGCAGCGCAAGACAGAGAGACCTTTTCAAGAGTGATCGCCAACGTCGGGGGGACCTGATAAGGCACATAAAGAAGAAGAAGTGCAGTAAATTGTTGAAACCCCTAAAAAAATGTAAGTAAATTATCTAATTTTGTATATGTTAATATTACAGTAATTCAATTTACTTCTATTTTTAATTTACTTCTTTCTCTATTTTATTTAAATCTTGCGTTTATTTTGGGACACCCTTTATAAAGCTTAATATTTTTTTTTGTATTTTTTTTAGATTAGCTCTACACCGGAGGCCTTGAGGAAAAAAATTCCCCCAGGGTCAATGTCATCTTTAGTAAAGCTGAGTGGATTGTCTTTTTATGAAAAGGAAGGAGAGTAAGTTCTGGGAAGGAAAAAGGGGTAGGTAGTATCTGGGGTTAAGGAGTGACGGATCCAACCCTTTCATTGCGGTGTGAGGCGATGGATCGAGAGAGTTCGGCTAGAGATGTCGAAAGGTCTCCCGCAACCAGTCTCTCCCGATCCGGCCCGCCACGCATACAGAATACGAATAAATAGTTTTTTCCGTTTAAAAACTCAATTCTCTCAAGAAAGGAATAAAAATTGCAGTAGACCATATTTGTCCAAGCTCACGTATGTCTCAAAAAAATCGCTGTAACATCAGAGTGAAAAACATGATCAAAACGTTGTTAGAGATGCAAAACATTACGCTATAATCAAATCTAAAAAATAACCACCAATAAAGTAAAATGTACCTTTATGACATTACAGTTTTGAATTGCAATTTGAAAACAACAATTGAAAATTTGAGAATATTTTATTAATTATTTTTATATAAAAGACAAAAAGTTAGATAACGATAACATTTATAATAAATTATTTGTCTAATAAAATATCTATGTGCTTTTATTTTTTTTCGTTATTAGTAATTTTAGTTAGTAAAAACGTAATGTGAGCCATTTTTATGTTTGCATGCAAAATTTTTATATTTTAAAAATTTTATGTTTATTTGAATAAAATTATAACATTTGAGAGCGTTTTACATCACCTTTCAAAAAAAGTTTTTGTTTAGGGATATGTTCAGAAATATTCAGAAATATATCGTTAAGCGGAAAAATTTTGCCCATCTGAAAAATGTGCCAAATTTCTCATGGGTTAAGTGATGCACGCAAATTTACAAAGTTCCATTTAGTGTTTAAACAAATTCATCGGTTGGCGTCCTAGGCTCAGTAAAAGAAACAGGGTTTAAAAACACAGATGTAATAATAACACTAACACTGCCTGCTTCAGATTGTTGAAAGCTGCCAATAATCGAGGGAAGTCGAAGCTAAACGCCAGAAGCCTTGTGAAGTAGAAAAAGATTGTGTGTGCAATGCAGAAAAATGAACCGATGACCTCTGAGCCACGATTCAAAAATCTCACTGCTACAGAAAAATATGAAGGTAATCCTTGAGTAACGCCCTCAAAGATGCAGAGTGACAACAAGCAGTAAGCATGTGGAATGTAATTGCTTATCACTAGTAACACCCGAAGCTTCTGTGGTATTTATATGTATGGAGTAGGTAACACATATGAAACTATCTTGCGATGTTTAAATGTACGAAGTATCGGGTATGTAATAAATAGTCTAGTGCAGGGGTTCCCAAAGTGTGCGCCGTAGAAAGTAAAGGGGGGCGCCGTGAGTGGAACCTCTATCATTATCTGAAACCACCAATACTCGCGGATAACTATAAAGTAACAATTACTATTTTGAGCGCTCGCATCTTTAAACAACATATTTAGGTACATACTCGTCGCCGTCGCTCACTCGCGAATAGTACGTCATGAAAACGCCAAATATTTTACTGAACCAAATTTTTTGTTAAAACTAGCATACTTGTGCGATGTATTTGAGAAACTAAATAATTTGAATCTTTCTTTGCAAGGTAACAACACGCACATTCTGAAACTATCGGAGAGAATTGCGGCGTTTAGGAAGAAATTGCAGCTGTGGATATTTATACAATTGCGGAAAGCAATCCACAACTGCAGTTGTGGATGAACTGGTTGTCTCACAAGACCTGATGGTCCTTTTTACGGAACACATATCGAAGCTCAAATAATGGTTTTCGAAGTACTTTGCAGATGATGATGTCGAAAAATTTGCGTGGATCCAAGACCCTTTCCGTGCACAAGCTCCGCCAGGATTCACAACACAAAAGCAAGAGAGTCTCATTGAACTATTTTGCGACAACAGCCTCAAAACTAGATTCACCAGTTCTGATTTGGTGGAGTTTTGGTTATCGATTCTAAATGAATATCCAAATTTAACTTCGAAAGCTTTGAAAATCTTCATTCCGTTGCCACATCATATTTATGTGAAGCTGGATTTTCAATCGAGAATAAATATCGCTCAAAGATCAATGTGGAGCAAGAAATGAGAGTCAGTACCCGCAGTCTCAAGTGTTATTCCCCGCTATGAAAAACTATGCGGAAATCATCAAGCTCACCCGTCACATTGATTTCCCTGAGTAACTATCGTATTTTATTTTTTTCTTAAGTTTTTTTTATTGTTCTCTGTTCCAATTCTAAATTCTTATAAATATAATGCAACTCAATTTCATATGTTTTAATTTTTTTGCGTGGATGTTTTAATTTTTATGCCTATCTACCGAACTACTATTATTGTAGGTACCTATTTCTTTCGGCTATAATATATTTATAGTCACTATATCTATTCCAAATAGACTAAAGTAGGGCGCTCGCCGTGACAAAATACTAAACTTGTAAGTGTGCCGCTGGCTGAAAAAGATTGGAACCCCTGGTCTAGTGTGTTGTTCGGTGTGCACCGATTATCACACACGAGATAAATCTCTTTGATAGTCAGTCACCCAGATCGCGTGTGACCATAAACTTGAGTATTTGTAATTAGATCTGGAATTCGATTCATACTCCCTCCACTTATCTAACCCATCTTCCAACCCCCCAGTTTGCTCCTTACACGCGTGCTAAAATCCTTGATCTTGGTGATAGTTGTATTATACTACATATTTCTTTAATTAGAGATTATAATACGGTGTCAACATATTTGCGACAGTGTTGAAGAAATTCAAAAGCATAAATAAAAAGTTTAGAAAATCTAAAAGCGATAACCGTAACTTCTTTTGTAGTACAAGAGCTCTAAAAACATTTAAAAAAAAAATTATTTTTCACTTAATTGTGAAGAAATTCTCATATAAATGATTAAAATATTTGTATAATTGCACTTTTTTTACAATAACCCTACACAGGAGGCACTGTGAAAATAATTCTTGTCATCTTTGGGGTTGCTGTGTAGTGGGTTTTTTTAGGGAAAGGTAGGAAATGAAATTCTGGGAAGGAAAAAGGTATGAGGGGTGGGTAAGAATTTGGGGGTTAATGTGACCAGGAGTGAGAGACGTATCAATCCATCCCTCCCACTGCGGTTCAAGGCGAAGGGTTGAGAGAGTCCGACTGTAGGGGTCTAAATTATGACTGCCTCAAGTAGTCTCTCATGATCCGGCCCGCAACAAAATAGGTGAGCAAACGCATTCGCCATCAAGACCTAGACAAACCTCACCCCAAGAACCCGGGCACCTCTGCTAAATCACCAAACGTAAAGAACCATTTAGGGTGACCTATGGCGGGAGTGTTACCTTGTTCAAATGTTTCCATTGCGATAAAATAGCTAAATTCGGAATCTTCCGCGTTCACCATCCTACAATATTTATTAAAAAAGGGGATGTCATAGTTTTACTGTCTCCAAGCAGATTAAACTTTTATGGGAAATCACGTAAAAAAAATTGAATAATCATTATCGTTTACAGTCAAAGATTTTTTTTATTGCCTTTATTTTTTAGTATTTCTGTAAAAAAAAGCTAACAAAAGTTTATCCAATAATATCAAATCTTTGTCGTTTAAGATTTTTCTCATCTTGTGTTTTTTTCTAAAACACTATTCAAAATTAAACGTTTTAACTAAAAAAAATAAGAATTAAGGTTTTACACAGCGTAGGCTCCCGTAGAAAAGCGAACGAAAGTGTTTTCTCATTTAAATAAGAAAAATTGTATCTAGATCCTTTATTTTCATTGGCGTAAGAATAAAAACGTCTTTCAACACATTTACACGACACTGTTTTCTGTGTGCTTCTCCTGACAGGCATTTGAGAAGTTGCCTGTACGGCCAAAGTTAAGAAATATAGCCCCTAAATCTGCGTCCCAAACTTTCAAGAAACATAGAACAATCCCAGAGAACCTCTTCAAGTACTTCTATCCCCGCCCAAACTGATCTTAACTGCATGTTTTATATCAGAGAGGCAATCATTGGATCGTATATTAAACTGGAGAAAGATAGATGGATAGATTGGGAGGTTGAATAGGTATTGACTGACGGGCAAATTGATTTGAGAGATTTATAGATTCGATCTGTATTCATTAAAGGTCTCCGGAGAATAAATTTGTATTTGTGGATGATCGAATGGGTATTTGTCCTATTTTTGTGCGAAGGAAGTGTTTAATTTTGGGCATGAAAAAATATATTTATGTCTAGTACGATTTTCAGTTATAAATTGATACTTCTCTTTTTCTTTTATAATTTGAATCAATGTATTTCTATTGTACAGATCTTTGAAAGAAGGTACTTGGAATTCCTTAAATAATTTATCCGTTGGGTAGTCAGATGGTTTTTTTAATATGATTTTAATAATTAGCTTCTGCACAACTTCAATTGGGGAAAGATTAGTTTTGTATGCGGATCCCCAGCTAATGATAGCATATTGTAAAGTTGATTGAACCAAAGCGTAATATATTAGATATAAATTTTTTACAGATAAAAAATTTCTGATTCTTAAAAATATGTAAATCAATTTTCTAATTTTTTTTACAACTTGACAAATTTGTTCCTTCCATTTTAAATTTTTATCGATAATAACTCCTAAATATTTTATTGTGTTTGTTGTTTTTAATATTGTGCAGTTTTGGATACAATAATTTTTACTATGTGTTGTAGAATTATCATGGATGATGATATCAATGTTTTTAGGGGTATCATTTTTGTGTATTGCAAATGGAATTACAAATGTTTTATCACCATTTAGTGATAGTAAATTTACGTCGAAGAAATTCTTTAAAATATTTATGTCTTCGGTGGCTTTAAATGTTACTTTTTCCCAAGTTTTATCGCTAATTATTAGTACCGTATCATCGGCATATGAAGTTATTTGGCCATGTAGTGGTTGAAAAAAAATGTCATTAACATATATGGTAAAGAGGATTGGTCCGATTACTGTACCTTGCGGGATTCCAAAGTCTGATATTTCTTTATCGCTATTAATCTGATTTATTTTTACGACTTGCGGTCGATTTTTTAGGTAGTTCGAAATCCATTTAATCGCATTGTCTTTTATACCTATATTGTTCAGTTTTTTTAGGAGAATCTCATGGGATATACTATCAAAAGCTTTTCTGAGATCGATAAATATACCGGCACATTTTTCACCTTTATCCAATGATTCGTTGATGTATGAGGTTACATTAGCAATAGCATCTTGTGTGCTAAGTGACTTTATAAAACCAAACTGGTTTTTATGAAGAATTTTATTACTTTCTAGGAAACTGATCAGTTGTTTTTTAACAATTTTTTCAAAAATCTTTCCAATGTTTGAAATTAGACAAATTGGGCGGTAGTTAGTTACTTGTTGTGGATCTCCAGATTTATAAATAGGTGAAATAATTGTATTTTTATAGTTTGTCGGAAATATTCCCTCTGTTAAACTTAAGTTTATCAAATGAGTAATTGGTTTTATCAAATAAATTTTCATGGATTTTAGAAAATGTACTGTAATATGGTCAAATCCGGGAGACGAACCTCCTTTCATGCCTTCTATTATTTTTAAAATTTCACCTTCTGAGGTTGTTTCAAATGTTGATAAATTATTTTGATTTTGTACATTTTCAATCGTTTGTGTTTTCGGGTTAAAAGATTTATTGATATTTTTCGCAAGATTTTTTCCTACATTAGCAAAAAAAGAATTAAAAATGTTTGCACATTGTTTAGGTTGAATATTAGCATCTATGATTTTATTTTCATGTTCAATGTATTTTATTTTTTGTGTTTTTTTAGTGTTATCCATGGCTAAGTTGACTGTTTTCCATATTTGTTTACTGTTATTGTCTGTAGAAAGTATTTTATTTTTGAAATAGTCTTCTTTATTTTTTTTGATACAGTTTGTTAATTTATTTTTAAATGTTTTGTAAAAAGTGTATGCTTTTTCATTTAGAGGATTTTTCAATGCTGTTTTATAAAGTTTTTCTTTGTTTCTAATTGATATTATAAGTCCTTGTGAAATCCAAGGCTTTAAAATTCTTAGATTAGGTTTAATGCGGACTGTACTTTCAGTAGTTGAATCTTTTATGTGTTGAGATAATATATTTTCTAAGTTTTTTGAGCAAGTCTCGGTATCATAACTATTTAACACGTTGTTCCATTGTTCATTTTTTAGTTTTTTGGATAAAATTGTCATATTTGTGTAGGATTTTGTCTTTGTTAGATTAAATTTTTTATGTTTAATTTTGTTATCATACAGAAGAATGCATGCATGGTGGTCAGTTATATTAGTTTTCCAAATAATTGATTTCATTTTGTCGATATCTTTAATATTTATATTAGTCCATATATGGTCTAAACAAGATGGTGTGTGATTTTTTATTTCTCTCGTATTTTTATTAATGCACGATATGAAGTTAAATTCAGTCATACAATTAATATATTCATTTTTGAAATTATTTTCTACGTTTTCATTAATGTTTATATTGAAGTCTCCTGCAATAAAGCAGAGTTTATTACTGAATTTTAACAGTATGTGTTTAAATTCATTTATAAATGTCGAGATATTCGAGCCGTGTGTTCTGTAAACAGCTATTAAGTGGTAGTTTGTTTTGTCGAGTTGTAATTGTATTTCAATACAATTTACTAGATGTATTGGATGTTCAGTTATTTTGACAATACTAAATTTATCGTGAATGAATATGACGAGACCACTGTTTTTATTGATGTTAATTTTGGTTGTAAGATAATTATATTCTGGTAAATGATAAGTAGGTGATTCGTCATTAGTAAATGTTTCTGATAATATTATGATGTCCGGTTTTTTATTTAGATTGTTTAATTTTAGAATTAATTCATCCCAATTTCGTTCCATACTTCGTATGTTTATATGAAAAATGAAAATATTATTGAGATTCTTTGAGATTATGTCATTACATGATTCGGTGTATACACACTCATATTCTTGTATTTTAAAATTATTTTCTAATTCATTAGCTATGAAGTCATCCATTTAGTAAAAATATTAATGTGATATTGATTTCTTTTAAATATATAGAGTATTTTCAAAGTAGAGTGTGACATAGAGTTATTAATCCATGTATAATGTATAGATCATAAAATTATTCTTATTTATATCTTTTGGATATTCAGATGTAAATATATAAGACATTGAGAATAAACATAGGATACTTTTATAAACAACTCTTAAATTAATATTAATATTCATTCTTCTGTTGTGTAGATGCAAGTAATTTTTTGTAATATTTACAATTAGTTGGAACAATAAAAATATATTTTCATTTTTTAGCACACAAAATTTATAGAAGTGATAGGGCAAGATATGCGCCAGTAACGTAAATAATAATAATTTTACTATAATAAATGTATAAATAAAGCATAGAATCTTAATATTTTTCAGTCTTTCATACTGGCATGTTGTCATTATTTTATCTATTTTCTGGTTATAATTTTTTATCCTCAATAAATATGATGTCTTTAAGTTGTTAATTTTTATAAAATTTTTACTGATTTTATTTTTTGTAGACTGAGAGATATACATATTATGAAATGAAAATAATATAAAATGCTTATGTTTTGACACAGACAGGAGATAAACAGTTTTACATACGAGTAGATGAGATATTGAGAACGGACATGAGATACTTTTAAAGAAATATCTAGTAGTCAATTTTTTGTAGCGCAAATGCGAGCATTTTTTTGTAATATTTACAGTTAGTTTTATCGTTCGCATTATGATTGACAGGAAACGACAGTTTATATCTATTGTTTTGATCGATGCAGTTGGAACAGTTTGGCGAGGTAGCAATATTTACGCAGTCCTTATGTTGGTGGGCTAGGCCACAGTGCGAGCAGGTGGGCGATTCATTTTTCTCCTTCTGTTTGCAGGTACGAGTACTGTGTCCGAAACGTAAGCAGTAGTAACATTGCATTGTCGGACTTGCGTCGACAACGGTGATACGTTGGTAGCCGATATTTATTTTTTCTTTGTTTAGTAGAATATTCCTGGTCGTCTTGTCTACTTCGACTATATAGTTTGCGGTTTCATTATCTTTATTTTTTATTATTGCCTTCACATTGAATATAGTTTTTTTATCCATTTCCTGTGTTAGGATTTTGATGTCTTCATTTTGTTCTATGACGTCATCAGTAAAATCTTCTTTGGTATAATCATTATAAATTCCTTTGAAAATCATCGTCGGTTTTTTTTTTGTTAGCTCTTTGCTTTCAATATCCTGGATGTCTTTTGAGAATACTGTTTGTAATTTTGTCGCGTCATCTTTTTTTGCACATTCGATTATGATCCTGTTGCGGGAGATTTTTTTAATACCTTCGATGTGTATTCCTCGTTCGCTACTTTTCATGTGTTTTTGAATTTTTTCTGTATTTCCGTGGATGTTTCATTATTTTTTGGAGTAATTAGGATGCAGTATTTGTTTTTAATGGCTTTTTGTTTTTCAATATCATTGTTTTTAGTGTTTTGCCATGGTTGAGGATGATGCGGTTTACTTTTCAGGGCAGTTAATTCACCCTCGAGCGATGCCATTTTAACAGCCATTTCAGTTATTGTTTCCAGTATTTCATTTATTTATTTATTTATTTATTGAAAAAAATAAGAAATACATGAAAACATAAGCTGCACATCTCACTAGGGGATTCCTGTAACGAGATATGCAGTTTTACAATAAAGTAATTTAAAAAAAAAAAGAAACATACATATACCTAAACTTAAAAGAAATATAATAATAAACCTACAAAAGAAGCACTGAGTACAGTTATTTAAACATTACTAATTAATAATTATTACAGCTGGGCAGTATGCTCATTGTTGACAAAAATAACATTATACTGTAAACTAAATATTAAATATGTAAATACAAGGTACCTGTTGTGGCTTACCAGATGCAATAAGAGGGTGATCATACCACAGTAGCATTAAATTATTAACAAAAAATAAAGAATAATAAACAATTATGTAATAAATTTATAAAGTTTATGAAATAAATATAATATATTAAGTAAATATGTAGATATAAATAAATTAAACAAATAATATAATATAATATAATTATGAGTAAACAATAATAAACAATTTAATAATAATAAGTAAATAAACATAAGTAAATAAAGTACATAATAATTATGAGTAAATACTAATAAACAATTATAATATTGTATAGTAAGTAAATTATGATACGAAAGAAGTAGAAAATAGTAAGTAAATACTTATAACAATAAGCAAATTAAAAAGTACATAACAATAAATAAGTTAAGTACATACAGAGTAATTAAATATGGATTGTATCAAATATAGCTTAATTCCATAGTGATTTATGATATAAGCGACAACATGGGTAATCCAAAACCATCACTCTCAGTTAGTATACATATTTTGACCATTTTCTTGAATAAATGTGATGTACAAATAGTTTTTATTTTTTCATTGAGCATATTATAAAGCAACGGAGCTTTATATGAAAAACTTCTTTGTCCAAAGGATGTTTTGGTATATACTGGCTGATACATTAAAGAAGAGCCCAATCTAGTGTTGCGTACTTGTTGAGATCTTTTAGCAGTGATAATGTTGTTGAAAAATTTACAGAGAGCATGTATTATGTACAATTGCCTTATTGTCATAATTTTGCTTTCGCTATATAATAACTGTGATGAATACATAAAACTTTTCTTGAACATTATTTTTAAAATTAATTTTTGTGCAATATTTAAAGGCTCTAGAGTAGTCTTGTGACAAGAACCCCAACAAATAACGTTATATGAAAGTATTTTCATTCGTTTTGGGAAAAATTTTGGCAAGTTGTTCTTTTGTAAATTTATTATTTGGGTCAGTTACCATTTTCGTGAGCAAATTTACCGCGTTCTTCGCCTGGTCGGTGTAGGTCAGCGAATCCATTGTTACCCCTGTTTACTTAATATTTAATCATGCGGTCACGTTACGCGCAATATGGCGATTCAATTCACGCTTTGACAAATTTGAGTGTAGGTATTACAACTTGTAACTAATTGCACTTGCACAATTAATATATTAACTGTCACTTATTACACAGTGTTTCTTTAAACGTTGTTTGTGTATATTAAAATCACTGCAATGCGTTCTTAAGTGGTTTATTAACTGTTAATTTTGTGGAGCAAAAATTTTACGTGTTTACCGTACTTACGATATGATCGATTGTTTACTCATGGTCTTAACTCTAGGCATTCGGTGAATTAAACAAAAAAAAGAATCTCAAAGTAGATGTCATCACTTTGCGCTCTAATAATTCTGATCCACAAGGTAAAATTTTGAAAATAAATTAATTTTATATTTGTCAATATTTCTTGAGAAATATGAAAATGTTAATAAAATTTTATATTGCGTGATTACTTATCATGAAATCGAACAAAGAAGTGAGAGTCTTCAGTGGAACGGCTGCTCGGCATTTTTCATACAAATCTTAGGTTTTGATTTGAAGCCAAAATATTCAAGCAAATTAAATACTTAATTACTTTTTTAATCGAAATGCACAGCAAAAATCTGGTACGGATATACGCTACTTTATTTACTACTAGCTGGGTTACCCGGCTTCGCTCAGGACAATAAGATAGTGTTCTGGAATGTTGCACAATGATGTTCCCGATTCCCTATTCCTGATCATTCCACGACATACTCCGCCACTCCTTCCACAACTTTCTACAGCTCTATGGAACCTTCTAGAACTTTCCGGAAGACTGTTCTAGAAATTTCAAGAGGGCGAAACTTTCAGAATCTTTAAAAGTACGCCCTTTAGGTAAAAACGGATACCCTTGTTCCCTAAGGGGCATAGAGATCTACCACACCATATAGCTCCCTTGATCGAACCGGGACTCGTTTCTGAGTTTTTGCGAGCTGCACGTTTTTTTGGACTTTCTTTTATAATATATGCCATATTCAAATAAATAAAATGTTACTCCTTACATGTCCTTTCCAGTGCGTTCCCCTCCAGCGTTCCACTTCCACCTTCCCCATCACCGCTCTCCCGCTCCCCTGTCCCGCCAACCCCCCTGGCACTTCATTTCTTGACTCCTCTCCCACCCGGCCCGTAGCCGAAACTTTTTTTCTAATACTAACAATTTTAAACTCGTGATATCTTTCTAATTAAATATCCGAATTGAAAAATTCAAAAAGTTAAATAAATAAAGGTATTGAAGCTGTCTTGAATATGAAGTAATTTATTTTGATAAGGATTAAAACCAAGATACAAATAAAGAGCCTTTAGAAGCGGCGACATATTAATTAAAATTTTAAAATAAAAGAATACTTATTGTGGCATAACCATAATAGTTAGACATATGCTGTCTCGACTTTTTTTGTAAATAATGATGTGTTCTATAAAGTCGTACTACATTATTTTATTCTATCATCAATAGTTTTCGCAGCGCACGCGATTTAAAGAATATTTTAGGTAATTTTTTTACACCCTGGGTTACATTATTGAAGTTTTAGTAAGGATGCCTATTTTAAAAAAAAAAAAAATATAGCCTATGTCACCCAGGGATAGTGTAGCTTCCCAACAGCGAAAGAATTTTTCAAATCGGTTCAGTAGTTTCGGAGCCTATTCGATGCAAACAAACACACAAACAAACAAACAAATATTACCTTTTTATATGGTGTAGTAGATTATATAGTGTAGTAGATGAAATCGTTAAAAAAAACCAAATTATTAAAAGAAAACATAAATTACAAACGACCGACTTACGTTGGAATATAAATTGGTTTTAAATTATTTTATAAATTTTGACCCAAAAAGCACCCCTTTTACGATGT
This sequence comes from Limnephilus lunatus, assembly GCA_917563855.2. Taxonomy (NCBI): domain Eukaryota; kingdom Metazoa; phylum Arthropoda; class Insecta; order Trichoptera; family Limnephilidae; genus Limnephilus; species Limnephilus lunatus. The sequence continues at coordinate 5,523,977 of OU830593.1, read as the reverse complement.
ATAATTCAAAAAAAAATTATAATTTCATTTACAAAGTAGATTAAACAAGATTATTTTTTTAATGATAACAATTAATTCACAAAACATCGTTAAAGTTTCCTCTAAAATCATGAATAATTTAATTTTATAATTGCTCATATTTGATAATGTTAAACCAAAACAAATAAAGAAGCACATATCGATAATAGATATTTGTTATACCGTTTGATCAATCGTTTGATCAATCATTTGGCCTCACATCCATGTATGAAAAAGGCTGGGCAATCGTTTGTCTTAAAATCAAAATTAACGTATTTATTTCAGAACGTCGCTACATCTCGTATATTCGGATTATTCATATCTATTTTAATTTTTCTGGGTAGTTACAATATACAACATACGCAAGGTCTGGAGCATGTAGATCTTTAACATCCCGTAAGATTTCGTTCTAAAAAAAAATCGCGTTACTTTGCTACGTCTTTTATAAATCTTCTCTGTGATTATCAATATTATCGTGTACTTTTTTTATTCATGTTCCCCAATACGTACAATATAAGACCAAGATATTAGAGTATTTTTCTTTTTATAGCTATTTAACAACAAGCACCCAGAAATCTCTGATGTACCAGGCCGTCCAACTGTATAACAACATCCCGAATGAAATTACTGAGATAGAAAATATAAATAAGTTTAAAAAATAATTACGAAAGTATTTCTACCTCAATTAATAATGTCTTTATTTTTGTGTAATATTTAAAGAATGATTATGTTTGCCAACCAATGTAAATGTTTATATCTTTATAAAATATTAGCACACACAAAGATGTGAGCTAACTTAAGATTAATAAATAAATAAATTGTTTAGTTTAATGAATTCATACGTCCGTTTCTCCTGGACACACTGACCCTCGGATTCCTACCCACCCCTGATAACTTTTACATTCCTTCCCAGAATCTCCTCTCCTTCCTTTCCCTTAAAATACCCTCCACACAGCATCCCCAAATATAACATAGATCCCGATTGAAATTGTTTTCTCCATTTTCAGCTCTCCTGTGTGGAGTTAAAGCAAAAAAATATATATTTTCTCATTCGAAGAAAAACTCTTAAATTGATTCGTCCATTTATTTTGTCCGAGATATTTTCAAATTCCACTATTTGATAGTTTATATTCCTTTCAAATCGTTCAGTGTTCAGGTTTCAAAATAGAGAAAACATAAAAACTAACCATAATAATTCTTAAAATTAGGTTAAGTTTACAATAGAGTATTTTTATTTTTTAACGAAAGCACCCCTGGCCATCTATGTGCAAATTCCCGCAACAACGTGACAAATTAAAGAACTACCTGTGCCTAAAACAAAAGTTGTAAGTCTGGCGCCCAACGGGGAGCGGTCTACCGCAAGTGTGGCGACAACTAACCAACTAACCAACGAAAGACAACCAACGACAACACTGTTGTTGAACTTTCACGCCGAGAATGGCGGTAAGCCAGCTTTTCTTTGGTTGCTTATTGTCATGTTTACATTCAAAGTGTTTTAACTATTACACCCCAATCTCAAAAACTAACTACCTAGAACATTTAAATACTCAAAGCATAATAATATCTTTTCAGAAGTTGATATTTTCCATTTATCCTTTATCCAGGTAAATTTACTAAATGCATACAAAAAAAAATCAAAAGATTAATTAAAAGCTTTTTACCACCACTGAGGACAGACCGCCAAATAACCTTTTCTTGGCGCACACTCCTTGCGTCGTTTACATTCATACATCATTTCTTACATGTTTGTCTATTACTCTGACTTTTGACATGACCCGATTCAAGTATCTGATTCGTTTGGTCGTGCCATGTCTTGATCGGGCGTCCCGATTTCTTCTATCATTCACATTTGCGTCATATATTCTTCTTACACTCCTTTCCTCGTTCACCTCGTACACCAAACCACATGAGCGTCCCTTTCTTAAATTTACACGTAACGCTTACATTAGCCTTGCATTATTTACGGATCTCCAGGTATTTAATTTCTACAGCATTCAGTCTACTTTCATCCTTCTTCTGCCAGTTCCATGCAACACTGCCATACATGAGGGTAGGTACCAGCACTCCATAGTGGACGGCAAGCTTCGCTTCTTTGGACAGTTTTTTGTTGTTATTTTGGTTGACGCCTATTTTGGTTGGCGCCTACTTTAGTCGGCGGGTTTATTTTTCTCATTTTCATAATGTTCGTTTTGTTTTAACGTTATTTTGTGATCCGTGTATCATTTTAATTCATTTAGTTTTTTTTTTAAATTATTTTACTATAAAACTTGAAACATTTGACTTATAATTGTTTTTTTTACAACTTGAACATTTTTTTTACAATGTGTAAGTTGGGTCCACGATGCCTCTCTTTTTAATAACTGGAAAATTCACAGAATTATGGACTATCGCAAGAAATTTTCTTTTAAGTATTGAATAAATTGAAACCAAACATTGGAATTTTGTTAACAAGAATCAGGCTCATCCATCTCATTTAAAGATTTGGTTGTGCATTTAGTATAAAATTATTAGATTTATATTTTGTGTTTCATTTAATAAGTGTTTAACAATAGAAAATAAAACTTTGTTGATGAGTTTAAAAAATAAATATATTCGGAAAGCAGAGGGTCTACCCAAAAAAGAAAAAATCGGTACGTGGTCTAGGGGCTATAAAAGTTTGGTTATTTTTTATGAATATATGCAATATGCACCCAACAAGTTGGAATTTGAGATAATCATAATTTTAAACTTAAATTCTCTGTGAGAAGAAGCTTGCTGGTTATTTTTGAGAGTGCCATGGTTGTTGACCGCTCCCTAATGTCAACTAATTTTGTACCTAAAAAGCACGTAGCGTGCAATATGGTAGTATGTGTTTCTAGCAGATAAGCAAAGCACCTAATTTAGCATTAAGTAAAGCAATCGGGTGTGGCTCCAGCCTAAATAAAAATGTAAAATTTTAAACTTTTTTTATTTATTTACTTTATCATACGCATAAGCAGACTTTTACAAACTTGTGATATATTTGCATAATAATAGCAGTAATCATGAAGTATTATTATAGCCTTCTTATAACTACAAATACTCCGTGCAGTTGAACACATCTACTATTTATGAGAACGTATTGCCAACTGCATGCAATCAAGGTACAAGCAAGTATGTAAATGACCCAGTACTGATATTGTTGTTGCAATTAAAAATAATTTTAGTTTTAGTAGTTCTTATTGGTATATGGAAGGTAATTAAGCTTAAAAAATCAGGGCGGTCTATAATACAAATAAAAAAATTAAAAATAAAAGTCAAGTCGGAAATAAGTCTTATATGAATTTAATGTGGTGTTGAGTCTTAAATTTATTGTTCCTATAGGTAGACTGAGTTCATATCTGATATGTTTGGTGATTTAGTAGGAGTGCCCGGGTTCATATGGTGAGGTTTGTCTAAATCTTGGCGGCGAATGCGTTTGCTTACCTACTACGTGGGGGGCCGGATCGGGAGACTGGTTCAGGGAGACCTAACCTAGACTTCTCAAGCCTGACTCTCTCGACCCATCGCCTTGCATCGCAGTAAGAGGGACGGATTATTACTAGACACATTGACCCTCCATCACTCCCCGAAACATTACCTTTTGCCTTCCCAGAATATCCTTTTTTTTCTTTTCTAAAAAGAACCCTCCCACAGCATCCCGAAAGATGATATAGGCCCAGAGGGATTTTTCCCCTCAGGGTCTCATTTATAGACTAATGTAAAAAAAACCTTAGGAATTTATGCTGAATTTTTTCAATTGAATCGGAGTGGATTTAACGTGAGGTGACCAAATAAAAGAATTGTATTCGACTTGACTACGAACTAGAGAAGAATATAAGATTTTTTAATTTCGAAAATATTTTTAAAGTCTCTGCCATTACGGAGAATGAAGCCAAGCATTTTTCAAATTTTTATTAGTATATAATGTGTCTGAGAAAATTAAATTAGTAATCGAAAATATTATTGTAGCATTTTCAGATACAATGGAAATTAGTATTCGCTCAGCTATCGTAAGTAGCTTTTCGGCAACTACCTACTCTTTTTCCACAGGCTACTTGTCAGCAACAGAACTAAATTCGACTTTTCTTATCAAAATCTAAGCAGGACTCTTTCATCAGAACATAAAATACGAATTAAAACCGAAAATACCCTTCGTAATTGACGATTGAAAAATATTTGAAGCTAAAATTAGATATAAGTACCTTTTAGGGCCGAAGCTTTATATTAAAGGACAACATTCAATTTTAAGCTTCTCACAATTTATTAGGGGAACGAGGATTTGCCCCAAATCGTTAAAGCAAATATCATAAATTAAATTCTATTTTCGAAGGGTGTTTTTTATTTGTTTGATTTTCCCACTAATGAATAAATTTGAAATAAATTACCCGTACTTTGATTTCGAAAGGTTTTACAATATTATAATAGATTTAATTAAGTAGGTACCTGATTTACCGTTGGTAGATTCAAGGGCATAATCCCCGACATTCCGATTTTTTACAGATTTTTAACATACTAGCTGGTACCCGGCATCCGTTGCAGTGCCATTTAAATAAATACATTGTTTCTCCATACATGTCCATTCTCATGCGTCCCCGTTCCCCTCCCACGTCCCTTTCCCCTCCTGCTTTCCCCTTCCACCTTCCCCCTCCATCGTCAACCTTCCCGTGAACCCACCTCCTTCGTGTTACTCTCCCCTTCCCTTCCTGCCGCTAAAATATATGAAATACACACATTTTCAAACCCCTCGCACACCATCTGTAGTAATTATTTTATACAAATTTCATAACGCCAGAGCTTACCCTTTATCTTAAGAGGAAACCGGGTGGTGTTTTTTCCATACAAACGTATTCCTCATTTCCCTCTCTGAATTTTGACACTAGAGAAAATATTTTTTTTACATAATATGAATATTGACCGCAAGCGTGTCGGTACGTTTTGATTTTTTTGATAAGTTACTTTTTATAGGAGTTATAACCCTTCAAAAATTGTTAAAATTGCCTTTTTTTAACGCCATCAACAAACGTTCAGTATACAAATTAGACGATGTATTTTTAAAAAAAGCAAAAGGTACAGACATAGAATGTTTTCTTCCAATACATTTGGTAAAAAAAATCTTGGAAATTGGTTCAGTTTTGGAGTAGAAAAATGAGGACTACAAAACCTCGATTTTGACAATTTTATTTAGGTATTATCAGGCTGAGGTGCATGTGTCCCTTTCTCTCAGTATTCGGGGGTGAGGGGGGGCGGAGAGGGTTTTGTTGAATACGTATACAGTCAACGAAGTGATGTGACATTCTCAATAATTATATCGATACACTAGTCCACTAGTGTTGTCATGTCCCGAGTTATCGATGTTTTTTTTAAATTATTTTTCTGTTTGGTGACTTATTTTGAGTGTGCCAATACTTACCGAGCTTATTTACTAAAGTTATTGTGACAAATTTAATTTGTTTACGTCAAATAAATTAATGGAAAAAAATTGAAAAAAAAACACCTGTTACAGACAGACCCCGAGATGATTCCGTTCCGTATTGCCGAGTTGGATATGGAACACAAAAATTAATTAAAATATTTTTTGATAACTTTTGAAGGTTGTACTCAACATAATATTATCCCTTTATAGGACACTTTTTTTAAGATACAACTACCGAACCAAAAAAAAACTTTTATATTTGACTAAATATATTGTTCTAGATTTTTTTTTCAAAAAAATTATATTTTACAAGAAAATGTGTGATGGTAAGTACATACACCACTGATCGTTTGATGGAATGCTGGTACAGCGTATGTTCAGTGGTACATGCATCTACCACATGTTGTTGAATCGATTATGTTATTATAATATCATATTATACAAATGAATATTGAAATTTATGTATAAGAGGCACCATATTGTTTATTGTGCTACATATTAGGTACATACACATAACTAGTTTAGTTTTTATTTAACTTTTTTAATACGTTATATTATTACAGAAAAATGCACTTTTGGGAATACCTCCTACATCACTTGACATTTTCAATCTTCTTCAATGATCTAATATTTTTTGTTTTTAAACGCTTTATTGTAAAAAAAATTACTGTTTAACATCTACACAATGAAATTAAAACAATTTATGGTCCAGACCTTTCCCTCGCCGGTAAATTTCTTGGTATGCGACCGTCAATTATTTCTGGTAAAAGGCATTGGTGGTAGAAATTTTCTAACAGTGGAACGATTTTTTGCCAGATTTCATCGTCCCTCTCAATTTTTTCATACAGCAAACCTTTTGGACTCCACACAACAAAATAACAATAATTACGACGAGTAATATGTAACTGGCCTTGTACTTGGTAGAAGTAATTATGATTCCGTTTTAATGTTAAAGAATGGTCTTCCAATTTACAGTAATCAATTATCTTTTGTGCAATTCCCTCTTCTGGTGACATATTTGCTATACTATAAGGGCATTTAATTTCAATTATAGAATCCTCACCGATAAGGCCATCCGGACTTGCCGCTAAAAAGTTTTTGGTTTTATCGATAAATAGCCCACAAGCGGATACCTGAAAACTTGTTTTCTTTGAAAATTGCTCTATTGCTAGGCTTTCATTTTCTTTTCCATAATTTGTGGCCATAGTTCCTTTGAATTGTGAGTACAGTAAAGAGTTTAGTACTCCCGTAACTGAAGTTTTTTGCCGAAGCTTATATATTTTTCCAAAGTTAGACGCCGTTATCCGCTTACGTCTTTCAATTGCCCACAGATTGTTATTGCTTTGGCCTACCGTATTCCGTTCGAGCTCTTCCTTATTGGTTGAAGATAATTCTTTGAGAAATTCCTCTTTTTTCGTTTCAAATATTTCAGGTGGCATATCTGGTTCTAATTCCAATTGACCATAATTTTCATCGGGCCCTGTAACTTTTTTTCTTTTTTCTGTCGTATTTTCATTATACTTTAGTTTTATTTTCGACACATTTGTTTATTCTCCTTCGAACGTCGTTTTCTCTCTATAAAGTGCTTCGTGTATTTGCCGGGACTGTGGCCTTGGATTTTCTTTTGTATTCTTGAATGGGTTGCCAATTCACTATTCCACGAAGTTACTGCTCCAAAACATCTTGCTTGGTAAGATCCTCTTGTAGTAAAATTTACCCTTTTTCCACCTATAAATTTGGCGATAACGTTGTTGAATTGCTCCACAGTGTTATTTGTCATGTCAATAATAAGACTTTCTGCATTTGCTATTAGAGACAATAAGAATTGTTGGATATCAGTCCATATTCCACAATCTCGAAGATCGCTTACTAAATTTGGATCATCAGTATACTTCTCCGGCTTGCAATAGTACGATGCACAATTTTTATGATCACCAAACACATGATTTGCGGTATTTTTTATGTCCATTTTCAAATTTTTTATTTTATCACTTTGTACTGTGTTTTCTTGCTCTTTCCTGTAATTTATTGCTCCAACTACAGCTCTTCTCATGCGTAAAACGTTTGCTTCAACCTTTTTCCTTATATGAACTGGTACAAAGCCTTTAGCGTTGTTGGTTTTTTTCCAAGTGCTTTCATTTTGTTGCAAAAATTGCGGAGTAAGTGATTTTTGCACTCTATTTTTTGTACTATAAGGTTAGGACCATATGGCATTTGTTGCATTATTTTTTTCATGATGCTGGAGTCGCCATCACCAACTAGTTTGTTAAATTTCAATCCATGCATTTCCATGCTTCTCGAGAACCCTTCTGCTATAATGTGGGCTTCCATGGCATTAGCACTGTCACGCCAGTTTATGAAGCACCTGTGCTCAGAAGCAACTATGTGTAGTTTAGTAGCTCTAGCACATATGCAGCAGTATGAGTTTCGCACTCCCAGAAATAAAACCTTTTTAGTTCGTAGTCCAACTATGCACCCTGCGCCAGATGAGGAGCTAAATCCACTTTTGTACGACCTCTTTGCCCAGGAGCCATCTGCAACCACCGTTACCAAAGGATAGCCACCCTCGTCTACGTCACCGTTTAAAATGGCTAGCCTTTTTTCTTCTTCACCAGCTGCGATCATTTCTTCTAAGGCACATTCTTCAATTGTTGGCGCTAAACATTGTTCTATGTTCGTGTAAGTCTTACAATCCATATTTGGCATATTTAAAACCCCACAAATTTCATTCCATTGTGAATACCCATTTCCTGTACACATCACTCCTTTGACGACAGCAGTATTTATAGACATTTTCCGTTTCGGGTCTTCGGAGTGAATGTATTCTATTTTCTTGCACATTTTGCACTCGAAAACATACTGGCTTAGAAGACCATTTCGTCGTTCCTTCATAAATTTTAAATCGGAAAATGTGCAGTTGGTGTGTTCGTGCTTTATATTTGATATCTCCGAAAACAAATATTTTATATCCACAATTCTGCGACCTTCGAAATTATCGGTCTCATCAATATGGTCTGGTTCTATCACCAAATCATCAAGCGTTGTTGATGATGATGAACTTGCGTTTTCGTCTATATTTGGAGCAAATGATTCATCCATGGAAGTTTCATGCATTAGTGAAGATGTAGTTAAGTTTCCAAAAGTAGTATCGATGACATCCATATCCCTGTAAATGCAAATGATTTATTTATTTAAATTTGTCCATCTCATTTTCCCGTTATACATGCTACATAATACACGGCTCTCATAGCATAAATCTTTAGGTTTTTCTCGTAAGTCGCTCACGTAAGAGAGTTATGGCAAAATTATCAATGTAAACGATACCCATTGGTAATTTTGCCATAACTCTCTTATGTGAGCAACTTACGGGAAAAAAAACTTTACGTACGTAAAGGTAACCTTACGAAGGTTCAGTAGTAAGAGTGACAGGAAAGCGATATTTCGACTTACCTAGATGTCGAACGTGGTGCAACATGAATCTGTCGTTTGATACTAATAATCGGTTTTTTTCGTCTAGCAGATAAAAACAAACGCGCTTTGTTTCCATTTCTTTTACCCATTATTTATCTGTAAGAAAAAAAATTTTGAGTTGAAGGTAGGTAATATAGTAGTCGATTTTATGTAACTCAATTTCTAAATACACATATCTTATGCTACGTATATATTTGCGAATAGTGGCGTGCACAGAATTTGAAAATTGAAATTTCGGAAAAAAAATAATTTTCAGCTTCGACAACATCATTAATGTCGTATTTTCAATCTTAGGATTCTAGCCCACTGAAAAATCAGTGCACGCCACTCTTTGCGGACAGAGACGCGAGCCGAACCACGAATTATGGTAAAGGTACGAAGCAACCGCAAGCGGCGCAGCGTTTCGGGCAGTTTGCTTTTGCTTCGTTCCTTTCCCATAATCCGTTGTTCGGCTGGCGTGTGTATACGCAGCCTAAGACGTAGAATAATATTTATTATAGGTTACTAGATATGTTAACAAATGTACCGACTTGCACTAATGCACTTTATGCATACAGTCAAAACTGATGAATTTACGTTATTCAGGGAGAGCCAAAAAACAACAACATTTTTAGCGATATTTATATGTTTAATTAAAAAAGGAAATTGTGTTGTAATATTGAGTTTTTATGAATGAATAGTTTATGTTTATAATAAAAGTTTATGAATAATTTATGAATAGTTTAGTAGGTATCTACTCACCATATGTCCTATATGTGTAAATCGTGAGAAATGACCAAACAGATTTCAATATTCAAGGGGGTTTCAGGGTCAAAATTCGAAGGTCTGTATTTGACGTAGAATAGTTTCCAGTAAAAAGGCTAGTCAAAAACAGTAGAGTGATGCAGCCAGCGAAAAATAAAAACACTATACAATCACAAAGTACGTGATGTACCTACTGCGCCTATGCTGCCGTTTTATAAAAAAAGATGGTATGAATCTCCCGATATTACTAAACCAAAACAGCGTGCATCTTACTTTACTAATAGTAACAAGATGAATGAACTATGAGCGCAGAAGATATCTATTATATAGGAATACGCACGCTCAAGTCGCGACGCGTATTGACTTATCTGTTGCAGCAGGCAGCAACCTGTATACACGCACCCACAAGTCTCATTGACTTGTGCGTGTGCAGAAGATGAGCTCGGAGCAGGCAGTCACATGTATTTGTAGTAAGTAATAATAATAATAAAGTTAAGTACAATACAATATTAAATAATGTAGACCTCGCTATTTTATTACGAATATGTACCTAGGCACCTACTTAATTTTTGGAATAAATTAATAACAGTAAATGAAATAATAAGAACGCGAAGTCGCTGGCGGGCGCGGCGCGGCGATTCGTGCTTCCAACACCTGCAGCCACGCACACACACGCATTGGGGTTCACCAATACACCGATAGCGCTTTTGCTGTCCCCGCTGAGATGAACGAAATAGAAATAATTTTTACAAATACCTATCGTTAAAATTTCTCGGCGCTCCTGCGCGCTCTTAATGTCCGGTACGCGTATTTCCTTTTCCGTATTCAATATGAAGCAACCATGCCTCGAAATCAACACGGGTTTGTAACTCTATTTCACCTTCCAAACCCGCGATCAATAGGTTCAATAGAAGGCAAGCGGCATCCAATTGTGCACGGGTTTGTAACGCTAATTCTCTTTCCAAACCCGTGTTCAGTATGAGGCACGCGTCCTTGTCGGTGCATGAAACACAAAAAATATTGTTGCCATATAATTTTTTTTTAATTCATGACATTAAGTGAATGCATTTTTGACAAGTTTGTGCCTGTATTTATAACAGCAAAACATAGAAAGAAATGTATCAGAATAATTACATATACCCGCTGGACAAACCCTGCTTTGCCAAACAAACCATTTAAAACCAGGGATGTATATCTAAATTATGATGAAATGCAGCTTTCGTAGTTTGAACCTCAACCCAATAATTCGAAGTAGGGTACTTTTATGTTTTTATTTTGACGAGAATTTATTTTATAAGATTGGTACTTCCGACAAATGTCATATTTGATTGTCTTTTAGTTAAAAAATGAATATTCCGTATTATCCGTGCATTGAACTTCGACAACACGAACGTTCCGTATTATCCCTGAGGTGGACTAAATTCACTTTGACCAAAAAATGAATAATAATAAAAATTATTAAGAAAATAGTGTTTAATTTTATTAGTAAGGCTGTTTGCGTTTCATTGCACATCCATTATATTGGGTGTGTATGCACACACTTGATTTTTTATGTTTTATTCACGTTTGTAGGACGCATGTCTCGTACTGAACACGGGTTTGGAAATTGAATTGGCGTAACGAACCCGTGCACAATTGGATGCCGCTTGCCTTCTATTGAACACGGGTTTGGAAGGTGAAATGCGTTACAAACCCGTGTTGATTTCGAGGCATGGTTGCCTCCTATTGAACACGGAAAAGGAAATACGCATCCGGTACATTAGTTATCATTTAGATTCTGAATGGCACTGATATATATATATATATATACATATAGTAGTTTCTCCCAAGCGATACCGAAAGTATCAACCACCATCATCTACATATAATTTTTGCTTTTAAACGTCTCTTCCAAAACATGCCATTGAATTTGCTTATATACAATGATATAAGCAAATTCAATGACAATTTTTGAAAAAATAATTTAAGAAGATATGCAGTGTTCAGAGTTTCAATAGAGCAGGATCGACTCATCTCCACTATTCATCGGCAAGCTATCCTTTCATAACCTTTTGTGGACCCTTTAAACATTTTCATTTGAGTTTCCCGCTCGTTTAGTTCCACTGATTTATCGCCAGGCGGCGGCGGCTCGCTTCTATTTCCTGTTATCACCGTCCTTCCGCCGTATTTCTCCATTCAATATTGGCCGTTGAAAGGATTCTGCAGGCTGTATGCTGAGACAGAGGTAACAAACACGCAAACAGCTACTGTACTTAATAATAAATAACTCCATAACTTTGTTACCACCAAAACCAAAACTTTGAACTTTGATTTTGTTTGACAAAGTCATCAAATTGCCATTAAGAGGTTCCCCTTAAATGCCAACTCTAGGTCCGTTTCAGCTTTTGAACAAATTTTGATCAGCAGAAGAGGACAACTGTCATGTTGTTAAGCTTGTCAGCTTTTTATAATTTGAACGAAAGCTGAAATGGACCTAGAGTCGACGTTTAACGGCGATCTTGTTCCATTTGATGACTTTGTTAAATTTGAATGGTGGGAGGAGTCAACATAACAAGAAGACATGGTCAAAAATGGTGAATACATTGTCAATAAAACTCTTCATAATAAAATGTCTAGGGATTATTATATGGTTTATACTCTAGAAATATAAAGAAAAACGTCTGTTGCTTTTCTTACGGTAAAATTTTTCAGCCGTTATATACTACACTCCACTTTTAATACAAACTAATTATTCTCTGATAAATCACAATTAGGAAAACAAGTGTTAAATGGGGTGTTATGCCGTGTTGCGCTATATCCTTATTTAGCCGACGTGGCATTTCGGACAGCGTTGCAGTGTCCATCAGGGATGCGTTGAAGTGTCCATCGGAGGTAGCGCAACACGGTATAACACCCCGAAAACAAATAACGAAAATAATTTTGGCCGTGAAAATCTATAAACGATGGTTTTCTATAAAAAATGTTTCTGCTCTCTAGGGGATCCTGTGCAAAGGCGCACCAGTTATTTAATCAGAGTTTATTTATCTTCTATGTCGTTATCAGTGTCTTATTTAGGGATTTTTCATTGACCTCTTTCAGCCAGATTTTTATTCTTGATTTGTACTCTTTAATATTTATATTAGTTTTATGTCTTGGGGAAGGATATTATGGAGTTTTATTGCAAAGTAAGTATAGTTTCTTTGTTCAAATGTGGTTTTATAAATCGGAATATTTTTAAAGTGATTTTTATTCGATCTTATGTGATGGTTACACGGTCTAGTAGAGGAATTAGCATTTTTGAGAAGTTTTAATAATATGTTTTTGGCATAAATTCGTTGTAAAATGTGCATTTGGTACGTTAAAGTTATTAAAAATTTCAATGGAAGGCGTTCGAATGGGTATTTTCAGTATGGAATTTATGATACCTTTTGAAATTGTATTTAGGTTATGTATGTAATTATGTGAAGCAGATCCCCATCCCATAATTCCATATTCGAGAACGACATTAGACGGCGATTTTGTTTGGTACTTGAGCCCAACTTTGACCGCCCCTGCAAAGTGGTGTATAGATCGATGAAGGTTGCTCCCTATTATTCCCAAACCGTATATTACAGGAGCTTAAAACATAATTTTGTATACCGCTTTTGTCGCCATTCTGGGTCTTCCCACCACCTCGAGGATCTCTCAAGGAGTTACGATAAGGCCAACCTTATCATTACTTCAAGGTTAAATGCAAAATATCCAGGAGTTGGGGGCGTTTAAAATGTGAACCTCGATGATATTTTATTTACATACATATTATGAAGGAAATACGTTTTTAGATTTTCACGGCCAAAAGTATTTTCGTTATTTTTTGTTTTTGGGGTGTTTCGCCGTGTTGCGCTACTTCCTTCTTTAGCCAACGTTTTGGACAACGTTGCAGTGTCCATCATCAGGGCAGATCCGGCAGGTACGGCAGATGAATAGATGGCACACATCTACCGGATCTTCCCCGATGATGAACACTGCAACGCTGTCCGAAACGTTGGCTAACACCCCAAAAACAAAAAACGAATATATTATGGAAAATTTTACTTACAGTTTTGTTATAAAGAATGGCGTTTTTCCCTAAAAAAATCGTAAAATTAATATAGAATAAGATTTACAAACCATAGTAGATAGTAGATTTATAACAATTTTTGGAAGCGGGCATGCGTACCGCCGCTCCAAGAACCATTTATTGAAACAATTTCTCTGCCATAGGTCACCCTACGTGGTTTGCTACTTTTGGTGACTAAGAAGGCGTGCCCAGTTTCATGGGGTGAGATTTGTCTAGGTTTTGGAAGCGGATGCGTTTGCCTACCTCTGTGTGGGGGGGCCAAGACTGGTTGAGAGATTTTTTTTCACTTCTCCAGCTGGACTCTCTCGACCCATCGCCTTGCACTGCAGTGGGAGGAATGGATTCATAATCCGTCAATCCTGGATACACTGACCCCCAGTTTCCTACCCATCCTGGCATATTTTTCCTTCCCAGAACTCCATTTTATTTTTTTATTTATTTATTTATTTACATACTAAATTTCCTCTTAAATTTCCCTAAAAATAACCTCCACACAGCGTCAGTTTGTGTTGATCTAATGTAGGAAACCACCTTCAAACGAAAAACACGCAAATATTGCAGCCAAAAAATATGCGTAAAGAAAATGATAATGTTGGCAACTCTCAGTCAATAGTATGATACTAATTACTGAAGATGATGTGGTCGAATTAGTTCAGTGGTCAGAGCACTTTTCTGGCAAGGCAGAGCAGAGGTCCTGGGTACGATTTCCAGTTGTGACCGAATCTTTTCCTGTTTCATGTTTCGGTTGATATATTTTTTTAAAATTTTAGTTCCACACAGGAGGCCCTGAGGTAAATAATTTCCCTCAGGACCTATGTCACCTTATGGGATGCTGTGTGGAGGGTATTTTTAAGGAAAGGAAGAAGAGGAAATTCTAGGAAGGAAAAAGGTATGAAAGGTGGGTAGGAATTCGGGGGATCAGTGTATCCAGTAGTGACTGACGTATAAATCCATCACTCCAACTGAGGTGCAAAGCGATGACCAACCGGTCCCTCCCGATCCTGCCCAAGACCTGGACAAACCTCACCCCATGAACCCAGACACCTCTGTTAAATAACCAAACGTAGCGAACCAACTCGGGTGACCTATGGCAGGATGTGGTTATCCAATAAATGGTTCCAGGGGCGGTGGTTCCCATACCCGCCTCCCAAATTGCAAAATTGGCATCTTCTGTCTCATTCTAATTATACCAGTAACATAACAAACAAACTTGTAAACTTTTAATCAAAATTTTCCAATATTATTTTAGGTAATTTTACTAAAATTTAATATGCTCCGTTAATAGTCTAGTAACTGTGTGTTTCGAAAGTGGTTTTATAATGACACATAAGTTAGGTTTAATGTTTGGAAAGAAACATCCCCAAGGTTTAATGTGATTCTGATGTTAATCACATGTTCCTGCTGTAATCCGAAAGATAGGCTTTGTTTAAATGTTACGGAGTTCATTTTTTAATTATTAAATTTCAGTCAGTTTTTTTAAATTGGCTTATTTGTCTGAAATTCTGACTATTTGGCTAAATATTCATCTTTTGGCTGCGAGAATCTGTAATATCTTCTGATCAAGGTTTCTTTGAAATAATCAGTCTTCACTCCTCAAGCGTAGATCATATTTTGTCAGAAGGTTAAAATATTTCCGCTTGGCAATAAAATCTAAATAAATGGAATATTTCCGAACGCATTATTTACGAAAGGTGATAAAATAAATTATAAAATATCAGCATGTATTATAAAAGAAAACACACAAAAGTGTGTGTCCCACTAAAACTCAGAAACGAGTTCCGGTACGATCAAGGGAGTTATATGGTGTGGTAGACCTCTATTCCCCATCCGTGAAGAAGATTCCTGTTTTTATCTGAAGGGCGTGCTTTTGAAAATATAAGGGCTAGAAGTTTCGCCCTCTAGAAATTTCTAGAACAGTTCAGAACATTCGAGAGTATTCGAGAACATTCCACAACATTCCAGAACATCCCGGAACATTCCGTAATTTTGTGTTAATCATAGTGGAACATTCCAGAACACTCTCAAATATTGTGGAATGTTCTGGAACATTGTGGACCATTTGAAGAATTTTTGTGTTTGTGGGGCTATCCATTGGTAGGGGTACATAAAGCAAGATCCGTCGTGGGCTCGAACGTCAGTTCATTCTCTTATCAACTCCCTGAGCGAAGCCGGGTACCACAGCTAGTTAGAAATAAACAAACATACTCGTATCATTTTTTAAATATCAATTTTTTTAATGCAAATATGAAAAAGTTTCAAAAATTGCCCACCTTACGTTTCTTCCAACTAAAGTTACTGACAGAGAACGAAAAAATGAAAACACATAATATTTTGTTAGAATAATGTCAAATATTATAATCAATAATTATCAGCCTGAAACACTCATCTACATTGAAAAAATCTTCCGAGAAAAGATACTGACCGCCAACGGGAATTGAACCCGTGTCCCTCTGATTGCCGGTCAGGAGCTCTGACCACTGAGCTATGGCGGCTTATCTAATACCAGCCAAATTTCAGGCTGATAATTATTGATTATAATATTTGTTATCTACCCTTTGTGCTATGCATAAAAATCTTGTTTAAACGTTAGTTTATCAATTAAAAAATAATACCTAATTAGAACACTGTATTATAAATGTCGTCATCTCACTTTTTTGTTGTTTCATGTAAAAAAAATCAATAAAAAACCCCAAAATCCCAAATTGTGTTCCGAATTTTTGGTTTTATAAAGGTGCACATTTTAATTATTTTATGGATTTGAATATAAAGCATGGTGTTTTTTCTTTCTAACATCGATTAGATCATATTTATCACTATGATAGTTTTTTTTTTTACTTATCTTTATTAATTGTAGACTTAAATTTTGTGATGTCCTATGCATGTCGCACTAGGAAAACCTTAGTTGAGAGCAGGCGCGCTAATGGAGAAACAGAGATAACTAAAAGACCTATTAGAGTTGATGTAAAAAATGAGCAAATTCGAATGAAGGGTTAAATGTACCATGATGTGCAACCTCGGGGGGTTAAATATCCCTCACATCTGCTAAACACTGCGAAAATTCAAATAATATATTATTCACATCAGTGTTCAGGCTACAGTATGGTGGTTAAACTGCTTATCGGCTACAATAAAATCAACTTCGTAAAACATCCATCATTTCAACTTAACCCTTTGAATAGCAAGAGACCAGATTTGTTCCAGCTCTCATATGTCTCATATAAATCGCTGGAGAATATAAATAATAAACGGTGTTAGAAAGATAAAAGACCATGCTTTATAGTAAAGTCTAAATAACCACCAAAAAGTAAAATATACACCTTAATGAAACCAAAGTTTTGAATTGCAATGTGAAAAAAAATTACTTTGTGAATTTTTTATTAATTATTTTTGACCGGTCAGTGGTCGAATGGGCATCGTGTTTGGGTCCCACCAAGGCGTTCCGTGTTCGATTTCTCGGCTGGCTAAGTCCTCCATCACAACTCAAGCAACATTTTCGGCTTACTGTGATGGTAGTAGGAGATTTTCAAATATTGTCGAGTTATTCGTAACCCGTGAATGTTTGTCTTTCTTACAAAAAAAAATGAAAAGACAAAAAAGTGATGTGACAATAACGTTTGAAATACATTTGCCTAATAAAATATGTATATGTTTTTTCTTTCGTTATCAGTTTATCAGTAATTTTAGTAAAGAAAAAACGTGAGGTGAGCAATTTTTAAAACTTTTATGTTTGCTTGCAAAATGATTATAGGTATTAGTTTAGTTTTGGGATATGTTCAGAAATATTCCGCATTTTATCGTAAAGCGGAAATATTTTGTCCATCTGAAAAGTATGGCAAATTTCTGAAGGGTTAACTGCCGCACCCTGTGCCGGTGACGTCATAATATTTGTCACCACAGCCTCGATCCAGATAGACACATGGCACGTAACGAGCACGCGGGACTTTGGTACGTATGTACCTGATAATGTATATAATGCCAGTGATATTTGAGTGACGCGTGTTTCCTCATACGTCATTACTCAAATTCGCCGGTGCCATTTACCAAAATAGACGAATTTCTCCATAAGCCCGCTCGGCACATATTTACCCTTGTGGGAGGTGATTTCAAATTTATTGTTTGTTTAACATTCATGCGATATTTTATAACAGCACAGTTTTTTTTTTTTTTTTTTTTATCTAAACCCTTCTTCTTAGAATCAACTTTACATTGAAGAAGAGAATTCCCTTAAAAATAGAAATAAAATTGGTTTTTATTTATTTATTTTAATATTAATGTCTTTACGTTTTTACATAATATAACATAGTGTATAGCAACAACATGAAAAATACAGCTCTAGTGAGTTTGTTAAACAGAAAGAAATAGTTGAGAAAGACATTTGTAGATATTCAGATAACAAAACGAAAATAAATGCTACGATATTTAAATATTACAATATTGTAACAATGAAAAAATATATTTATATATAATACATGCAAATAACTTAACTTAAAGAGGATAAATGATTTATTATTTCATGCATATATTTTATAAGCGACACATTCCACACATCTATGTGCGAAAATATATTAGATAAGTTTTGAATTCTGTGTAGTGGTATATTGAAATGAGACATGGTCGTAGTATTGCCACAATAAAACAGTAGTATTGACCTTGTGTTTCTGGCTGGCAAATAAAAATTTATTAGCGCCAAGACTTCAGGGCTGTTAATTTTATTATGCAAGATTTTAAATAAAGATACTAGATCGAAAACAGTTCTTCTGTTTTCGATCTGGTATTTTTAATTGACCTGAAACAGAGCTGAAGAAACTCTCAACATCACCCTGGTGAAGGAACACCATTCAGAATGGAGCCGTGTTTGAAATGACTTAAGCCATATTAAGTGATTTGATAGCCATGCGCATAACTACATTTCTCTTCCCCGATATTTGATACCTCCCAAAGTCCTCCAGTTAGGAATTCCTTAGACCCACTGCCTTTAAGTATAAATATATTATGTGAGTAACGCACAAGAGTCTCAACCGCTGAAAACCGTCTGGAGCCAGTGAGACTATGACATCATGGGGTATGTTGTGAGGTTGAAGGCAAAGGGGAAGGTTAGCAAAAGTTATACAGTATTTATTATACATAACTGAACTGCCTCAGAAACAATATTTTGTATTTGTTTAGTGATAAATTGAATATGTCCACTGACTTGGAATAATTATTTTCCTCCATTAATAAATTGGGCAAAGAGGAATACATAACGTAGCTAGTCCCAGAATTGCTGCACCGAACACTGTTGTCGCTTTATCTCGTCATAAAAATCTTCACAAGCTTTTTTTAGTTAACTTGAATTACTTACTAATTTAATTTCCCAAATACAAACCTTTCGAACTCTCATAGCAGTTGATTTTACACTTTTACGTTTTGCAATTATGTTTAGTATGTAGATATATTGGTGAATATACGAAGCCGAAATGGAATGAAAGTTTGTTTAGTGTCGTTTTTCTTGTATGGCAGACGGGTGCGCCGAAGTGTGATCTATTGACTCCATTATTAATACCTACTAGAAATATATTATGTAATGATATCAATTTGGGAGGTGGGTAGGGTACCAACTCCTCTGCCAAAGGTACCACGAGTGTTTCGCTACGTTTGTCGACTAAGCAGAGGTGTCCGGGTTCATGGGGTGAGGTTTGTCTCTGTCTTGGCGGTGGTTGTGTCTTCCCACCAATTAATTGCGTGGCAAGCTGGATCGGGAGAGACACCCTCGGAATAGCACTCTAATCGAACCCCAGATTTCTACCCACCCCTCTTACCTTTTTATTTCCAGAACTTCCTCCCCTTCTTTGCTTTAAAATGCCATTAAAATATGATAAACTGAAATACTTTACACAAGATTGAACTTCAAAATCAGAAAATGTTAAATGGGGGGCCTCAGCACGGGTAAACAACTCAGTTAGGCCAACATTACTGGATTGTACTATGAAATGTAAAATATTGTATCTATCAACAATAAAAAATATATATATTTTTTAAAGTTTACGAGAATTCGTCTTTGCAAACTTTGATACCTCAGAACACGGTAAAGCGAAGTTGGAACCCTGTTGAACTAAAGTGACGAACTTTACCGCGCTTCGTAAAAGTGATCATCTTGAAGATACAAACAATATGGTTATTTCCAAAGGTTCAAAGCGATGTTAGATCCTTATTTTAGAAAAATATTTGATTATAGAAACTAGAAATTAACATAAGACATGGCTTTACATTCGAAGGTCATTTTTGAAAAAAAATTCAGTTAGAATCTTGACTAACTGAGGTGACGCATTGACGTTGGTCAAATGAGAACTGATCATTTTTAAGACTCATTTTTGAGTTCGACTGTCAAACGATTTGACGGCTTCTGTATCTCTTCCTACAACATGGGTCTCTTTCTGATCAAAGTTCACTGCTTCTTCTCTTCAAAAAGACCCTTCACACACTATTCCCGTAGATGACGTAGGCCCATCACCAGAGCCTCCTGTGTTTTCTTTTTTTTTACATTAGCTCCATACAGGAGGCTCTTATGAAAATAATTTCCCTCAGTGCCTATATCGTCTTAGGGGATGCTATGTGGAGGGTCTTTTGAAGGGAGAAAGGGCCACGAAACCTATGACCTGAAGGGGCCATAGACAACTAAGTAATGAAGGAACTAAATCATAAACTAATATGGTAAATTACAATTATGATGGCTTGTTTATAAATTGTCTAATGTTTATATTTTTCTTTTGTTTCAGGTGAGTTTTTCCTTCCCTATCTTCACTTTTCGTATTCGATTTCAATAAAGAACAGGTGAGCTTTTTTGTTAAAAAACTACAATTCTCTCGAATAAATCGTCTTCAAGTTTGAGGAAGGTATGAGTATTTACTGGTGGGAATAGAAATAAGGTAGATCCACAACATTCGAGAGTATTCTTGAATATTTCACAATGATCTGGGGATGTTCCCGAACGTTCCAGACTTTTCCCGAATGTAATGGTATGTTGTGGAATGCTCTCGAATATTCTGGAAATTTCTAGATTGCGAAACTTCCAACCCGTATGTCTTCAAAAGTACGACCTTGAGGTAAAAACGAGAACCTTCTTCATTGATGGGGGATAGAGAACTACCACACCATATAACTCCCTTGGTCGAACCGGGAGTTGTTTCTGAGTTTTTGCGGTACGTAAATTGTAGTGAACTTTCTTTTATAATATATATAGATTACAATACCTAAAAATAGGCCAATTTGAGCTATGTTCAGCGTCCTGACTTGGGATGAGGTGATTTTGATCAAACGAGGGTGTGCTCAAGAACAGAGTTGTGTGACGTTCCACGGTGAAATAGCGTGATTGTTAATAAGTTACTAAGTTACTCAGGTACACAAACTCTCAGCACAGCGCCGATAGAGTTTTTGCAAGACTTCGCATTCTCCGACAAACTTGCCCAAACTTCCCACTTTGATTATAACGTTGAATCTATTCAAACTTTGCTTCCCTCCAATGCTGACAAACAAGCGGGTGAGTTTGAGAGCAGAGAAAGCCAAAATCGACCGGTGATTGGGACAAAAACTAAAGCGGTTGATCACTCAGTGGACGCGTCTCAGAGTGAATTCTTGTCGACCCAAATCAGTTAATTCATTTTGGACCTAATCTGCTTTGTGATTAAGCGACGATTTAATCAAAGACGCTTTAATTTAACCAAATTAATACTAATCAGAGGCCTTGGCTTAGTTATGGGCAAGAGCTTTTACTCAAATTACAAATGGGAAGATTTGAACGAAATGAATGCGCAATGAATAAGCAGATGACATGACGCACATATAATTTGGATGCGTAAGAAAAGGATTTGTTTAGATTTTGGATATGATGCACAAGACGTAAAGATATGGCATGACTTGTTAGATGTTTTTTCGATTCCATGACTCTAATCATTTAGCTAAACTATAAAAATCCGAAAACTTCAAAATGTGATGGGACATCCAGAGAAGTACGAGATCTTGCATCTCATAATGCATGAAAAAAATTGCTGGAAGAAGGAGAACCTCATGGCTGAAAAACCTGAGACAGTGGTTTGTCCAGTCTATTGTAGAGCTGTTCCGGGCCGCAGTAAACAAAGTCCGCATAGCCAACATGATAGCTAACGTAAGGGCACAAGAAGAAGAAGAAGAATCATTTGGCAGTTGATCCTCAGACACTACCCCTTGGGAGATACTTAATTTTATTATAAATTGGGAGGCGTGATGGCTACCATTATCCTGGATACCAAGACGCATGTAGATATAAATAATTTGTATATCGACTTTTGTTATACGAATGTATATCATCTCTGCATACGTTACCAGGGGGGGACTGTGAAAGAAATAATACTTTAGAGATCAAAAATCCAAGGAGTCAAGTGTTCGAGAGATCAACTATCCGGGGGATCAACTATGAGGAGTTCAACTGCCGATGAATTAAGAGTCGGGTCAACAATAATTTTTAAATGTCCAACACTTTGCAGTATTTAAGATCTTCAGAATCTTATAATGGTCTCATTCTTAATTTAAGATTTTCGAATTTATCGTGCATTTTAATTGTGTGTGATCCATTTTGTATAAAATAATATTTTTTAAAATAGATCCAGTCCGTCGGTCCATTAACCAGTCCGTCTCACCCACCTATCGGTTCCTCATTGCTGATCGGATCGTGACCCGTACTCCAATTTCCATGTTGGGATGGACAGGGCTCCTCCACTCTTCGCGTTTTGGACTGCGGACACCGATATACCTTCGATAGTGACCATAAGTTTCTCCGAGTTGGTGACCAACATAGAAACTTAAAAAGCATTGTAGGCAGATAGTTGAGAGTCTATTATGCCTAGCTCTTCCAGAATTTTCTCCAGCACCACATTTCGAGGGCGTCTGTCCGCTTTCTTTCGTTGGTTCTAAGTGTCCATGTTGCAACACCCTGAAGAAATATGGAGAAAATCAACACCCGGACGATTCTTATATTGTTGGTCATCGTTATGCTTCTGTCACACCATATGTATATTTTGCATTTCACACAGATTGGTTCATATTAAGCGTTAAAAAAAATATTCTAATTAAAAGAAAATTACATTTGCACTCATTTAACTAGAAATAATTATACACATTAAGATAAACTTAAATGGCAAGAAGCCCAACATGCCATAGAGTCTTTTTTATTTATTTAGTAACTATATTACATTTTTTAACATTTTTATAAGAATATATATATTTATATGCATAATAGATAGATATACTTATAGTCCTCCTCACTGGAAAATCCTGTGCTGAGGGGGACTAGGTTTTGGATAAGTTTTCAGCGACTTCTATGGTTCGACTTCATGTTTTGGGTAAGGTTTTCCAGAAATTTCTACGACGATGCCGATGTTTTAAATATACTAGTAAGTCCTTTTTCCGGTAGTTCCTTAAGCCAAGATTAAATGTCCTTAATGTAGTTATTTTTAGTTTTAATTGGTTTGATACTAAGTGGGAGTTTGTTATATACCTTTACTGCTAAAAATTCAGAATTCTTTTGTCCAGAGGTAGAGTTAAACTTTGGTATATTTAGTTTCTCTGTTTGTTTGGCTATGGTTTTATGAATATGTGAGGTATTTGCCCGTGAATAATTTTTAAAGTGGTGTACCAGAATGCTTTTGGCATAAATTTTCTGTATACTGGGAACGTCAAACTCGTCCTTATGGGGACCTGTAGTATGGTCTTCATGATGCAATTTTGAATTACCTTCAGTTGTTTTATGTGTTTTGACGCTGCTGAGCCCCATCTTATTATTCTATAATTAAATTTGGAGTGGCACAATGCATAGTATATATACTCTCTTTAAATCCCCAGCTGAGAAAATGTTTCGTAATTTTTTGAAGAAGTTGATGAGTTTCGTTAGCTTTTTTGTGGTTCGATCAATGTGTGAATCCCAGTGTAGTTTTTCGTCAATTTTCATCCCAAGATATTTAATACTTTTGGTTTGTGTTATATGCGGGCAGGAAAATTGAGGAAAATTGTTTTGACATTCATGTAATTGGAATGTATGCTCGTTCATTGATTGTCCTCTCTTGTTTTTGGAGAAAGTTAGATATTTAGTTTTATTCACATATAATGTAAGTGAATTTGCATTCTGTGAACAATTTTAAATGGATTAATAACATTTATGCTCAACGGTAAAAACTTTTTCATGTGAAACTCTGTAAATATTTAAAATATATATATATGTATATATCTAGGACATCTAGGTATAACAGATACGATGACAGATATATTTTACGTTGGTAAAATTTACAGCTGCATACATTATATGTTGGATAAAATGGTAGTGAAGGCACACATGATTTCGAAACCCTACGCTGAAGGCACAATTACGTTTTCATTTGCAGGCAGCGTCGAATTCAACCAATCTAATTTGTCACTCGATGCATTCACCCTATTTCCACAGACTTTTCATCAGAATTGTGAACCATCACATTTTTATTTTCACTTTGTAACGGCAAAAGGGTGGCATATATGTACCAGAAATAAATCACTATAAATACATTGTACGAAGTATTATCATCAAAAATATTAATTTCGTTTGTGGGTCTGTCTCTGTAACTCTGATGGAATGAAATCGCATTGGCTTTAATTTTAAGTGTCATTTTCAAAATTGGACCCAAACCTACCCTATTTTATTATTATTATTTATTTTTAAAGAAAGACAAACATTCCCGGGTTACGAATAACCCAACAATGTTTGAAAATCTCCTACGTCCGCAACAAGAAGCGGAAAATATTGCTTGCGTCGTATTGGAGGACTCATCAGCCGAGAAATCAAACACGCGACACCCGGGTGGGAACTAAACTAGATGCCCACTCAACCACTGACCTATAATATAATATTTTAACACAAAATTATTTTACTTGTCATTTTCCAAATTGGAATTAAAATGTTAAAAATTCAGGCTATTCCGTGATTTTTCACGGGTCTGCGATAGTATAAATATTATAATAAATGAATAAGTGTTACCCAAGTTACTACTAGTATGTATTTAACACATTTTCTACGAAACTTGATTGTTACCCGTACAAAATCATAGGCATCATAATTCAAATACAGAACATCACATTTCAAATACAAAATAATCATTATTTAAAATACATTGGGTTACAATTTAGAAACACATTAGTTTCAATTTGGGAGGCGGGTATGGATACGGCCGCCCCGGGAACCATTTTTGAATGACCAACGTTCCTGCCTTACTTGTCTCTCACTCCTAGACACGTTGATCCCCAGATTCCTACCCAACCTTTATAATTTTTTCCTTCCTAGAACTTCCTCCCCTTCCTTTCACCAAAAAGAGCCACCACACAGCACCTGAGTTAATTTTTCCCTAGGGCCTCCTGCGTTGAACCGATGTAAAAAAATATAATGTCAAGTTAGTACAAAGTTGGGTTAGTTTTTTTATTTTTTTTATTTAATATTTGTTTGTTTTTACAATATTTATACATTTTTTTACATATTAAACAGATTTGTAATATTAATGTAATAAAAGCCTTTCCTCACCATAAAGAGACAAGGCTCTTGTGTTTGGTGAGTGAATTCATACGCAATTATGTTATCAATGTTATCATTTGAGTAGGTGAATAATAATATTGCAACTATTAACAATAGATATAG
Source organism: Limnephilus lunatus (assembly GCA_917563855.2). Taxonomy (NCBI): domain Eukaryota; kingdom Metazoa; phylum Arthropoda; class Insecta; order Trichoptera; family Limnephilidae; genus Limnephilus; species Limnephilus lunatus. The sequence goes on along the minus strand of OU830593.1, from coordinate 5,498,588 downwards.
TAAGAGAAACTTGAGATGTGAAATAGTAATGCAACTCTTACAGTTGTTTCAGGTAATTTTTTAATTTAGTTTGGAATTTAGTTACATCATTTACAATTCGAGACCGGCTGGACCGATGTTTATGATCTTTTATTGGTTGGATTTTTCTCCGCCCCGAATAGCAGAATAACTATTTAAACATCGGAAACATTCACGAAAAAAAAATTATGAATAAAATTCTTTACGTCGTACATTTTGTATTGAACTAATTGAAAGAGCTGCAGCAATATTGTGATAATATCGAGTAATGCGTGAATTACAAAAAATCCAAAAACGTCAAATGTCATTGCGCTTATTGTTTTGCTTTTGTTCTTAAACATATAATGCTGCCCCTCTTTCTTACACAAATCTCAACAGTTGAAAATGAGACATACGGTGATCTTATATCTACACCCCTCCAAAGGAAAAAATACAATAATTACAATAAATCTCCGTCACACATATAAAGAAAATGGAACGCAACTCTAGTAAGTAAGTGGAAACGTAAGAAAATCAAAATAATTACAAAACGCGGACAGTTGCGCATCGATAATTGCTTAATTTTCTAATTTTGAACTTAATAAAAAAAACTGAATATAATTCAGCTAATAATGTAAGTTAACACAACAGTTATTGATTGTGAGGCGGTACGAAGTTTGTCGGGTTAGCTAGTTAACTGATAAAATAGAACCAGTATCGGAAAAAATCAGCTTTTATCAAATGTAATTCCTATTACTTAGGAAAAAAAAAAATTTAAAATTTAAATGATTATGCACCAATATTGTTTTAAATAGGTACCTAAACTACAATTTAGATAAAGGAAATTAAGGCAGGATTTTCAGATTTATATAAAATAAACATGCAGCTCATTATTAAATTAATTAAACTTATTACCCTTTTTTGTTCAGTAACAATAATGAATTTCATATCAAACTGATAATAAAGCTTCATGTTTAAATCACATTAAATACGCATGTATGCTTCGTGGAACTGGCTTCATTAAAATCTTCGACACCAGTGCACAGCCGGGGGACTTAACACATGTATGCACCCCATTAATTGGTGTACAACTGACATTTTCCGACTAGACTTGTAACTGTGTACCTACTATGCTCAACAGCTAGACTTTGGAAGTATTTACTTAGCAAATTTTGTATTGTATCTCTTCTGATAAGTGGGAGTTTTCGAAACACAGATTTACTCCTTCCCTCCCTAAAGAGTCCTCCCACACAGCGCACAGTGGGAGAAAGACTGATATTTTTTATGTGAAACTTCTATAGCCCCGTTGTGATTTGGAATTCGGATAAAACGGCACATACAGCACCTGCGAAATATCAAACTTCCAAGGCTCCTATTGGTTGAGATACAAAACAGAAATGACGCTCATTGCCTGCTTTGATTATGACCTCACTTTTCTAGGCTCCTTGGTTCTTTATTGGTTGAAATTGTTTTGGTTTCGCTTCCACTGAGTGTTAACTGCACTCGATTTTTTTTCTTGTTCGTTGCTTTGATGATTACATAATTTGAGAATTTTTCGATTACCATGCTAGACACATGTCCGTGTTGTGGTGGTTGATTTTGTGTGATGGTGTTTTAACATGAAATGTAAAATTACATAATATTAAAGAATATAAAGCAATGTAAGTAATATAAAAGAGTATGAAAGCATATAGGGGAATTGCGCTCAAGATGACATACTTTTTGTTTGGAGGCAAATATTTGGTTATTCAAAGGTGATAAAAAATAAATCTAAGGGTTCATATTAAAACGTTTATTTACGAAGCACAAAAAATTATCTTGACGCTAAAGAAAATTACATACTTACAATTAAATTAAAAAAACACCGATTATGTCCAAGTCGGTAAGTTGACACACATCAATTTAAGTTGACGTACCTATTTATCGGTGAAAAATTCACATTTCATCTTGAGTAAAATCTTCCACAGATTCATCATCTGAGTCATCCTGAAGGATAGCACGCTTCATTTTCTTTGGAGCTCTAATGCTCTTGAGATTTTCCTTCTCTTTTTTTTTTTGGACTTTGACTTTTACTTTTACACATACTATGTCATCTTAAGTTGACGGTTGCTATCTCATCTTACCCTGCGAGGTTTTATTTATATTTGCCACCTTTTGTGACTATAAATTTTGAGGTTATTTAAATCATTCCTCGATATTCATAGCCCATAATAATCACAGTTCATAACAAAGTAGTCAATACAATAAAAAAGTACCTGAAACAAATGTTTCAGCAGAAACACTTTTACAACAAAAATAGTTTTAAGTTACGAAATTACAAAGTTGCACACCACATCCACACAACGCGATCGGGCGGTCACTAAAGTTTTGAGCGGGGACGCCATCTATGAGCCGGCATGTAAACGACATCTTGAGATTTGTGGCTCGTATCTATATATGGCATCTTAAGCACAATTCCCCTAGTAAAGATAAAATAATTAAAAAAGTGTGGTATGTGAAAAAGTTAAAAAAGTATGCAATTCAAAAATATGTGTATAAAATAAAGGTAATTACTATAAAGTAAGCTAACAAGAATGGATTATTAAATAATTCAGAATGCATGACATTTTCAATTATAATGCGATTTTATTAAAATGTTTTGGTATTCATTTTACTTTAGTTCGGTGTCTTGGCCAGGAAAAGTTATGTCTGCTTCTAATTATTCTTTATTTTGTACTTCAATTTTTGTTATATTTCGAGCTAAGTAGCTATGACATGAATGTTCATTTAGTTTATAGAGGCATCCAAGAGTATATGGTTTTGCCCCTCTAATTCAGAAGTGAGGTGAGCTGGCAGTTTCTAACAACAGAGAAATTTTAAGAGCATTAAAGAGCGGACATTTTCCTGAACACACTGACCCCCAGATTCCTATCCACCCCTCATATTTTTGGTGATTTAACATGGGTGTCCGGGATCATCGGATGACGTTTGGAACCTTTTGCGTGGCGGGCCGGATTGAGAGAGACTGTTTAAGGGAGGCTTTTTGATCTTTCCAGTCGCACTCTCTTGTACCCATCATACCTTGCACTACTGCTATATAGAGGGATAGATTCATACATCCGTTACTCCTGAACACACTGATCCCCAGATTTCTCTCAAACCTCTTTCTTTTCCAGAACTTCCTCTTCTCTCTTTCCAAAAAGACCCTACGCACATCATCTCCAAAGATGAATTATTGAACTATTTTTCTTTGGGCCTCCTGTGTGTAGCTATTGTAAAAAATCCCGAATGAAGACAAAGTGTTTTGTTGTAAGAAAGGTGTTTTTATTTAAAAAGGATAAATTTTCCAAAGTTTTTTTTTAGTTTTTGGCTACTGTTATACCTAATATATTTTTACCATTTCACTCTTTTACTGCGACAATATTTTAAACCTCTTTTCTGGAAACCGAAGTAGATCCTATGAAATAATTAAAACTAAATTAAATGGTGCGTGTGAGTGGATAGTTTTATGCATAATAAAAACATAATAATAGATTCTTGCTACTAATGAAATAAACTAGTCGAATACGTGTGATATATCATCATCAATCTTGGCTCTACAACCCCTGGTGGGTCTTGGCCTCCTCAAGAGTCTTCCTCCATCACGGTTTTGTGCCAGCTCTCTCCAGTTTGGAAGCTTCAAGGTAGATATGTCTTTGAGGATGTTGTCGCTCCATCTTACCAGTCTTCTTCGCCCTATCGTGTGATATACAGGGTGTTAAGGGATGTACTTGATAAATATATTAAAAAAAACACCAAAAATTTTTCAAAAACATAAAAAAAATGTTGGTGTTGAACAGTTGGAGGCAGGGTTAGGGGTTGGTCGGTTACTCGGCTGAGTAACCAGTGACGACATGCATAAGATTTTTTTTTGTTTGATTTTGAAGAAAAAAAAAATTAAAAAAAGAATAAAAAGGCACCTGAGACCAAAATTTCATTTACGTTTTTAATCCTAATAATAATGTCAGGTATCACTGATTAACGTAAGTCAAGTACGTACCGTAACACCCAGTATACGAATACGTATTATGAAAAATCACAAGTAAGGAATTTAAAAACATTATTCCGGGCAGATTAAGAACAAAATCATTGAAAAACACAACATCATATTATAGCGTATCTTCAATAATCAATATTCATGCAAAGTTACAAATTTTAAACACTGAGTTCCACGAACACAATGCTTTCAGATGGATGCAGAAATGATTACGATTGAGGGCATTATCAAACTGATAATACCAAATTCCTTCTGTTTGACGAGCTCTCAATAGTTACCCAGAGCACTAATTGCTTTTCTGCGAATTGAATGTTGCTATGTAGGTACATAGTTAACCTCTAATTGTTTTTTTATTATCCATGTATTTTTTATTTCTAGACTAGACTTACATTTTGCTTATGCCTGTCCTACTAGGAAATCCTGCATCGATAGCAGGCGCTGTAAAACATATTACATTTAAAATAACGTATGTCTGCTTCCTTTTTAGGAAAAAAAAGTAAACATTTTCTTGTAATATACCGTGTGTCGTTTTCATTGTCGCGTCATGCAGTTGCCGAAAGAATTATCAGCTGTTGTGTGATCAAAGGTGCTATTATTTAATTTATAAAAACAGTTTATTAACAAGTTCTGTTACGTCATTATTATTACGCGTGACAGCTCTTTCGTCCTTTGAAGGCATTATCAGCAGTTTAAAAAAATCCTTCACAGGGGAAAACTGCTCTCAGGCGTAATAATAATTACAAAGCAGAACTTGTTTATAAATAAACTGCTTTTATAAAATAAATAATAATATTATTGATTATTTTAAAGAAATAAAAATGGAGTTCTGCAAATTAAGTTTGATAACAATTAAAAAACGTGTGATCACTCTATCGATTTGAAAGAAAACTGTTTTCGAAAAACCCTCGCTTTTTGCAACACCACTTGCTTTGCTTCGTTCCAATTACACGATTTTTCTTCGAATACGTATCGCCTTTACCAGACATATTCCGTGTTCGATGTTTTCTGATTTTCATTTCCCGGCCCGACAGGTGTGTGGTACCCGGGGTGAACTGAACGCCGGCTGTCGTTCATCATTTCTCCACGTATTATAATCCAATTTGTAGGGTGGGGTAGACTGATGACGTGTGATTTGCTCCACAGAAATACCTCTTTGTTTCCGCCCATCTTTGACTTGCTATTTTACTGGGAAGAATAGCACAAGTCCCTTTGAATAATTTTTTTTAAAATCTCATTAAGGGTGATTAACCAGCGGCCGAGAATTTAAATTTTGCCGAAAGATGGTCTTGCGATTGTACCCTTGCAACTGTACAGGGCGGTCCTGATGTGAACGATTAATTATTCTCCATACCAGCATTTTTAAATAATAACTAATTATCGTTTTTATTTAAATAAAAATTTGGTTTCATGTATACCTACATTAAAAAAATGCTCAAACGTTTGATAATAAAACTATTAAAACTGTGTACTTTTTAAATTTTTTTTTGTACATAAGTATTTATAATTCTCCAACCACGTCTAAGCAAAATAAAAAAAATTGTGAAAAAACCTGATACACGTCAGTTTGTAAGACCTTAAATAAATAGACAAACTAAAGTATTTTCGTCACAAAACACGTACCAACTCGGATCTTTTTTTAAAGATTTTATTTGAACTAAAATTAAAATTCTGGATAATTCTGCTTTTCTAGGTAATCTAATTGTTTGATTGTTTAATTTGAAATGTGTGTTGTAAAATACATTTTTTTTTTAAATTTAAAAAATTTGCCAATGACCAACAGAATAACCTTACTATAATAAAAATCAACATTTAAAAAAAAAAGTAAAACACAACTTTACTAGATAAAATAACTATCGTTCAAAATGAATTTATATTTTTTTGTAGAAATGATTTGATACGTCTAGAATTTAATTTAAAAATGATATATGGTTATTACCTCATAGATCCACCACATCTGCGAATCCATAGCAGTAAAAACATATTATAAAATAATTCTAACATGTTATTTTTCAACGTCTAAACTCTTTCCCTCCCAGTTTGATGTTTATTTTTCTGCAATCTCAGCCCTCGAGGGTTCGCTCGCGCAGAAAGCGCAGAATACATAATCTGCTGTGGTAAGCATACATATTTCTCCCTAAACGTCGGCCGTTGCCTCGGAATGTTCGCTAATAGAAGCTTTTGTCGATTTTCTTTACTTCTGACTGCGACAATCCGACGAACGTACGAAGAGCAAGGCGATTATTTTTGGTTTGTTTACCTTTTGGTGTTGTTGCTTAGCACTTGAACACTTTGTAAGGTGTATCAATGTGTTTTAGGTTCGTTTTTATTGCCTCGGCTCTTTGAACTCTCTCATAGACGCTTTAATGATATCTGCTGGCGCCTTATCGACTATAATCGTTACCGCATCTCATTTTTTAGAGCTAAAATGTTTTTATATTGAAAATCATGTTCTACTACACAGGGCATTTTTGTTTTTATTTTTATAAGGAAGTTTGGCTGTTACATTGTAAAATCATTTCAACAAGTACCTGAATATCATTAACATTTTTTTATTTTTTTTAGATACACACAGGAGGCCCTGGAAAAAAATCCCTCAGAGCCTATGTCATCTTTGGGGATGCTGTGTGGAGGGTTTTTTAAAAAAGTAAAGAGAGGAGAGTTCTGGGAAGGAGATGAGTTTAAGGGTTGGGTAGGAATCTGGGGTTCAGTGAGTCCTGGTCGTCTGCCTCCAAGACAAACCTCACCCCATGAACCCGGGAACCCCAAACTAGCGAGCCTCTTGGGGTGAACTATGGCAGAGGTGTTGGTTATCCAATAAAGGTTCCCGGGGCGGCGGTACCAAGTGTAATAAGTACTAATCAATCTTAAAAGTTTAAAAATTTGTTGATTCTTCGTAAAATTTTAATTCTTGTCACATAAAACATATTATTTTTAAACGACTATAGATGTTTTAATTCCATTTCGTGAGATACGAGCCACGTAGCTCACTCACTAGCCCTAGTTTGTGCCAAGGCTGAAATGAAGGGGATGGGTACATAGGAGATATGTCCTTGGCTAAGATGTAAGACGGGAACCCCCCTCCATGTCCATCAGGGCTATTGGAAGGGGGGTCGGGATCCTTAGCAATAAGAACAGTAAAATTAAATTCATAAACTATTTCATTCGTCCTTCGTCCTTTGTCCATCCACCAAACATTTCATTAATAAAGGCTTTAATAACATTTTATCCGCAGAACAACATTACCTACCCAACTTAATCAGAAGTCTTAAGGAGGAAGAGGTGAAATTCACCCCAACTAAATGCTTGTCAAAACGAAGCCTTCCTTTTTTTTGTCTTTTAAATGGCGACATGTTTTATGTTCCCAATTTGCAATGCTGTAAATTATTCAAGAACTTGAGCCGTTTACGAGACGCTTAAGACTGACGTTAAAAATACGCCCGGAATTAGAGAGACGAAACTTAGAAAAAGGTTTAAATTAATTATTTTAGGGTGTAATAAACAATGTTTTAATAGTGGACATAAAGGCATATATTGAACACGAGATTATTAAGTCGTGTTTTCGTGATGAAAATTTCATTATATTTATTGCCCATTTTATTGCCCGCTTTCACTTATTAAAAACAACACCTTAAGTAGGGAGACATTTATATATTTTTGACACAATATTTTGTTATTTTTAAGGTTTAGCCATGTTGTGCTTTTTCTACCTCTTTGAAACAACGTTTCGTAGAGTCTAACAGTGTTATTTAGTAAATTCTTCTTGGACTCGTTTTTTTTTTTGTTTTTCCAGATTGATATCAGTTTTTCTATGTTTTATATGTTAACATAACCATCAATAATATAGAGAGGGGGCGCGTTCGGAGTATAGAAAGATATCATGAATATGTATTGCATGTGTAAACCAAGTAAGCAAGGCTTTGTTCTTACAGATTTATTAAACAAATATCGCCTCAGAATCAATATCTGTTGTGTTCACTTATTAGCTGGATTAAAATCAGTTTTTTTAAAAGTTAAAAATACACAATGAAACAATTATCGATATGCAACTGTCGCAATTTTTGGAATTCACTCACTACTATATATTATACCTACCTATCACAATATTCCGGCAGCTCTTTCAAAAAATGAGTATGGAGTATGTAAATTGGAGTATGTTGTGCGGCTGAAGGTTGTAGGGAAGGGAAGGAGGTAGAGAAGAGGAAGGTGGGGAAGTACTTGGCTATTAAGATCTGGCCACCAAACACGGGTAAAGCCATTTAAAGCAACGTTTCAATTCTGAATGGTGGTCTTATACACCAGGGCGATACTGAGAGTATCTTCCTATGTGACCCAAATATAGCATATACAAGGAGAAACGATGTTAGGACAGATCATAAGCCTGATATTATGAAACATTACATTCATCAACCCAACCTTACCTTTCTTGTCATCAATTTTTTTTTTTTTTACATTTAAACCTGCTAAGCTACTTAAGTAGTTTGTCAGCAGGTACATAATGACAACATTTTATGTAATAACCTGGTACATTTTCAAACATATATGTATAACAATGATAACATAACAATTAAATAAATTGTTTAAATTACAGAATAGTTGAGTTGTAAATACATAAATAGCAGTATAAGCTGTAGGTATACAGACAAGTAAAAACGAATTTAATATAAGTAAATGAATATAATCAACAAGTACCTAAATAAATAGTTTCATATGAATTATTACAAAATTATATATATGTACAATTATATTACGATATGTACAAATAGAATTAAAGTATATTATACTTGATGTTGACAATTTTTCTAAGAAGTCACCTTTATTTACTAATTTTTATTCTGCATAAAATGTGTATTCTCTATACGAGCTAATATTCTTTTTTTTGGTTGTAAAACATAATTGTATCCCATAACTAAATACTAGTTGTTATCACACGTATATATGTACTTGGTTTAATGTAAATTCTTATTTTGTTATCATTATAATTACCCTCCTGTGTACCACTGTGTACCATGTATCACCGGATTGTAAAAGCCATTTTATGGCGTTGAAATAAATAAATATATAATGATACTCCATATAATTCGAAAGCGAATTCCAATTGGAAATACAAGGGCTTCGGTAGGGCATCAGTATGGATCATTCGTATCTAATAACCAATTCCTCAGATTATATTTGACTTCAGCAGTAAAGATGTTATTATTTTTAATTGTCATTGGGAGTTTATTAAATATTTTTGGTACAATATAGTTTAGGGTTCTTTCACCGTATTTATTGGTACATTTCGGAATGATGTCAAAAATGTTAGTAAAAACGTATTTTTCCTCACTAAAATCTCCTTCTCTTTGAAAAACAATACGCACGTAGCAATACGTCTTTTACCCCATCGTTTGTGATTCATAACGAACTGGTCCAGAAGGGATAAAAATAATGATATACGAGGGTAAAAGGGTAGGTAACGTGGAATCCCTAATTCACAAGCCGCCAGCCCCTAAGGTCAATGGCGCATTCGCTATATCAACGTCCGCGGGTCGTTCGAGTGAGAAATAAATTTTCACGGGTCACGTGGTGTTAACAAACCATAGACACCTATCAGTAGATATAAATAGACGGTTCCGCGATTTTTCATCCCGTGTCAAAATATCCCTGACAAAATATCTTACGGACAAAACACCCCCCAACAAAATATCTACTAAAACCTAACCTAAGAAAATGGTTAAAAAATAATACAGATATCCACAAAGACAATAAATTATTATTGTTCAAAAATGGTAGAAAGCACGGACGTACAAAATATATGGACATGTCCTTACGTGTTAAAAAACGTGTTATTTCCCCCTCCCATTGGAACCATTTTTCGGAACCGGCTGGGCGTGTCCGGACCAGTGTCGTGCTCTCATCGTACATTTTACGCACGGACGCTGTATGTCTATGAAACACATACTTAGACATCGAGATACATAGCGACGCGAAACACAAAGCCGCTGTTTACTGGGTCAAGTAAATCATGAAACATTTGTAAAAGTGTCTACGGAAACAAAATATTCCACTATGAAAATACTCTGAACCTTACTTTGCGAATTTGGATTTTACACATCTGTTCATACCGTGGCATGCAATTCGCGCTCTCATATAAAAAGGTCTATTCATTCAAAAGCAGATTTTACTATCAAGAACTAAATAGTGATATTATAGTGCCAGGTGCCTATATACTTTTAGATTGATTTATTGGCGAATCACAGTCTCTTTCCTCTCTTCGCCCCGCCATAGTTGGTTTTTACCCCTCATCTGTAAGTTCTCGTCTAGTTATTTGTATGTCTATGGTAGAAAGAGACAAAAATTATACAGAAAAGTTAGATTAGGTTAGGTTAGATTAGGTAAGGTTTTAGTAGATATTTTGTTGGAGGATGTCATGTCCGTAGATATTTTGTCGAGAATATATTGACAGAAATAATATAGAAGAGTTAGGTTAGGTTTTAGCAGATATTTTGTTGGAGGATGTCTTGTAGGATATTTTGTCAGGGATATTTTGTCGCGGGATGAAAACGCGCTTTACCACCTTTAAATGGACACCTCTTTCAGACTGTTAAGGACCCGTAGTAAGCGTTCACAAAGAAGCAGAAAATGGTTTGAAAGTCCATTTGAGACAGATATGTAAATACGAATGTTAAAGGGAGCGCGCTAATGTTTATAAACGATTATAATTAAGCAAAAAATTGTGAAAATATTTAGAAAAATACTCGTTTAAAATAGAGCAAAATCTCGACAAATGTCTAAAGTAGCATTTAAAGATTGTATTACATGCTCAAAAACAACGTCAGCACTTCCTTTCATTGACCACCTTCACGACACCCGACATTCACGAAACAATCCAATAGTCCCAATAAAAACCACGACGTCCCTTGGGCAACGGCAATTTTCGTACTTAGGACCTAAAGTATTTAATATCATTCCTAATGCTTGGAAATAGAAAAGTACAACTGTTTTGCGCAAATTGATCAACGACTGGCTTCTTGATTTAGGGAGGGTCAAAAGCGAAGACATGTTGACCAATAGATAGTCGAGGATTTAAAAAAAAATAGAAAAAAAAACACACACTCATATATAATTTGTTAGAGTCCATACAATACAAAAACACATACTTATCACTCCAGAACATAACTGTCTATTCTTTATTAATTTATGCGATCGATTATTTTCTAATCCCCATCTAGATTATATACTTATATCACTACCCTTCCCATTTTCCATTTTCCAAAACATTCACATTTAACATAAGCATTCTTCATTTTTTCTCTTCACTAAGGTATTCTCTTTCTCATTACAAAATTGTGTATTTATCTAAAGCTTATATGAGGAATCCAAACGTAACACTTTTTTACTTCTTTAAATAATATGTTATATACTTAAACGATGTAAGATAAAATTTATGATACGAATTTTGTCAATGATCCATTCCTAGTTGGCTAGTCAAAGTTTCCACACAGTTTTAATTGTATAATTTTTATCTGAAATAAATTTATTATTATTATTAAGACACTGTGATTTTTTTCATACCTCCAACATGTTAAATAATAATAGAATAAAACGTGTTTTAATAATTTTCGGAGAGTAATTTGCGATTTTTTTCTATCGAGGGAATCTTACATAATATATTATGATTGAGGTTTGTCAAATATGCAGATATTATCTTAAAAAAAAAATTTTTTTTTAGTATCTACTTGAAACTCAAGGTTTTTAAATTTATTTTTTCGGGTTCCGAATAACCTGACAATATTTGAAAATCTCCTACTACCACCACAGTACGCGGAAAATGTTGCTTGTATCATAATGGAGGACTTAGCCAGCCGAGGAATCGAACACGCGATGCCTGGGTGGGACCCAAACGCAATGCCAACTCTGACACTGACCCGTCAAATTATGTTTTAAATCCGTAAAAATTCGGAATGCAGTGTCTTAAAGATAAAAAACTTTTTTTTATTTGCACTAAATGCAGCTCCTCCTAATATAACGTATATAATATACATATATTTTGTTTCAAATGCTTATGGCTTTCACCCTTCAATGGTGTTCTTGGCCAATATTTTAAATTATGTAGACACAAGTAGTTAAGGTAAATTTATGTATTCTTTTCATTAAAATGAGAAAATATCAAAATCAAATAGAAGATTGGAGTTGAGTTCAGATTTAAAAGAGATTAGGTGTTGAATGGGGGGAGGCAATTTAAGATTAGGCTTGATAGAAGAGAGGGTATGTTTAGCGAAGAATAACCAAATAATATGTGATCTAAAATTCCCACTTCTAAACCATAAAATGTACAATGTGGGGAGTCAAGGAGGAGAATTTTAAAAAGCTGAGAAGGAACGGAACAATGCTTAATTCTCATTCGAATATGTGATGAAATTTCTTTTTTTGAAAAAAAAACGGGGGAGTTGTTGAAATAACACTTTTGATGGGATAGTCCTTTGTGTTTATGCACAGCAGTCTCCCTAGCAATGATAAGGTATATTTTTTATCAAAACTTAATCTACAGAACGAACTCAACAAATTTATACAACTAGAATTGGCTCTACAATGAACTTAGTGGCGGTACATACATTACTATCTTTTGCTCAAAGAAACTATGTATATCAGGCTTCACTTATATTTAATATCCTTCCACTAACTAACTAAACTAACTAACCATCACGCCGTTTCTCGGTGGGGGTAGGCAGAGAGGACGGACCGCCAAACGACTCGGTTTTGGCACACACTCCTTGCCTCGTTCACATTCATACATCGTCTCATACATGCTCTTCTATTATTCTGACTCTTGACATGGCCCGACTCAAGTACCTGATTCACTTGGTCGTGCCATGTCTTTTTCGGGCGTCCCCGACTTCTTCTACCATTCACATTTGCGTCATATATTCTCCTTACACTCCTCTCCTCGTTCATTCGCTCTACATGCCCGAACCATCGGAGCGTTCCTTTCTTGATCTTACTCATTACGCTTACATCAGCCTTGCATTCTTTGCGGATCTCCGCCTTCCAGATTATATATTATCAAGTCTTCCAATTCCTTGGTTAAAAAAAAAATGTTAAGACGTTTCTGTCGTCAGAAGATTAGCTATAAATAGTTATATTTTTCGAATATATTAAAAGAATAACAATATATTTTGATTCAGTATTAAATACCAACTAATAAATGAGAAAAATTCGCCTGAGATCTCTTCAACTTCTTTTATTTGAATACCACACAAGAGTAACAACTGTTTTCAGCTCATAATACCATACCACCTAAAACATGGGTGTGTTGTGAGACTGACTGAAGTAGGAGGGGATGGAGAAGGGAAAGAGGAAGGTGACAAATATTCTTTCTCTCTCCTTGACGAGTCAAAACATTTTTGTTTTCAATAGAAAAAAATGTCACTGTATGAACGAAACATTTTCTTCTGTTATACTTCAAATAAGCTCAGGAATTGTCGTTAAAAGTCTGTCAGGCACATCTCGTCACACCCTGTATAATGTTTTGTTCGGTTATATAAATATAAGGATATTTGGCTGCATGTTCGCTAAAAGCTTTAAGCCTAAGCGCGATTGTTGTATTTTTGTCTAAAAGCGTTGCTTTGTCGAATTAAAAGCCTTTTCAGTCAAAAGGAAATGTGCAAATATTGGAGCTAGCTTGATAAATAACCGAGCAGTATATTTTTCTTGCTTGTGAAAAATTTTCGTAGATAAGTTTGTGTATGTTAAGTACCAATTTTTCAGTTTATTTGCAAATGAAAACAAAATTTAAAAGGCGTTTTGGAAATTGGTTATAATAATGAAAAAAAGGTTTTTGTAGGTTTTGGATTTGATTGCTTTTTGCTTCCGGGTTTCGATTTGGTATGTTTATTTGTTGAGGAGCAAGTTTGGAAAAAAGGCGGTCAATTTTAATGTATTTTTTGAGCATCAGCATTGTTAAGCGCCGCGTTTTTTTATTATTTGATTGGTTAATAAAGTTGTTAAAATGTTTTGATATACCTAAGAGTACCAAATTGGTACCGCCGCCCCAGGAACCATTTATTGGATAACCAACACCTCTGCCATTGGTCACCTCAAGTGGCTAGCTACGTTTGGTGTCGTAGAGCAGGGTTGCCTGGGTTCATGGTGTGAAGTTTATCCGGGTCTTGCCAGTGGATGCGTCTGCCCGCCAGCTGCATTCCAGGCCAGATCGGGAGAAAATGGTTGAGGGTGTCCCTTTGACTTCTCCAGCCGTACTTTCTCGGAACATCGGTCGCCTTGAACCGCAGTGGGAGTGATGGATTTAAACGTCCGCCAATCCTGGACACACTGACCCCCAGGTTCCTACCCACCCCCTTCCTTTCATAAAACGACCCTCCACACAACATCTCCAAAGATGTCGTATGCCTTGAGGGGAATTATTTTTCTCAGGTCCTCCCGTGTGGAGCTATGAATATTTTTAAATTGTTAGACAGAAGGATTTTTACTGACTTGATATTTCTAATCAATCAAAATGATAACTGCCAAAAATATCGGGAAAATTTGGAAGGCGGAAATGGGAACCGCCGTTACTTATTGGATAGCCAACCCCTCTGGTCACCCCAAGTGATTCGCTACGTTTGGTTACTTTGAAGGGGTGCCCGGGTTTGTGGGATGGGGTTTGTTTCGGTTTGGTGGCGAATGACCATCGACTCACTGAACCCCAGATTCCCACCATCCCCTCATATCATTTGCATTCCCAGAACTTTCTCTCCCTACTTAAAAAAGCCCTCCATACATACCCAAAGATAACATAGACCCTAAAGTAAATTATTTTTCGCAGGTGGAGCTCTCCTGTGTGGAGCTAATACAAAAAAAACAAGTATGACCACACGACTGAAGTAAAACTTCACTAACTTATAAAAGAAGAGAGAAAGCACTGCTCTCTCTTGCTTCTACAGTGTGATAAAGATAATAGGCCTGCACTGTGTCTTAGATATACGAAACGTAACTGGCTATGAGAGAAAGAGAGAAAGAAAATGTGTGCTCGCACCTCTCTCTCTTGCCCCTATAGTAATATACGAAACGTAACTCTCTCTCTTTCTATCTTCACTAACTTATATCTCCCTCTCAACTTCCGTTGGCCTCGCCCGATCACACTTTTCGTAACGCTCTCGTCACGCATTCACCAGCTTACTCCCCAAGTCAAGTTTTAGTTAAAAAGTTTTACTACAAATATTACTTACAAACCATCTTTCTCGTGTATATTTCCACTTCATCCTTACGCGTATTAAACTCCATCTACGTACACCAACATCAACCAGAATCCCAAGCCCTTAACCTTCTGCTCGTAGCGCATTTTTTTAACACGAGGCGTAGCACGGGGTCGCTTAGGACCCCAAAATTAAATATAATTAAATTGTTGTTAAAGCATACAATTTATGTGTTATTTTAACTGATTATAGTGAGATGATAATTACCAGTTCAAGTGAAATATTAAAAATTAGATATTTATTTTCAATGTACAAGCTTATAAATCAAAAAAGAACATTTTTTTATAATTTTGAATCAGACATTTATAATGGTAAACTTTAAAAAAAAACCTAACCAATATCTACCAAAATTATAACTATTTGAGATTGATACAAACTTATTATTATTATCAACAACCTGCAATGAATAATCATGGAAACTTGATTCTTCATTGTATTTTGTTGATTTTTTTGAGCCTCAAGCCGAAACACAAGTCTGCATCTCACATCGCACATGCGCAGACTGAATGTTGGCGGCGCTAGCTAGAAGTATAATCCCTTTTAGGAAGCTACCTAAAGTAAGGAATCAGTGGGAACATTTAAAAAGTATATAATTAATAATTCTGTGAAACCTGGGCTTTTAAAGACCCCACGCGACGGGTCGAGGGTTAACCCCCCAACACACTCCCGCAATCTGGAGTGGAATGTTGATGGACAAGTTTGGACTAAGTTGGAGCGACTCCTGCAATTCCGTCCAACTTTTGGCCCGTCATACAATTAAAGTCGTCGTTCGCGTCATTGACGCAACTTCCATCAGACCAGCGTCACACACCAACACACTCAGCGCTGCTGTGCGTCAAGCGCGTCAAATAACAACCGGGATCAGGGGTGGATTAAAAGTAGGATTATATTATTTGATGTTCGGATACGTCATGTATACGATTTCTATCAGTCCGTTAATCCCAAACTATAACGGTTATTTCTCAGAAATTCAAATTTAGCTAAAAATGAGTTCTTTTATTATTAGAGTGACGATTCACGGTTACGGTATCGTGACGGTAAAAAAAGTAATAAGCCTACGTTCCCTGTGGCTATAATGTCGCAGCTCTTTCTTATATATTAATTAACGGTGAGACAAAAGATGAGACACACAAAATACGTGTAATCTTATTATGGCTCAGCCATGACAACGGGAATTACGTTTCGTTTCCTTTATACGTGTGAGGGAGATGTGTGATAAATATTGTATTTTTCCTTCGTGGGAGTGCAGATGTGTGTTCACCTTTTGTCTCATTTTAGACTGTTGTTATTTAGTGTGTAAGAAAGAGTTGCAACATTATAGTTTTAAGAGAAAAAGTAAAACCATCAGCGCATTGAAATTTGACGTTTTTGAATTTTCGGAATTCACTCACACTTCATTATTATCCTTGTAACTATATTCCATACTTTCAATATTATGGCTAGTCATATTGCAGGGCTCTGCGGAAACGTCAACGTCACGGTGCGGTGTGTGAGAGATATATTATGACTTTTTTCATTTGGAGGAAACAGTTTTACGTACACTGTGAATCTCAGCTTTTGAAAGAGCTGCAGCATTATTAAGGAACGTGTGTTTATTGCCTGTTGTGATGAATCGCAGTGGATACGAAAATATAGTAGCTTCCACCTTACGAATGAATAAATAATAATTCAGAATTATAACGAAATCAACACACTAGCGACATCTAGCTGATTAAGTTTGATTGGGCCATGGAGACTGCAGAGGTCTATAATTATTAAATTAATGTCAAGTTTTGATAAATAGAACACAGAGGGATCCAATTATAAACACTTAAGATTGATCTACCAATCAGAGAAGGGGGAGGTTACCTTTTTTCAAGACAAAGAGATGGACTTTGGACTAGACCATTAGTCTGAGATTTATGGGGTAAAAATCATCATCAACCCGAGAGATCAATACGCTTTAAGATAAACACAATCCCACGTTCGGTGCATTTGGTACAATGACCCTAATTTTAAAGGTAAATATTGAGTACAACAGAGGAATCGACAACCGCAGTTAACGAACAAATAAATCCATATTATGTTGAAAAAATGATGCAATAAAATAGCAAGGAAATATAATGAACGGAAGATTAAAGAAAAGACCTGGAAAACGTGGGAAAAGCTACTGTAGGGATACTCAATTGCATAACGAGAACGTGAAGAACAAAAGGAGGCCAGATTCAGAGGAAAACGTACGTTTGATATTTAAAAGAAAGAAAAACGATGGAAATTAGGAATGTCACTTTTAAATGAAGCAATACGGTCAGGGAAAACGATTTGAAAAGAAAATCTAATAAAAAAAAACGGACATTTAAACGGAAGTATTTATTGAACAATATAAGATTTCGACTTAATTTTGCGTTTCAGACGAGTTTAAATAGATATCGTTATATATTTGAAATAGGATGGTTATTCTAGTTATATTACGTTAGATTAATTCAAAGGAAGGGATCGTTTTACGTCATTTGCTATGAGAAAATACTATAGACGATAGAACAAATTGCTGAGGCAATTGATGTAAAAAAAGGTTGTCGAGCTCACACACGATTTTGTTGTTTAAACAATAATATTTCCGACATGGTTTTGGGTGATTATGATAGTCTTTATTGCTTTTGGGGCAATAAAAGTTAACATGGAACTTATGCAATATTTGGATAAGATAAAAGAGATTAAATTTAACGAGTTAATATTAATTTATTATTTACGACCAAGTACGTAGAAATCGAAAACATCAACATATGTCAGCGATGATACTTTATGGGGTTTTGGGATGAAACGAGACACAATTTCATACGTTTTTATACAAAGCAATTAACCGGACACATATCCCAGAGTCAAATTGGAATTTTCTTCTATGAAAATTATGAAAAAATAGCAGATTGAATATTTATGACTAGAAGGTGAAGTTTCTAAGAGAAGATAAGCAATGGAAATTATGCAAATGATGGTAAAGAATGAAGTAAAGACAGTTTAAAGACGATTCCGTAAGGAAAACTCATGAAAATTCAGAAGTATTGATGAAAACAGTAAATTTGGCTTGGAATATAACTAATCATATAGTTATGGACAATGACATAAGAATGAAGCAGAGAAATCATAAAAATAACGTCGTATATAAAATATAATTGAAGAAAATAAGAAAATTCAAGTCTACGACATAAGTAGAGACAATACAGCTTAAAATTGAATTGATTCATATAGGAAACATGAAAATGTGGGGAAATTTAGGGAAATGAAAATTGGAAAATGCGTAATGAAGATTTCGACATGAGTTTGTTCGTGTTCTGGTAACGATAAACCAAATTGAGAATTACATACAGTTTATTGAAGACGTACCTATTATATATTGAGAGAAAAAAGGACACGAAAATCATGATATTTTAGTTAAATTTGTAAGACCTGAAGACAAAGGAACGACGGGGCAAAATTTGACAAAATGGTAGGTTCGACACTGGAACAATTTACGTAAGAGACGGAAGATTTCTAAAATCAAAGGGGCCGGACTTAACACGTTGATACGAATATAACAGAATTGATATATGAAATCTCGAGTTGTTAGAGTTTGAATTAGAAAATCAATGAACGCGTAATTAAGATGTTCTAATCCTGGAGGTACATATAAAACTGAGGACTTAGAAGAATCGAGAGGAGTTTTCGGTGTGAGTTGTCGGGAAGGAGTCGTCGGGGACCAATCGTCGGGTTAAAACGTGGAAGTTACGTGACGTAGCGTCTAAAACGGTTATTAGTTGAAAATTTCTTAAGTGTTGTGAAATTTTGAGACTTAGAAAAATTCGGAGTGGGAATTCTGGGACTTATAAAAATTACGGTCGTGATTAAATCTGTGGAGTGTTGAAAATTAAATAAAGTGTTTTATATAGTTTTACAATAAATTCAACTTGTCATTAAAATAAAAAGTTTATATAGTGTAGCGAATTTAAAAAGAAACAACAGTGTTTAAAGAATTTTATAACAGCAGTGAATAATAATATATTTATTTATAAATTCAACTTGTCATTAAAATAAAAAGTTTATATAGTGTAGCGAATTTAAAGAAAATCAACAGTGTTTAAAGAATTTTATAACAGCAGTGAATAATAATATATTTATTTATAAATTCAACTTGTCATTAAAATAAAAGGTTTATATAGTGTAGCGAATTTAAAGAAAATCAACAGTGTTTAATGAATTTTATAACAGCAGTGAATAATAATATATTTATTTATAAATTCAACTTGTCATTAAAATAAAAGGTTTATATAGTGTAGCGAATTTAAAAAGAAACAACAGTGTTTAAAGAATTTTATAACAGCATTGAATAATAATATATCTATTTATAAATTCAACTTATCATTAAAATAAAAAGGGGTCCTTCGACAACTGGCAAGGTTGATTAAAACGTCGCGCATGTTGTGAGAATTACCCTGGTAATTAATTAATAGAATCTAGAATCAGTTTTTATACTTAAAAAAATTCAGTGGTAAAAATAGAGTCTACAATCAGTTTATACTTTGATAAAACAGGGAGTGAAGTGCCCGGATAGGGTTAATCGTGCAATTTAACGGAGTGTATGATCTTATAATAAATCTAAAATCAGTGTTTGCAATAATTTCCGATTCAATAAAATCTAATAATTAATTAATTAATTACAAATTCAATGCGGGAGGAGTTTAATATAGTGTGTTTGAATTGCTTTAAATTTGTACTATGAAGGTTAAAATAGAGTTATTTAGTCCGAGGTTATATAAAGAAAATTACAGTCTAATAAGTTTCATTAAATAAAAAAAATTTACGTTTAGGTCGAAAGTTGGAAATTTTATTACGAGATATTAATTATCGTTAGGTGACAACGCAATAATAATAATTGATCCGAAATCTGGAAAATACTTAACATAATTAGATAGGATCGTTCTTCTTCAATAATAACGGCAGATATTAAAGGAAAACGTGAGGATTTTTACATCAGAGATCTATTCAAAGGAGAAAGGAAGGAGATGAGTAGTTACACAGGTAGTATGGATGCTCTAATAAGTTTCTCGCCGATGATAGTAACCCGGTGGAGCTGAAATTAAGACATTAGAGCTTGGTGAGTCCTTACAATATTTAAGCTTTTACAGGTTCCTGTGGATATCCTGACACTGATGGACGTAACGCCAAGAAAGGGTAAATAAATAACTAACCAATTTATTAGCATTCGCATGTCACACCTCCCATACGGAATGAAATGTTGCTAAACAAATACTTAACACATAATTAGATAGAAACGCATCACTAAACCAATTTTGGTATCTTAGCGTATTTGTAAGATAAATACCTATTGTTTCTTTTCACTAGCACGATTAGGGTATGGTTATATGACCTTCGATAGTGTACAAAAATTTCGATTTGAGTTCAAGGCCATCCATTGACCCAGTCACCTAAATTCATTAACGAATAAACAAAACAAAACTTAACGTCAGGGACAAGTTTATCAATTATAGCTTGAGATGAAATCTGCGGTCAATATGTGAAGGCGACATTGACGTTAAATTCACTCAATTCTAAACGACTTGATTTTACTAGAGCGATCGCCAATAGGTAGCATTGATTCAGCATGCAAAAATTTCGCAAAGTAAAGTACTGCGACTAGCTTCAAACTCTAAGAGAGCACATCACAATTATTCAGGAGGTCATTGATTCAATGTCGACTTGATTTATCTCATTTTTAAATCTTCCTTATAGGAAGTAGGTATCCAAGAACCCATAAATACCCATTATCCTAAATACCTAACACACGAGGAGCTAGTGACCTCATTTAAACAACACTGGTGTTCAAATACTCATACAGTCCTGAATCCTAACTTGTCTTCGAACGTAAACTTCAAGGCTTCTGTATGTAGGTATGAGCCATCTGGAAATGTAAGTGTCAACCTTTCTCGAACGGACGGCTTTGATCTTGTGGCGGTATTGTCGAGGTGGGCATGCGGGGAAGAGGAAGGACGTATGCGGACAGTACGCTGACGCGGCATTAAAGCCACAGGTTATTTGCATACCGTGAGTCTTGTCGAACCTGAAAGCAAACATAAGGTTCACGAGGTGAGTTTTATGTCAGCTAGTCAGAGGTGGAATGTAACGCTGGGTCGGTTACGTGGGAGGAAGGATCTGCCCGTCACAAGCTTACGCCACATTTAACGGATAGAGGCATGATAAGGGAAGACATGAAATACCCCTTCTAGACTCAGTAGAGTTAAATTCAATCCGGCGGAGATGGAAGTCGGAGTGAGGCAGAAAAACGGCATGAAGACTTGGTATTCCCCCATCTGGCGTGAAGAGTCCCTTTCGTAACAAGAGACGCTCGTCGAAGAGAGTAAAACTCGGACTTAAGGATAAGCTTAGCAAACGTACTTGGGAGAATCCGGTTTGAAATTGTTGTTCATCGGTTTTCACTTGGTTAGCGGAGGTGCCGACTTTTTAAGCAAACATATTATCCCCTCCCCATATTCCTCCATTCCTGCTCTTTCAACAATTTTGCGAATACTAACCAATAGCACTAACTATGACTACAAACACATTATGTTAGGAGAAGTTGCAGACAAGGACTTCAATTGAGAAAACTGGACCTTCGAGTTCGATCATCCTAAGGTAAGGTTTGCTTTCTTGAAATGTTTAATTTATTAACTGTTGTTTATGTTATCGATGTATCAGCGGTGATAGGAAGAATTAAATAAACACACTAAATTCCTATGGAAATCAAATAGACACAAGGTTTAGGGCGGGGGTAGTTTATCAAACTCGGTTAAATATTCTAAAATAATAATAAATAAATTGATCGGAAAATTCTCACCCTTTCTCTAAAAGAATCTATGGGTTACCACACGTAATACATTATCTTCTCTACATATGTGTGCATATTAAGTATGCAAACAGATGTAAAATCTAAAACAAAAAATTTACACAACGCAGATTATAGAAATAATGTGAACAAAAATCTTAAATCTTGATTACTGTGAGAAAATCGCAGGGATTTAAGAAGATAGGGTAGGTTTAGCTAGATTATAAGGTATAGGGGTTTAGAAATCACGAGCCTGAGGTAGAAATAAACCGAAAGGAGGGTTGAGTCAGGCCATCATACCTAGTGGTGTGATCAGTAGGACATAAGGGTAGAATTATGAGCGTGGCTACGAGACAGGAGCTACGAGATTTAAACTACGAGGTAGAAGCTTAGAAAAGTAAATCAGCTAGGTAGGGTTCATCACAATTGGAGTCAAAAGCCAAGAGAGGCACCCCATTACAACTGTTGCTGCGTGACCAGGAGAGTAAAGGTTACAAGTTGAGAGAATTCTGAGATATTATAAAAATAAAATAGAATGAACAAATAAATGAAATTATAATTAAATGGGAAAAAAAAAAAAAGTGAATATTTTAAACGAAAAGTGAAAAACGTGCCATTAAAACAACTTCAGATTACATAAAACAAGTGGAATAAAAAATTCGCATCATTAAATTATACAGTAGAAATATAACAATAAATCAAAAAAATAATTTAAACGAAAAGTGAAAAACGTGCCATTAAAACATCTTCATTAAACGTGAAACAAGTGAAAAAAAAAAACGTACCATTAAATAAAACAGTCGGAAAAAAAAAAATAATAACTCAAAAACCAAATATTTTAAAACGAAAAGTGAAAAACGTGCCTTATACCAGATAAAAATCATAAATCACATAACGCCTAGGAATGTTGACCCAGATTTAGAAGGGTGGTGCGTATTGAAAAAAAAAAAAGCCGTTATATAAATAAAAGCGCATTCCTTCGGTGATTAATAATATTATCATTCAAATTGGTTCATTGACTGAAGCCCGAATGTAAACAAGCGATTGAATAGACACCGTCGCGAGGGTATGTTTGTGTTGCCACAAACATAAGTGGTCTTACTGATAAATATGTTCGTAACAGAATAGATAAATCTTTGTTATGTTCGCATTGGAACATCCCGAGATATTACTTTAAATAATAAAGAGATACTTAGATAGTTAATAAAATGACGTTGTTTATGTTAATAGTGGTCGAGGGTATTATTGGCTCCTTCGAGTTGAAGGATTTTATAAATAAATACTTCTTTTGACACGGCGACATAAAAATAAATAAAATCAACATAACATACAAAGCAAAGGACGGATAAAAATAAAATAAAATATTACACATAAAACATAAAAGTGAGCTTTTCAAATCGTTGCATTCAAACATTTAACAGGGGTGGATTGGACCTTTAGATACACCATTACATAGATGTCAGCTGAATAAATTAGAAATTTAGCCTTACTGGGGGTTGGCATATTTCTCGGGTGACCGGTTTATTTCCGATTTGCAATAAAGAGCAAATAAGCGGAGTGGTTTAAAACGCATACGAATTTAGGAGGGGGGGCTTGTTTAAAACGGGGTTTAGGTACATTATACAATTGTGTATACGTGCAAATAAATAAATAAACAAACAAAGCCGGTGTGAAAAAAAAAAATGAGATAGTAAACGTTATGGAGTGCATTCGGATGAGTAAACATACAACATAGACCAAATAAACCTCAGATAAAAGATAAATAAGAACAGCATATGAAGAGATTACATTAAAGTTGATCCCATTCAAAAAAAAAAAAGGGTGTGTATGTGTGCATATATGTGTAATACGTGTATGTTCATATGCGCATTGTTGCCATTAAAACGTTCCTGCGAGAAAAATTCGTGTGGAATTCTAGAATCGCGAAAAAAAAAAAAATATATATATATGAATAAGGAAAATCAAAGATTGGAAACCGTCTCGATGAAGAAGAGGGAGTAAGGGTCATAGGGGGGAAGGTATAGGGGTAAGAATCTTAGGGGGGTAGGACAAAGAGTAGGGACAGCAACTGACGTAAGTTAGCCGACTTAAATAGGCCATTGGGTAGACAAGAGTAAATTGAAAAATGGTTTCAGCTCAGAGGAACACCGAACAGGATTCTACGATATGAAATAGTGAAAGGTAGGGGCGCGCAACCAGTTAGAATTTCGAAAAAAAAAAAAAATGCAAATAAGAATAAAGAAGACTTAAAGAAAATTGTAGAAAATTAGATTGCCTATGTTTAGTTTTAATTCCATCAACTAACACTAGGAGGCGTGTTTACCGCTGGAATTATAACTATAGGGGGGCTGTGATGAATCGCAGTGGATACGAAAATATAGTAGCTTCCACCTTACGAATGAATAAATAATAATTCAGAATTATAACGAAATCAACACACTAGCGACATCTAGCTGATTAAGTTTGATTGGGCCATGGAGACTGCAGAGGTCTATAATTATTAAATTAATGTCAAGTTTTGATAAATAGAACACAGAGGGATCCAATTATAAACACTTAAGATTGATCTACCAATCAGAGAAGGGGGAGGTTACCTTTTTTCAAGACAAAGAGATGGACTTTGGACTAGACCATTAGTCTGAGATTTATGGGGTAAAAATCATCATCAACCCGAGAGATCAATACGCTTTAAGATAAACACAATCCCACGTTCGGTGCATTTGGTACAATGACCCTAATTTTAAAGGTAAATATTGAGTACAACAGAGGAATCGACAACCGCAGTTAACGAACAAATAAATCCATATTATGTTGAAAAAATGATGCAATAAAATAGCAAGGAAATATAATGAACGGAAGATTAAAGAAAAGACCTGGAAAACGTGGGAAAAGCTACTGTAGGGATACTCAATTGCATAACGAGAACGTGAAGAACAAAAGGAGGCCAGATTCAGAGGAAAACGTACGTTTGATATTTAAAAGAAAGAAAAACGATGGAAATTAGGAATGTCACTTTTAAATGAAGCAATACGGTCAGGGAAAACGATTTGAAAAGAAAATCTAATAAAAAAAAACGGACATTTAAACGGAAGTATTTATTGAACAATATAAGATTTCGACTTAATTTTGCGTTTCAGACGAGTTTAAATAGATATCGTTATATATTTGAAATAGGATGGTTATTCTAGTTATATTACGTTAGATTAATTCAAAGGAAGGGATCGTTTTACGTCATTTGCTATGAGAAAATACTATAGACGATAGAACAAATTGCTGAGGCAATTGATGTAAAAAAAGGTTGTCGAGCTCACACACGATTTTGTTGTTTAAACAATAATATTTCCGACATGGTTTTGGGTGATTATGATAGTCTTTATTGCTTTTGGGGCAATAAAAGTTAACATGGAACTTATGCAATATTTGGATAAGATAAAAGAGATTAAATTTAACGAGTTAATATTAATTTATTATTTACGACCAAGTACGTAGAAATCGAAAACATCAACATATGTCAGCGATGATACTTTATGGGGTTTTGGGATGAAACGAGACACAATTTCATACGTTTTTATACAAAGCAATTAACCGGACACATATCCCAGAGTCAAATTGGAATTTTCTTCTATGAAAATTATGAAAAAATAGCAGATTGAATATTTATGACTAGAAGGTGAAGTTTCTAAGAGAAGATAAGCAATGGAAATTATGCAAATGATGGTAAAGAATGAAGTAAAGACAGTTTAAAGACGATTCCGTAAGGAAAACTCATGAAAATTCAGAAGTATTGATGAAAACAGTAAATTTGGCTTGGAATATAACTAATCATATAGTTATGGACAATGACATAAGAATGAAGCAGAGAAATCATAAAAATAACGTCGTATATAAAATATAATTGAAGAAAATAAGAAAATTCAAGTCTACGACATAAGTAGAGACAATACAGCTTAAAATTGAATTGATTCATATAGGAAACATGAAAATGTGGGGAAATTTAGGGAAATGAAAATTGGAAAATGCGTAATGAAGATTTCGACATGAGTTTGTTCGTGTTCTGGTAACGATAAACCAAATTGAGAATTACATACAGTTTATTGAAGACGTACCTATTATATATTGAGAGAAAAAAGGACACGAAAATCATGATATTTTAGTTAAATTTGTAAGACCTGAAGACAAAGGAACGACGGGGCAAAATTTGACATAATGGTAGGTTCGACACTGGAACAATTTACGTAAGAGACGGAAGATTTCTAAAATCAAAGGGGCCGGACTTAACACGTTGATACGAATATAACAGAATTGATATATGAAATCTCGAGTTGTTAGAGTTTGAATTAGAAAATCAATGAACGCGTAATTAAGATGTTCTAATCCTGGAGGTACATATAAAACTGAGGACTTAGAAGAATCGAGAGGAGTTTTCGGTGTGAGTTGTCGGGAAGGAGTCGTCGGGGACCAATCGTCGGGTTAAAACGTGGAAGTTACGTGACGTAGCGTCTAAAACGGTTATTAGTTGAAAATTTCTTAAGTGTTGTGAAATTTTGAGACTTAGAAAAATTCGGAGTGGGAATTCTGGGACTTATAAAAATTACGGTCGTGATTAAATCTGTGGAGTGTTGAAAATTAAATAAAGTGTTTTATATAGTTTTACAATAAATTCAACTTGTCATTAAAATAAAAAGTTTATATAGTGTAGCGAATTTAAAAAGAAACAACAGTGTTTAAAGAATTTTATAACAGCAGTGAATAATAATATATTTATTTATAAATTCAACTTGTCATTAAAATAAAAAGTTTATATAGTGTAGCGAATTTAAAGAAAATCAACAGTGTTTAAAGAATTTTATAACAGCAGTGAATAATAATATATTTATTTATAAATTCAACTTGTCATTAAAATAAAAGGTTTATATAGTGTAGCGAATTTAAAGAAAATCAACAGTGTTTAATGAATTTTATAACAGCAGTGAATAATAATATATTTATTTATAAATTCAACTTGTCATTAAAATAAAAGGTTTATATAGTGTAGCGAATTTAAAAAGAAACAACAGTGTTTAAAGAATTTTATAACAGCATTGAATAATAATATATCTATTTATAAATTCAACTTATCATTAAAATAAAAAGGGGTCCTTCGACAACTGGCAAGGTTGATTAAAACGTCGCGCATGTTGTGAGAATTACCCTGGTAATTAATTAATAGAATCTAGAATCAGTTTTTATACTTAAAAAAATTCAGTGGTAAAAATAGAGTCTACAATCAGTTTATACTTTGATAAAACAGGGAGTGAAGTGCCCGGATAGGGTTAATCGTGCAATTTAACGGAGTGTATGATCTTATAATAAATCTAAAATCAGTGTTTGCAATAATTTCCGATTCAATAAAATCTAATAATTAATTAATTAATTACAAATTCAATGCGGGAGGAGTTTAATATAGTGTGTTTGAATTGCTTTAAATTTGTACTATGAAGGTTAAAATAGAGTTATTTAGTCCGAGGTTATATAAAGAAAATTACAGTCTAATAAGTTTCATTAAATAAAAAAAATTTACGTTTAGGTCGAAAGTTGGAAATTTTATTACGAGATATTAATTATCGTTAGGTGACAACGCAATAATAATAATTGATCCGAAATCTGGAAAATACTTAACATAATTAGATAGGATCGTTCTTCTTCAATAATAACGGCAGATATTAAAGGAAAACGTGAGGATTTTTACATCAGAGATCTATTCAAAGGAGAAAGGAAGGAGATGAGTAGTTACACAGGTAGTATGGATGCTCTAATAAGTTTCTCGCCGATGATAGTAACCCGGTGGAGCTGAAATTAAGACATTAGAGCTTGGTGAGTCCTTACAATATTTAAGCTTTTACAGGTTCCTGTGGATATCCTGACACTGATGGACGTAACGCCAAGAAAGGGTAAATAAATAACTAACCAATTTATTAGCATTCGCATGTCACACCTCCCATACGGAATGAAATGTTGCTAAACAAATACTTAACACATAATTAGATAGAAACGCATCACTAAACCAATTTTGGTATCTTAGCGTATTTGTAAGATAAATACCTATTGTTTCTTTTCACTAGCACGATTAGGGTATGGTTATATGACCTTCGATAGTGTACAAAAATTTCGATTTGAGTTCAAGGCCATCCATTGACCCAGTCACCTAAATTCATTAACGAATAAACAAAACAAAACTTAACGTCAGGGACAAGTTTATCAATTATAGCTTGAGATGAAATCTGCGGTCAATATGTGAAGGCGACATTGACGTTAAATTCACTCAATTCTAAACGACTTGATTTTACTAGAGCGATCGCCAATAGGTAGCATTGATTCAGCATGCAAAAATTTCGCAAAGTAAAGTACTGCGACTAGCTTCAAACTCTAAGAGAGCACATCACAATTATTCAGGAGGTCATTGATTCAATGTCGACTTGATTTATCTCATTTTTAAATCTTCCTTATAGGAAGTAGGTATCCAAGAACCCATAAATACCCATTATCCTAAATACCTAACACACGAGGAGCTAGTGACCTCATTTAAACAACACTGGTGTTCAAATACTCATACAGTCCTGAATCCTAACTTGTCTTCGAACGTAAACTTCAAGGCTTCTGTATGTAGGTATGAGCCATCTGGAAATGTAAGTGTCAACCTTTCTCGAACGGACGGCTTTGATCTTGTGGCGGTATTGTCGAGGTGGGCATGCGGGGAAGAGGAAGGACGTATGCGGACAGTACGCTGACGCGGCATTAAAGCCACAGGTTATTTGCATACCGTGA
The DNA here is from genome assembly GCA_917563855.2 of Limnephilus lunatus. Classification (NCBI taxonomy): domain Eukaryota; kingdom Metazoa; phylum Arthropoda; class Insecta; order Trichoptera; family Limnephilidae; genus Limnephilus; species Limnephilus lunatus. Next base: position 5,469,709 of record OU830593.1, on the reverse strand, counting down.
GTCTTGTCGAACCTGAAAGCAAACATAAGGTTCACGAGGTGAGTTTTATGTCAGCTAGTCAGAGGTGGAATGTAACGCTGGGTCGGTTACGTGGGAGGAAGGATCTGCCCGTCACAAGCTTACGCCACATTTAACGGATAGAGGCATGATAAGGGAAGACATGAAATACCCCTTCTAGACTCAGTAGAGTTAAATTCAATCCGGCGGAGATGGAAGTCGGAGTGAGGCAGAAAAACGGCATGAAGACTTGGTATTCCCCCATCTGGCGTGAAGAGTCCCTTTCGTAACAAGAGACGCTCGTCGAAGAGAGTAAAACTCGGACTTAAGGATAAGCTTAGCAAACGTACTTGGGAGAATCCGGTTTGAAATTGTTGTTCATCGGTTTTCACTTGGTTAGCGGAGGTGCCGACTTTTTAAGCAAACATATTATCCCCTCCCCATATTCCTCCATTCCTGCTCTTTCAACAATTTTGCGAATACTAACCAATAGCACTAACTATGACTACAAACACATTATGTTAGGAGAAGTTGCAGACAAGGACTTCAATTGAGAAAACTGGACCTTCAAGTTCGATCATCCTAAGGTAAGGTTTGCTTTCTTGAAATGTTTAATTTATTAACTGTTGTTTATGTTATCGATGTATCAGCGGTGATAGGAAGAATTAAATAAACACACTAAATTCCTATGGAAATCAAATAGACACAAGGTTTAGGGCGGGGGTAGTTTATCAAACTCGGTTAAATATTCTAAAATAATAATAAATAAATTGATCGGAAAATTCTCACCCTTTCTCTAAAAGAATCTATGGGTTACCACACGTAATACATTATCTTCTCTACATATGTGTGCATATTAAGTATGCAAACAGATGTAAAATCTAAAACAAAAAATTTACACAACGCAGATTATAGAAATAATGTGAACAAAAATCTTAAATCTTGATTACTGTGAGAAAATCGCAGGGATTTAAGAAGATAGGGTAGGTTTAGCTAGATTATAAGGTATAGGGGTTTAGAAATCACGAGCCTGAGGTAGAAATAAACCGAAAGGAGGGTTGAGTCAGGCCATCATACCTAGTGGTGTGATCAGTAGGACATAAGGGTAGAATTATGAGCGTGGCTACGAGACAGGAGCTACGAGATTTAAACTACGAGGTAGAAGCTTAGAAAAGTAAATCAGCTAGGTAGGGTTCATCACAATTGGAGTCAAAAGCCAAGAGAGGCACCCCATTACACTGTTTAATGCCGTCACGGTAACTTAACCGTGAATCGTCACGTTAATAATAAAAGTTTCTATTGTCATCTAATTTGCGCCATTTTGTTTTTTTTTTGACAGTTGAAAGGTCCCTGTTAAATATAATAATAAGTCCGTTTCACCTTATGAACAAATGGTGGTCAACAGAAGAGGATAACTATCATGTCGTTAATCTTGTCAGCTCAATATAATTTATTAAAGGCTGAACCGCACCTAGAATTGGAATAAAAGAAATATTTCGAATTAAAATAAGTGACGCCATTATTATTATTACTTTTTTAATGATAATGTTTCATTTGAATTTCTGTAAAACAACTGGTCCTAAGATAAGTTAGTTTGTACTTGATAAACGTTGTCAATTTATATGTTTTATTTTTTTAAAGCTTATAAATCGATTATAAGCTCTAAAACCTTAAATCCTCAGATGATAAAAATTATGGATTAAAGATTAAAATGAGAAATCCGACGATTGTACGTAATAAACGTTGTCAATTTATATGTTTTATATTTTTTTGAGTTTATAATTTAATTCTAAAGTTATAAGTTCTACAACCTTAAATTTGTGAAAAAAACTAGAAATCCGATGTAGGCAAGTTTTAATTTTTTTTGTTTAAATTTCTAATACGAAAATTAATTTTATCCTTATTAAATTTTTTATTTCGATCGATTAGATATACTATATCAGGCAGTGTAAGAGAAATGTGGTAGAACCAAAACACAATATCGGTTTCCATTAAAATCTACGTGGAAAGCATTTCTAGTACGAATTGTTTATTAGTGGTACAAATCTTTTCACTATATATAACTTATTCTTAAAAAAATGGTTACCAATAATTAGGTATTTCGCCCAGATATATTTCTAAGCTCAAAACTCAACTTCCCACGTAAAAGCTGTGCTTTTTTTGTGAGGTCAGACTTCAACAATTTGACCCTTTGGAATAACAAGGTTCCATATGTTGCGGTAACGTCATGTGATAATGGGATATGCAATGGAGTAAATTACTTTAGAGTTCATTACCACCAGAGAGTTCACCGCAACAGATGGAACCTTGTTATTACAAATGGTCGAATTCGCAAACGCATTTATCTTGTGGTTAGACACTTTTGGTGACCTCAATATTAATAATATTATTTAGCTATCAAGGGAACAATATTGTATCCTCTTAACAATTCTCTATACTGTCCAATATTACAAAAGCCACATCACACGGTAATACTGCAATATTTCACCGTGTAGTCTGGTGTTTTGTGGCAGACCTGGTGCAAATTTCCCGCTTTATTTGTCAACAACTTAATCCGCCCCTGATCCCTGGTGGCCAACTTAAATGGCGGCCATTTTCGTGGCCCGCGGCAATTTGTGCGCCACCACTCGATACCGCCTCTGTGTATTGTTCTATTAATAATTGGGAAAAGCCATTAACGGCCATTGTCAGGGGCGTGTCAATATTTTAACGCGGGACACATGTAGAGCGGGGACCTACCGCGTGCTTGCGGTTATTGGTATCAGGGTTGCCAAGTGTGCAAAAGTATTGAAGTGAAAACTTCTTCAAAACGAAAAGGCGACGCAAAAAAGAGACAAACACATACATCTATAGGATTTAGCTTGCGAAATAATGAGATAGTATAATCGGTCTCCTCTTTGTGTGGTACTTCGTAGCCTCCCCACTCTTGACTACTTAAATTTAAACTAGCGATACTAAAAAGAGACAAAACCATACGTCTAAGAGATCTAGCTTACCAGAGAATGAGATAGAATAATCGGTATCCTGTTTAAGCGTGCTTCGTAGCTTTCCGGCCTCCTATTTCTACGATTCCTTCGTAGAATAAAATGTTAAATAATTTTTAAACTTGGTAACAATATTGTAATAAATAAACCCTACAATTATTCTATTCCCGATACTCTGCATTCGTTTCATTCTCTCGAAGTTAAGTTTTCTGAAAATTTCACTTCTACCGCGTGTGAACCGCACACTTTTGTTAATGAAAATTATTTAGCACCGTTTTGATTTGAAACTCGACTAAACGAAATAGCGACACTAAAAAGATTTAGCCTGCGACGTAATGAGATCGAATAATCGGTATTCTCTTCATGCGGTGCTTCGAAGTCTCTCCACTCTTCTCCACTTTAGTTTTCTGAAGGTTTCACTTTCACCGTGTGTGAATTTCAGCTTGTATTTTTTTTAAACTTTACAGTAATACGACCACAGGTTTATTCTTCCTGTTGTTTTTATTTTGGCGATATCTTCCATCGAATGTTGTCTATCTGCAGGGCAATCTTAAATCTGCAGTCTTCAGTCCGGAATGACTCTGTGAAACTGTGCTCTTAGGTAATTAGGTTCTAAAATACATTTAACGTGGTGTGTTACTTTAAAGTATGTGAATATGTACGTAGTTTCATTTTATCTCAACAGATATCGTCAATTTAGGTAGTTTATATATAGTTTTATTATATATAGTTTATATATAGCTGAGAAGCTGAGGTTAGTAAAGTTAAACTATATGAGAGAGGCAACTGTAGCCCGTTCAGGTCCAATACCCGAACGGTTACGAAGATTGCTGATGATATCCGATCGACAGGAGAGACACCTTTAGTGACCATTCCTCCTGCCGCAGATCTACTCGGAACACTCGTTAGAACGGACGTTAAGTCCAGTTAAATATTTATTGTAAATACGACCATAAACAAGACTCGTAACCTGATGTTTCATCAGAGAGAAAACAACAGTACATCAGTATAAGTACAGTATAATAAAGGTGGAGAGCCCCAATTAATCCCAACAGTCTCCAATTGGGTATTTTGTGGGGCTGAATATGTGATCTGATTAGCCAGGAAAGTGGGGACGTCCCTAGACAGTCAGATCTGATAACCAAACACGGCTTAAGGCATTTACAATTCGTGCGGCATTTTATTGGATAACCAAAATCTGTGGCGTCGGTTACTCCACGTGGTTCGTTACGTTTGGTGACTAGAAGGGGTGCTATGTTCAAAAGGAAAAGTTTTTCTAGGTCTTGGCGGGCCAGATGTGGAGATTCTGCTTAAGGGGGACCTTTTGACCCTTTCAGCAGGACTCTCCCGACCAATCACCTTGCACTACAGTGTGAAGGATGGATTCATACGTCCGTCACTCCTGGATACACTGATCCCCACCCACCCCTTATAGAACTTTTCCTTCTCAGAATTTCCTCTCTTTCTTTTAATTAAACAGCAACCCCAAAAATGACGTAGGTTCTAAGTGGAGTTAAGGTAAAACAGCAATGTTTCAATTCTGAATGGTGGTCTTTCGCCAGTATCTGAGAGTATCTTCCACTCTGAGACGTGCCGTCAATGTGCTCTATTTATTAATTTAATGCATTCATTGAGAAACATCATAAATTATCAATATGAGCCCTAAATTTACACCTAGAATTGAACCTGCTACCGTCGGATTGCTCATCCAAGCAGTCGAAAAAATGGTTAAGTCTGGATTAGGGACCTTGACGAGGGCTAAGGACACCATTTTTTACATTATTTTGTAGAATGTTATTAAGGATTCTGAGGAATAAACGTAACACCTCAAGAAGGACGAGGAAATTAAATGAAACATCACTTTTCAAACTAAGAGTCAATCCACTTAGTAAATAAATGAATTCATAAGACACTATTTTAATATCCACAACGTCAATTATGTCCTCTGCGTGCGAACTGTGCCTTAATTTCTATAAATAAACAATAACAGTGTTAATCTCTAGTGACCCTCCAGGCAAGTATGGTCTTGTATATATTTTCTGCCTGTATAGTACATTTTTACAGCAGCATTGCGTTCATTGGTCAAATCATTGCGCGTATAGTTTTGTATCGGTGATCGATGAACCGGGGGATGCAATTTTTAGCCATTTTTTTTTTTTTTTTACATTAACTCCACACAGGAGGCCCTGAGGAAAATAATTTCCCTCAGGGCTTATGTCATCTTTGAGGATGTTGTATGGAGGGTTTTTTTGAGGAAAGGAAGGAGTGAACATGGGTCTTGAAGAGACCCATGTTGTAGGAGGGAGGAAACACAGAGGCTGGTAAATCGTTCCACATCCGAGCTGTTGAACTCAAGAACGAGCCGTAAAAACGACCCGTTCTCATGTGACTAATGTCAACCGTGTACAAATGTTGGGCGCGTGTTTGGCGTAAATAAGTGTAAATAATAATAAAGCCATAAATTGTTGTAGTGGTTTGTCTAGTTTGTAGTTAGAAATAAGATTGGATAAACGTATTATAAATTTGTACGGCGCCCTTGAGGTGATTTTTCACAAAAACGGCGCTATACAAAGTCATCCAAATATTATTATTAACGTCTTAGTTGCACGAAAGGATAAATAGTGAAAGTGCTATAGGACCTATAGGTGCTCCTATTTAGTGATTTAATGCTTTCCTGCATCGATATTATGACGCCATTTAATCTCGCGTAGGTAGCTGGTGGTTGGCACAGAGTGTTCAGGTGTCGACAAACCACTTTGCACGTGGCGGCATTCAATTAGAAACATTTCAGTGTGGAGCCGCGCCAACTTGCGGGATTAATAAATCAACATCACTACTGCTCCTTACCTCCATACCTCCTTCCTACCTCCTTACCTCTTTCACGCTCTGCGCTCCGGATCCTTTGTGATGCCATTTCAACCGCTGGAAAATGCAACGGAGGTCTTTGCACTTCTCTTTAAATGAAAATCACAACGTTTTCAGCTCTACACGGTTAATTTTGCAGGTGGAAAGAATACATATTTAGTTAGAGCGCGTCAGGTGGGAATACTGTCCTTGTTTTACCGGTATTACAATGAACGATGCTCCGAGGAACTAGCGTCCTTGATCCCCTCGGCACCGGTGCATAGTCGGGAAACACGTTAAACACGCGCCCAACATATTTACATGGTTGACATTAGTCAAATGAGAAGGGGTCGTTTCTACGACTCGTTCTTGCGTTTAACAGCTCGGCTTCACGACCCATATTCACTCACTCTTTCCTTTCCTCAAAAGGGCCCACCACACAGCATCTTCAAAGATGACATAGGTCCTAAGGGAAATTATTTTCCTCTGTGGAGTTCTTGAAATTTTTTTATTTTTTTTACATAGTTCGATTTGGGAAGCGAGTGCGCTCTGATTTTATTGGATACTATTTATTGAGAACCATTTATTGGATAACCAATACCCCTGCCATGCCGGGTTCACGGGGTTAAGTTTTTAAGGTCTGCCCTCCTACTGCGTAGCGAGCCGGATCGGAAGAGACTGGCTTAGGGAGACCATAGGACTTCTCCAGCTGGACTCTCTCGACCCACCGCATTGCGCTGTAGTGGGATTGATACGCAGATGGATTTATACACTTAACGCTCCTGGACACTCCCAGAACTTCCTTTCCTTCTTATCCCTGAAAATACTCTCCACACAGGATCATCTAAGACCTAAGACGACAAAGGCCCTGTGTGGCCAATCTAAAAAAGATGCAGGAGACCCTGAGAAGAATAATTTCCCTCAGTGAGTGTCATCTTTGAGGATGTTGTATTTAGGGTATTTTAAGGAAATGAGGGAGATGAGGCTCTAAGAAGAAAAAATGGCATAAAGGGTGAGATGAAATTTTGGGGTCAATATGTCCACATGTAACAGTTGTATACATCTATCCCTCCAAACTGTGGTGTAAGGCGATGGGTCAAGAGAGTCTGACTGGAGGGGTGAAATTGACTCCCTCACCCGGCCTTTCCCGATCCGGTCCTTGGCGCAGTTGGTGGACAGACGCATTCACGATCAAGACCCGAAAAAACCTCAACCCCTGAACCTATGCACCCTTTCTAACTCCGGCAGAGGTGATGCTTATAAAAATGTAACAATAACCGCCTCCCAAAATCAAAAGTTTCTTACAATAGAATTAAATACGCATTATTTTTTTTTTAAGTCAAACTTCTTTAAGCACACTTGACTTCGGGAGTAAGCTGGTGAATGCGTGACGAGAGCGTTACGAAATGTGTGATTGGGCGAGGCGAACGTAAGTTGAGAGGGAGATATATGTAAGTTAGTGAAGATAGAAAGAGAGAGAGAGAGTTACGTTTCGTATTTACTCTAGGGGCAAGAGAGAGAGGTGCGAGCACACATTTTCTTTCTCGCTTTTTCTCATAGCCAGTTACGTTTCGTATATCTAAGACACAGTGCAGGCCTATTGCCTGTATCACACTGTAGGAGCAAGAGAGAGTTCTCTCGTTTTTTATAAGTTAGTGATGTTTAACTTCAGTCGTGTGGTCTAAAGCATAATAGTTTTCTTTATTGTTATTTGGCTCTCAACGTCATTACATAGTATAAAATGAAGTCGCTCCCGCTGTCTGTACGCTTAGATCTGTTAAACTACACAACGGATTTTCATACATTTTTCACCAGTAGATAGAGTGATTTAAGAGGAAGGTTTATATGTATAAAATGTGCTTATTTTAGTAGAGAAAAGCCGAGAAATTCAAATATTAAATTCAGGCAGCGGGCAGCGGGCAGCTGGCAAGCGGGTGGTGTGGATTTTATAAAGGTTGGGTAATGGCGTTGTGTTTCGTTAGCCACAGCAACGTGTGGCTGGTCTGTTAGTATATTATATTCTCTTTACGTAATTTTTCCTCTTCCCCTTTCTTTAGCATTGGTATCTACTATGGTTCAACCGGCTTCAGATAGTTGCTACCTTTTTTCAGTAATCACGCAAAATATGATAAACATCGTAAAATAAACTTTAATTCGATGCAGACATAAATATCGTTAACGTTGTTTAACAGTGCTAAAATCTTTATAAAGATATGCACGTGTTTAAAATAGGTTAAAAGGATTGAAACTATTTCCAAACTATAAAGGTGCCCTTACGAAAAAAAGGGATCGATGCTTTCAATTCTCACAAACTAAATTACTCGGAATAGAATGTCCTTAGGGCCCTAGAGAGCTCGGAACCGTAGAGATATGTTAACAAAGCTATCCAAGTTGTTCGAAAAAGCAATTTCATAGGCTTTTGCGATACAAATATTTTTATATTAAAGCAAATCAGAATTGAATAATTTTTAAATGAATAAAAAATGGTCCAGAGATCAATAGGCATGTCAATGATAGCCAAATTATTATGGTAACTTAACCAATCTATTTTTTTTTCCAAATAACGTTAAAAATTTTATAGCAAACTGTACCAATTAATATTTCATTATATTCAGTATCCAGGCTTCTCATATATTATGGTAAAAAATAATTGTTTTTCGGTTTAATCCCTCAGGCGTGGTTGAAAACATCAATTTATATTTTGATTAGGACAACAACTTTCAAAATTAATTTGTTTTAATGAAATGAAAACAAATCTTTTTGTATACACGACTTATTTAATGAAAATTATCAACATTTTTCAAACACAATGTCGGGGTAAAATGAAAAAAATAATAATAGACACACAAGTATGCACAAATAAGTACCTTACTTTAGACAAAAACATTACAAAGAGTAGTGTTTAATTAGTTAAAAGTATAAAAGACCGGTCAGTAGCAGAGAGGGCATTGCGTTTCACATTTAACACTTTCACAAATTTATAAAATTTCTAATTTTTCTAATTGTAAACCCATTGTGTTTGCCTGTCTAATTTTTACCCTTAAACGGTGCTCCAGATTTTATATCCGGGTTAAATCTTTCCCAAATGAAAGACTAAACCCTTCCACACACTTTTCCACAAATGATTATCTAGTAAATTCACGCAATGTTAGTGCACTATATAAGTATAAAAATACAAAACAATACAAGAACAATACTTCAATCCACCAGAAACATAAGGAAAAATATTTCACCGACTCCAGATATTTTCATATCAGAGGGTTCGGCTCTGATGAAACCCTAACTGGTCCGATAAATCCTACTGATCCCTCAATATAAATATTTAAAAAATCTTTCGTAATCCTACATGTATTTAAAATGACTGACTTTTGCATTTTTATATATAACTAGCTGACCCGACGAACTTCGTACCGCCTCAGAATCAATAATTACTGTTGAATTAAAATCAGTTTTTTTATTACACAATGAAGCAATCATCAATGCTCAATTGTCCGTGTTTTGTTTTTGTCAGTATCAGAGATGGAGTTGTGAATGGATTTATATTTTTTTATGATTTTCTTACTTTTCCACTTACTTATGGGAATTTGGGAGGAGGGTATGGGTGCCGCCGCCCCGGAAACCATTTATTGGATAACCAACACCTCTGTCATACGTCACCATAGGACACCCCAAGTGGTTCGCTACGTTTGGTGATTTAGCAGGGGTGCCCGGGTTCATGGGGTAACCGGGTTTGTCCGGGTCTTGGCGGTGGATACTTCTGCCCACCTGCTGCTCTCGACCCATCGCCTTGCACCGCAGTTGGAGGGATGGATTCATACGTCCGTCCCTCCGGGACACACTGACTTCTGATTCCTACCCACCCCTCATACCTTATTCCTTCCCAGAATTTCCTATCCTTCCCTTTCATAAAACCTTCCACACAGCATCCCCTAGGATGACATAGGTTATGAGGAAAATAATTTTCTTAAAAATAAATTGCTTTTCATTGTCTTTATACGCGCGAGGGATTTTTATTGTAATTATTGTATATTTCCTTTGGATGGGTGCAGACATACGTTCAGCGTTTGTCTCATTTTCGGCTATTGATACTTAGTGTGTAAGAAAGAGGGGCAGCATTACACGATTAAGAACAAATGAAAAACCATTACCGCATTACATTTGACGTTTTTGAATATTTGGAATTCACGCACAGTTCAATATTATAGGTACTTAACACAAAATGCCCGCAGTTCTTTCAAATATGAGAATTCGTTCCATACAAAATGTATGGGGAAAAGAATTTTCTTAATAACTGTATTTTTACGTAATTTTTGTGATGTTTTAATAGTTATTATCCTATCCGGGGTGGAGACAAATCCAACAAATCAAATATCATCAAAATCGGCCCAGCCGTTCTCGAGTTATAAATAGTGTAACTAACCCGACTTTGTTTTATATATTAAGATTTCTTTGACAATTCTAATACGCCTAAATTTTGAATGAGAGATCTAGGTATAATGCCAGTAGCCGAAATAACAAATGGTAATATTTTTATAGTCTGAGAATACTTATTATAATTATTTATTTCAAATGAATTGTTTGCGTAATAATTATTATTACGCAAACACCTTAGATACTCCTTAATTCTCGTATTTGGCATGTTTTTAATTTTTAAATTCGAAGTATTTTATCATAAAAAAAATACAATTTTTCTCCAATTCTTAACATTGTCAAATGTGTCGATAAACATACCATCTTTTTATTGTATTTTATAATTTACGTGTTATTTATTAACTTCGTACAAACAAAGTTATTTGTTTTCATTTAATTATAATGACAACACAAAGTGAATTTGCGGTAATTGAAGAAGTTATTTCGTTTTATTCAGAATCCAAAAGAATCGATTAATCTGTAAGAATCTGAAAAATCTTTATCCCTAATGACCCCTGTTTCTCTTACATAACCTAGAAAGCCTTATTGCCTGATTTTCACCGATCTCTTTTAAGGATTTCGTACGAGCACAAATTTTGTTTCAAGAAAAGCTTCTCTCGTTACAGATTCTCTCTATCAGTTTTGTCACTGATAGTATCAGATCTGTGAAAATGACATTTGAAATGGAAATAAATTTATTCCATTTTCAAAAAGCGATTGAATAGTAATTGTCACATTTGGGTAGGAACGAGTAGAAACTACATTAAAAAAGCAAAATATACCTACTCTGGTAAGGAAATCTGTGAATTCACTAATCAATGCAACGCCGTAACGATTGGCAAAAAATAGTCGGTAACTTGGGCGAAGCCGGGTAACTATTTCTAAGAGACAAACACACACATCTAGCGACAAGCATCTAGAACAAATAGCGACACCAAAAAAAGACAATCACATACTTCTATAGGATTTAGCCTACGAGAGAATGAGATAGTATAATCTTCTCCTCTTTGTGCGGTGCTTCGTAACCTCCTCACTCTTGTCCGCTTTAGTTTTCTAAAAGTTTCACTTCTACCGCGTGTGAACTGCACATTTATATTTTTATTCTTTTATAATTTTTTTTTAATAAATTTATTAATTAAAATAGATAAACATAATTAATAACATAGCAATAATTCCTGTGACATATAGTTACATTAATTTTTATAATTATTATGTATCTAAATGTTAATTTAGTAAACTGAACAACAGTGAAAAATAAACACACTTTTTAAAAGTGAGACAGAGTCCTGAAAAGCGATGAAAGAATTGGATTAAACAGATTAAGTAGGTTACGTTACGTTAGGGATATAATTTAGGTTTTTCATCGCTCTTCTTCACTTTAATCACCATTCATTCATGGGGTGAGGTTTGTACCGGTCTTGGCGGCAGCTGCATGGCAGTCCGAATCGGGAGAAAATGATTGAGAGCGATTTTTGACTACTCCATCCGTACTCTCTCGGAACATCGCCTTGCACCGCAGTGGAATGGCTGGATTCATACGTCCGTCACTCCTGGACACACTGACCCCCAGATTCCTACCCACCCCTAATACCCTTCTTCCCAGAACTTCCTCTACGCCCTTTCCGAAAAATATCCTCCACACAGTATCCCCAAAGATGACAGAGGCCCTGAGGGGAATTATTTTCCTCAGGGCCTCCTACGTGGAGCTAATGTAAAAAAAGTCAAATATGTGTTGATTTGCATCGTGTTAAGTTTTCATGGAACAGTTAGTTAAAAGATTTACGTACCCCCATAAAAGCTATGTTTGTGTGAAAAGTTGGGACGTACTTGACTTACTTTAACCGATGATGAATGATAGGAGAAAAAAATGTAATAGAAATTTCATCTCCGGTGACTTTTTTCTAAGTTTTTTTTTTATCGTTTGAGCGCCAGTCACAAAAAGGGTTTTTACTCTGAAGTCTTTCTAATAAACATTATTGTTGGATGTTTTCTCCATTAGTTGCGCTTTTCAAAGCGGTCTCCAATACAAATGGAAGAGAGTTGAAATATCATTGAGAGAATGGTTCAATGCACTTTTCAAAGCGCCCGAGAAGTGATTGCTTGCCGTTTGTTATGAGATTTTTATGAGACCAAAGTGCAGAGAAAGTAGATATCTACTTACTAAGGAGCACTTTACCAAAGTCCTTGCGAACTTTTAGCTGAAAGAAATTTATGGTTTAACGATTGTACGAGACGTCGCGTCGTATGAATGTGAATGGAGCAAGGAGCGTGTGCCAAGGGCGAGTTGTTAGGCGAGCCGTCCTTTCTGTGGGGAAATGCCGTGATGGTTAGTCAGACAGCCTCTGTGATCGAGTGGTAAGGTTCTTGATTAGCAATCTGAAGATCGCGAGATCGAATCTCGACGTGCGCAAGTAAACTTTATTTGATCAAATTAATTTTTTGTTTTATATACATTTTTTTCTCTTTTTAAAAAGAAAGGCAAACATTTCCGGGTTACGAATGACCCAACAATGTTTGAAAATCTCCTACTACTACCACAGAAAGCCGAAAATGTTGCTTATGTTGTGATGGAGGACTTAGCCAGCCGAGGAATCGAACACACGACACCCGGGTGGGACCCAAGCGCTATGCCCACTCAACCACTGACCGGTTATTTCGTAAATAATTCAATAAAAATTATATTTAGCATATTTGAGGCACGACCAGAAGGAAGATACTCTCAGTATTGCCTTGGTGAGTCGAGAGTCTTACCCCTCGACCACGGAGGCTGTCATGGTCGGCGTGAACGCATATGAGAAACTACCTTTTAAAAATATGATTTTATGCCTAAAATTATCTGCGACAGTTTCCATTGATTACCTGTTTTATTTCTTGTAAAATTATTCACAAAATAAATAAAAACAACCTTTACGCCTCAAAACGTGACCTTTAGACTCCATTTGCCAAGCGATTTTTATTTCTGTTACCTATATTTGTTGCAGCGTACGGCACACTAATAATACATACATACATTTTGGCTTGTAGCTTCGTCTTAACCATTACACAACAAAACTTACGGATATTTCAATATTTTACATTGGATTTCGTAAATATATTTCTATAAATAGTGAAAATTAATCATAATATAAGCTTATCAGATTTGATATGTTTTTTAAGAGAAAACCTTTTGCGATCCCCTTTTTCGAAATCCAATTCTAGTTTTCAAATTTTGGAAGAGTTTTTCCTGTCTAATACCAAATGGAAGTTAGTTATTTATATAAACGACTTTGAATAAAAAAGGTTCTTTGGCAAAATGTGGTTGGGCCTAAAGTAGTCGGAAATAGTTTTCTATATTTGGATCGGATGTTTTGTGAATTCAGAGTTTTATTTCTACATTTACTATACATTTTTTTTTTCATTTTCGTTAAATGGAATGTACTCTTGAATTGGTATACTTTCTTACTGGAATAAATAACTTTATTATTATTTATGTTGATTATTATTATTATTATGGTGAGACGATAAATGATTTTCGTATATTGTCTAATAGTCTATTTACGTCTACAAGTCATAAGCTTCTATAATTTTCTACAAATTTAATTTAATGTTTTATTTGTCTAAAATACATGTTGCACAATGAAGACATTTACATAGAGTTGATACATTAAAGCACCATACTAGGCGGCTGCTTGTTTCATGGTGACCAATGAAGGATAGTTGCCTACTTTGAATGAAGTCTAGTATAAAGATATGGTACTAGAATGTAATGAAAATTTGTAAGATTTTAATAAAAAGTAGAAAATAGAAAGGAGAAAAATAATTGTGTGAGGATAAGATTATAAAAATGTACCTACATAAATGTGCATACGTACATTTATATACAAGTGCAAATATCATACACACACAATATTTTTTTCTTCGTATATTTCTTAAGTCGATAATCTCTTAACTTTTAAAGATTTAAATATGTCATTTTTTCCATTTTCTTTTCTATTTCGATCTGCGTCATCGAAATATTTCTAGGAAAATAAGTGTGCAAAAATACTAAAAATGTCTTTTACGATGTGCATTTTTAGTATTTTTTTTTATAATTAAGAAAATATTAAATAGCGTTATAGAAATTTACAAAAAATACGAAGTATTCTGAAAGGTCTTTTCAATGTTATTTTATAATAAACTAACTAACTAACTAACCATCACGCCGTTTCGCCGCAGGGGTAGGCAGAGAGGACGGACCGCCAAACAACTCGGTCTTGGCACACACTCCTTGCCTCGTTAACATTCATACATCGTCTCATACATGCTCTTCTATTATTCTGACTCTTGACATGGCCCGACTCAAGTATCTGATTCACTTGGTCGTGCCATGTCTTTCTCGGGCGTCCCCGACTTCTTCTACCATTCTCCTTACACTCCTTTCCTCGTTCATTCTCTCTACATGCCCGAACCATCGGAGCGTTCCTTTCTTGATCTTACTCATCAGCCTTGCATTCTTTGCGGATCTCCGCGTTTCTCACACGATCATACATGGTTTTACCATACATACGCCTCAGGGATCTCATTTCTACAGCATTCAGTCTACTTTCATCCTTCCTCTGCCTGTTCCATGCCTCACTGCCATACATCAGGGTAGGTACCAGTACTCCATTATGGACGGCTAGTTTCGCGTCTTTGGACAGTTTTTTGTTGGTACCAACGGCGTTCAGTCGTCCAATAATAGAGTTACCTGCATTCACCCTTCTTTCAATATCTCTTTCAGCCTTCCCATCTCTCGTATATATTATTTTATAATACTAATTCATAATTGAATCCTGAACAATTAACATTTAGTACTTCAAAGCATTTCAAATTTTCGTGATGGATATGTATTTATTATCATGTATATCATTTCAATGAATGATCAAAAATAACTTTTTTTTTGTTAATATTTTCAGTATTATTTTCCATTTGGTATTTATAAGCTAAAAATTTCCCTTTACATTTCATTGATGTATCTTCTATTCATTAAAGTAATGTACGTTTCTTTATCTTATATCTAAGGTACAGAATCGGAAACAAAAGGTCTTTGAATCCAAAGAAATGATAATTGAAACCGTTCCGGATTATTTCAGCCGTGAAAAATGAAGTGCCGACAGTGCCATCTACCGGCAGAATAGTCAGCAGTTTAACTGCGAACTTGGCACATAGATGGCGATAGTGGGGATAGTGCATTACTATGTACTAGAAACCGAAGAAAATAGAATCCACTGAATCTACTAATCTTCCTTTGTCTATTTGAAAAAAATATATATTCTAGTATATGTGATTGCAATAACGGCTGGGAACCATTGTTGTACTGTGAACATTGAAACCCTAATTGTTTTGAAGGTCTTATTCAGAAACAATAATGACACGTTTGCCCAAATAAATATATTAGTACCGAATATCGAACTGTTATAAAAATGTGGTTTAGGGGTAAATTTTAAATAATTTGTAATCTGTTCGTTCATATGTCGATCGTCTATTGGCTTTTTTTTATGTGAATACCTCACAAGAGTCCCAGATGCTTCTGTCTGGAGCCAGTGAGACTATGGTATCCCCAATTGGGGTATTTGTGAGGCTGAAGGTAATGGGGAGGGGAAGGAGATGGGGAAGAGAAAGGTAGGGAAGTACCTGGCTATTCAGATCTGGTCACCAAATACGGCTAAAGCAGTTTCAAGCGACGATTCAATTTTGAATGGTGGTCTTACACCAGAGCTATACTGAGAGTATCTTCCACTCTGGAACGTGCCGAAAATATACTATGGTATATTTTAAATGAATTAATTGTGAAATAACACAAAATTATTCAAATAAATTATATTTGCCTACTTCTAGTTGATTAATCAGAAATTTCCAAAATCATAATTTAAGGAGCATGCAGTTATATGTAAAAGTATACCCTATATCTGGTACAATACTCAGATTACGCATAAATAGCCGCAAATCAATTATAATACAGAAAAACTTGTGGCGAATTAAATTAAATATTGAGGTTTTCTGGGTCACCATATAATCTATTTTAATAAGTCAGGTACGCCTCATACGTCACACGTCACACGTCACACGTCACACGTCACACGTCACACGTCACACGTCACACGTCACACGTCACACGTCACACGTCACACGTCACACGTCACACGTCACACGTCACACGTCACACGTCACACGTCACACGTCACACGTCACACGTCACACGTCACACGTCACACGTCACACGTCACACGTCACACGTCACACGTCACACGTCACACGTCACACGTCACACGTCACACGTCACACGTCACACGTCACACGTCACACGTCATACGTCATACGTCATACGTCATACGTCATACGTCATACGTCATACGTCATACGACATACGTATGTCTGGTAATTTTGTATAAGCGTGAAAACAAGCTCATGGGTCCAAGTTATTAAACAACAGCGCGTAGCGTTTCCACTCTGAATGATAATGACTCACCAATGTGGTACACCGGGTACTGTCCTCTCTGCAGAGTCAATTTGAGAGACGGGTGTTGGTACCACCGCCGCCCGGGAACCATTTATTGGATAATCAGTACCCCTGCCATACTGTCACGACACCCTAAGTGATTCGGTACATTTTGTGACTTAGCAAGGGTAAAAGAGTTAATGGGATGAGGTTTTTCTAGGTCTTGGCGGCGGAAACGTTTTGACCACCTACTGCGTGGCAGACCGGATCGGGAGAGACTGGTCGAGGGAGATCTAACCTAGATCTATCCAGCCAGACTTTTTCGACCTATCGCCTTGCACCGCAGTGCAGGCAGGGTTGGTTTCATACGTCCGTCACTCCTGGACACATTGACCCCTAGATTCCTACCTACCCCTCATATATTTTCCTTCCCATAACTTCCTCTCCTTCATTTCCCTAAAAAGACCCTCCACATAACATCTGCAAATATGAAAGGAAAATAATGCCCTCAGAGCCTCCTGTATAGGGCTAATGCAAAAAAAGATTTAAGTTTAAATACTGCTGTAAAAATTAAAATTAACAAGGTGTTCAAGAAAGATATGGCACGATCAAGTCAATCGAAAGCTCGATACGGGTCAAGAAATGGGATTAAAACACTTAGTTAATAATTATTAATTTATCAATAATAATTTGATCGTGATTTCCATATACGAGTACATAAAAATCAAAATATTTTTTTTCTGTCTATGTATGTTATGCGTTGCTAAACCATTCATCCGTTTGCGATTCAACTCTTGGGATTTAATGTGCGCATGCCCGCGATGGTTTTTATATACAATGGTGAGTTCTCTTACAATGAAATTATGCGTTGCTAAGCGTTCATCCGATTACGATGAAACTTTGGGGATTTGATGTATGCATGCAATGATTTTTATATACAATAGTAAGTTCCAGCATCGTGAAATTATGCGTTGCTATCCGTACAACAGATTGCGGTGAAACTTTGGGATTTGATGTGTGCATGCAATGATTTTTATATACAATAGTGAGTTCCGGCATCGTAAAATTATGCGTTGCTATCCGTACAACCGATTGCGATGAAACTTTGGGGATTTGATGTGTGCATGCCCGCGAAGGTTTTTATATATAATATACTGGTGAGCTTTGACATTATGAAATTTTGTATAAAAAAATTGCAATAAGTGGCACGCGAGCTGTTTGAAAACTGAATGTACCGGGACTGGATGTATGGAATGCGGGAGGGGAGGGGAACTCGGGAGGGGAGTAAGAAGAGGGAAGGTGGAGAAGGCGGAGTGGGAACGCGAGAGGGGAAGGGGGCGCGGGAGAGAAAGGGGAGGCGGAAGGGGAACGGGAAGAATGGGAAAGGACACGCAGGAAGAAACAATTTCTTTATTTAGTAGCAAAGCAACGCATGCTGGGAACTCGCTAGTAAATAATAAAAAAAGTCGTATATCAATCCTCAATAAAATTCGAAGGTTAGGTTTTTTGTAACTTTTCTGTATTTATTATAATGTCCCAACTGTCAACTTAAGGGCGTATAATTATTTTGATAAATTGTATTTTGTTCTCTTATTCCTTTGTTCTTTATTCTGTTTCCATTCTTTGTGTATTTATTGTAAGGACCATTTCTTATAAAACTTTTGTAATAAGGTTGTAAAGAGCCTACAAATTAACTTCGGTGTTTTCTTGGCTTGGGTTTATAGCATTTAATATCTTTAACTTTTTAGACATTTATTATTTATTCTGACCCCCTTTTTGCTAATGAAATAACCCAACTTATTAATATTACTATGTATTTCTAGACACCACGTTAAATTTGAGAGAAACAGATAAATATCACACCAAATTATGGCCAGTGTCCATGATTGTCAGTTTGACTACACAATAATAAACATAAACTATTATTAATAGAGCATTTTTTAATATTTCTATCTATCTATATATCTATCTTCTGTCTATCTATCTACTTTATATAAATAAAAATGAATCACCGAAATGTATGTACGCGCATAACTTCCGAACGACTGCACCAAATTGGATATTTTTTTTGTTTTCGTTATTGTCAGGTCAAGGTTTGTATAAAACTACCGGTGTTCTTTGGCATTATGAAATTTGTATAAAAAATGCAATAGGTGGCACGCGAACTGTTTGAAAACTGAATAAACCGGTAGTGAATGAATGGAATGCGGGAGGCGGGAAAGGGGAGGGGAGAAGGGAACACGGGAGGGGGGTTCAAGGGGAAAGGGGGAGTGGAGTGGGGAGAGGGAAGGTGGAGGAGGCGGAGTGGGAACGCCAGAGGGGAAAGGGAACGCGGTAGAAGAAGTGGAGGCGAAGGGGAACGGGAAGAATGAGAAAGGACATGCAAAGAGAAATAATTTCTTTATTAAGTGACATAGCAACGCATGCCGGGTACCAGGTAGTTTATAATAAACAAACTTATTTCCACTTTAATTTATTCGACCATAACTGGTTTCAGCGGGTTAAAGCCATCTTCAGACCAGTACAAATTATTCTTAACCTACGGTTTATATATATAACATATGGGAGAGCGGGGTAAAATCCGTAAGTAAATCTTGGCTCCTAGATATAGGCAAATTACTTAACACTCCATTTCACAGTTCATACTTGCGATGATTATAATTGTAATGAAGACACAAAGACACCATTATAATCGCCTTTTTTTGGACTCAGTTAATATTACGGTATACACCTAACTAAAAAAAGTAAAAAAAAATTGTTAATGAGATAGTGACGTTTTTTTGAACAAGGTCTATAATTCCTCATTAGAAATATATTTTTTAACATAAAATATATAACTAACAAACCATCACGCCGTTTCCCTGCAAGGATAGGCAGAAATAACGGACCGCCAAACAACAACTCGGTCTTGGCATACACTCCTTGCCTCATTCACATTCATATGTCCTCTCGTACGTACTTTTATGTTATTCTGATTCTGATATAGCCCGACTCCAGTATCCGATTCACTTGATCGTGCCGTGACTTCCTCGGGCATCCGCGACTTCTCTTGCCTTTAACATTTGATTCATATATTCTCTTATCATCCTTTTATTGTTCATTGAACAAAAAAGAGCGTCCTTTCTTAATTTTACACAATATTAACCTCGCATTTTTTGCGGATCTCCACACTTCTCACACGACCATACTTGGTTTCACTTCTATAGCATTCAGTATGCTAGTTCCACGCCTTATTGCCATACATCAGGGCAGGTACCAGCACCCCACTTTAGACTGCTAGCTTCGCTTATTTGGAGAGTTTGTTGTCAGCGCTAAGCCCGTTCTGTCCTCCATTAAGATGACCATATTCCCCTTAAATATATTCAGAATCTTAATGACGTAAATAAAGAAGATTATATACAAATTGCGACTCGCGAGCCATGTATTGGACGGACCTACTGTCGAATTTGCCCTATCAAATAAAAGAAGAAGAAGACAAATAATGTGAAGAAAGCGTGTAAACAAATATACACCCGCGGCACGGCGTATTGGACGAACGTATGGTCGAATTCACCCGAGCAGGCCTGGAGATTAGACCTTTCCGCCGTATTCATTTTAATTCATTCTGAAAAACGTGTTACAAATATTCCAAATGTGTCTCCATGTCTTACCCCGAAGTTATTAATTTATCGTCTAGAAAAATAAAATCTGGTGCTTACCGCTAACTTCATAGTTAAAAAACGGGTTATAAAGTTTTAAAATCGTTGTAAGTAAAATATATTAATGGTAAGGTATTGTTTTTATCAATCTTAAATACAAAGAACTTTCATCCTCAGTGTTCTGTTTGAATTAAAAAGTTATTATAGTTACGAGTTTGACGGAAATGATTAAAATGTGAGTTTTGAGTAGACAAATATTATAAGAGTTATAAGGACTCAGCCATCTGGAGCATATGCTCTGGAGCCAGGATCTGTGTCAGCTTGCCCTGTCTGAATTCTCAGCTCAGCTGTGCTCATCATAGATCGGTGTTTCTAAAATTGTTTTTTTTTCGCAGTTAATGGTCATTGAAGGAATGAAATTTAAAAAAAATCATTAGTTGGAGATATTCTATAGATTATTCATAAATATTTATTTATTTATTATTATTAACGCCGATTAAAGCGGCTTTTACAAAAATATTACAATTATTTTACATATGAATACAGAATATACATAGATAAAAAAAACATAAAAATATTAAAAAAATATAAATATAAAATAAATAAAAAAGAACAATATAAATTGCAGTATCAACATAAAAACAACAACGAGTAGGTTATTATAAATACAATACAACATATTATAAATCCCAGACAATATGTATTAAGAAATTAATACTTTAAAACTGTATTTGATTATAATCAAGTATGTGTAGGTAATCACAGGTTATGTTTCAACGAAATTTTTCGGGTATCCCGATGTAGTCGTAACTACAAAGAGGACGTACCATGTACGAACAATTTTAAATATACTGAGAACATTTAACAGATTATAATTAATTATTGTGCTTGGTAAAAATTGCAAAAATGGTACTTACTTCGGCTGTCTCCGGATTCCGTGAGTGGTTTCTTTGGCATTGTTGGTTGCACATGTAGTAAAGGTGGAGAGATTATTATTGAACTGAATCATCACTGTATGTACAAGGCAATGATTATTATTTGCGTAAAGTCGGGTCACCATTATAAGGAATGTGGTATTTATGTGTCCGCCCAGCCATACTTACCATTGATGGCGGATCAGTCCCTTATTTTGGCTCAATATTTAGGTTATAAATAAGAAGAGTTATGTGTACTAGATTGATGTTATATTTTACAACTGTACATTGTTTTAAATACACGCCGATTAGTTTACTAAATTTAACAAAGTGTAAATACTAAAAAAATAATTTAATGAACCAACAATGTCAAAGTCACTCACTGGAATGATTTCGGCGAACACGAAATATAATAGCTGAGTTAGCGTTGGGCCCTTTGGTGTTGCTAGTTGTCATTCGAATTATTATCGGAATTTATGGCTGTACAACGTGGAGTGCCTACAGATTTGTGTACCGCCTTAATGGATTACCTGCATTTACCCTTCTTTAAATACCTCTATCAGCCTTCCCATCTTTCGTAAACATATTTCCTACACAAAAAAACTCATTCGCCTGCTCCAATCATCCGTCATTCTTAATTATATTGCACATAGGTGTTTAAGCACCTACTCACAAATCTTATGATTTTAACGAAAGTTTTTGATCAGATTTGTAAAAGAGCTTCAGCAACATACTTCTTTGGACGTGAGGTCTACTGTTCAGAGAACTACAATCCCGTTTAATCAGAGAAGAACTAATTTGTCCGAGCTTACGAAGGTCTCATATAAATCGCTGTAAATCACTTACTATTATAGCAAGAAATATGTTCTAAACGGTGTTATAACGGCAAACATCATGTTTTTTATTCAAATTTATAAAATAACAACAAAAAAATTAAATTGTCACCTTTATCAAATTTAAGTTTTGAATAACTCAAAATTCTCTCCATTTTCCAAAACCACCTTTGGACAAAGACATTTTGAATATATTGCTTGCAAACTATACAACACACTATCAACTATGATCAGACAAACTGAATCCTTGACAAAATTCAAACAAGATATAAAGGAATGGATTGTAAGTATTGGACGCCACACTGATGCAAGCATCTGAAAAATAAATCACACATACACAGAAATATCTATTCACATACGACCTAACCCATATAAAATAATTAAAAATAATATAATCCTGTTAAATTTAACTCCATAAATAGATTAGACAGAATGTATTACTTTATATCTCCTGCAAAATTCTTAAGATAACTCTCTTTAAAAGATTTACCTACCTTTCTGTTTTAATTCTATTCAAATCATTATGTATTTTACCTTAAATATTCTTGTAACAATGATATTCATTTATATACCCCTACGCCTGTCTCGGCAAAGGTATATCTTAGTGATACAGGCACCAAAAAACCCAATGTAAGTATACTTTTTAAAGATATATAAAAATTTGAAAAAAAAATTTAAACTTTAGGAATTATTAATTAATTTTTTTTTTTTTTTTTTAGTTTTCTTTATTCATTGAAATTTTTTTTTTTTTTATTACGTAGATTGGGGATTTTACGACCACCATGCTAGGCACATCCTAATTATCTTCATATTAATTATCTACACATAAAACGATCAAAAAGTGAAGTGTACAATATATACATTTAAAAAAAAAAATTGTTAGAAAAGACGCAAGGTGAGCCATTTTTAGAATTGTTATATGTTGAATGCAAAATTTTTAAATTAAAAAAAGTATATTTCGTTTAAGTCTATTTCGAATTATAAAGTTTACAAGCGTATTTTAACACCTATCATAAACAGTTTTTAATTTGATTTATTTAGAAATGTTCCATTTATTTCTTCGATCAATTAAGTCTAGATAAGCCCTACCTAACTAACTTGCCTGTGAATAATGACGCCATGATATTAATGTTAACAATACAACTCTTCATCGTATTCCACCGCCTCGCTCAAAAAGCCTAGAGAAGCCAGTTCCTAAAACACAAAGTTCGTTCTCAAATCCCATTATGTAGTTTTGACATTCATTAACCAATCAGATGCCTTGAATATCACGCGACACGTATTGTGGAGTTGAATTTATCACTCCTACTTGGTATAAACTAGCCGTACACGCTCGCTAAGTCGCTTGAATAAATAACCCGAGGGCGTTCAGTATATGACAAGATGTGGTATTTTAATTTTAAACAAGCCGTTATGTTTTATTTTGAGCCTGTATGTCAATGTATTAGTGAACGAACCGGGCTACGTGGCATGACGTCAGAAATATTGCTCGACCAAAAGTAATTTCTTTAACATTATTACGTTTATTGAAACGCTGCCTAAAAGACATCTGTAAGGTATATTTTTTTGTTGTATTCAGATAGCTGACTACATTTTCAAAAATAAAGTCCGCGGTGTGTACCTTGTACAATATTCGGAAGTGGTATATTTTTGTGTTTTAAAAAAATTAACTCGGTCCAGACGGCTGACACACAAATTAGTTTCAGTGTAGATCTTGTATACCGATAAAAGATACAACACAAAGCACTATGCGATCTGAACGGTGCAAAACAATGCAGGCACTTTTTCATAAATTGGCCTTGAGCCTGCTTTTGCTGGCTTCTTGCGTCATTTTGAATTTCACAGGGCACGTCTAGATATCATACGTCAATGATTTATTTGGATTTTTTGTAAAGCCGAAATATTTTGACTATCTGAAAAATACGCCAAATTTCTGAAGGGGTAATGTGTATATAAACAAGTAATCATATTAAATATAGTTACCAATAAAACGATCTGTCTTTCAAAAACAAACTCATGAATATCAATAACCAATATCGGATGATAAACACAACATCAAGTTGTGTAAGATTGGATACACAAATAATACAAAAAAACAACCCATTTCGTAATAAAAGTGTTAGTGTTAGACATCCGTTACGTAAAAAAATATTCATGTAAGCGAGTCAATACATCATCGGCGGATAGATCAAATAACCCCTTACGGTGGTAGTTTCTTTACGGAACCTTTTTAAGGCAGTATCGCAGCCCTCGTCTCCCCTCGTGTAACCGTGATTGTCGATTGTTTTCCTGAAAGTTTTCAGATTTCGGCCAAGTTGTTTGCCGTTTATGTTAAGTTCGCCGCTTGTTGACAGTATTCCAGGTTCTTGGCTGGGGGGACTAATGTAACGCTCATTCGATACCCCTGGCATGATCACGAAACTGTAGGGATGCAGTGCATCGCTAAAGTTATTTCAGAGAAATTTCAGACACCCGGGTTCTCACAGTACTACGCAATGCTTTGGTTAGGACTGTTAGGAGTAGACTTGAGAGTGGGTCCGTAGTTTGAAGCCCGCACCAAGTGAAGTATTCCCTCATGTTGGAAAAGTTTAGAAGAAAATTCTGAGATTTCTCTACCTGACTTGTGGCTCTATCCTACCGACTTTATCTTGGGCATGCTCGGTATGAACCATCTACGGGACAGAAGGGATATGCTCATTGTAACACATTTCTTCAGATTGGTTTGTGGATAGTTTGAAAACTCGACTATCATGGAGAGCATTAGTTTCTGTGTTCCCGATAGTTATCTGCGTCACCGACAGAACTAACAAACCAATGTTCGTGCTAGTCAGGAGAGCTGTCCTGTTGTTAAATACAATCACTTTAAATATCGATATGTTTAACATCAATGAAACACAATTTAGACGACAAGTTTTGTTGCTATAAGTTTAAATATACTTGTAAATATACTCAAGTATTTTCTTTAAAACCGATTGATATGTTAATTTTGTAATGTTTTTAAAATGAATAAATTGAATTGAAAAAAGTTATGGTGCATAAATGCAATTTTCACTAAAAAATTATATATTTTAAAACCTCCGACTATAATCATTAGATCTTACAGATAATGCCCAGCTCCAAATTATCATAAAATAACCAACAGATAGGCCTCGCATGTAATTTTATTTTAAAATACGACTAGTGTAGACCTCTGAAAAATGATGTAATATTTTAATTCTAATTTTAAAACATACAATTGTTAAAATAATTTTCTGTTTAAATGTTATATTTTAGCGAAACAAGACAATGTTCATTCCTTCCTCTCCTTAAAAAGATCTCAGATGACATAGAAGTTAATGTAAAAAAATGTTAAAAAAATAAACCGTGAAGTTTTCTTAGAGACAGCACTGATTCTGTTAGCCTTGGATAAAAAGCGAAATTTACTTTCAATTATGTTGGCTTATTTACACATTGTCTAATGTTTGCATTTTTCTCTAATTTCAGGTGAGTTTTTCCTTCCATTTCTTCACGTTTCGTATTCGATTTCTTTAAAGGCCAGGTAAGCTTTTGCGCTATTAAATATTACTATTCTGTAAAATAATTTGTTTTCAAGTGAGAAATCCTAAGAAAAGGGGGGAGAAGATGGTTTCAGGTTGTGTGGAATCTGAGTGTTTACTGGTGGAAATAAAGATAAGGTAATACACACATTATAGACTGTTGCGAACTTCTGCAACTAATAAACTTACGAATACACACAGTAACAACACGACAAAATACATTATTCTACTGCACAATTCATTAGCGGAACTACATTGCCCACTCTCCGATATAACGATTTCACACTATGGGAAATCAGTACTTAGGTGATGTTGACATATTTTTTATTATCAACTTGGCGAGTTTTGTGGATCATGTAAAATATTTATTCCAACACTAAAAACATCTTGAAATTTTGTAAACCTATCAAATCGTTGTATTTTTCAGTTTAGTTTCTTGTACTCCTATGACCTTCTGTGCATTTTTTATCAAATTTTATATTTAATATTTCTTTCTTAAGTTTTTAAATTATGTATGTGTCTTGTTAAAATTGTACTACCAATCATCGCAAAAGCCCTCTGGGCGTTAAATAAATAAATAAAGTATAAGGTAGATTCCTCTTATATTTTGCGAGAAAGATGGCATTTGAGAGGTCGACCCGTCCATCTGCGTCCGACTCACCACTCATAAATGTTTTATGAAAATTTGCATGATTTAGAGAACTGGGTTAGGATTTTCAGAGTTATTTTTATTAGATGAACTAGCGCAAACCCGTAAAATATCACGAGATATAAAAATAATTTTAGGATTTATGAAGCTGAAAGTATTTATAAAATATTTACCTTTTTATATATTTCGACGACCTCCGTAGTCTAGTGGCTAAGACACTTGACTCACAATCCGGAGGTCGCGGGTTCGAACCCT
Organism: Limnephilus lunatus; assembly: GCA_917563855.2. NCBI lineage: Eukaryota > Metazoa > Arthropoda > Insecta > Trichoptera > Limnephilidae > Limnephilus > Limnephilus lunatus. Next base: position 5,443,213 of record OU830593.1, on the reverse strand, counting down.
GCGTGCGCAAATAAATTTTATTTGATTAATTTGTGTTGTTTAATATATAGTATATTTGCGGCACGTTCCAGAGTGGAAGATACTATCAGTATCGCCCTGGTGTAAGACCACCATTCAGAATTGAAAAGTTGCTTGAAAATGGCTTTAGCCGTGTTTGGTGACCAGATCTGAATAGCCAGGTACTTCCCAACCTTCCTCTTCCCCACCTCCTTCCCCTCCCCACTACCTTCAGCCTCACAAAATACCCAAATTGGGGATGCCATAGTCTCACTGGCTCCAGACGGGAGCAGTTAAGATTCTTGTGCGGTATTCACTGTAAAAAAAAAAAAAAACCTTGGGATTAAATATTTTTCTTAAAAATTAAGTATAAACTAGGTTTTGATATATATGTCTTTGATAGGTAGCCATTAAGTGCCAATTTTGAATAGTTTTTCAGCTTCCCCCACCTAAGCCAATCAACCATGTAGTTATTATTGAACCGATGTAGGACATTTTGAATGTTTAATATTTAATTCTGTCACCTCTCCATAACACTTTTCGTAACGCATTCACCAGCTTACTACCCAAGACAAGCGCGCGTTTAGGACCGACTGTTGGCGTCGCCCGATCACCGTTCGCATCGATTACCGTTCGCATCACGCTTTTCGTAACATCACACTTTTCGTAACATCACACGCAACGCATTCAGCAGCTTATCCCCCAAGTCGAGCGTGCGTAAAGAAGTTTTACTTCAATAAAACAAATCTTCAAAACACACTTGTTGCTGCTGGGACTGACCAGTATAATGCATCTTCTATAATTATTCTACCATGGTTTACCCCTAAGTCCAGGAAATTGGATTCCATTTAGGTTAGGAAAAGTTAGAGTTTTGTACAATGTTTGTCTTGGCGGAATAAGCTTCAGAACATTGGCGATGGTTATCGGTCTGAGTTATCGAGTTGTATGTTTTGTTTGATAAGGGTGATTGCTGTTTCCGTGGACTGTGGACTGTAGAGGTAATTGTATTTATTTTACATGCGGGAGAAATCCGAGTTTTAGTACCCAATACAAATTGGAAATTGGTTTTTTACGTTTTACAAACACATTGCCAGAGATTCAGCGACAAATTGTTGCTACGGTGATTGAAGTTTTGCTTTAATAAATTCATCGTTATCACCGAAATCATTATGAGCGCTTTAAATATCTGACAAATATTTAAATACATTCGATTCTGTGTAGAAACGGGCGGTCTGTTTGATAGATTCTCCTATCTTAGCAAACAGATTGCAATCCTTAGAGCACAATTGTCGGGTGGGAATGTTAACGGTATTTCACATAGTCGGAAAACACGCCAAACACGCGCCCAATATATTTACATGGTTGATATTTTGTCACATGTGAAATGGGTCGTTTCTACGACTCGTTCTTGACTTTAACAGCTCAGCTGTGGAACGATTTGCTGGCCTCTATGTTCCCTCCATCCTTCAAGACTTCTTGAGTCTCTTCTTGAGTTTAAGTCTCTTCAAGATCCATCTTCACTCCTTCCTCTCTTCTTAAAGACCCTCCACACAGCATTCACAAAGATGATGTAGCCCTGAGGGAAATTATTTTCTTCAAGGCTTCCTTTGTGGGGATAGTGAAAAAAAAAATACTGGAGGGTTCTGACCGCCATTTTTATGTGAGTATTGCATAAGAGTCCTAACTGTTCCCAACCGTCTGGAGCCAGTGAGACTATGGCACCCCAAATGCAGTATGCTGTTTGTCTGAAAGGAAGTGAGAAGGCGAATGAGATGCATTTAATTGATTGCATCCGTGATCGAAGGGAAGACTCTCGAATAGCAATCCAAAGGTCGCGGATTCAAACCCAGCACTCGCAAGTAAATTTAATTTTATTAATTATTGTTATTTTGCAACTGTAATGTAATAATTTTTCCGAATCGCTTTGGAGTGGAATATACTCGCAGTATCGCCTTGGTGTAGGACCACCATTCAAAATTGAAACGTTGGGCGTTGATTGAAAAGTTTGGCGACCAGATCTAAATAGCCATGTACTCCCCCACATTCCTCTTCCCCATCTACCTCAGCCTCATATCATACTTCAACGGGAGATGCCATAACCTCACTGGAATTAGACGGTTTGGAGCAGTTGAGACTCACGTGCGGTATTCATATAAAAAATATTATTTGTATTTTAAATTGACATAAGCCTATGAGGAATATTGGAGTCGAGGTTCAGAAACATAAGAGATGTGATCTTAAACGGAGGGGAATCAATTTAAGATAAGGCTTGATAGTCGAGAGGATTATTTTTTACGAGAGGAACAATAAAAAATATGTGATCTAAGATTCCCACTTCTAGATCAGAAATTACAATCTGTGGATTAAAAAAAAAGGTTAGAGTATAAGGTACGTCTCCGTAGAGTCCACGGAGTCTACAGCGTAGACCCTATAATAATACTAGCCGTAACGATAATGTTGAAAGTATGGAGTATAGTTACAAGAATACTATTGAAGTGTGAGTGAATTCAAAAAATTCAAAAACGTCAAATGTCAATGGGCTGATGGTTTTACTTTTGTTCTCAAACATATAATGCTGCATCTCTTACATATACAGGTCATTTGTTTAGGTCATTTTTTCATGTCACAATAACAAAATATTTCAAAAATTCAAATTATTGTTTTGTATTTGTGGTGAATTTCAACAGTACATTTTGTGCAACTTAAAGGCAAAAAAACACCAATTCAATCAACAATTTCGTCTAGACATAAATACCTATTATTTTAATAGTAAGTACTTCTAAATAAAAAGATAAGTACATGTTATACTGCTTAACCACATTTGTTAATGATTTTTATATTTATATATGCTGTTGAAGTTGAATACTAAATTATATTCTTCTAACTTCGCAAAAATTTCTAGAAATTTTAACATTAGAGTAAAAGAACATATAAGATGATTAAATAATAATTATTATTCTGAATTTGCCAACCATATTTTGGAATCAAGTCATTCTTTTGATATTAATATAGGTCTTAAAATTTTACATACTAACACTACGGGCATACAATTGGATAATTTAGAAATTTTAGAAATTAGAAAAAGCATTAATAGTAAATTAAATATTATAAATAACCAAACATTTTTTAAAAATAGCCATCTTTTAAATTTATTTTCTTATTAATACTTACAATAATTATATTTATTTTTTGATTTAGACTAATTATTTTAATTATTTGTTCTTAAAAGTTTTTTTATTATGTTAATGCAATTTTATTTTTTCTTAAATAATTTTTATATTTAATTTTGTATAATTATTTTTATGATTTTTAAGCAATTAATCACCTGTACATTTTAATATTTTGTCTATGTTCTAGTTTATTCTAATTTGTCTTTACTTGTTTGTCATTTATTTTTATTTATATTAACATATCCTGATGAAGATAACATTGTTTTCAAAACATGTAGATATTGTTTATAATATAGTGGTTTATACAAAGTGATCTGTTATTCATTATATACTAAATTATATATTTCTTTTATAATTATCTTTATCTTGTACACTTCAATGATCACAGGAAAGCGAGCAAAGTAGCAAGAGTTGGTTCCTCATCCCCAATCGACTCGTAATTTTCAATAGCCCCATTAAAGTACAGGTTTACGATTGGGATCCCGTTTAATGTTCAGCTTCCGGTCCGGAAAGGGGTGGCAAAAAAGCCTCCCCATTTTCAACCCCCTCCCCCCCCCCGGCTAGTCGGAGGTTATATCAAACACTGTATTAATTGGCGATTGGAAACCCAGCCATTGAAAATGAAGCCGTTTATTTATGGTAATAGTTTGAATTGGATATCGAAATGAAAGTGTTTTTGCGTTTTATTGTATTTGATAAGCTTGTTGTACAATAATAGTATTATTTACAAGGACTTTAAAATCAATCAAACTAAACGTAACAATGTTTAATTTATTAATTTGTGTTAATTTTTTGAAGCGAAAACTTCTTAAGCACCGTTGTGATTTAAAACTCGATAAAATGCAAAGTAGCGACACTAAAAAGAGACAAACACATATGTACATCTATAGGATTTAGTCTCTCTTGATTTTTTGGGTTGCTTTTTTACTTTCAATTTTTTTTCCATCAAATTCAAACAAAATAAAATTTTCCACATGTTGTCACTGGTCACTCAGCCGAGTAACCGCCAACCCTTTACACGCGGATAGGATCCCATTAGCTCAGGGTTAGCACCGACCCGTACCGTACCTTTTTCTGATTTTTCTGTTTCAAATTTTCGATTGAAAGTCGCTAATATTACATATCTTCACAAATTTTTATTTATTTTATTTAATAAAAGATTATATATTTAGATACATTATTTAAGAATTTTTTTGACTGCCCAACTAGGAGGTCTCCCGTTTTAGGACAGTAAAATTAGGATGAGTATTAACATACGGAACATGGTCTGAAAATAATATATAAAAAAAAAAAAAAAAAGATTAAAACAAAGTGACTGTTCTTTGTTTAGCAAAGTTTTAGTAAATATCATAAAAGTAATATATACATACTAAAAAGTAAATTATTAAAATAAAATGATATCTTGTGTTTGCATTTCAAATAATACCTAGAACTACATACACATTTTATACAAATGAGAACTAGAAAGAGAACAGAAACAATAAAATGAATCAAACAATTAATAGATGGTTATTACTGTTGTTTGATTAGTATAGTATTAAAATAATAATAAAGTAATAGGTATAATGTGTTCTTTTAACTGGTGTTGCATTGCATAAGCACATATTTTGTATAAATATAAATGACAAAGAGAAGAAATAGAATAAAATAAAATATGAAATTAAACATAATATGAACGTAATAGGTAGGTACATATATACACATAATGATAAAGATTAGAACATAAAGGTATCTTTTACATGTTTTTTTTTAGTTTTTGTTGTTGTTTTTGGTTTGTGTTTGATTTCATTTTTGTGTGTAGTAAAAGTTCACTCTCCTTTCTTCCTAATTGATGAAACCAGTTAGTGGCCAATTTACGAACAACACCTGTGCTTTCGTTTTTCCAAACATCAGGCATTTAAGTTGTATAGTTTTGGACCTAAGAATAAACATGTACGTAAGCTTTCTAACCTTTGTGGCAACTAGATCTATGTATCCGTCCCATCTAAGAAATTTGTCTAATATAACACCAAGGTATTTTATACTGTCTACGCATTCTAATTTATAGCAATTACAGGTAGTTGAGTCAGTGCATTTGTGTATAAAAATTTTATATGCTTCCTTGGATTGGCCCGCTTCTGTCGCACTAAATCGTATAAATTTGTTTTTTTCCGAATTGAGTGTCAACAGATTACGGTCCAACCAAGGTTTAAGCTGTTTTATTTCATCTTCTGCTTTGCAGTGTACATCGTTCCATATTCTTCCTTCAAATATTAAGACAGTATCATCTGCAAACGTAATAATGTGATTGGAAAAATTGCTGTTACATAGATCATTGATATAAATACTGAACCAAATAGGACCTTAGGTACTCCCTTGGGGTACACCAAATTCTATAAGGGCCGGATAGCTAACAGTATCATTAATTTTAACTTTTTGGTATCTGTTAGTTAAGTAACTACACATCCATTTATTAAGCTGTCCCAGAATACCTATAGCCTTTAGTTTTTTTAGAAGTATTTTATGCGAGATGGTTTCAAAAGCTTTGGCAAGATCTAAAAAGAGAGCGATAGATTTATTACCCCGGTCAATATTATTGGAAATAATATCCGCCAGCTCAGCAATAGCATTTTCTATTCCTAGACCTGGTCGAAAGCCGAACTGGTTATTAGATATGATTTTATGACTTTCGTGAGACGATTTTTTACGATTTTCTCGATAATTTTTGAGAATGAATTGAGTAGAGATATTGGCCGATAATTATGTATATCCGATTTGTTCCCATTTTTATGAATCAATATAACAACTGATTGTTTTAGGTGGTTTGGGAATTTTTGGGAATTATATTTAATATAACCCGACTTTGTTTTATATATTAAGATTAGTGTTTCTATGGCATCACAAATAATTTTTCATTCACTGAAAATAATTATTGTCATCATTTTTAAATATAAATTGTAAACCTTCGTATACTCGCGCCCGGTGCCTCACACCGAGATCTGTATTATTTTAATTACATACTTTTAAAACATTATTGGTATTTATTATACAGGGTGTCCGAGGGTTAAGTGCATTAACTTTGGGGGGTGATTTCTACATAATTAACAACTTTTTGCGAAATTCCAACATTTTTTTCCCATTCAAAAAGACGTACCTACTAAAAATCCTTAGTTTGAGGTACGATCTTACTTGCTGAGAGCCTGCCGGGCGCCCGACTCGACTGTGATTGGCCCATATGGTAACAGCGGAAAATAATAAATTTGACCGCACACTAATTTTAGCTTTTTACCACAAAACTACCCCTAAAAGTTGAAATTTCGAAAAAAGTTATTCATCCATGACCGGTCAGTGGTTGAGTGGGCATAGCGCTTGGGTCCCACCCGGGCGTCGCATGTTCAATTCCTCGGCTGGCTAAGTCCTCCATCACAACACAAGCAACATTTTCGGCTTTCTGTGGTGGTAGTAGGAGATTTTCAAACATTGTTGGGTTATTCGTAACCCGGGAATGTTTGTCTTTCTTTTAAAAAAAAAAAAAAAAAAAAAGAATCTTTTTTACTTGTACTATCATCTAGAATCGCCTCCCGAAGTTAATGCACTTTACCCCCGGACACACTGTATATACGGGGGTATAATTGAATTTAAAAAAAAGGAAAATAATAAAACTTTTACTTTATTTGGTAGAAAAAGATTTTTAACTCAGCCACTTAAAAAGAACATCATTTTTCGTACTCTAACTTTAATAACAAAATAAACTTTTCATGAATAATTTTTTTTTAAATCTGATAGATGAAAGTATCAAGAATGATAAAGCACTAGCAGTTTTTGCTGCTAAGCCCTGCGGGTGGCTTTTAGTTCGGCTTCACCCAGTTTGAGTGTTGGTGACCATTTTATAAATCCGATAGGAACTAGTTCCAAAAATAGCCAGTTCCTCGGATCTACTTTAATCGAATGGACTATTTAGCCTTGCTTCACCCAGTTTCGGTGTTGGTGACCATTTTATAAATCCGTTAGGAACCGGTTCTAAAAATAGCCAGTTCCTTTAATCGACTGTGATCCAGTGACAACTAGTCACCGAGACAAAGTTACCGAGACATGCAACGACGTCATAAATGTAATTTATAGCCGCGTGATACTATTATTCACAATTCCATGTCCATATCAATTCTATACATCCGTAGCACTTATACCTAGGAGGGAAACGTCCACATGCGAGCAGCTAACAGAAGTAGCGTCATCTTTGGACAGATTCTTGAATTCAAAACTAAATTAAAACGATAGCTGTCATTTGTGGCGTGGCGCCCCCCGTGGCGTGGTGTCAAAAATGCAATTGAAGTTGGGTTCTGAAATTCAACCACGCAGACGGGAGGGTATTAATACTGTTTGATTTTAGAAATAAGAAATTATTATTGGGATTTTTGGGTAGTAATTGTTACTTACCTAAAGGACCGATAACAGTAAATAAGTGTCACATATCCTCTCAGCACCAATGCGCACGCCACACTAAATAATACCTAACAACAAATTAAGAAACTCTCAAAAACCAAGTCCCATTATTGTTAATTTTTGAGAAACCTACGAATTATCGGTTTGTCGGTCTGAGAGACCAACGCGCGAGTATAGGAAGGTTAATAGAACGTACATATATATTTATAATATGGTAATGTACTGAGTATATGTGTAGAATGTGTAATGTAACAAGGTCTATTGCTGACAGGAAAATTCATCAAAACATTACATAACAGTTTATTTCATATTCATGCTTTCGGATTGTTCTTTGAAATATATTTTTGTTTAATGTTTGGGTTTAATTATTCGCGTCATTATAAAAACAAGCTACTTCCACGTATTTTTGAGGCATGTTGGATGTTTAAAAAAGGCACGTAAAAATAAAAAACAGCTTGTTATTTTAAAACATGGTTGTCGAAATATTTTTTCGTAATTATTTATATGTTTCCATATTAATGAATAGCTACAGGATGAAACGGTAGCTTCAAAACAAACAATATGTTAATATACAGGGTGTTAAGGGATGCACTTGACTTACTTTAACCATTGATTCCTGACATTATTTAAAGTAAAAAATATAAATGAAATTTAGGTATACGGTGACTTTTTTTTCTAACTAAAAACATAAAAAAATCAGTATGTATTGGAGAGTTGGTGAAAGGTTGTCGGTTTTTCAGCTGAGTGACCAGTGACGACAGATGGAAGAATGTTTTTTTGTTTGAATTTGAAGAAAAAAAAAATTAAAATACGTCTTAAAAATCACCGGAGACTAAAACGTGATTTACATTTTTTTTCGAATAACATCAGGAATCGATGGTTAAAGCAAGTCAAGTACGTCCCTTTACACCCTGTATATTTGGGCAGAATCTGTGCCGCCAAAATATGTTCAAAACACCAAGTTTAGAAACTAGACTTTTCAAATAGAATCATTCCTTTTATTGGGGCCGTCTGTTTCAACATTTGCTATAGTAATAGCCAGAGTAAAATAAATTTCTATTGTTAAATATCATAAAAATACGTTTTTCAATTAATTTAACTGTCTTTTTTATGCCACTTTTAACTTTCGCTTTTACTTTCTGAAACCCGTCGTTACTCCGCCCATTTTGATCTATTTGATAGTTATTTGCAAGTATGGTACTGATTATTAATCATGATTAATATTATGGAAGATGATGATACGTAGTGACGATGAATTCCTTATCCAATATGATTGCAGCGAAAACCAAAAACAATTTGATCTCGTGTTAATAATATGATTATTTGGGACGATCCAGAATTTTTGGCGCGGTATCGGATGTCAAATTCAATGAGGCATCAAAACTACTGGAAAGTCAATTATATTCTTTTCCACGTAACATCGTGAATATTGTATTAGGTCTTCATCTATTTTTAAATTTTCAAATATTTTTATAGGAACAAAGCCGTCAGATCCTAGAATGACGCAAAACAAAATATAGCTGGGTACTTTGACAGTTGTTCTAGTTTTCAAATTTAATTTATCGTGTGGCTGCACCAAAAAATAATGAGTTCGATTTTTCACGTCATTTCGAAGAATATTCGGCTTTTTAGACTTGTCACACAAACACTAAAGTACACTTGAAGTAGTGCGCAATTCTATTTAACATACTTGTTACTATAAAAATTTAAATTTAGCTCACGATTTAGCTTTCTGATAAAACGGAAAGCCCTTAGAGGTTTAGATAATTAATAAAATAAATTAACCCTAAGTAAGCTCAAAGTTGTCGTAAAAACATAATAATATGGGCTTCCACTAAGGTTATTTTTTCAATTTAAATTAGGGTGTGCAATTTTGATTGGAAAAAGCAACCCTTAAAGTAGTCTTTGCATAAAAAAATCATTTCAATAAAATTTTATTCGGTTTTTATGTATTTAGGTATTTATGTCGGTCAGTAAGCAGTAAGTCGAGAGCTACTTTATATAGGACCTTTACTGACATGCAGGGCAGGCCAGGATTAATGCTAAGTAATGTGGACCGTTAAATTTTACAGTTACGAGTGTGTATATATTTCATATTTACGTTGAATCATACATCCTTCACTTTTCACGTTTCAGGGTTTGAAATAGCTGAACGTAAATATTGTACGTTTACATAAATTAATACATTTTTTATGAGACGAAAGTAGACTTTACATTATTTTGTTAATGTATTTATATAAAGTTAAATTTTTGATGGTAAGAGCTAGGGTTAAGATTTCGCGAAAAAGAAAAAAGATGCGAGTTTGGAAGTAAAATTGGATTAAATATTGCACGAGTATAAAGTATATATTTTTCTGAATTCTGCAGAAATGGGATACCTTATATGAAAAAAAAAATTGTGGTATTGGGGTGATCTGAAAGTAGTGGAGGATAATTTCAGTATGACTGGTCAGTGGTTGAGTTGGCACAGCGCTTGGGTCCCACCCGAGCGTCGCGTGTTCGATTCTTCAGCTGGCTAAGTCAAGCAATATTTTCGGCTTTCTGTGTTGGTAGTAGGAGATTTTCAAACATTGTTGTGAAATTTTGTCTTTCTTTAAAAAAAAAAATTATAAAAAAATATATATCTATTATAAGTATTGCCCATTCAATTACACGTCATACATTCTGCTTACACACTTTTCTTCGTTCATCTCATACTATATTTGCAAAACTGACTTATTCTAATTATTATGAAATTTGACCTGTGAATGAAATAGATTTTTAAATTTTATATTAATGCAATACGATGTTGTAAAAGCTGTTTATTATTGTAGAACTATTATTGTACCTTAAAGTAACTGTTTCTTGCAATCTCGCCTTGTTCCATCCACGTGTTTTCTACCAAAACAGGCTTATTCCATTTCAGCCAATATGTACACAGCATTTAGTCATGTGACAAAATGGCCGCTTAGTTGATTTTTATGAAAGTTACTGACATTTGTGTTATATATGGCGTTTCAAAATCAGCTTATTCCAAGACTTGCTTTAGTTATTGCTATTAAGTTTAATTCGTAGAATAGTTGTCACACGTAATACTAATTACACAGCAGAACTTGTTTATAAATAAACTATTTAGATAAATTAAATAATAATATTTATTGAATTAATAAAAGAAATAAAAAAGTAGGTTGCAAAACAGGATTTTTCTAAGACTATCTTGCAATACAGGCTTATTCTTAACATAAATTGCAAATGTATTTTTACTTCTCTCTATCTGAAAACCTTGGTGCAGTTTCCAATATGTTTAGTGAAAATATTTGAATACCTTCGCGCAGTTTCCAATATGAAAACATTTAAATACCTCGGTGCAATTTCCAAAAATATGTTTAGTGAAAATATCTGATATCTGAAAATGTCAGGTGCAGTTTCCACTTATTTCCCAAGCTTATCCGTCAAAGCCAAATAAAAAATTTTAAAACCTAGATTGAATGGAAGTGATGAATAGATAAATGGAGCGAGGAAGTAAGGGGGAGGGTTGGGAGGGGGGGGGGGGGGAAGCGAGAAGGTGTTTGATTGACTAACTCGGGCATTATCCTATCAGTATAACCGGATTGTCCACACTTCTCACTGACTTTCGGAATCGCCGTCAATACAATTTTACAAATTTTATTTCAGAATTTATCCCGGAAAGCCGCTGGTTTTCAGCAGTGCTTCTAATATAATACACATATGAAATTATATAATTAATAATAGGCCACATGTTTGGAAAAAAATCGTGTGGATAGATTATTTTACTAAGATTACGAAAATGTTAGTAAAATTTTTTAGAAATGTATAGTTTTTTTAGTTTTAAATAAATAAATCCATTATTTGAGCTCGTGACGTCACTTAAAATTCCACAATGATAATTTTTTTTTATATGGCAACACTTTGATTTCCGGCAAATTTCTGAATTTGCGTTTAACGTTCACTAGATTTATTGTTTGTTATATGCGAACTTATCGTTTGGTTTGATTTTTTTGTTAAAGATGGCGGTGTTTTTAAGCTGTTACGAAGAGAACCCCGTAAAATTTATTGCTATTCGTGTGGAAGACGTTCTTTTTTTGAAAATGATTTTCGGCTATGTAATTATTGTTTTTTCGCACCCATAAAATTATGTTCCGTCTTTCCGGTTTATAAAAAATGGTCTGATTTTTCGGATTGAAATTTTCAAAAAATCGCCAGGGTTTCAAAAATACGATTGCAAAAAAAATACAGAATGTCTTAGAATGTTTGCCTAAACCGGAAAAAAAATGTGATGCAAGTGGCCTATTGACAGGAAATTAAAATAAATTAAAATTAAATTGCAAAAGTCAAAATTCAAATCAAAGCAAATAATATTAAATCACAAACACTAGTAGGTATTCCTTTCATTGTAAATTATATCGTGATGCGGTTGACTGTGCAGTTAGCTACCATAATATGTAACGTGTATCATTATATGAAAACAATTATTTTGTCTTCAGTCGGATAAACTAAACATAAACCTATTTTGACTTAAGGCTGTCATCCCGTGTGTTGGCTTTTTTTCGCTTTATTAGGATTTTTTCTGGCAAACTAAATAAACATACAATTCCCAACTTTTCACCACAAATTTATTAATAATTTGAATACACTTTATACTTTTATCAGACCGAAATCATCACTCATTGCTGAAATATACGGCAAAGCCACGCATATTCAAAATTTTGATTAACTGAAACTAAAAAAAACGGCGTTTATATCTGTGTGAAGTATGAACAAGTTTTTGATCTAGGATTAATAAAAAAATATTGAAAGGTAAATTCAACGTAAGACACTAAAATTCACGAAAAAATGTTCAAAAAGAAGCAATAAATTTACCATTTACCCTTGTTTTACAATCCTACTTAAAAAAAATTGTTCATATTTCACAGACTAAAATGCCCTTTGATTTTTTGTTTCATATTAGTATAACGACCACAATCGTGGTCACCGCACAAAACTTTTTTTGACGATGAATGGCTAAGTTGCCGTTTACGTCAGCAATGAGCAACGATTTTGAGCTAAAAAATTGTAAAGTGTTTTCAAATCAATCATCATCAAACAGTATTAATAGCCTTCCGTCTGCGTGGTTGAATTTCAGAACCCAGCTTCTATCGCATGTCTGACGCCATGCCATACACGCTGCGCCGCAAATATCGTCTGTGTACGTGGAGTTACAAACAAAGCTACCGCGTTAATTCGGTTTTGAATTCAAGAATTCATCACAAGATGTCGCTACTTTCGTCAGTAGGTCGGATGGGGACGTATCCCCCCTAGGTATAACTGCTACGAATTTGTGAATATGTAGTATCTCTCTGGACGTAGAAAGATTGACGGTAATACATAGTTGTATATATTATATATGACCTGTCCCGGTTTCTTTGTCTCGGTAACTGTACCGATAACTTTGGCCCGGTGACTTTGTTCCAGTGACTAGCTGTCACTTGATGACAGTGGATCCGAGGAACGGGGTATATTTGGAACCAGTTCCTATTTGATTTATAAAATGGTCACCAACACTAATTGTGCGAAGCCGTACCAAAAGCCGCTCGCAGGGCCTAGCAGTAACTGCTAGTTATAGTAGTTATGAATAAACATGTGATGAAAAGTTTGTATTTGCGTGTTTATTTAGTTCACTGAAAAAAATCCGGATAACCGCCTTAAAATCAGACTTTGAAATGTAAAATTTTCATGCCGTGTACGCCATTTTCTTTTTTAATACCTCGAATAAATAAACCTTTATTACCTACAGTACATTTTTGATTCTTTATTATACTGCCCTGAAAAAGGAACGCACGGTTTTGTCTGAAACAAGTCGGGTTTCAGTCCCATTAAAACCACAAACACAAAGACATATTTTAAATTTTTAATAATCATTATTTAACCCGTTCAAACAATTAACAATCCCACACGCACAACCTTTTTTTATTCCTCATAAATCTACTCAATTGCGCTTCAGGACGGATAGTTCATAATGCCAGCGTTTAAAAATCACATGAGGGTAGGTTTATTCGCCCCCCGGAGGTTTTTTTTAAGGTAGTATTCAAAATGCCTCCCCTTTCACTTAATTAAAGGCACCAACGCATAATGATAGACAATACGATGGTAGCGACTCTGTTTGCAAAGGATAATGGATAATTTGTCTGTTTAAAATTATAATCATCATGGAAATTACACTTTTGTTTACAGTTTTGTATTGACATCTTTATACATATAAAAATCTCGCGTCACGATGTTTGTTCTTTTTTTTTTTTTACAGTGAATACCGCACAAGAATCTCAACTGCTCCCGTCTGGAGCCAGTGAGACTATGGCATCCCCAATTGGGGTATGTTGTGAGGCTGAAGGTAGTGGGGAGGGGAAGGAGGTGGGGCAGAGGAAGGTTGGGAAGTACCTGGCTATTCAGATCTGGTCACCAAACACGGCTAAAGCCATTTTCAAGCAACGTTTCAATTCTGAATGGTGGTCTTACACCAGGGCGATACTGATAGCATCTTCCACTCTGGAACGTGCCGCAAATATACTATATATTATTTTAAATCAATTAATTGTGAAAATTAATCAAATAAAACAAATTAATCAAATAAAATTTATTTGCGCACGCCGGGTTCGAACCCGCGACCTCCGGATTGTGAGTCAAGAGTCTTAGCCACTGGACTACGGAGGTCGATAAACTCCGAAACTATTTAACCAATATCGATGAAATTTAGCTTAATGTGTGTAATTTCGTAAAAATTAAAAGATAAGATAGTTTTCTTCTACATTCGACATCAATATTTATTATTGAGAATTATTTTTTTATTTTTTTTAAAGAAAGACACAACATTCTCGGGTTACGAACAACCCGACAATATTTGAAAATCTCCTACTACTACCACGGTAAGCCGAAAAATTTGATTGAGCCGTGATGGAGGACTTGGACAGCCGAGGAATCAAACACGGAACGCCTGGGTGGGACCCAAATGCGATGCCCACTCAACCACTGACCGAATCAAAATGTTCATTAAATGTTTGTTATAGGACAATGCTTTGTAATTATTTGTAAGATCCATAAGTTTCTAACAGATGGCGGTGAGACTTAATTTTTCAACACAACACTTGTTTATCCAGGTTGGATAACCATCCTGTAGATGGCATTGTGTTTCGTTAGCTACAGCAACGCGTTGCCAGGTTATCTAGTAGAAATATATTTTTTTTAACAAAGGAAATCTAAAGATATACAAACTAGTTTTAAAGATTTTTCAATGCTGCGTAAATCACGTTTTATATTTTATGTATTCAGTTTTCAATGGAATAGCTTTAGAACGTTATACCCAACAATTTTATATATCATTCATAATATCATAAAACTAATAAATATTAACTAAAGACGAAACAGAACAAGATTAAAGAAAAAAAAGATAACGATCATAAATGGGACTCGAAACCATCTATGGCCGAATTGGTTTAGGCAATGCATACCAATATGACAGGAGATATTAGGGTTCAAGTCCCCAAAGACAATATAAACCCCTATGGAAACCCCAGGGCCTCTTGTGTGGACTTAACACAAAGAAAAGAAAAAAGGCTTTCATCTGTCAAGAAACAAGGCAATAATCATCCAGGAATATTTAATTTACCAGGACCAGGATTTTCGTCTTTGATGAAATTAAGAATTAAAGGACAAGCAGAGAGAGGATATCCGGAATGAAAAAGGAATCCGATAAAATGTGTACTTTAGATAATTCTGCTAATGGTTTTTCTTGTTCGAGAATGTATAAAGGCTTCATCTTGGAGATTTCCAAGGGATGGATTTAATTTCTACCGATAACGTCCAATAAATTTAAATTGAATTTAATAAAAATTCATGGCCATTAATATCTTATTCTGATCGAAGATTATCAAATCTTCAATCTGAATTGATTTTAAAAAAATATATAAAAGCCGTTTAATATCCTTTCCAAAATTTTTCAAGAAATTTTCCAGAAAATTTTATTGATTTTGATAAAATTACTTTTAATCATAAATCAAAAATCTTTTTTAAAATTTCATAATGCCAGAATCAACTATTCGATAGTTATTACTATTTTAGATGAACAGCATATTAAAGCCTCTGTGGGGGAAGGGGGGGGGGGGGTTAAGCAGATAATGGTGAGAAATTTAATACCTATTCAGATTTCGTTGCCAAATACGGCTAAATCCGTTTCAAGCAATTTTTAAATTCTGAATGGTGGTCTTACACCATGGCGATACTGAGAGTATATTCCACGCTGCAACGCGCCGAAAATATACTGTTTTTTATTTTTTATGGTTAATTATAATGTATTACAAAAACATGGTAAGTAACACATTATTCTCAATGAGTTGAGAAGAAAACTCATTACGGGAAGGACAGATGGATATAAGGACATTTTACACATTTAAAAAATACAATATATTGAAAAGGAAAAAAAAAAAAATAACAATAAATGCATTGTCAAGAATAGAGATTTTAGAAATACTGAGAGACATCCGTACACATAAAACATAAAAAAAACAACTGTATGAAGGCGAGCCAATATTCACTGGTTTAAAAATATTTTCAGGAAATATTCTTTAAGCATTTTAACTAATATTTTTTTGTTAGATACTGATTGCTTTTGTAATTTGAGCTCGGGATCTTCAGATTGTTAGTCGAGTGCCTAACCCCTCGACCACGGAGGCCTTCACGG
The DNA here is from genome assembly GCA_917563855.2 of Limnephilus lunatus. Lineage (NCBI taxonomy): Eukaryota > Metazoa > Arthropoda > Insecta > Trichoptera > Limnephilidae > Limnephilus > Limnephilus lunatus. Next base: position 5,426,914 of record OU830593.1, on the reverse strand, counting down.
AATGTTCGTTCGATGGATGAAGGTGTTATTTACATTTCTGAAGTGAAACTTATTTAGCCCCGTTAGTGATTTGAAATTTGGATGAAACGGAAATGTGTCACAAAAATGTATTAGATATATGACGGGTTGTCGGTTCTAATTAAATGCGGTAAATTCACAACTCCGCACTAACCTCGGGTGGCGCATATGTATAGCGCGTTGCAAATCTCAGCGACCAAAGACATCCAGCGAACGGAGGGAGGTTCGAATCCTATGAAATCCAAAAATATAAACATATTTATTTCAATATCCAAGTATAAGCATAAAATTAAACGATTTAAAAATAAACAGGCAAAAGAAAAGAAAGCGACATCTAGCGACTTTCCAGTTTCACTTCTACCGCGTGTGAATTACACACTCTGATTTTTTTTTATATTACCTTTTTTTACATGAACTTCACGCAGGAGGCCCTGAGGAAAATAATTTCCCTCAGGCCCTGTCATCTTTGGAGATGCTGTGTAGAGAGTTTTTAAGGAAAGGAAAGAGAGTAGAGTTCTGGGAAGGAAAAGGGTTTAAAGGGAGGTTAGGAATCTGGGGTTCAGAGTGTCCTGGTCATCCGCCTCTAATACCGAGACAAACCTCACCCCATGAACCCGGGCACCCCCGCTAAGTCACCAAACGTAGCGCACCATTAGGGGTGACCTATGGCAGAGATGTTGGTTATCCAATAAAGGTTCCCGGGAAGGCGGTACCCATACCCGCTTCCCAAATTGAAACCTTCTTACCTTCTACCACGTACCTATTAAATTTTATTATTTATATCTTGTACAATACTTTAGCCCCCTTACTAATATTAGCCATATACTCTAAATTATTGGTTTTTTATTAGCAGTGCAAAGTTTAAAATACATTTTTAGTAGGATATATATGGCCATATAGACATACCTACTAATTTACCTCAGGGTCTACGAGTGCATTTTGTCAACTCCGTGAATTTTTCTTAATAGACTTTATAACGGGCGTATATAAATAGATTTAGCCAATTAACGTCTTTTAAATAAAATAAAATCCCTCTAAGAAGACTAAGTGAACATAATTTTAGAGGAGATTAAATAAAATAACTAATTTCAGAACAAATTCTCATTTCAGAATGCAATTGGAAGTTGGGAAAAGTCATTAAAATATATCAGATTTATAAAGCTTTATGAAGAAATAAACCATTTCCTTCTAAGAAAAAATATTTTCTTTTGAAAACCATTTAAATTCAGTTTAATTAAAATTTTGAAATAGTTTTGAATACGACTGTTTTATTTAGGGATATAAAGCTACCTTTATCGTTAGCATAACGAACATCGTTAAATTGCTCAGCAGAAGATAAGGTTGTTTACGAAAGTACTAATTTTTACTTCTCTGATGCAGTGAAGATCGACCTCTTTAGGCAATTTTAGCTAACAAATTTATAAAGTTTTAATTTGTTCGCGGATCGCAGGGGCTATTGTATCCATTGAATAACATTATTAAATTTACAGTCAGTGGTGTAAAATGACAATGACGTATTATAAAATCATCGACATAATGTACCTGTCCAGTGGAACGACGACGAATAAATGGATTTCCTAGAAGATAATTTTTTTTTAATTTTTCGCCAAAACGAAAAAAAATCATACCTTCGAATTTTAACAGAGAGACATAATAAACTATTAAAGTACTATACAGCCAATAAATTAACCTGTATTTTACCGTTTAACTCATATTGATTTGTATGATTTATAAAAAAAAATAAAAAATCGTGAAGTTCATAACCGCGCGAATCCTGCGTGTTTGTTACTTTGAAACTGGCGTAAATGGTACTTATTCGAGTCAACATAGAATATTTTCGATTTCTGTATATTGTCTGCGGTATACCTATGCATATCTATGGAAAAATGAGTTAATTTTAACCGTAAACAGCTAATCAAAAATTCGGTGTGAAAATTTATTTTTAACCTTTAACTATGGACGTTACATTTTTGTAACACTAATATGGACGTGCGGTCTCACAGACCGCTATCTTTAAAGGCTGGAATCTATCTAGTTAAGTAAGTATTGTAACTAAATATTTATTTATTTATTTACGGACTTTAAAAAATGTAAATAAAACAAGACATTTTAATTAATATATATTTATTTTAAACTAAAATCTAACCATTTATCAATCAAAGGCACTTTGCAGTCATTTTTACTCGAGATCACTTTGTAGGAACATTATCCACGAAAAATTACTTTTTCATTTAGCTTTACTAATTTAACAATAAAATATATAAAATAAAACATATTAAAACATTAACACTAAGTTCTTAAAACAAAACATAAAAATTTTGACAACTTGTGCAAATTTATTGGTAGTCTTTGCATAATGGCCTAGAACATTGCAGGCAAATTGACTGTTTACAGCCTTCACAAGTGTAAATCGTCTTTCTTTTTATCTTTTGTGGGCATAGTTTACTTGCATATGTACTAGGTTGATCATTTCTGACCTTTTTAATTAATAAAAATCGAAAAAAAAATTAATCACCATGAGCCCAATTTATTACAAAAAACGTCCCACAGACCGCAATCAAAATACTTTACTGACGCAAAATAATTACTCACGCAAAATACACCCAGCGACGTAACCTTCACTCTCGACAGTCGTTTTGCCACTAAAACTGAAGCTACTGAGACGGACAGATGCGTAAGGTACGTGAGAGGAGAGGAGCACGCGATTCACAAACTGCAAGCGGCCTGTGAGACCGTACGTCCATAGTTAAAGGTTAACATCGTTCTAAAATAGTCTACAGTTTGGCAATTAAGTGTAGAAAATAAATGATGTCGCTGCGATCGATTTCTTGGTTTTAAATGGCAACACCGTGATGGCTCATAAGACAATGAATGTATGTTTTAAAAAACCCTTCAGCCGAAATGCATATTTCATAACGTGTTTGTATTTTCATAAATTTTGCACAAAAACACATAATTTAATAGAAGTAAAATAAAACAAAACAGGTTTTAAGTGGGCGTTTATTTTGTTATAAAAACGTAGGTACATAGGTATTTAAAAATCTGAGTATATTTATTCAACATCCGACATGTAATAATTATTGTCTTAGTCCTCATATGATTCTTCTTCTTCCATATCTTCATCTTCATCTAAACGTTTTATCAGTTCATCTATATCATCATATAGAGTACTTCCTCGTGCATAATAATCTGCCTCGATTTTCATCACAATTTGATGCTGTTTGACAATTGTTTTTGCAACAATTTTTTTTAATCATCAACACTTATGCTATTTTCCGTTTTCCCGGTGTTTCAAATTTTCCATCTGCCTTTTCCCTTCCTTGACGATTTATCTTACTTTTCAGATTTACCTGTATGTGGAAAACATCATTAAAATGATTATTCTACAGAAGGTAGTTTTAAAAAAGCACACCTGATAATATTCATTTAGAAAGAAAGAAAGAGAAAATTAAGAACAAGTTACATTTCTATGAGTTTAAAGAAGTTGCATATTATTATTATTTTTTTAAATTGAGTTATTCCATTTTTCTTGTGGCCTAATATTAACTGTCAAATGGAAATGTCAAATTTGGATTTTTAAACATAACCTCAAATCAGATTGTAATGGTTATAATCGCAAAAAAATTGGCATAAATCTTGTAATACTAATGAAATTTATTAAAAAAAACTATACCACGTACCATTCATTTCTGCAGTTCGTTTGTAAACTTCTTTCAAATTGGATAGGAGCTTCTTCGCACGATATTCAGCTAGGCAGCGTTGAAACACGCAGTTTACAACTTCTCTTGCACCACTACGTATTGGTTTGTTCATTTTAATTCAATTCAAACAATGCACAGGCAAACAATGAAAAAAAAAAACACTAAACGAGCGATTTTCAGTGTGTTCTACATGATTAAAGTCAGTAAAGCCAAGAGCCATACAAAATGTCATTGACAAAACGAGTATTTCGGTGTTACCATAGTAATGAAAAAAATTAGTTCCAAATTAATTAATTTCTACACTTTCTTGCCAAACAATACGAAGCTCGAATTTGCGATATCCGTAGTCAAAATAGATAAAGCATTTTAATAGCTTCGTTTTAAAATAAATGACTAACCATGAAATTTTTTTAAATAATCACAATAAATTTTTTACGAATGGTAGGAAAATGTGGTCCAATTTTGGACCGCTATCAATCGCAGAAAAATAAAAGTGGTACATTTTTTTACCATAATCGCTCCAGTGGATATTTATCATATAAGATACTCATTCGAGTTTTACTATTTTTTGTAATTTCGCCACAAAGTAATTAAAGGACGGTTCTTTAATACTAGATTCAAAGAACACATACGACAATTAAAAAAAAAATACACATTTCGCCAAACATCTCCCAGAAAAAAATCACGCTTCTTTAGTGATATAGGTCAACTCCGTTACTCACACAAAATAAAGGGCGCAAAGTCAATATTTTAGAGCAGTTGGAAATTAACAAACATTTTAATAATCCAAAAGCTAACTAACTAATTAACAATCAGTTTCCCCGCAGGGATAGGCAAAGAGGACGGACCGACAAACAACTCGGTCTTGGCACACACTCTTTGCCTCACTCACATCCATACATCGTCTCATACATTCTCTTCTATTATTCTGACTTTTGACATGGCCCGACTCAAGTATCTGATTCACTTGATCGTGCCATGTCTTCCTCGGACGTCCCCGACTTCTTCTACCATTCACATTTCCGTCGTATATTCTTCTTACACTACTTTCTTCGTTCATTTGCTCTACATGCCCAAACCATCTGAGGGTCCCTTTCTTAATCTTCCTCATTATGCTTACATCAGCCTTACATTCTTTGCGGATATCTACATTTCTCACACGATCATACATTGTTTTACCACACATACGGCTCAGGGATCTCATTTCAACAGCGTTCAGTTTACTTTAATCCTTCCTCTGCCAGTTCCATGCCTCACTGCCATACATCAGGGTAGGTACCAGGACTCCATTGTGGACTGCTAGCTTCGCTTCTTTTGACAGTTTTTTATTACCGCCAACGGCATTCAGTCCTCCATTAATGGAGTTACCGGCATTCACCCTTCTTTCAATATCTCTATCAGTCTTCCCATCTCTTTGCTAAATAAACAAAAAAATATAATTCGCTCGCCACTATTAGATATGCTTAAGCCATTTGCAAATACTTAATTATGATAGAAAATAAACCAATGATTTATCATTTTGGAATAACTCACATAATAAACTACTAAACTAACGACAAATTTAAACAATACAGTAATTAGAAAACCTTAAAAACCATACATATTTTCAGTCATTTTACTCGGAAATTAATAAGGGCGTAGGTAATAAAAATAAAAGCATTTTTTTTTTGTTCATGAGTACCTATCTAGAAATGATATAAATGTATCGTCTGTAATTTTGGGAGGCGTTTATGGGTACCGCCACCCCGGGAACCATTTTTTTTTATTATTTATTGTTAATGAACACCTCTGCCATAGGTTACCCCAAGTGGTTCGCTACGTTTTGTGATTTAGCAGAGGTGCCCGGGTTAATGGGGTAATGTTTAGGTCTTGGCAGCCGATGTGTCTGCTTACCTTCTGCGTGGCGGGCTGGATCGAGGGAGACTGGGAGACTCCTGGACACACTGACCCACTAGATTCCTACCCACCTTAAATACCCGATACCCTTTTCCTTCCCATAAATTCATCTCCTTCCTTTCCAAAAAGACCCCCCATACAGCATCCCCTAAGATGGAAATTATTGTTATCAGAGCCTCCTGTCTGTGTGGAGCTGATGTAAAAAACATATCCGGAAACGATAAATTATCTCTATTTTATTTTAAATGGATAAAACCATTGTAATACTTAATTAATGAAGACTGTATAAGCAAAACTCAATCAAAAATCTGAAACAGAAAAAGGTACGGTCATATCTGAGACCAGTTGTGACCAGGTGTGAACGTATCTTTTTTTTTTAAATTGTACATTTTTTTAATTAATTTAGACACCTTCAATACGTCGTTTGAAAGTGGTTCAACCACAGATTAATTAGATGAATTATCTGTTTTAAAATGCTGAAAGATACAACATTTGGAATTAAAACGGTGCGGAGTACTAAAGCATGCAATTTATACTCTCAAAGTTTCACACACCTATTTTTGCATAACCAAACAAGGTTCTTTTTTTGGTAACAAACCCAGATAGTAGATTGCGTGCGTAGTGTGTAGGCACCCGCCACCTTTATTTCTAATTTAGGATTTTTCTCGACCCTTGCGAAATGCCTTTTTAGAATTTCTTATTCGGGTCCTACACCCCCCTAACTCCTTACCGCCCCCGTGGCGGAAGGCGCCCTGGAGGGGGACTTTGGTGCAATACATTACCTTTAATAAGTAAATAGTTTGACCGCCGAAAATTAAAGAATTCGGCAAATGGGGTGTTTCGCCAGGGCTAGGGAAAAATAAATGGTATTTTGTTTATTTGTTTAAGACATACACAGTACATTGTAATACAAGTTACAAGGAATGTTAAATTAAATTTTTACATGGTTATGTGCCTTTTACGTAAGGCCATAGAATGTCATTTGATAATTTTGCCTGAGATGTGATAGGGTCTTAAAACTTAATTAGTGAATGAAAGAGTAATAACAATAACAGGAAAGAAAAGAAGGAGGGATAAAGTGACATTTTAAAATCAAGAATTATAATGCTCACTAATTGTAATTGACTGATAAAAGTTTAATGAAAAGTTTATAATATGTATTTATCCCCATACACAAGCAAATGCTTTCAATGGAAAAGTAGTAAAAAATCTAAGATGTAAAATTATCATTATGTTACATGTAAAACATATTATTAAAAATAAAAACTAAAAAAAAAAAAAATTATGTCTCGCTAAGAATTTTAATAAATTAGTTTTGTGTGTTTGCGAGGAATCATGAAAAATTTCTAAGTGTAGTAATTGTTCGTAGTGGGCATACGTTGTGATTGCGCGAGTAATTGGTGAGTTATTTGCTGCATTAGTGTTGTTAGCTTCTATGTGAAAAAGAGAAGTGTGCCTAGTACGCTTTATTGGGACATTTAAATCAATAACGGATAGTAATTCAGGACTATTTATTTTATTATATATCAGCTTATGTAGAAACAAGAGACAATATGCGTCTTTTTTGTAAAGTTAACGTACTATTTGTAGTTTTCTTGTATTTTTTGAGTAAATGTTTCGAAAATTCTGTATACTTTCTACTAAATCTATGTACCTATACCTTATACCGGGGATGATTTTATATGATGATCTTATATTTGGTTATATAAATTGAAAAAAGGAATTTAAGAAACAGAAGACATATGAATGTGAGTGAGGCAAAGAGTGTGTGCCAAGACCGAGTTGTTTGGTGGTCCATCCTATCTGCCTACCCCTGCGGGGAAACGGCGTGATGGTTAGTTATAATTACGGATTTCCCACTTGTGATTATAAATATATCTATGTTTATGGGTCAGATAAAAGGGTGCCAAATGGGTTCGAAACGACGTGTTTAAAATTTTTAAAATTTTTGATATGATCATTTTCCTCGGGTACACTTCAAAGTTTTGAAAATTTTCATATCAAGAGGTTATTTCTAGTGTATATAAAAGTTACTATAAATCTATTAAAGCATATTTTTTGTAATCTTTCATAGCAAATATATTATATATTTAAGAAATCATCAATCAAAAAAATAGTAATGAGTTTGAATTATGTATAATTTATAACAAATACTAAATGTGTCATTCACAAAACTTAGAGGCTCCGTCAACACGACAGGCCCGCACAACACAGCAGCGAAAAGGTAAAAATAAAATGTATTAAATTTTTATTTTTTATTAGTGACTATTTAGTTACAGGTTTGATGACAATTACAAGATATGATGATATATATAAATATTTAATCCGTTTGTTCTTAGTCCTCCACACTAGGTGGTCATGTGCTGAGGCGGACTGGTAGATTTCTTTGATTTTCTGTTATTTAGTTTCTACTAGCTGACCCGGCGAACTTCGTACCACCTCAGAATCAATAACTGTTGTGTTAACTAATTAGCTTAAATTCAAATTCGGTTTTTTTATTAAGTTAAAAATTACACAATGAAGCAATTATCGATGCGTAACTGTCATCGTTTTGTTTTTGTCAGTATCAGAGATGGCGTTGTATACAGATTTATAATTTATGTGATTTTTTACTTTTCGACTTACTTACGGGAATTGCGTTTCATTTTCTTCATTTTTTTTTTTTTTTACAGTGAATACCGCACAAGAATCTCAACTGCTCCCGTCTGGAGCCAGTGAGACTATGGCATCCCCAAATGGGGTATGTTGTGAGGCTGAAGGTAGTGGGGAGGGGAAGGAGATAGGGAAGAGGAAGGTAGGGAAGTACCTGGCTATTCAGATCTGGTCACCAAACACGGCTAAAGCCATTTTCAAGCAACTTTTCAATTCTGAATGGTGGTCTTACACCAGGGCGATACTGATAGTATCTTCCACTCTGGAACGTGCCGCAAATATACTATATATTATTTTTAAATGAATTAATTGTGAAATAACACAAATTAATCCAATAAAATTTATTTGCGCACGCCGGGTTCGAACCCGCGACCTCCGGATTGTGAGTCAAGAGTCTTAGCCACTGGACTACGGAGGTCGTCAAAAATAATTCATAAGTGTGATGGAGATTTATTATAATAATTGTATTTTTCCATTGGAGGGGTGTAGACATACGTTTTCCGTTTGTCCCATTTTCAGCTGTTGACATTGAGTGTGTAAGAAAGAGGGGCAACATTGTATGTTTAATAACAATAACTCTTTCCTCTTTCAACTTCGTGAATGTATCCACAAACTCCTATTGCAATGAATCTCTCCGCTTATACTCGTATCCCTATGAAAGTCTTACTTTCTATCCAAAGGTGCACCAATTTATAGGAATATGTAAAAACAAAAACAAAAAACTCAGCTCAATCCAATAATGCAGAATTCAACAAAATTATTGAAAATAACTGGCCAAATTATATAATTTTTTTCACAGATGGTTCCAAACTCAGTCCGGACTCCTTTTGTGGGGCCAGTATCTATGCACCTCATAGGAAATTGTGTTTCTCACACAGACTTCCCAAAGAGTGTTCCATTTTTTCTGCTGAATGCAAAGCTATCATAGAAGCTTTACGACTCGTCAAATCTCCCAACATTAGAAATGCCCTCATCCTTTCAGACTCACTTAGCTCACTATAAAAAATAAGCACATCCCCTCTCAAATCCAGTAGCGAATCTCTTACCTGCTCTATTGTATCTTGTTGGCTCAAGTGTCAGTGGTCTTGACCTGGATCCCAGGACACTTTGGTATTGTTGGAAATGAAAAGGCTGATTCTATTGCTCAGGAATCCATTGTCCATGGTCCATTAAGTAGTATACCTATTCCTGTTAGAGACTATTTCCCTATTTAAAAATAAGTTACAACGCCAATGGTCCTCTGAATGGAAATCGTCATCTCTGATAAAAGGTCACCAGAACTCATTAAATCAACCTTCTTTTCCTGTCAAGTCCTGGTTTCACAATTACACTTACATGCCTTAAAAATACATCTCTACCATAACTCGAATGCGTCTAGGTCATAATTGTTGTCTTAAGCCATTTCTCTCCACATAGTCAATTCGCCTTATTGTGATTATGGTTCAGAGGATACTTTAGACCATAATTTTTTTGAGTGTCCTATCAATGACCAATTTCCAAACTTCATACGTGAATTAATAAAACTTAAAATTGAATTCCCTACCAGTGTTCCCTGCCTTCTTAGTCTCAACTCTCCTTAAATTCGATATTTGTTAGCAAAATTTTTTTGTAAAAATGGCCTTAACATTTTAGCATAAATCAGATTTCTTTCTCTTCCATAAGTATGCATTTATTCTTGCAGTGTTATTATGTACAATCATAGAGGTTCCTATTTTTGGGAACCTGAACATCTTCTTAATCTACAATTTTTTAATTACAATTAATATCAACTATGTATAATCATATGAATATTTGTATAACTTGTATAATCATATGAATATTTTTATAACTTGTATAATCATATGAATATTTGTCTTGACCTATTTTCTATGTCTGCTAATATATGTAAAAAAACATGCTTACATGTAAAAAAAACTGTTCTGAAAATGTAATTAATTTGAAAAAACTGATATTGTAACTAATTTAAAAAAAACTGAAAAGATCACCCTTAATGGGTGAAAGCCAAATAAATAATTAAAAAAAAATTAATAACAAATGCAAAACAATTAGCGCATTGACAATTGAAATTTTTGAATTTTCGGAATTCACGCACAGTTCAATATTATAGGTACTTATCACAAAATGCCCGGAGCTCTTCCAAATATGAGAATTCGTTCCATATAAAATGTATGGCGAAAAGAATTTTCTTAATAACTATATTTTTCTTAGATTTTTGTGATGTTTTAATAGTTATTATCCTTTCCGGGGCGGAGACAAATCCAACAAATCAAAGATCATCAAAATCGGCCCGGCCGTTCTCGAGTTATAAATAGTGTAACTAACCCGACTTTGTTTTATATATTAAAGATGATGTTTTTAATACATTCTCTAGTATGTCTAGTATGTCTGAAATCATTTCTTTATGTCTAAATCATTTCATAGTATGTCTAAATCATTTGTAACTTTTTAAAATTATTTTTTTTATTTATCTATGAAAAAAAACATTGGGTTTGTATTTATGCCTGTCTCACTAGGATATACTTGTATCGAGACAGGCGTACATGTATATTTAAAGAATATTGTAGTTACAATAATATTAAAGGTAAAATACATTTCATGTGGTGAACGTATGTCTTGCGGTATGAAAGAGACATGCGTGTATGAGTGAGACAACATGAGGAACGTATAAAAGGGTGTGATTGTTGTCCATTCGTCCTCTCACCATCAGACTTCCTAAGAATTACCATTGTACCTTATCCCGAAATAAACATCACTAGACTACCTACGTATCATTATTGAAGTATTACCCTGTACTGAGATCATCATCAGAGAAATCTGGATCCATCATAAAAGGGAATCCAGAATACATGGGATAACCGGCCACGGTCATCACACTTTGAATAGAATTAAGGCTCCGTTCCCGGCCCCAAAAAGAAGAAGACGGAGAAAGTTAGAAGAGCGCACTAACATTTACAACGATAAAATCGATGCAAAAATCATGAAAATCTTTAATAAAACACGACCCGTTTAAAATAGAGCAAAAATCTCGCGATAGTTGTCTTAAACATACATACATACATACATCTCTTCCCCTTGTCCTATTCGGGTCGGGGACCCATTGCATCGACAAGGCTCCTCCATAAGTCCCTGTCTTGTGCTGATTGTTCGGCCTCTGTCCATGGTAGACCCATCCTCTCCTCAGACAGTTTCTGGAGTTGCCTCGCCCAACTGTGTCTGGGGCGGCCCACTGGACGTCTTCCCTCTGGAATCGCACTCAGTATTTTCCTCAGAATTCGGTCATCAGACATTCTTAGTACATGCCCAAGCCACCTCAATTGTGATTTTTCTATGAAGAGTAGCAGTGGTTCAATGTTTAGATCATCTCGGATCGTCGAGTTTCTTATATGATCCCATTTCGTAACTCCTGCCACTCCTCTCAAGTATCTCATTTCGGCAACTTGGACTCTGGAGCGTGTTCGTTCATTTAGCATCCATGTCTGGTGGCCGTAAGTGAGCGTTGGGCGGTATACCGTTTTAAACAGCATTTAAAAAAACGCTGTGAATTTTTTCATACATATTACTTGGAGCTGCTACTTGAATTTTTGGAGCATACTTTGCGATTTTTTTCTATCGAGGGAATTTTATATAATTTGCGTTCGGGCGCGACTGATGTCTAGATATTATCTTCAAGAATAACATTTATTTTTTTAAGAGCTTGAAAACTTCAAATGTTTAAGGGAGGTTTGCAAGAAATCGGTAGAAATTCGAATACCGGCCTCTTAAAACAGAAGGGAAGGGTGGTAAATCTTTTTAAGAGAGTTATTTTATAAATTTTTGGAGATGAAGTAAAGAAGTAAATTCTGCCTAATCTATTAATGGAGTTAAATTTGACAGGATTCTATTATTTTCATTTATATTATATGGGTTAGATTGAATGTGAATAGTATATGCTTATATGGCGCCTTCCCATCAATGTTCAAATATTTTTTCACTTAAATGAAAATAAAATACTTTATTTAAACGATTATATTTAAGCCCCCGAATTCCGAACTTCTACCGATTTATAATATTGTTTCTCTTGAACACTTACAGTTTTTAAATTTCTGAAAATATACATATTATTTTTTAAGATAAAATATTAAAAAACAAACATTATTTAAATAGCTTTTCAATGTCAAGCATAATTTTGAATATTTGTTAGATTCGCCGTTAATTCAAAAGGTTAAAAAAAATTACGTACGTATTTTCCACAAAAATGAAAACACGCGGCCAACCTTGCTGTTTGTTACCAAGGGAATGGTTTTATCAGAGGAAGGTTTTGCGAAAGAAAAATTACTGTTTAGTAGGTGACTGTTTTTCGATTTTTTCGCAGTCGAGACTTGAACGATTTTCTTGAAGTTTTTGTCATAAATGTCCTTGATGAAAATTTAAGTGAACCATTGTTAGCTAATATAAATGTTTTCCGTTTGCTCGAAAACGTTTTGAATATAGAATTTTACTTGAATAAAAATTACTCTTTTGTAGACCTATGTAATAATATTTTGTTTGATTATTAACTTTTTTACATTAACTTTTCACAGGAGGCCCTGAGGAAAAAAAATCCCCCTATAGGCCTATGTCATCTTTAGGGATGATGTGTGGAGGGTCTTTGTAAGAAAGGAAGAAGAGGAAATTCTGGAAGGGGTGGGTAGGAATCTGGGGGTCAGTGTGTCTAGGAGTGACGGACGTATGAATTTATCCCTCCCATTGCGGTGCGAGGCGTTGTTACGAAAGAGTACGGCTGGAGGCGTCAAAGGGACATCCCGATCCGGCCTGCCACGCAGCTGGTAGGCAGATACATCCGCCGTCAAGATTCGGGCAAACCTCACCCCATGAACCTGGGCATTTCTGCTAAGTCACCAAACGTAGTGAACCACTTGGAGTGACCTGTGGCAGAGGTGTTGGCTATCCAAAAAATAGTTCCCGGGGCGGCGGTACCCATACCCGCCTTCCGAATTGTTGGTAATGATAAGGAACCGTCAAAGGCAACTAAACAAAGCCAGAAAATAACTAAAAATCAGAGCGTGTAATTCACACGCGGTAGAAGTGAAACTAGAAAGTCGCTAGATGTCGCTTTCTTTTCATTTGCCTGTTTATTTTAAAGTGGTTTGAAGATTGGATATTGATTTCACAAAAATAAAAATGTTTATTTTTTTTGGATTTCGTAGGATTCGAATCTCCGTTCGCTTGATGTCTTTTTCTCTGGCCGCTAAAACTTGTCGATCGCCTTGCCTACTGCGATATCGAAGGCCCGCATCGGAGCGTGAATTTACCGCATTATATTAGAACTGAGGATGAGGATCCAAATAATAAATTTCAGTGACGCATTTCCGTTTCATCCGAATTTAAAATCTCTAACGATTCTAAAGAAGTTTCACTTCAAAAAGGTGTACCGAATTTTTTAATGTAAAAAATTCTTTGATGACATACAAAGAGTCAAACACATACATCTATAGGATTTAGCCCGCTGGAGAATGAGATAGTATAATCAGTCTCCTCTTTGTGCGGTGCCTCGTAGCCTCCCAACTCTTGTTAACTTTAGTTTTATGAAGGTTTCAATTCTACCGCGTGTAAACTGCACGCTGTTTTTTTTACATTAGTTCCACAATAAAGAATCTCCCATCTTTGGGGATGCTGTTTGGAGGGTCTTTATAGGGAGAGGGTATGGTATGAGGAGTGGGTAATAATCTGGGGGGACAATGTGTCTAGGAGTGACGGACGTATGAACCCATCCAGAGTCCGGCTGTAGAAGTCTAGGTTAGGTCTCCCTCAACCAGTCTCACCCATTCCGGCCCGCCACGCAGGAGGTGGGAAAACGCATTCGCTTCCGAGATCTAGATCAGCAGTCGGGGAACCAGGGTAAATTATCCCAAATGGGGTAAAAAAGTTTTTTTTTTGGGTAATAAGTTTGGCAGAAACAATACTTGAACTTCGATCTAATACTGAAGCACTTATTCAATTTGAGAGCAAAGCCGATCTGTCATATTTTTGGATGCCAAAAGCTACTATCTTAGTAAACAAGGATTTTCCACTCTAACGAACATAAAAACGAAGAACAGAAATCGATTAAACGCCGAAAACCGTATTCGAATTGCTCTAACATCAAAAAGTCCCAATTTTGAAGTAATTGTATCAAACATGAAGCAACATTGTTTCTCAAAAAACTGAAAGGGAAACCTGAAAATCAGAATTTTTGTTTGATCCAATTTGAGAATTTTGTTTTGTTTGTCTATTACATACTACTTACTATTTTCATGTAACTTTTTATTTATTTTCCGTCTGTATTTGGAGTTTATGGTAGCTTATTAATTTGGTTTGTTAGTTATTTGTCCAAAAGAAGTCTTAGTGTGAAAATAAATGGCACACATTCGTACAAATTTATAGCAACAAGTGGAGTGCCGCAAGGCTCCCATTTAGGGCCCATTTTGTTCATTATATTTATAAATGATATTGTTGATATATTCACAAACATAAACGTGCTACTGTTTGCTGATGACATGAAACTATATAAAGAGATCAACCACATTAATGATTGTATTACACTTCAAACTAATTTGACATATCTTTTTGAATGGTGCTCTATCAACAAACTAGCATTAAACATAAATAAATGTCAGTTCATTCATTTTTCCAAAATAAATAATCCTATATTTTTTCAGTATTCATTAAATGATGAAAATTTAAATTGTGTTAATGAAATTATGGATCTAGGCATTATGTTCGACAGTAAACTCACCTTTGTATGTCATATTAATAATATTATCAACAAATCCCTAAAGACTCTTGGCTTTGTTTTAAGAGCTGCAAAAGATTTTAATGATTTAGGCACATTTATTATGTTATATAAAACCCTTGTCAGATGCCAACTTGAATATAACTCTACGTTATGGTCTCCCTTTTTCAATATTCATTCAGACAACATTGAAAAGATACAACGGAAGTTTCTAAGGTTCATAAACTATAAATTGCGTATTCCTATACTAAACATTGATTATAATTACCTCCTGGATAAATTTTCTCTCTTGAAACTTTCAGAAAGAAGAATAAGCACAGATTTAATACTGTTACATAAAATACTGCATTATAAAATTGACTGTCCAGAATTACTTCAATTTATCAATATCCATGTACCCAAAAAATCATGTCGACATTTATTACCCTTTTACTTCAATAACACCAGGACACTAGCTTATCAAAATTCTCCGTTTCCTAGACTTCACAGTCTCGGAAATAAATATTCTAATCTAGGTGATATATTTCATCTTAAAACCAATCAGTATAAATGTTGCATATTCTATCACTTTTATTCTTCTAGACACAAATAGATTTACATAATTTCTGCAGTTTTTTGTTTATATTGAATGTGAGACTTCTTATCATTTTTACATATGTACTTTTTATTTTATTATGTGGTTTTGTTTTTATATTGTATTACGTATTTTCTTTTCTCATTGTATTATATTTTCTTCATTGTTTTTATACTCAACTTATAAACTATATTGTAAAAGCCCATCAGGGCGTGTAATAAATAAATAAATAAATAAATAATTTTTATTTAAATATAGATTGATTCTCTTCTTTTCAAACTTGGAGGAAGGGGTAATATCGACTTTCGCAAAAATATTTTGGAGTAAAGGTTAAAAAAGTTCCCCGACCGCTGATCTAGATAAATCCACGAACCTCACCCCATGAACCTAATTGCAAATCAAGGGGTGTTGGTTATCCAATAAATGGTTCCGGGATCGGCAGTACCCATAATCGCCTTACATTACATACGCACGTCCAAAAATAATGTATACCAGCTCACCCGGCCACGCGTTGCTGTGGCTAACGATACATCTACTGGATGGTTACCCAACCTTCATAATCAATGTCATCTGTAAATTTGCATTCAAATCAAATCCACATCGCCCGCTTGCCAGCGCGCTCGTCCACCACATACATACATGTATTGTACATTTAAGCAATTTACAAAAAACCCTGACAAATTAAATACCTTAACCTTCCTCATGAATCACTCTATCGTTTGGTGAAAATCGCATGGAAATCCGTTCAACATTTTTTGAGTTTATCGCGCACAGACTGACGCGTGAATTTTGTGAAATCACTGGGATTCGTATTAAGAACAACTAAAAACTTTAATTCCAAACAAGCCATTAAACTATTATACGTAAGTTAGAAGCATAATTGAATATAACTAGGAAGTTTGGTCTCCATCTTACAAAATTCACATTAATAGCATAGAGCGAATATAAAAAAAACATGTATTTTATTTAAAATATACTTTACGACCTATTTTTATAACTACCAAATAAACATTAAAAAAATGATGAAAATCGGTGAAGTCGTTTCGGAAAAGTGCGAAAAGTGCGATAGCATAGAGCGAATATAAAAAAATCATGTATTTTATATAAAATATACTTTACGACCTATTTTTATAACTACCAAATAAACATAAAAAAATGATGAAAATCGGTGAAGTCGTTTCGGAATAGTGCGACCACAAACGCTGTGACACGAGATTTATATATATATATGGATTTTGTAATAGTAAACCTGCACGGTTTACGAAAACCAAACCTTTCAACTTAATGAACACGAATTTGCGACATTAAATTTCTAAATAACATTTCATGCGACATGACAAGTCATGTCATTTGGCGAGTAGGGGCGAACAGCCGGAATTCCGTGAATAAGGTGTGGTTTATCATTCGGGGGAGGGACCTTTATATAGCGGTCATTATTCAAATGCTGGAATGGTATGAAGGCGCGGTCTAATATTATTTTACTTAACGATATTTAAAAGAATTAAAAATGAACGTCATCTAAGGTAAATGCGAAAAAACCCAATTTCAGTGGCGGTTATGAGAACCATTTTTTATTGGATAACCAATATCTCTGCCTTAGATCACTTTAAGTGATTTGCTACGTTTGGTGACAGGGTTTATGGGATGAGGTTTATCTAGGTCTTAGCGGAATATGCTTTTGAAAACCTACTGCGAGGCGGGCCAGATCTGGAGATCATGGTTAAAGGAGATCATTTATTCTGTCCAGCCGGACTCTCTCGACCCATCGCCTTGCAGTGGGGGATGAATTCATACATCTATCACTCCTGGACACACTGATTCCAAACCACCCCTTATACCCTTTTTCTTCCCCGCTTCTTTCTCTTATTCCTTTCCCTTAAAAGACCTCCAAACAGCATCCCCAAAGATAACATAGGCTTTGTGGGATTTGTTTTACTTGGAGCCTTCTATTCAGAGTTATTGTTAAAAAAAAAAACCTCATTCCACGGCTCACTAAGTAATCGTAACAGAAACTATATTGAAAAAATAATGGGAATATGTACCTAAAATGTCATGACTTCACATAAAAATAGAATATTGGTGATTTAAAAAATAAAACAAGTCTTTAATTTTTGCACAATCCTCGTATATGACCTTCATATGGATTAAAACAATTTTGAAGCCGTCTTCCACGTTTGTTGGCATAAAGTTGCTTCAAATTCAATGAGTTCCGTTACTTGTCAATGCAATTCAATTTAGTGGATTATATTAAATACTTTACAAACTTGTACATTTTAATGCTTTTTAAAATAAATACATAAATAATATTTCCACTCGTTATATTGATTAAAGCTTTGTTACTAGTAGTAACAAAGCTTGCTTTTTGAGGACAGCTTCATCGATGATGCTAAAAATGTCGTTGTCAGAATTGATTCTGTTCTACAGCATTATCGTTTTCCCTACGTTTCCCGTAAATTAGTCCTGCAGGCTGCAAGATAGAACAGTTTATGCTGTCGGTGACGAAGATAACAAAGAAATGAATACTCTACAAAGCACTGAAAAAAAAAAGAATTCTGCCCCTGACAGTCGAGTTTCCAGCACTTAACCATCCACGAACTAGTTTGACGATATGTGTACATTTCTTCTGACCCCTTGTAAGAATTGTCATCTACTGACTCTGGCTTCTATACACATTTTTTTTAAGAAATCATTTTTATTTGAGTAAAAAAAAAATCTTGGAAGTCAGGGTTTTCTTCAAGGCAGCATGAAGACTAAACACAGAAAGAAATCTAAAATAATTGAAATATTAAATTAATTTTTTTTCCTTCTCAATGAAAATGTACTTATTTTTCTTGGTTTAACTTATATTATCCAGTTAACTTCCTAGCAGAAACAATAATGCGGTTTTAACTTAATCCACAGTAAGCCCCTTTGTTTTTTAGCAATGGCCTACTGAGAGTTAAATTCCTAAAAATTCATTTATTCAGCAAATTTACTCGTGGCTCCTGATTTAATTTGTTAATGTTATTTTTCTTTTTGAATTCACTCGAATCTATTCTCCACAGCAAATAACAGAAAGTACGACTCGCTAAAACCGCCAAGCTCTCGCCTAAAAACGATGTGGTATTTATTTTGGTTCTTTGTTTTGTATTCATTTCTACTTCAAACTAAAGTCTTGCCCCCGAAAACAGGCTGTAATAATTGTATTCATTTGACTTAGTATAATATGCGAATGTAGATCCATTTTGTAGGTATGTAATAGGGTCAGTCAAAAAGTAATACCTTTTTTTTCTCCTTTAATTGTCAATATATAAAAAATGCAATTGCATGGATTGAAAACTACAATATTGACCATTAATTTGTTACATAAAAATATAATCTCCGTCCATTTCCACAACTTTGGTCTAACTTTTAACAAGTGCATATATAACAGTGTTGTAAAAAACACGGTCACATCCAGAACACCATCGCCATAACTTTCACGCCAATCACGCAGTTTTATTTTTTTTGTCCTAGGTGTGATGTTTGTGTGATGCCATTCCATTGACTGTCTGTTTGATTCAGGTTCAAAAAAATGAACCCGTATTTCGTCTCCGGTCACAATTTTTTCCAACAACTAAGTGTTGTGAGACTATTGTTTTTTTTTTGTTTCTTTATTCTAACCGGTTAACTTTTTTTGGTACCCACCTTGCACAATCTTTTGATGAATATTCAGTTTTATCACTCGGAATTTACTGAAAGAGAGAATGCGACATCTGTAATTATCTGGGGTCACCACGAATGGTGTCATCAACTCGCTCAATGTTGCGTGCAATCACCTCAATCAACTGTCTACCGCTCCGTTTTTCGTCAGTCAGTGGTGTTTGTCCTTCAGCTGCGTTATCCATGGTCTAGCAGTGCTGACTTCCACTGTTGCATCATGATATACATTTTTCAGTCTTTCATAAATGCGAATGTGCGTTTCACCTTCTACAGTGACGTATCAATCACAGAACGCTGTTTATTACGAACATCGACATCGGCCATTTTGCAAACGACTGCAATGCTGCCAACTGTTGTTGCAAAAAGTTACTACTGCGGAGATTGTAGAAGAAGATTTGAGGAGTTGCACCATATTTATTTTTTTTACTTAAATAACTTTATTTCAGTATTAAAAAACAAGAGGCACTACTTTTTGACTGTTCCTTGTATGTACAGTACATTTGAAACGAATTTCAGAATATGTAAATATTCCCAGAGGTTAAATAATTTTTCGTGTGTGCCAAGAAATCCACCGTGGATTTTATGGTATCTTGAACCTTAAAAATGCTCTTTGCATACTAAAAAAATCATATACTCGTATTCGCTTAGCAAGGAATATTATTATACATGAATATTACTCTAGCTTATCGTCTCGTCTCTTGCAAATACGTATTATTTTATCTGTAAATAAAAGCGCATTGTCAAATGTCATATGACTTATTTTTATTGTAATGAATAAATATATATTATAATAGAAAGTCCAAAAAAAAGCTCGCAAAAATTCAGAATCGAGTCCCTGTACGATAAAGGGAGTTATATGGTGTGGTATATTTCTATCCCCCCTCCAGGATGACGGGTCCCGTTTTTACCTAAAGGGAGTGCTTTTGAAGATATAAGGGCTGGAAGTTTCGCTTTCTTAAAATTTCTAGAACAGTCTGCCAAAAAGTTCTAGAAGGTTCCACAGACTTCTAGAAAATAGTGAAAGGGGTGGCGGAGTGTGTTGTGAAATGTTCGGGAATAGAGAATCGGGAACATCATTGTGGAACATTCCAGAACACTCTAGAATGTTGTTCTGAGCGAAGCCGGATAGCCCGGCTAGTTCATTATCATCAACATCATCATATTTAATAAATTCAACAATTTTAAAATGGAGTTCTACTAAATAAACTTAATAAAAATAAATAAGGAACGAATTCTAATATTTTGAAAGAGCTGTAGGAATATTGTGATAATTATAACATTGAGTAGCGAGTGGTGAATTCCAAAAATTCAAAAACGTCTTGCTTTTGTTTTTAAACAAATAATGCTTCCCCTCTTTCTTACACACTACATGTCCTTAGTCGAAAATGAGACAAACGTTGAACGTATGTCTGCGCCCCTCCAAAGGAAAAATACAATAATTTTAATCATGCGTATAAATAAAATGAAACGCAATTCTCGTAAGTAAGTGGAAAAGTAAGAAAATCACAAAAATTATAAATCCCTACATAACGCCATCTCTGATATTGACAAAAACAAAACACGGACAGTTGCACATCGATAAATTGCTTCATTATGTAAATTTTAACTTAAAAAAACTGAGTTTAATTCAGCTAATAAGTTAAAACAACAGTTATTGATTCTGAGGCGGTACGAAGTTAACCGGGTCAGCTAGTTGTATATAAATAGGCCGGTGAGTTAACTGTCGAGGGATCAACTGTCATGGAATCAGAAATCACCTAAAATAAATATATTCATAGTCCATTTCAGTTCACCAAATGCGAGGAAAACCTTTTTGGGAATACATATTTTAAGAAATTCCCGACTTTGAGAGTTGGGAACAGGGCCCTAGGGGAATTTTCCGTTTTATTCCCAACCTGCGCTGCTCACTTAATTTACCCCGTATTGGATTCAAAGTTTCCCATCATTTTCCCCAATCCGAGGAAATGTTGTTTCCAAAGTGCTCCCGGGCTGCGAATTGTCACTTGGACAGCAACTGACTTGACGACAAACTGTTGTTGATCAAGAACTTATTTATTTATTTTCATTGTGAAAAGTCGGAAAAATTCCCCTACCTAAATTCACGATAACCAGGGGAACTGTATCGCCACCCGCTTGAGCGACTAAGTGAGGAGGGTTAAGGATATAATAATAAGATATTTAGTTATAATTTTACCACTCTGTAATCGAGGGGTAGGGTCCCGATGGTTGTGGGTTTAAATCCCGACATGAGCAAATAAATTTTATTTTATTAATTTGTGTTATTTAACGAGTAAAGTGTAAGACCATCATTCAAATTGAAAAGGTGACCAGATCTGAAAAGCAGGTAAATCCCCACCTTCCACTTCCTCATCTCCTTCTCCTCCCCGCTACCTTCAGCCTGACAACATACATAGTCTCACTGGCTCCAGACGAGAGCAGTTGGGAATCTTAAATGGCATTCAGATAAAAGAAAACAAAAATAAAAACTTTTTTTTTTCAATTTTTATTTCGATTCATAGCGTATGTATAAATTTGATATTTTCATGATAAAATAAAACTGTAATATAATTTACGGCCTCCGTGGTCGACGGGCATGTCAGTAATAGGTACTAATGCAGTTGAATTATGTTGTGAGGCTGAAAGTAGAAGAGAAGGGAAGGAGACTGGGAAGAGGAAGGTGGGGATGTACCCGGATATTCGAATGTGGTCACAAAACACAGCAAAAAGCCGCTTCAAGCCGCTTTCAATTCTAAATGATGGTCTTGAACCAGGGCGACACTGAGAGTATCTGCCACTTTGGAACGTGCCGCAAACATACCTTATACTATTTTAAATGATTAAAT
Organism: Limnephilus lunatus; assembly: GCA_917563855.2. Lineage (NCBI taxonomy): Eukaryota > Metazoa > Arthropoda > Insecta > Trichoptera > Limnephilidae > Limnephilus > Limnephilus lunatus. Next base: position 5,404,798 of record OU830593.1, on the reverse strand, counting down.
TGTGAAATAATACAATTCAATCAAATTAATTTTACTTGCGCAAGCCGGGATTTGAACCTGCGACCTTGGATTGTAAGTCGAGAGTCTTCCCCTCGACCACGGAGGCCGATGCAGCTATTAAAAATGTATTTCTTCAACTATGTCTTTCCTTGAAATTTCATGTGTAATCTATGTAATTTCATTAATATATCATCAGGATATTAGTGTTCTCATTTTGTATTACTATCATTTACTTTAATATAATATCCGCAATTTAAGTCATCCAATGAAGAACATCCAAATTAGTGACCCCATCGGTGTTGCGCATTTTCATCACGCGACAAAATATCCCCGACAAAACATCCTACGGAAAAAAACATCCTCCAACAAAATATCTACCAAAACCTAACCAAACTTTACAGGATGTCTGTATTTTTTTTGTCCCAGTTTACTATTTTTGAACGATAATTTATTGTTGATTTATTTTTATTGTTAACTATATGAGTGAAACTCAAATTATAATATTTAATTAAATGAAGACAAGAAGGTCCTGCGTTCGAATCCCAGAAGTGACAATATCTTTTTCTGATTTTTCTCCCTCCAGATTTCGATTGAGTTTCGCTAATATTGCCTTCAATTAATCAAATATTATAATTTGAATTTTACGCATAAAGTTAAAAATAAAAATATATATTCATCCTAGACTTGCGGAAAAGTCAATAGACGTCGCATATTAAAAATAGAATGGATAAAAAAAATTGCAGATACTATCTAGATAGTATCCAGTTCGGGTTGAATCTTGCAATCATATATAGATAGCAGCCAATAATATGTGCGTTAAGAAAATGAAGATAATGTTGGTAGTTCTTAGTCGAAGTATGATACAGTTGAAAGTGACCGAATTGGATATAGACACCTTAGCTAAGTTTGTAGAGCATTTACCATGTAAGAGGCCAGAGGTCATTGTTTCGAGTCCCAGAGGTGACAATATCTTTTTCTGATTTTTCTGTCTCCAGATTTTCAATTGAGTTTCGTTAATATTGTCTTCATTTAATCATTACATAGTATAAAATGAAGTCGCTCAAAATGTTTGTGCGCTTAGATCTTTAAAACTACTCAACGGATTTTCATGCGGTTTTTACCAATAGATAGAGTGATTCAAGAAAAAGGTTTTTATGCATAAATCATGCTTATTATAGTAAAGAAAAGGCGATAAATTCAAATATTCATCATCATTACATGGTATAAAATGAAGTCGCTCAAAATGTTTGTGCGCTTAGATCTTTTAAGAGTGATTCAAGGTTTATATGTATAATACGTGCTTAATAGAGTAGAAAAAAGCTGAGAAATTCAAAAATTCAATTCAGGAAGCGGGCAACGGGCAGCTGGCAAGCGGGTGGTGTGGATTTTATAAAGGTTGGGTAATGGCGTTTTGTTTAGTTAACCACAGCAACGTGTTCCGGGTCTGCTAGTTAAATATAATTTATTGTCTTTAGAGGATGTCTGTATTATTTTTATCCCATTTTTTGTTAATTTGGGTTAGGTTAAGTTAGGTTTTAGTAAATATTTTGTTGGAGGATGTTTTGTCAGTAGGATATTTTTTCGAGGATATTTTATCGAGAATTTTTGTCGTGGAACTGACCCTATCCACGATATTTTAACTACCGATAAGATCTTAAGTTATTCATTAAAAAAATTGATGAGTTTTCAGACAAACGAGGAATGGTCTCGAAAATACCTGTAATCTCCGTAGAAATCCACTCTGTTCTTGTCGTTAGTAGAGCTATCTTCATTTCTCTTTCGCGTATCTTCCCTTAACTCCTTCTCTACCCTCTCCCCTTGAGCTCCTCTTTACTTCCCCTTTTGTCATCCGCTTCTCTTTGTTCCAATTGTTTATACCCCACTGCATTGGATGATTTGCTATTAAAGCCTACCTGAGCCAGCGTTTCAGCAAAGCCAACAGATGAATTCACTTAAATAAACATTAAATAGTATCTAGACATTTCACGTTAGTGTAATGCTGAAATGACAATTAAACCAAGCGACTTGATGTGATTGTTGGCGGCTGAGATGTATTTAAACAAAATTTGTTACAATCTTTTTAATTTTAACCTATCATAAACGTTTTCTTGTATGAATGTTTATATTTCTGTACTGTTTTTTTTAATCATTAATAGTACCTAATCAAAAATAATAAATGAAAGCCCACTTTCGTTATCACTGTAAAACATCGTATAACATCTAATAAAAAAATTATAATATTTTGTTTTCTTTTTAACCAAAACTATTATTAAATCTTTAACTGACAGACCTGAAATATAAATATATATATATAAAATAGCTAATTAGCAAAACCTGCTTAGTAATTCTAAACAATGATAACTTTTAAGATAACAATAAAATCAATACAAATTTACTCTACTACTTAGTGTCTATAAATTTAATATTGTTGTCAACTTTTCTGAGAAGTCCCTTTGTTTACATATTTTTTATTCTAAATAATATGTTCTCTATTATGATAACATTAATTATTAGTTAAGTAACACATATTAGTATCCTATACCTAAATACTTGCTTACTCATGCTTTGTTAAATGTACATTCATACTTTGTTATTATTGTAATACTGATAATCTCCTGTCTACCACTGTATTCTTATAATATCACGTACCTATCACTTGAATGTAAAAGCCATTCCATGGCGTTTAAATAAGTAAATTAATAAATTTTTGTTTATCGTTGAGCGTTTTTACATCTCATTTCAGAGAGAAAGATACCACGACATCCATTCTGAATCGAAAGGCCCTGCTTTTTTTTTTTTTTTACAGTGAATACCGCACAAGAATCTCAACTGCTCCCGTCTGGAGCCAGTGAGACTATGGCATCCCCAATTGGGGTATGTTGTGAGGCTGAAGGTAGTGGGGAGGGGAAGGAGGTGGGGAAGAGGAAGGTTGGGAAGTACCTGGCTATTCAGATCTGGTCACTAAACACGGCTAAAGCCATTTTCAAGCAACGTTTCAATTTCGAATGGTGTTCTTACACCAGGGCGATACTAATAGTATCTTCCACTCTGGAACGTGCCGCAAATATACTATATATTATTTTAAATGAATTAATTGTGAAATAACACAAATTAATCAACTAAAATTTATTTGCGCACGCCGGGTTCGAACCCGCGACCTCCGGATTGTGAGTCAAGAGTCTTAGCCACTGGACTACGGAGGTCGTCGTGCTTAAACAGGCTTTGGCTACATTAGTGACCTAATGTACTTCCCAACTTTCGTCTTCTAATATATTTCCCCTTCCGCATTCTTCTACTTTCATAACTCATAACATTGTAGAAAATTATCTAACAACATAGAAGTTTTTGACTAAAAAATCTCAATACTTTTAATAGAACGACTCCCTTTTTATAACTTTTGAAGGTTATTCCCATTCACGTAATATACCATTGAAGAAGAAGATAACATATCTAGGTTACAAACCAGTTCCTCAAATCACTTGTTTCCATTAAAAAATGGAGTTACAAAACATATGTTAAAAAAAATTGACGATAATAATATTGTTAATTCTAAAATTTGATATGCGAGATTGACAAAAATGACGTTCAAATAAGAGATGGCAGTAGGGGAATTGGTAATGCGTTTATCCCGGTAAGACGAGAGATCCTGGGTTCGAATCCCAGTTGCGACCGTTATCTTTAATTTTTTTGCGTCTTGATCTATTTCATATTTTTGATTAGATTATTTATTAGTATTAGAAGAAGATGATATCTTCAATGATAAAAATTATATAATTGCTCTATTATTGTGTCCTTTATTTATTGTTTCTTTGTACAATATACTTACAGCGTTTCATATTTTATTTTGCTTATTATTAATTCGGTTATTTCCTTAGTAGCATCTCCACCTAGCAACAACTAAACCTTGATCTACGTATGCTGTGAACATTTAATTGGAGTGTCAATATCCATCCAATATACATCCAAATGGCATTTTCATTTATGTAATATTTAACATTAACACTCTGCAATAGTTAATATTCTGTAAATGTTTTAAAACCGGTCAGTGGTTGAGTTGGCATCGGGTTGGGTCCCATCCAGGCGTCGCGTGCTCGATTCCTCGGCTGGCTAAGACCTCCATCTCGACAAAAGCAACATATTCCGCTTTCAGTGATGGTAGAAGGAGATTTACAAATATTGCCAGATTATTTTTTGTTATTAAAAAAAAATAGTTAAAATAATTAAATCCTTAATTGGGATGTAATAATTCCACTGACTCCGGGCATATTGAACGTAAATTTAATACGAGTAATAAAAAAAACCAGCTTTCTTATAAACTTGTTATACCCAGATGATTTTGGGGTAAAATATAAAAGGCGAGCTTAACGTGCCTGCGCAGTGTTTTTCATGACCAAGTTGGGACTTGTTGCCTCACAGAAAACCTTACTAAGGGTCCCAAACAAGACAATAGAACAGTTGAACCATATTTATTTAACCCTTGACGCCAATTTCGGAAAATTCCTGACTTCTAAACACTGTAGGTATTGTACATATTGCTACGCAGGAAAATATGTTCAAAATAGTTTTAAAAATTCCTTTTTTCTGCGTACCTATTTTTGAAATGTTTTTTTGTTTTGGTTTTACATTGTTTTCAACGACTAAATATTACAATTTAAGGTAATTAATTAATTTGAACCCGCGACCTTCGGATTGCTAGTTGAGAGCCTACTCCTCGACCGCGAAGGCAGTCTAGATTGCAAATAAAATTCGTGTAGAATCTTGTAATCAAGTTTTATTTTTATTTTTTTTTTTATTTTAGCGACTATATAAAATAATTGTTACATACAAAATATAATGGTGAAATTAAGTATAAAAATTTGTATTTCTTAGTCCTCCTCACTAGGGGGTCCTGTGCCGAGGCGGACTAAAGTTATTTAAATATGGTTTATTTGTCTTCTATGTCGTTCTTAGTATCTTCATTAGGGTTTTTTCGTTGACCTCTTTTAGCCATATTTTTATTCTTGATTTGCATTCATTAGGATTTTTTATTATTTTTATGTCTTGGGGAAGGATGTTATGGAGTTTTGTTGCAAAGTATATATAGTTTCTTTGTCCGAATGGGGTTTTATAACTTTGAATATTTTTTATATCGTATAAAAACAGTAGCCAAAAAATATGCATATATATATATAAATATAAATATGTGTGGTAAAACCATGTACGATCGTGAGAGAAACGTGGATATCCACAAAGAATGCAAGGCTGACGTAAGCGTGATGTGTAAGATTAAGAAAGGGACTCTCCGATGGTTTGGGCATGTAGAGCGAATGAACGAGGAAAGGAGTGTAAGGAGAATATATGATGCAAATGTGAATGGTAGAAGAAGTCGGGGACGCCCGAGGAAGACATGGCACGACCAAGTGAATCAGATACTTGAGTCGGGCCATGTGAAGAGTCGGAATAATAGAAGAGCATGTATGAGACGATGTATGAATGTGAACGAGGCAAAGAGTGTGTGCCAAGATCGAGTTGTGTGGCGGTCCGTCCTCTCTGCCTACCCCTGCGGGGAAACGGCGTGATGGTTGGTTAGTTGGTTGGTTAGTTAATATAAGAAAATGAAGATAATGTTGGTAGTTCTTGGTTGAAGTATGATGCAGTTAAAATATGATCGAAGTTGTTATGGTCGAATTAGCTCATTGGTAGAACAATCATTGGCTTCAATTCCTAGGTGCGACCGAATCTTTTTGTGATTTTTCTATTTTAAATTTATACTTTAAGAGTTACTAAAATATCACCAATGATTAAATAATACCTATACTTAATCAAAATTATTAATTTACAAAATAATGGTAAAACCTTCCATTTGTCTGAAAAATATGATAAATGGTCCCAATAAGTTAATTAAAAGTTCGTTGAACTTGAATAATGTTACGCATTACGCATAAATAGTTCACATTACTTACTCACCCATGCACCAACAATAGAAATTGGTATGATTAATGATTTTAAGTGTTGTTGATCACATTGTTGTTGATCACATTGTTGTTGATCACATTGTTGTTGATCACATTGTTGTTGATCACATTGTTGTTGATAACATTGTTGTTGATCACATTGTTGTTGATCACATTGTTGTTGATAACATTGTTGTTGATCACATTGTTGTTGATCACATTGTTGTTGATCACATTGTTGTTGATCACATTGTTGTTGATCACATTGTTATCGATCACATTGTTGTTGATCACTTTGTTATTTAACATATTGTTGTCGATCATATTGTTTATCACACTGTTGATCAGATTGTTGATCACATTGGTTTTCAATTTGGGAGGCGGGATTGGGTACCACCGCCCCAGGAACTTTTATTGGTTAACCAACACCTTTGCCATAGGTCACCCCAACTGGTTCGCTACGTTGGGTAATTTAGCAGGGGTGACCGGGTTCATGGGGTGTCTAGGTCTTGGAGGCGGATGACCAGGACACATTGAACCCCAGATCCCTACCCACCCCTTAAACCCCTTTCCTTACCAGAACTCTCCTCTCCTTCCTTTCCCTAAAAAACCCTTCACACAGCGTCCCAAATTATTTTCCTCAAGGCCTCCTGTGTGGAATTCGTGTAAAAAAAACATTGTTGTTTTTCATATTATTTATCACATTGTTGTTGATCACATTGCTGATCACATTATTTTTGTTCACATTGTTGATCATATTGTTGTTGATCACACTGTTGTTGATCACATTGTTTTTAACAGATTGTTGTCCAACACACTGTTGGCAACAGCATTCTCGTGCATTCCAATTTGTTAATACATAAATAAATAGGCATGAATAATGAATACACGCCCTTAGGTAGTTGTACAAAGAGCATCTTAAGCAACGTATGCTTAAATTCACTTCCACCAAGATTATGTCCCCAACCCTTATTCGGACTGAGCGAGTACCTTCATAGGATTACTGTCTCCAAACCGAATCATTTAGGCGTTTTTTTTTTCAAGTTATGCAGCATAAATGTAAACACGCTTTCAGAGGGGTGGTGGAATCCTCCAACGAGGGATGTTTTGTTCGACGCTGTCGTGTTTTTTTAATATTTTTATTTATATTTTTATTTTAACACCTTCATAGAAAAGTTGCGTTTACTTTTTTATGTGATTTAAAGAGGGTTTGGATGAACAGTCCATATTATTTACGTACATATTTTGTATCTTTTAAAATTGTAAAATGGGGGCCTACCACGGGTAAGCATCCAATGAGGATCACATAAGCAAATAAAATAATTTGATTAAAAATAGTGCATGCAAATGTATCTTATATAAATATTTAAAAAAAATGTTTCTTCAGGCTCAGTTAGCTGTTCTGTAAAAAAAATTGAATAGGGGGGGGGGGTGGCCATTTTGTTAAACGAACATGTTTTTTTTACATTAGCTCCACACAGGAGGCCTTGAGGAAAAAAATCCTTCGAAGCCTATTTATGAGGGCCTACTGTTTTACAAAAACGGCGCTTTAAAAGTCATCCAAATATTATTATTATTATCATATTTAGAGATGCTGTGTAGTGTGTAGAGGGTCTTTATATGGGAAGGAAGGAGATAAATATCTGGGAAGGAAAAAGGTATGAGAAATATTTAGGAATCTGCGGGTCATGTGTCCAGGAGTAATGGACGTATGAATCCATCCCACCTACTGTAGTACAAGGCGGTGGGACGAGACAGTCTGGTTGGACAGTTCAAACGGTTTCCCTCAACCAGTCTAACCGATATGGCCCGCCACGCAGTAGGTGGGCAAACGCATCCGTCGCGAAGACCTAAACAAACCTCAACCCTCGAACCCAGGCATCCTTGCTTAGTCAAAAAACGTAGCGAATCACTTGGGGTGACCTATGGCAGGGGTGTTGGTTATCCAATAAATGGTTCCTGGGGTGGTGGTGGTGGTAGCCATACTTGCCACCCAAATTGAAATTCTGCATATTCATTATTCGCAAAAGCGAAGTTACGATCACACTGGGAAAGTTTTTGTAATTTTTTATTTTTATTTATAAATCTATAAAAAGTGTTTTTACATTAGTTATTTTTTTTTTAGAAATTTAATATTTAGAAATTCAATTAAAATTAAATTTGATATTGTCATTATCGAGTTCTGCAAGTATTTTAGGATGTATTTTAGTTACAGCTGTTTCGACTTGTAAGGTCAATTTCAAACTGTGGTGAAGCCACGTACGGACGACTTACCACAGTTTGAAAATGACCTTACAACTGTAACTAAAATACATCCTAAAATACTTGCAGAACTTGATTAAAACATTATCAATTTTAATTTTAATTAAATTTCTAAAAATTGAAATGGAGTTCTACGAATTAAACACAAAAACAATTATAGGTTTTTTATGCCTGTCTCACTAGGATATACCTGTGCCGAGGCAAGTGTAGAGATGTATAATTGAATATCGTAGTTACAAGAATATTTCAGGTAAAATACATATTAATTTGAATAGAATTAAAACAGAAAGGTGATTGGAAGAGTAGGTAAACCTTTTAAAGAGAGTTATCTTATAAATGTTGGAGGAGATGAAGTGAACTGGTAAATTCTGTCTAATCTATTTATGGAGTTAAATTTAACAGGATTATATTATTTTAATTTATTTTATGGATTAGGTTAGGTCGTATGTTAATAGTTATTTCTGTCTATGTGTGCTTTATTTTACAGCTGTTTGTAATAGTGTGGCGACCAATACTTACAATCCATTTCTTTATATCTTGTTTGAATTTTGTGAAGGATTCAGTTTGTCTGATCGTAGTTGGTAGATTAGTTAGGTAGATCGTAGTTGGTAATTAGATTTGCTTTGTTTAAAAAACTTTATTAGGATTATTTTCTTAGATAATGGTTAGTAAAGTTTCGCGGTATGAGGGTAGAAACATAAGATTTGTGTTATGATATCAGTAAATAATATTTTAAAACCTAAGACGGTCGCAGCCTAAGATACGCGTCTACGCTTGGTCGACAAGCTACGAAACTTTGTGGCTCTACGCCAAAAGTTCAACCAGAGGTTTTTTCCAAGTTATGCAGCAATATATGTATATACATTTTCAGAGGGTTGCTAGAGTAATCCAAAAAGTGTTTCTTCGTTTGACGTTGTTGTGTACGTTATACCCACACTATTATTTTATTTCACACACCTTCATAGAAAAGTCGTATATCAGGTGGTATAACATATTTAGCCTTACGTGGAGAAAATTGTAGAAAATTGAAGAAAATTGAATGCAATTGATGAACAACCGTGTATGTGGAAAACTTACTGATATAAACTAATACAAGGCCATATTAAAACTACGGTTAAACCACTTCGAGACCACGTATTTATAAGATTCTAAATTTCAATTTTTGAAGGTGTCTAAATTGATACAGTAGATACTCAAAAATAATTGAGACAGTAAGCCGAAACATCTGTCACAATATTAAAATAAAAATACTTGCAGAACTTAATAATAACATTATTAAATTCAATTTAAATTAAAAATTAAAAAAAAATCACAGATATCTCTAGAGGTAGGTTAAGCGATAGTGTGCCATTTGTGAGCTCGATTCCATCTTATGATTTCAGATTGAATTATTGATTGGCAGAAAGCTAACTAGGTCAATCTTAGTACCTCTTCACTCAAAATATCCCAGGCAACTAAAATGTTAATTTCCTTACTCTCTATTTGGATATATTCTGTGAAAAGACCATTAAAGTATTGATTCACTGAGATTTAGATGGGTTTCTTCAATTTATTTGAATGGATTTTTATCAGACGGGAGCAGTTGAGATTCTTGTGCGGTATTCACTGTAAAAAAAAAAAAAACATAATTCTGTGTCTAATTGAATACTTTTCATACATTAAAATTAAAACGCTGTGCATATATAAATTTTAACAAATAGCCCCATTTTAGACATATTTTCTTTCCCTACACCTACTTTTATCCCCTCTCTATTGCCTCCTTCCCTCTCGCCGCCCACCAAAGTTGACGTTCTTTCTTCCTCTTCTAAATACTGTGATTAATTTGATATATTTTTGAATAACCCCGATGAAGGTTCAAGTTGAACCGAAAACGTTTTTTTTAAGTTTTCTTTATTCATTGAATTGTTCATTACATAGATTGGGGATTTTTAACCACTATGCTAGGCACATGCCAGTGTTGTGGTGGTCAATTTTCGATACAGTGCATTAACATTTACAATATTTAAAAAAATATACATGAAATAATATAATATTTAAGAATATACTATAAAAGAGTTAGGAAAAATATAGTAGAATTTAAAATAATATGAAAAGTATAGAACATAGAAATGACATATATAATGTCTGAGGTTTGGAATTAAACACAGAAAGCTGATTCATATATAAGACGTTTATTGACCCTGTTAACAAGTTCAAGGTTGTATATCAAGTGACGCCACAGACCTGCCAACGTCAGCATCTGACCGCTGGTGCTTTACTATTACCAACATAACAATATACATAAAAGAATTAAAAAAGTATTTAATTATAAAATATATAAAATCAAAGTAAATACTATATGGAAAGCAAATAAGAAAGGATTTTTATTATGATGAAAATCTAAATGTTGGTTGGTTGGTTGGTTTCATATATTTAATAAAGTGGTACTCAAACTAATTATTTTATTGTACAGAATAAAATTATATGATGCAACAAGGACATTCACAGACAACATAAGGACGTTTTCTTTCCATAAATATTATTGTGCGTAATATTAACACTTACATACTTATTAAAAAAATACGATATTTTAGGAACAAAAAACGCTCCATTTGTGAAAATATTCCGGAAACAATTTAAAAATTCCTTCATTTTATGTTTGAAATTCTCATCTTGTTTTTGTGAACAGTTTGCCAGTTCGGGCGAATATTTAACATACGAGATAAAACTAATGTCTGCTTTTCTAGCTAAGGAAAAATAACCAACACAAAAGTGCAAGCTCATGTTTTACCAAAAATAAAGGGGATCTCGTATGGTTTGGACAAGCCGGCCGGAAGAGAGCAGAACATTTTAAATGTAAATATGACTTTCGCATTACTATGCCAACCAACCTTCATCTTTCCCCCTCCTCTTTCCTTCCTTTCTTTCTTTCTACATTACATATTCTACCTAGAGAGATACATAAGCTCACATACCTCGAGAAGAAAAAAAATATTAACGACCGTCAATAGCGATTCCAGCGGTAGGTACCGCTCGCGCGGCGATCTTCTCGCGTATGCGACACTTATTGGGCCTTATAATACCAACGTTTGTCAACAAACTGCCATCTATTGGACTTCCTGCATCCTTGTGTACGTGGATTGCCGACTTTTTGAGGGATTCAGACGGTTACTGATGGTTTCACCTCTTCCTGTGGAATTGGTTCTGTCTCCGACTTTGTTTTTGTTGCACATCAATGATTTTTTGACATATGCACTAATTTATTGTTACGCGGATGACAGTGCAGTCCATGATGGCTTTTTGTTTGACAACCCCTCAAACGGCTCACAAATTCCAACGGGTTGCAAGGGTTCTGAAGCAAAGAATGAACGGTTACCTCGAGAGGGTTTCTCTTGGGGTAAAAATAATCTCGTTAAATTCAATGTTTCAATGGCCCAATCATGTCTGATTACGTCTAAAAGGGATCGAAATAAAAATCTAATCTCCTTCAATGGAAGCAATCTTCCGAAGAGGCCCTCCATTGATATGCTTGGTGTAACTCTAAAAAACCAGCTCAGATATGGAGGCTCCATCAAAGCCAGAGTAAAGTTAGCCTCTCAAAAACTGGGCGTACTGTACAGGGCCCGCAGAGACTTTAATAGTACACAGCTGCTAACCCAGTGCAAATCACAAGTGGGCCCCATGATTGAATTTACCTGAAAAATACCCTCGTTGATCTCTTTGGCACCGGTGCATAGTTGGGAAACACGCCAAACGCGTGCCCAACATATGTACACGGCTGACATTTGTCACACGAGAACGGGTCGCTTCTACGACTAGTTCTTATGTTCAACAGCTCGGCTGTGATTTGCCTGCCTCTGTGTTTCCTTCTTCCTACAACATGGGTCTCTTCAAGACCGATGTTCATTCCTTCCTCTCCTCAAAAACCCTCCACAGAGCATCGCAGATGACATATGCTCTGAGGGAAATTATTTTCCTCAAGGCCTCCTGTGTGGAGTTAATGAAAAAAAATGAAGGCCGTATTTTAATACTTCTTGTTGAAATTTTGTACATCTGAGATTCTAAATAAGTGGGAAAAAACTGCCATTTCGAAAAACTCATTTTGTTAGACCCGATACTTGACTGACAGTAATGAATTATTTTGACGTATCAAAATCTTCTTCCCATAATCATACTTTTTGAGGAAATAACATTTGCCATATGTTGTCCATTCATAATTTAGTTTGTAGTAGTTTCATAATTTACTTACCACAATATTATGATGATGTTTTGAAATGATTTTCTGATCCTTTTCACCAAATAACAAAGAAGCTCTATTCTAATTTATTCGTGTTTATGTATGAGCAGACACGGTTCACAAAAGAATATTTAATAAATGGCTTCCTTCTCATAATATTTACAATGTTACTTTATTCCAACGAGAAGCCGTTATTTTATCAATACATAAAAAAGTGGCTTGTTTATACTTTTCACAAACAAGAATGGAGATCTTGAATACATGCTAAAGATTCTAGATTTTTCTGAAGTGTGAGTTAATTATGGATGTTTTAGTTTTAAAGCTTAGAAGAGTCTCAAAAGGTTTCACGCGAGAAACATACGTCAGTGCTTCTCAATTTTTTTTTTATGATAATACCGGAATATTTCAATTTGGGAGGAGGAAATGGGTACCGCCGCGCGACGTCAGGGAACTATTTGCCATAGGCCACTCCGAGTGATTCGCTTAGTTCGGTGACTTAGCAGGGGTACCCGGGTTAGTGGTGTGAGGTTACTACGGATCTTGGCGACGGATCCATCTGCTCACCAACAGCATGACAGGCCGGATCGGGAGAGACTGGTTGAGAGAAAATTTTTGATTTTTGTAGCGATCTAGCTAGCGAAAAGCTTAGCTAAAATAATGACTCGCACGTGAACTAATTCTGTCGACATTTTGTAGAAAACAGAGATATTCGCAGTTAGCTCACCGCTAGTTGATATTTGCCGGTTATTTAACAGATTGTATAACGAATAATCCAGATCAAGCAGTAATTTGACAGTTACGAAATCAGCTGTTCGAGGGCCGCAATCTTGGCATCCTCTGTACACGCTAGCAAGTAGCGAGCAAAGTTGACCCCTTTCAACTTTTTTCGTAGGTTGTTCACAATCTGCTAGTTAGCTAGTAATGCGGTTACACTGAGCTAGTTTACTAGCAGATAGTGAAATCACCGGCTAGTAGCTTGCATACTCGCTCAATGTCATCAAGGCTTTAGTATCACCCTGGTGAAAGGTGACCGTTCAGAGTCGAATTGTTGCTTTAAATGGTTAATGCGAAGTATTCCCCTTTTTCGACTAATGTTTACTACAATTCTGTTTTTATTATAAGTACAATAAAATATGATTTGTATAAATTAAAGTTTTTCCTATCATTTTTCTTGAGTAGAATTTAAAAACAATTGTTAATTACTTTGTAAAAATATTAGCGGAAACAAATCAAGAATGTATTTTTCCATAAGAAACGTATGAACTTATGGTAGTAACAACTTTAAAATTTTAAATTTTGTAGTTAAGATTGTACGTGAAAGTTTCGCTTGATTTACTTTTTCGTTTCTTATAAAATTATTCACTCCAAAAAGTTTCTATACTCCGCTTGCAAAGTGATTATAATGCCTATTATCGATATTCGCGGTGATCCCAACTGGCACACTAAGAAAGTAAACATTTTTGACTTAAGTATTCCTTCTAAGCCGAGTTGACCAGATCTGAATAGCTAGGAAATTTTCAACCTTCCTCTTCGGCTTCACTGAATTCAGTCTCGCAACATTACCCAAATAATTACCAGAGTTCCACTGACTGGCTTCAGGCGGTAATCATAAAAAAAACTCTTTTTACTGCGTAATTCTTTTCAAAAGTCTTGTTCAGCATATATTACAAATAAACTTTGCATAAATAATGACATGTATTGATATACTGCATTGTGACTGTACTTATTTTCTGTTAATATTGGGTTCACATAATCTATACAGCGGTGGATCTGGTTAATATTCAAATTCAGGGTTTTCAAAGGAGCCTTTGTTGTTAGTTTTTATACCCTTTACCATTCCCTTGTTAGAACCGCTGGTTTAGAATGTAGGCATACTTTCTGTAGAAATTTACGATATTTGCCTACTTTTTAGAATAAACGAGAAAGTTTTTAGACTTTGGCTTTGAACCATTTTATTATTTTATCTGAGTTTCGAAATTGTAACATAACTTTAAGTTAAATTGTTCATGAAAAGGGGCGATCTATTGAACTACTCGTATGTGTTAAATTTGAAAACGAAATAGTTCGGAAATTGCTTGCTTCAAAATACTTTTAAAAAATCTTTGCCTTTCTGTGCAGAAAAGGGCGGTCCGTTTCATAGATTCTTCTGCAATCTTTAAAGCATAGGCGTCAGGTGGGAATGCTATCCTTATTTTACCGGTAAGTTAATGAAAGATGCTACAAGTAATTAGCTTTATTAGCTTGCCATGCGCTGACGGAGAAGTGTTCTGATAGAGTGCACTCGCCCTCAAGGAACATTTCCGTAACGCTGCAGTTTTCCGGTAGGCGGAATAGTTAGCGAAATGCATTATTAGTTGCTTTTTATTGTTGTTTCTTTAAACGCCTAAAGGGTTTTTACATAATAATGCTGTAAATGTTTTTTTTAAATTACAATGTAAATAAAGAGTTCACAAAATAAAGCTAACATAAAAAATAAGAAACCAAATATAGGTTTGATAAAATATTTATTTTTATTTAAGCTTTTTTATTTTTATTTAAACGCCTTAAGGGTTTTTACATACAATGCTGTAAATGTTTTTTTTTAAATTACAATGAAAATTACAATTGACAAAACATAAAAAATAAGAAACAAAATAAAGGTTATATAAAATATAAAAAGTACATAATATAGAATGTAAGTTAAGTAAAAATTGATAATCTGCCAGTATTCTGCATATCAAAAATAATTAAAAATATTTAAAAATGGTGTTCACATTAGTTATAAAATAGGTAGAAATAGTTCGTTCATAGTCATACGGCATTTGAAGTTTGCAAGTTTTGCCAAGTTCAAATTGTTGCCAAATACATTGATATTTTTAAGTATTTGTTACCAATACTATGTTTGTATTGGGGAATGCAAACAATAGTTGTATAAGATGTATGTATATAAAATGTTAATGTTGTTTTAGTTTTTCGTGGCAGGAGTTCACAATAATCGAATTCAGAGTTTAATAATTTTATTAAAAAGGTTAGGTCATTTATTCGTTCACTGTTTTCTGAAGTTGAATTATTTTAAATTAGCTTTTACCCGCGGCTTCGCTCGCATGGTATTAGTGGGAAATTACTGTATAAAGAATTTTCCCACGTTAATGAAAAAAAATTTCCGTGATAAAAAGTAGCCTATGTCATTTCCCATTCCTCCAATTTTCTCTGTTTAAAAAAAATCACATAATATAAACAACAAATATCTATAAGACAAATAAAATTCTCGTACCAACTTGTTTTATTTATTTTAATTTAACATTTTTTTTAATGTTTGCATACAAATAAAATATTGAAAATCTGAATCGAAGTAGTAATTTATTGAAACTGCGATATTAATCCAAATTTGGGAGGCGTGAATGGGTACCACCGCCCCGGGAACCTTTATTGGATAACCAACACCTCTGCCATAGGTCACCCCAAGTGATTCGATAGTTTGGTGATTTAGCAGGGGTGCCCGGGTTCATGGGGTGAGGTTTGTCTAGGTCTTGGAGGTGGTTGACTGGTAAATATTGAACATCAGATTCCTTCCCACCCCTTAAACCCCTTTCCTTCTAAGAACTCTCCTCTCCTCCCTTTCCTTAAAAAACCCTCCACACATCATCCCCAAAGATGACATTAGATGAAAAATTATTTTCCTCATCGTCTCCTATATGGAGCTCATTTAAAAAAATAATTAATATATTAAACAAAGTCTGGTTAGTTACACCATTTATAACTCAAGAACGGCTAAACTGATTTTTATGATCATTGAGCTGTTGACGGCGAGCTTGGGACTGTTCTGGTGTCTCAGCAGTCCGTTGAGATGATAGATATTCAGCATGCTGTTGACGGCGAGCTTGGGATTGTTCTGTTGACTCAGCAGCTCTGTGTGCTGCCTGAAACAACGCATGTTTAAGTTTTCGCACTTAAGCTTGTGGAAATGTCTCTTCAAGTCTTGCAACTTTCATAGCTCGAGCTTTATTAGAGCTTTTGCTTAGATTCGACTTACGCTTTCGTGGCATAATTGTTATTATTCTTGCTGAAAATAATTATGGTAGAAATTTTCAAAATTTGAGAATGACATTTCGCTAATAAAAATTCTATTTTAGAAAATATTTAAATTATAGAAATAGAAATTTATTTCAAGTACCTACTCCCTTTATTAGAATTTTATTCACATTTGAATCCAGAAAAACCTAACCCAGTTCTGACGTAGGCTTACAGCGATGTGCAGAATGCGTTGAAAAGTATCTTTTTTTACGTTTGTACTGCAAAGAATGCTGCAAAAGTGAAAACGCCTTGACAACATAAGAATTATATTACCCTGAACCACAATAGAATACTAAAAATAAATTTACATCATTGCTGTTTTTACTATGGATTCTTAACTATTTGTTTTTCAGAGTGAATCATAACGCTCGACAGATTATTGAAGCGTTTCGATGCTTCCCCGCCGAGAGAAAGAGCGATGCGTGAAAAATTCAATTAAGTCATAACACCCGCACATATTTTTTGGCGCCAAGCCCCTCAAATATTGTCTATGTTCGCGCCGAATAAACAAGAAATTTGACCATGCCATAAATATTTGGATAGACCCCCGAGGGAACGTAATACGTTCTCATCCCTTATCGCTGGGAAGCCACCGTTGTTTGTGAAACATCACTTTCTCCCCTCCCCTCAATCTTATGGGTGTCTGATTTATATATTTTGATGTATATTCCGTTATAGAATATGAGGAAGATACGACGTAACAGCGACTGCGTATTTAGTTTCACTTTCAGATCTGTAATCTGGAAGGTTATTTTGATAACCAAGTTGGCGTAAAAAATTTGTGGAAATGTAAGAGACAATCCACAAGGAATAAGTAAAAGTGAAAATAATTTTGAAGTAATTTATTTATTGTTATTGTGTTACATTTTATATAGATATTTAAAAAAAAATTAAAGCAGGTACCTTAAACAAATTAAGTAATGTTATTATTATTAAGGGTTATTAACTAGCCAGCGGCCGAGAAATCAAATTTCGTTGAAAGATGTTCTTACGATCGTACAAGGCGGTTCCAACGAGAAAGATTAATTATTACTCTACGTACCAGCTTTTTTAAACAATAACTCAATATCGATTTTATTTCATTCCAAATTTGCTTTAATTTATACCTACATCCAAAAATGCTGTAAGGCGTGATGATAAAACTATTAAAATTATGTACTTTTTGTAATTATTTTTTGATCACAAGTATTAATAATTTTTCAATAATATCTTAGCAAAATAAGAATGTAATTTTTTTTGAAATATATTAGTTTGTAAGACCGTAAATAAATAGACAAATTGAAGAAATTTCGTCACAAAACAATGGCTCGGGTCTTTTTTTCCTAACCTAACTTTCTCAGATTTATTGATTTATTTTACTGGATGATTAGATACATATATGATTTGAAATGTATAATACAAATTTTTTTTTGAAATTTTAACAAATCTGCCAACGACCTACGGTATAACCTTATTACGCTAAAAATAAATATATTTTCTCGTAATTTAAAACATAACTTTACCAGATAAAAAAAACAATCTTTCGAAATCAATTAATACTTTTTTTGGAAAAGAGTCAACACGGCTAACATTTTATTTAAAAATGACATATTAAAGATTAGTTTGTAATACGAAGTTCTGCTGCATCTCAACAGATGGCAGTTGAGTAGAATATCAGAAGAGTACTTTATCTATCGTGGTTCATGTCTTAGATATCCGCTCGCCGCAGCGACAGAACTGCTCAGTATTCATTGTAAATATTTATGATAACCAAAAAATAAACTAGTTATCACTCGAACCTATAACTTGTTTGGATGCCACACATCTTAAGTAGTCTTTTTATTGGAAAGTAAGCGACATAATTAACATTGACCCCCCCAAAAATAATAAGGCGACAAAAATTATGGTTTAATATATTTTTTAATTATTCATGTAGGATAGTTATTATGAAGTTTTTTTTGCAACCCACGTTGATGGCAGGAAGGTGCTGGGCCTATGAAAATTTTACGCAAAGGGAAAACATCCAAGATGATTTATCAAGTACCTTTCCTTACACGTTTCTCTAATAAATAATAATTTATTCAGAAATAATATATTCATCGACCTCCCTTTCCATCCCGGCGGGAGTTTTCGTTAAAAATGCAGTAAAATGTTGTCAAGCGAAGGCAAATTCATTTTGTCGCACTTCGAATGCCCGCCGGAGTGAAATAGGACTTTATAACCTCCGTCACTCTCATTTTAACTTGCAGTGATTTTTTTAATATTTGAGTTTTATGGGCGAGTTATGCAATCGTGCCACTGAAGAGAATGGTCGGTTGAATTGTGTTGAAGTGAGCCCAGTTTTTTCTTATTTCCAATGAAGCGATGGTACATTTTTCAACTTCGAAAATGTATCTTTTTTATTTATTTTTTATATTTTTATTATTATTTTTTCAAACATGTGTTGAGATTGTAATTGAATTAGTCCAGTCACTGGCCTCCATGTTTCTTTTAATCTAGTTTAATTATCGACAAGTTGTATGTCAATAATGCAGGTTTCTGTTGTGCGTTCAGATGGCACTAGTGTCAGTTCTTTCAAATGACAGCGCATTTGTTAGGAATTTCATGTTTTGATATGAAAGGCTTGTTTTCTGTCTATTTGCTCTATTTTTTATTGCCAATCGTAAGACACTAAACAAGGCTTTTAGTTAAAGAACAATGAACCGGGCTGTACAAAATAACTGTGGTATGTCTTAGTGTTTTAATCATATTTTTTAGCCACACAGTCTGTAAATAAATTAACTAAGTGAAATCTGTTGCGAGTATTTTAAATTGAAGAAAGGACCCTATCTACTTACAATATGAATACCACACAAGAGTCCCAACTGCTGCCGTCTGGGGCCAGTGAGACTATAGCATCCCCAATTGGTGTATGTTGTGCAGCTGAAGATATGGGGGAGGGGTAAGATAGGTAGAAGAAGAAAGTGGGGAAGTACCTGGCTATCAGATCAGATCACCTACCGCTAAGCCATTTCAAGCAACGTTTCAATTCTGAATGGCGGTCTTACACCGGGGCGATACTGAGAGTATCTTCCACCCTGGAGCATATAATCAATTGAAGTTATGTTGCTGGGGCCCGGGAGCCAAAACATGTCTCAAGAACGGTTGCGCGGCTTTTTACATAAAAAATAAATTTGAATTTGAGGCCAAAACAACCCACCAAACTGATTAATTATTTTCTAATCAAAATTTATAGCAAATATCTCGTACACCTAAGCGCTACTTTATTTTTTATTTATTTACATTTAAACCCATTGACAACATTTTATGTAATAAATTGGTACATTTTCAAACAGTGTATATATGTATAATGTTGATGCTAAAATAACAATTATATAAATGGTTTAAATTACGGAATAGTATATATATATGTAAATAGCACTATAAGCCTTAAATAATAAAAAAGTACAAATGGATTTAGTTTGAGCAAATTATGTAATCAAAAAGTAAATGTATAGTTTCATATACATAAGGTATTACAAAATCATAATGAATTTTCCAATTTCTTCGAAAGTGAATTTCCATAAAGAATACAAGGACTTCTGTAGGGCATCAATATAAGTCATTACATATATAAGTTTATTAAGTGTTTTAATTTGTAAAATATATGCCGATAAAGAATTAAAATGGTTTCAGAGGCAACTTTGGCGTTTATTTGTGAGTTGATAGTAATTATATAAAAAATAACTAATTTGGTTTATTTACTATTAAAATATAATGAAACATAAAATACAAAGTAAAAAAATTATTAAAAAGCATTTTGGTGGGCGTAGATTTCGATTACAAATTACCAATTTACGAAACACAAATTTGATGAAGGTAGGTAAATAAATTAAAATTTCTACAAAAGAAAATGACTTAATATAATTTTTCTTTATGTTATCACAGGTGATTGATTAGCCAACAATATTTTTTATTAAATATAATCAACTTTAAAAAAATACCAAATTTTCCTCTAAAAACATGCAAAATTGATTTTTTTTGGCCTATAAATAAAAATAAATAAAGTTACACATATTCGTACTTGATATCTGCTGTATATCTAGATTAAAATTATTATTTATTTAAATAAATACAATATTAGCGAAATTCTATCAAAAATCTGAAAATAGAAAAATCTGAAAAATATATGGTCACATCTGGGACTCGAACCCATGACCTTCGCCTTGCCGGGGCACAACTCTACCAACTGAGCTAATGTGACCCTGTTTAAAAAAAACAACCTAGCTAAACCAAGCTAAACTCTACTTATGCGTCGATGACACAGGGCGAGTTTACAAGCTACTATCTCGGAAATTCACTATCTGTTACTAAACTCGCTCAGTGTCATCGTGTTACTTGCTAACTAGCAGATTGTTGACAATTCACGGAAAAAGTTGAAAGGTCCTCAACTTTACACGCTACAAGCCGACTCGTGATTGGTTTATTTGTGTTTCCAATATGGCTGCCAAAAACCAGGTGATTTCGACTGTCAACTGTTTGAAGGATTAGTTCACGTTATTTCCGCTATTGGCGCTAGCAGCTACGTGCGAGTCCAGTTTCCTACAAAAATGTCGCGAGCTACTGAGCGAGTGGACAGTTTTGTGTGTCATCATGAAAATCTCACTCGCCGATTCACCCGCTTTTAAATTTAGTAGATAGTAGCTTGTAAACTCGCCGTGTGTCATCGAGGCTTTATTGAGTTTCGCTTTCAGCTTCAGATAATTTATACATTTGTTTAATTTTTATTTACCGCAAATTTTCATAAAATCGGTTGTTCTCTTCCGCCTTTTAGCCGTCAAAATCCGGACAATGTGTCCCCAAACTTTCCCCGAACACTCTGAAGGTATATTGTGCTGTGGTTTGGATCTATCTCCCTTTGTATCGCGAGATTACGTCTAGAAAAACCCATATCACTCAAAAGCGATGGAAATATGAAATAACCGAATAATTTATCCGAGTTTCAAACCACCATCCCGACCCCAGTGCCGGCGATGACATCTGTTGACGATTCTATCACGAATTAAATCAGAGAGGAGGGATAATATTACGCGGATTTAAATTCATAACCTTCGTTACTCCTTAACCTCCCCTTTCTAGCTCACTCTATGATTCAACCCTTCAACATAATTCAACAAAACTTTATTTTTTATTTTTATTTTAACTTTATGATTAAAACCTCAAATTGTAATATATTATTAAATGAAGACAATAATTAAATGAATTATCGACACCTTGGCGCAGTGGTTTTTTGAATACCTAGGGCAGGAGGAACTTACAATTTATAGGTGGGTGAAAATAGTTACATTTTTAAATAGGTATTTACAATAATAATGGTGGTGTTTACTTTATTATTGTTTTAATTTTTTTAAATTAAAAAAATAAATATTCATTCATTTTACAAAGTTTCATAATTGGGTTAGACTACTGATTTATTTATTTATTGTAGTTTTGAATGTAGTGTAATTGGTTTCCAATCTTATACTACCTTGTAATTGGTTAAATTATTTCATTCCCATCCCATTTAGTATTAATGTATTAGCCAGAAACACGAGGTCAGTACTACCGTATTATTGTGGTAATACTACGACCAGGGCCCAGTTTAATAAACCACGTCACAGAATAGTTATAAGGTCCTGCTGTCCGAGACAAAAATATTTATTATTATTATATTATGTTACCACCGTTCACGCTGTATATATTTTTGATATTTTAAAAAAATACCTTCAACTGTTTGCATTAAAATTGAAAGAACTAAATACACATTGTTTCCATGATAAGTCAGGCGGCTGTAAAATTCTCACGTTTTCAATCATTTCTAAAGAAGTCGTTTGAAAAAGTTTGTTCGAATTCAAGTATAATTTCCAAGAACACAGAAATTACACAATTTAATTGGTTTTGGATGTGAAAAAATATCTATTTTACATATTTGCCGACAGCTCGGAGGGCTTTGTAGCAGAGAATATACGGTAACCTAGAGAGGGTCTCTTCTTGGGGTAAGAATAACGTAGCCGAATTTAATTTTTCGAAGACCAAAGTATGTCTGATTACATCTAAAAGGGATCGAAATCACAATCTACTCACCTTCTAACATGCCAACCGTTGATATGATTGGTGAAACATTTCTTCAGACTGATTTGTGGATGGTTCGAAAACTCGACAATCGTGGAGAACATTAGTTTATATCTTCCCGATAACTATCTCAGTCACCGATAGCATAGACATTGATATGCTTGGTGTAACTCTAAGTGACCAGCTCAGATATGTGGGCTCCATCGAAGCCAGAGCCTCTTTAGTTAGCCTCTCAAAAACTGGCCGTACTGTACAGGGCCCGCAGATACTTTAATAGTACAACTGCTAACCCTGTACAAATCACAAGGGCGCCCCACTGTTAAATTCGGCAGCCACCTCTGATCTGGAGCTCTAAAATACCTGAAAAATATCATCGACTCTGTGCAGAAACGGGAGGTCCGTTTGATTGATTCTACCATCTTGACAGATGATTTTAGATTGTAATCTTTAGAGCATAGGCGTCGGGTAGGAATGCTATCCTTGTTCTACCGGTATTTCAATGGAATATGCTCCGAGGAACTAGCTTCATTGATCCCTTCGGCACCGGTGCATAGTCGGGAAACACGCCAAACGCGTGCCGAACATTTGTCACATGAGAACGGGTAGTTTCTTGTGTTCAACAGCTCGGCTGTGGAACGATTTGTCGGCCTCTGTGTTTCCTCCTTCCTACAACACGTGTCTCTATAAGACCAATGTTCATTCAATTGAACTCTA
Source organism: Limnephilus lunatus (assembly GCA_917563855.2). NCBI lineage: Eukaryota > Metazoa > Arthropoda > Insecta > Trichoptera > Limnephilidae > Limnephilus > Limnephilus lunatus. The sequence goes on along the minus strand of OU830593.1, from coordinate 5,381,551 downwards.
AATGATCAGCTCAGGCATGGGGGCTTCGTCAAAGCTAGAGTCAAGAGCCTCTCAGAAACCGTGCGTACTGTTTAATAATACCCGACCGCTAACCATGTACAAATCACAAGTGCGCCCCACCGTTGAATTTGTCAGCCACCTCCGTTCTGATTTGATGTGTGTGTATGTCTTTTAAAAATAAATTAACAAAAATAACACCATGAACAATAATGAATTGATTGCTTGCCAATGGAATCCACAAATCAAATCGTTGTAATTCGTGATACAAAAATAAATAACTCGTTGCTTCAAATATCTACGTCCTGTGATTGATTTACGTATGACGACCACGGAAGCAGATAAGGAAAAGGTTTTTAGTTTTACAAAGCCTCGAATGAATCCTGAAATGAAAAATTCTTAATTTATCGCTCTCTATTCGTAAAATGTCCAGTGAAGCAACACTTTTGCGTGGGTTACTTCTGGGGTAGTTAAAAATGTTACGGGGTGGCTGAGGGCCGGCGTTTTCGTAATAAAAATAATTAAAAAACTTAACGGAACTACCTACCTACATTTTAAATGTATATTTCCACACATACTTTTTTCTTTTCGATTAACTTTTTTATGTGGAAACTTCTTTAGCACCGTTGTGATTTGAAACTCGATGAAAGGAAGAAAAGCGACACTAAAAAGAGACAAACATACATCTTTAGGATTCAGCCTGCGAGAGAATAAGATAGTATAATCGGTCTCCTCTTTGTGCGGTGCTTTGTAGCCATCCCACTCTTGTCTGCTTTAGTTTTATGAATGTTTCACGTCTACCAGGTGTGAATTTCAAACTCTGATATTTTTATAATAGAAATTTTCAGGTTACTATACTAATAATATTAGGTCCTTACATATGAAATTGGCATTTTGTATGGGAGGAACTTTGTATGGGAGCTTATGGGAGTTTTGTATGGGAGCTTTTTCACCTTCCTTATTTGCTTCAAGTGGATTAAAACAGTTTTATCACTAACACCGCAGCCTGTAGCTAACTCGGACGTGGTTTGCGATGGATCCGCTTCCACAATAGCCTTCAATTCTTCATTATCAACTTTGGTCTCCGGCCGTCCCCGGGGCTGGTTCTGCAGGTCGAAATTTCCAGAACGAAAACGTTGGAACCAAAAACGCACTGTGTTTTCTTTTGCGGCACCGTCGCCATACACATCATTAATCCGTCGAGCCGTTTCTGCAGCACTGGTGCCACGGTGGAACTCGTACTCGTAAATAACGCGATATTTCAAGTTTTCCATTTTGTAAACTAATTAACGCAAAGAAAAAAATATCAAGAAAAAAACAAATGAATTTTAATTTTAGAAACACAAATACATGAGTAAATAGCTGTATAAATTTGAATTTGGAATTCCTAACCAAAGAGAAGATATTTGAGATCAAAGTTGCCTGTACGGCAAAACGCTAATTTCATATGTAAGGACCCAATATTTGCTTTGCCACTTACCTTTTTTTACATTAGCTCTAAACAGGAGGCCCTAGGAAAAATAATTCCTCTAAGAGCATATCTCGTCTTTGGAGAGGGTATTTAAAAATAAATAAAGCAGAAGAAGTTATGGGAAGGAAAAATGGTTTGAGGGATGGGTACGAATCTGGGGGTTAGTGTGTCCAGGAGTAACGGACATATGGATTCAACCCTACCACTGTGGTGCAAGGCGATGATCCGAGAGAGTCCTGTTGGAGAGAAAAAAAAACAGATCGGTGAGCAGACAAATCCTCCACCAAGACCCGGACAAACCTCACCTCATGAACCCGGGGACCCCGTGCTATGTCACTAAACGTAGCGAACCACTTGGGGTGGCCTGTGGAAGAGGTGAACTGTCTAACAAACGGTTCCTGGAGCAGCGGTACCCACACCTGCCTCTCAAAGAGAGTACCTTTTATGTAAGCCCGTTGATTAAAAAAATTTAATTCACTTTGTTCGGGTTTTTTGCCTCAAACGCAAATTTAAGAGCGTATAACCAGAGAACACCAGAAATATGTCATTTTTAAATCGGTGTTTAGACGTATTGACTCTTTTCCACAAAAAAATTGTAAATTTGTTTCGAAAGATTGTTCATTTATCTAGTAAACGAATCATTTAAATTTTCAGAAAAAATGATTATTTTTAGTATAATAAAGTTATACCATAGGTCGTTGGCGGATTTGTAAAATTTCCAAAAAAGTACATTTATTATACAACACCCATTTCAAATCATATAATCATGCAGTAAAATAAATCAATACATTATCTGGTAAACGTATGTAACAGAATTTTAATTTAAGTTTAAATAAAATCATAAAAACATAAATAAGTACATGTGTTTCTTGACGAAAATTGATCCAGTTATGAATTTATTTGCGCACTTACAGACTAATATATGTTTTTTTTTACATTCTTATTTTGCTGAGACATTATTAAAAAATGATAAATACTTAAAAAAGTACACAATTTTAAAAGTTTTATCAACACGCCTTTCAGCATTTTTGGATATAGGTATAAATTAAAGCAAATTTTTAATGAAATAAAATCGATATTTTGTTATAATTTTAAAAAGCTGGTACGGAGAGTAATTAATCTTTCTCATTGGAACCACCCTGTACGATCGTAACAACCTCTTTCGACGAAATGTGGATTTTCGGCCGCTGGCTGGTTATACGCTCTTAAGTTTTGTAAGAAAAAGGCGGTGCAACTGTTCTTCTTAAATTGATTATATATTTTTATGGTATTATTTTCTTTAGTCACATAAGAGTTAAACTATATGTGTGGCCGCTCAGTGGCTGAGTTAGCATCGCGTCTGGGTCCCACCCAGTCGTGAGTTCGATTCATCGACTGAAAAACTCCTCCGTCACGACACAAGCTACATTTTCCACTTATATTAAGAGGTTATTTGTAACCTGGGAAATTAAAAATAAAATTAGAGTGTGTAATCCACACGCGATAAAAGTGAAACCAGAAAGTCGCTAGATGTCGCTTTCTTTTGCCTTTTTTATTTTAAAGCGGTTTGAAGATTGGATATTGATTTATAAAAACAATAAATTTTTGGATTTCGTAGGACTCGAACCTCCGTCCGCTGGATTTCTCTGGCCGCTGAGATTTGCGACGCACTATAACGCTGCGCTATGGTACGCGCTCAGTGAGCCGCAAATTTACGCATTATATTCCGACGACCCGTAAAAAAACAAAGCGGCCAATGAGCGCAGGCCCATCGTCGTTTCCGTTTTATATCTCAACCAATAGGAGCCTTGAGCGCAGTTTGATGCTTCACAGGTGCCGTAGTGCGTCATTTCCGTTTCATTCGAATTTCAAATCACTCTAACGGGGCTAAGGAAGTTTCACTTCAATAAAATATTATATATATAATATGTTGCTGGCTTTCACGTTGACGAAATATTGTTACTTTACCAGAGACAAAAATAAGTAGCAAAGAGTAGAAACAGATTTCTTTTTACGTGGGAGGAAATATAAATACCAGATTGATCGAGACGAGAATAGATTGAAAGACTTGTTGTTGAGGAAATGGAAATCTTTCATAAAGTTGGGACTGATTACTTTTTGAAATACGAAATTACGTTATGATTTTCCGTTGGAAATGTCAGGCATACCTTGATTTCTATAAATTAATGTTGTAGGAAGTTGAAAACGGTTCAACTTCTGAACGAGTTTCACCTCGAAATGTGAACACATTGATTGTAAGCACCTATCTGCGTACATTTAATAAATTTGAATTACTCCATCAGAGATGTGCATAATGCATAATTTCCTATCTTGAACTTTAATAATTGAGACATTGCCCGGAATAATGTTGTATCCAACAAAACCATTAATGTTGAGTTATTTATAGAATAACAATAATATCAAGTCAGTGGACATCTTCAATTTATGTTTAAACAAATATAAAATATTGTTGCTGAGGCAGTTCAGTTATGTACAATAAATACTGCATATTTCGTATTATTCATACGTAACATAAAAGCCCCGAAAAAGGGCGTTAATAAATAAATAAAATGTTGAGTTATTGATGGAATTACAACACATACCAGGTCAGTGGACCTCTAAAATTTATGTTCAAACAAATATAAAATTTTGTCACTGAGTCAGTTCAGTTACTTACAATAAATACTGTATAATTCTTACTATTCATACGTAATGTAAAAGCCCCGAAAAAGGGCGTTAAAAAATAAATAAACAAAAATAATGTTGGTACGTAGCTTTAATTGTTTCAACAAGTAATTTATGGTTTCAATAGGTAGACGGAGTTTATTGTATTTTATCTTAGAAATATGTTGAACCTTTTCTACGGAATTGGAGTGGATTTTAAAATAAAGGGACCGGTATTCAACTCCACTTTGGACTTATGAAAAGTTTTTACAATATTTTAAAAGTTAGAATTACGGAGATTTAAGCCAAGCAATTTTTTCTTCATTATTTACCCAAAGTGTAAAAACCCGCTGTCCCCGAATTTTATAAAAACCTGTTTTTAAGAAAATTGATTAAAAGTTCTTCAAAATGATTGAATGAAATTCGTAAATTATTTCAAAGCCTTCAACACCAGCAAGCATTTCCAACCAAAAATTAATCTTTATTTGCGATGCTTATAAATACACTTACATCCTACAAAATACATAAAACATCTATAGGTAGGCTATGATTAAGTAAATTAGAAAATATCTACGACACGTAATAGCACATAGTTTTTCAAATAAAAAATATCACTCAATTATTAAACTTCTTTAGTTATATATATATTTTTTTTTACAAATATACATATCATATCCACACCGCCCGCTTGCCTGCCCGCTTTTTCCAGCCCGCTTCCTTTATATATTATTTTCAAGAAATTTACCCAAAACCTTGACAAATTATATATCTATAAAATTTTCTCACGAATCACTCTATCTATTGGTGAAAACCGTATGAAAATCCGTTGCGTAGTTTAAAAGATCTAAGCGTACAGACAGTGGGAGCGACTTTGCTTTACACTATGTAAAGATTTAGATAGAATATTTTACTTCATGATTACTGTTCTAAAAAATATTATATATATTGCAGATATGTAATAGCCCAGGGTGTATAATAATATAAATAAAAAAAGTGTTTTATTTTTACAGAAAAGTAAAACATTTCAGATTTCTCTAAGACAATAAAACGTTGTCATATAGACACTATCAAAACACTATTTGGGAGGTGGGTATGGTTGCAGCCGCCCCGGACCATTTATTATCTCGGCCATAGGTCCCCCAACTAGTTCCTTACGATTGGTGACTTAGCAGGGGTGCCTGGGTGCACGGGTGCGGATTTTCCGGGTCTTGGCGGCCGAAGCGTGTGCCCACCAACTGTTTGGCAGGCCGAATCAGGAGTTACGGGTGAGGGAAACACGCACCACTCTCTCGGAATATCGCCTTGCACCGCAGTGGGAAAGATGGATTCATACTTGAACATACTTACCCAAAATTCCTACCCATTCCACATACCTTTTTGTTTCAAGAACTTCATATCCTTTCCTTCCTAAAAAGGCCCTCCACCAGCACCCCCAAAGACGACCCTTGAGTGGGAAATATTTTCCACGAGACTTCCCGTGTGAAGCTAATGTGAAAAATATATTATTTTATCTTCACAGAAAAGTAAAACCTTTCATAAAACTATAAGACTTTACACGTTGTCACATAAATAAACACTGTTATAAAACTTACACGAGCGTTGTTTGAACAGTATGAAACTATTAAAAAGGGACGTATGTACACACGCAATGCATCAAAATTGTCAAAACCCACAACCAATATTAGTAAATTTATTCAGGACCGCGCGTAAACTCTCCATTTACCGCACGCTTGAGCAACAGTCTTCGCTACAATACCGCACGCCGCGCAGTGATAGTGTGGTGAAACTATACACTATTTCTCCAAGGGAGGAATTCACTCCATACTCAAACAGTCCGGATCTAGTGAGGGGCAAACCGGGGCGTCTGCCCCAGGGCGGCAGCTTTAGGGGGCGCCAAAATCGTATTTTAAATGTTTGATTTAAAAAAAAACTTGATTCACAAAGCGCATGTCATCCAGCACACGTTTTCTATCGATTATTCATTTGATTTTAAAACGCCTAGTTTGTTTTTGAACACATCCTAATTTGATTTTAATGGAGAACTGCATGCCGTTGGCACTAATAAGAAAACTGTCTAAAGCTAGTAGTTCACAATGGAGTGCTATTGCCTACCCTGATGTATGGTAGTGAGGCACGGAACTGGCTGAAGAGGAAGGATGAAAGCAGACTGAATGCTGTTGAAATGAGACCCTGAGGTGAATGCGTGTAAAACCATGTATGATCGTGTGAGAAATGTGGAGATCCGCAAATAATGCAAGGCTGATGTAAGCGTAATGAGTAAAATTAAGAAAATGATCCTTACATATGGTTTGGGCATGTAGAGCGAATTTATGAAGAAAGTAGTGTATGAAGAATATATGACGCAAATGTGAAAGGTGGAAGAAGTCAAGGACGCCCAGAGGGAAGACATGGAACGATCAAGTGAATCAGATATTTGAGTCGGGCCGTGTCAAGAGTCAGAATAATAGAAGAGTATGTATGAGACGATGTATGAATTTGAATGATACAAAGAGTTTTGTATCATTCAAAAAGATTGAGTTGTTTGGCGGTGCGTCCTCTCTGCCTACTTTATAACGTTAGTTAGTTTTCTAATTTGATTTATGAACGTATCCAATGTATCCTAAGTCGATTTTGAACGCGTGCATAGTGTTCGTGATGTCTCTGCCAGGGGAATCCTCGTCGCATCTAGAACTATGGGCTACACGAGCTAAAAATTTAATTATTATTAATAATCCCCCAGACGGGACTCGAACCCGCGTCTTCATCTTTTCTCGGGAGTTTTTATTTTAAATATAGATGAGTGTTTCAGGCTAATAAGTATTACTTATATTAATTGTTACCCTTTGTGCTATGCATAAAAATCTTGTCTTAAGGATTTGTTTATCAATTGAGTTAAAGTATTTCACCAAAGAATGTAAACATAGGGGAGAGTAGGGTATATCGTACCACTTTGCTCTTAACTCTCAATACAGTATGATGGGATTGGATTAGAGAAGTGGAATCAGGTTCAAATGAAGGCCTGTTTTATTGGATACCATGTATATTTAAATCATATTTTTCATGCATCTGTGAAGTTTTCAAATTAAAGGTTTTATAAAAAATGATTTTCGGTACGATTCGGCCAACCGGTGTGGTAAATCGTACCACCGGTATATAAATCGTACCTAGAACATTATGTCAATTTACATTAAAGAAAATATGGTCATTTTTAGGGCATGCATGCAAATGTCTGGTCAAATCATCGAACACACTGGATCCAGTCTCCTTTGGGTCCGGCCTTGTCAAAATAATTTCCAAAACATAGATGGCACACGTTTTCTTCATCATCATCATCAATATCCGTGTCCGAATCATCCAAAACGACAATAGTATCAGCATCTTCACTATCGCTACTACTGCAATTTCTAGGCTTCTTTCGTCAACTACACTTCTTACCCTTATTGGGTTTTTGTCAGTTTTTTTAATAATCTTTTTTGTCCTTTTCTCAATTTTTAATTTGGGAATTTTGACAGTTGAGCGTCTACCAGCAGCAACTTTTAAATCATTGGTGGCGTTTCATAAAACTGTAAAACCACGATTTACCTACCATTTTTTGGTTTTGCTGAAAGTATGTGGAATATAATTCTTCTCAGCAACTTGGTAAGCTAATCGACGCTAATATCACTTATGTTTAAACCAAACAAATAAGCCTTAAGTTTTAACAAATGCTCTTCAAGTATACTTTCGAGCTGATTTTGAAAAATCGTTGGTCTTCCCCTTTGTAAAACCAACTTATTTGCAAATACATTCCTGTTTTGCATATGTCTTCTTAATGTAGGTTTAGAAACTTTGAACACTCGTGAAGTCGCGTTTGGTCCCATGACGTTGTTCTTTATGGCCGAAATCGATGCTTTCAAATCTGCGTTAGACCACTGATAATACTTTCTTTTCGACGTCATCTAAAAAAAAAAAAAAAACTAGAAAGCAACGTATGGTAGATCGTACCGGTACGATTTATCAAACCACTGGCGGTACGATTTAGCGAACTCTGAGTTTTTATGAAATAATGACTGCAGACATGTAACAATACACTTGACAAATGTGATTTTGTAATAGCAAATTATAGAATATAAACATGGTAGCTGAAGATAATTTGAGAAAAAACAAACAAACCTTTGAACACGATATCACCTTAGGTAGGACCCAAAAAAATTAGATCAAGATTGTGAAAAACTGAAAAAAAACTGTACTGCAAACAAACGCACGATCCAACACTAATTAAAAATGACGGGACAACTATGACACTTCAAAGGGTTCACGGAGTGTTGTCAGGCTTAATAAAAAGTGAAGTAAAATAATCAGGTGGTACGATTTATCGACCGATACGATATACCCTACTCTCCCCTAATTTGTCTCGACGCCACCTAGTGAGAGATTTAGTACTTACAATGCCTTTCTCATATAAAAATAAAATTGTTTGTTTGCAGGTGGAAAAATGTAATAAGCAGTAATTATTGAGTGAAGCACTAGTATACATTAAATTATTATTCGGGCAGGAGATAAGCCGACGTAGCTCAGTAGACAGAGCATTTGACCGGAAATCAGAAGGACGCGGGTTCGGGTCCCGTCGGCGGCATGTATCTTTTCTCGGGAGATTTTTTTCAACGTAGATGAGTGTTTCAGGTTAATAATTATTACTTATAATAATTGTTACTCTTTGTGCTATGCATAAAAATCTTGTCGTAAACATTATTTTATCAATTAAAAATAAAAATTTATTGCTACAATACACAAATGGTTATTTTAATTTTTTCAGTGATTAAGAGTTTTTAACTGAATATATAAAAAAAAATATGGAAGGGTGGCGCCGTCGGTACTTACTGCACAGGGCGCCAGATTTCGTGGATCCGGCACTGCTCTCAATATAGGTCCCGTGCGGGGCCGGGTATAAGCTATAATACCTACATGAGACAGTTTTACAGCGCGGCCGGAACACGGGCTTTATTAAAACTTTCGCCGCTAAAGTTAGTGGCTTCGCCTCCGGGGAAATTGCCTCCAATGTTATCATATTGATTTGAATTCATAGAAAAAAAAGCGCGCCGTTGATATTAGAAAAATCAACTTAAGCATATTATCAATCGAACAGGATAAAGATGAACACAAGAAATGGGATGTGACACAAGTCAATGTGAAATTGCTATTTTAGATTAATCTTTACTACAAATGGGTTTACTTTACGAATTATAAAAAAATGTGTTATGGATAAAATGAAGCCTTTTCTATCGTTTCGCTTGAATAGAATTTAAGTAAAATTGTTAATTACTTTATACAAAAATATAAGCTTAAATTACTAAAACTTTTTTTCTACCAGAAAGTCTGCGTATGCGTATATGTTTCATAATGTTGATGGTTTTCATTCGTCTTTGTGTTCCGATCCGTACATACCTACACGGTGGACAGGAGTCAAGTACCACAATATCGCCAGTCTGTCAACAACCATCGTAACACATCGTAACGTGACATTTCACTCTACGTTGAAATGTTATTTATCAATCGGAAGTGTGTAATATGAAGCATAACTTATATCGCCGTCGTTACATGAACCGCTTATGTTAATCGTCTCATGACTCAAACTTTATCGTGATATTAATAACCAACCAGAACAATCTCTATCGCACGCTTTTGGATACATCTGTGACTGTCACCAAATGGGGATCAAGCCACGAGACACAACAGCAGTGAGTTTTACTTAATTGTGTATACCAGCGATTCTTGACCTCGGGTCGCGAACCAAAATCGGGTCGCGAGAGGTATTGGGTTGGGTCGCGGAAATCGCGTATTGATAGCGTATGTGCCCAAAATTTTGGGCACAATTATCTGGGAAGCCTGTTCTGAGCAATGAAGCTGAAAAAGCCCTGCTACCTTTGTCAACTACTTATTTATGTGAAGCAGGATTTTCAGGCCTTTCTGTTATGAAGAATAAGTACAGGAATAGGTTGGATCATCAGCATGACATGCGGTGTGCACTTTCTATAAACATAATGTTACAAGTTTTAGAGTTAATACAATTATTTTATTAACTCTATAAGTTGTAACTACTTTCTAAAATGTAATTATGTACCGTTTGTTTCTGCAAAATAAAATAAAATAACTCCACGTATACATGATCTTTGCTCAAAAATACAACACCAGGGTAGTCACAAAGTATTTTGCTGTAATTTTTTTAACTGTTTTAATGCTAAATTGTCTGATTTTAATACAGAACATTGAAGTAAAGTTGTTTATTTCTAATTTTACAACTACATCCTATAAATTTTATAGGATGTATTTGTAATTTAATAGTTTAAAATTACATAATATATCATTTTAGTACCTTTCACTGGAAAATAAAATAAAAAATTAGATTAGAGTCGCGTACTTCAAATATATTCGTATTTTGGGTCGCCAGCCAAAAAGGTTAAGAACCACTGGTGTATACCGTATCTTGTTTGGTGATCGGGCATAATTCGTATCGAAGTCCATAAGCGTTTTAAATAGCAAGGAGTGGCCGCAAGGTTATTCTGACCCCCGTGAATTGTGTATAAGAAACAACTTAAAATGTTATGGCAATGTTTTACATAAGTTTCACACAGGAGGCCCTGAGGAAAATAATTCTCTTAGGGCCTATGTCATATTTGGGTATGCTGTTTGTAGGAAATGAAAATCTGCGAAGAAAACAGGTATGATGGTTGGGTTGTAATGTAGGAGTCAGTGTGTTGAGGAGAGACAGACGTATGAATCTATCCCTCCCACTGCGGTGCAAGGCGATGGGTCGAGAGTTTTTCCTCAATCAGTGACTTCCGATCCAGTTCAAACCAAATGTATTTTTGTTTGAGCCGGATTTGCAATTGTATAGATGTAATCTTCAAACATAACATGTCCTTTTCTAGAAACTTAAAAACTTGAAGTGTTAAATAGAAATGTGTTACAAAACGGTACAAATGTTATTATTTATCTCACTTTGGGCCCAGTCACTTCTTAAATACACTTCTATGAGTTCATCTCTTCAGTGGTAGGTACATACTACATACCAAGCGTGAAGGATTTAAATTTAGACCCTCATTACAAATTACAAAATTTGTTTTGAATGCGCCAAATTGCTTGAAAATAATTTACCCTCCGGCGTGACACCTCTTCCGTAAAATGTAATTTTGGCGGGAAAAAAGCGTTTTTCGTCACAAACGTAAATCATCTATTCCAAATTCAAATTTTGTCGCCATATTTCGCGAGCTTTCCAATTACGATTCTGCAGAGACTCCTTCCGGTATCCGCTATTCAAATTGCGATTGGTTCTAAATTAAATTTCTTATTTCAATTCCAAGATGGCGGGATTTTTTGCCGCCAAAACACGGCTTGGAGGAATGTTTAAATTTTTCTCAGAAATGAGACAACCGACGCTTTATTACTGTCGTCTAATTTTATAATCATTGAAAAAATATGCAATTACGTTAGTTTTACAATACAAAATACGTATTTGAATGACCATATAAGAATTAAAAAAAAAAAAATAATTAAAATGAATTTTTCAGTTCTGCAAGTATTTTAGTTTTATTTTTGTGACAGCTTAATAACACTATTAAAATTTTAAAAAATAAAAGTAAATACGTATTAAACACAAAAACAATTAATACTTCACAAGTTTTTTTTTAAGAAATAAATCAAAAATTATTTCTCATATTTTTTACCTTAGCTCAACACAGGAGGACCCGAGGAAAAAAATCCCTCAAAGCCTTTGTTACTTTTGGGGTTGCTTTGTGGAGGGTCTTTTTAGGGAAAGGACAGAGATGAAGTTTTGGGAAGGAAAAAGGTTTGAAGGGCGGGTGGGAATCTCTCTAGCTTGACTCTCTTGACCCATTCCTCCCACTGCGGTGGGTCAAGGCGATGGGTCTAGAGAGTCAAGCTAGAGAGGTCTAGGTTAGATTTCCCTCAACCGATCTCTCCCGATCCGGCCCGCAACGCAGTAGGTGGGAAAACGCATTGGTCGCCAAACAGACAAACCTAAAACTAAACCCGACTTCATGAATTCGGGCACCGCTGCTACGTCAATAAACGTAGCGAATCACTTGGAGTGACCAATGAGCAGGGGTCAATAAATAATTTCCGGGGCGGCGGCGGTACCTATACCCGCCTACCAAATTGAAACGGATCTTCCTCCTAAACTATGTTTCCAGCAGAAAATATTTTATAGCTAACCAACTCAATATTATGCCGACCATTAAGGACCAGTAGTACCCTCTAAAATAGAAGAATAAGGAGAGATATATAAATACAGTGGCGTACCGTGGGTATCAGCCGCCCGGGGCGGAGGAAAATTTTGCCGCCCCCCCCCCCCCCCCCCCCCCCCCCCCCCCCTCCCCATATAGGTACTTCTTCAGGGAGGGGGGGGGGGGATGAATCTACAACTGGAATTATACATTTTGAACACAAAACTGCTTTTAATTAAATATGTATGCGGTGAATTAAAACTTCACTCAGAACATAAAAATGGTTTTTCTTTGATTCTGGCAGCACATAGATAGTGTGCATCTAGAATTTTATAACTGCAATTCGAATAAGTATGCACACACCTGTCAGCTATTTAACTTTTCTGTGATAATAAATTTAAAATATATCACCGTGATATATACGTGGAAGAAAACCGTATAAGTGTAATTTTTTGTGCGCTTTCAGCAGGGCGCACAAAGCTTCACGAATATAAAACACAAATCGACTATCAATTAGAGCTAAAATGATACTGTTGCCATTTACATTTTTATTTTAAAATAATGTATGTGTTAGAAATAAAAACAAAACGTCTGTCATTAATATTTTGATTTTAACAGTATATAAAACTTAAGAAAGATGTTAAGAAACTATAAACTAGAAAAAACTTTTAAGTCCTGACGCGAGAATAGAACCCGCGACTTCCCCAATCCAAATTTTTACAAGATGATTATTGATTGTGAAATTTTGCCGCCCCCCCAAAAGTGCCGCCCGGGGCGGGCCGCCCCTCCCGCCCCCCCCACGGTACGCCACTGTATAAATACGAATGTTAGAGAGAGAGCGCGCTAATTTAAAAAAAACGATAATATTTAAGTGAAAATAGTTAAAATGTTTAATAAAACACGAATATTTTAGAATAGAGCAAAAATCTCTAGACAAAAATTGCATTTAAAGAAACGCTATGAATTTTTTCATACTTAAAACTTGTAAAATAACTAAAAAAACGTGTTTATAATATTTTTCGGAGTAAGATTTGCGATTTTTTCTATCAGGGGAATTTCTTATAATTACGATTTCGGCGTTGGTAATGTATGGATATTATTTTCAAGAATAATATATATTTTTTAGAGCTTTAAAACTTATTGTTTAAGGAAAATATGTAATAAATCGGTAGAAATGCGGGAAGCCCGGCCTTAAAATGAGAGCCAATATTCCGAGTATTTGCCAGTCTCATTCAATTTCCGCAAGAACCCCAGTCGCATTTCCGCAACTCCAAAGATAATGAACATTGTATCAATACTGATTATTGATTGGTTTCCTATTGACACATTGTCCCATTACAATTACAGCCTCCATTATCTGATACCGCTCCCTGCAACTGATGACCAAATAATGTTTAAATAATAATGCCCCGTAGATTGTCTCATGCCGAGATGAGAGAAATACTCTTAACAGCCAACTAGAATAGTAATGAAATATCCGCAAATTGAAACAGTGTATGTGGAGTGTTTCGTCTAATGTCTAATATGTTTACTGCTAGTTGCGGTGTGGGTAGAATGATTAGAGTTATTGTGACCAGATCAAACTTAGGGTGCATAATGCTTATATGTTTACATTCCCGATAGAAATGTCTGCGGTACTAAGAAACTCTTTGGTTTCCGCCATACTATATGGCTGGGATTACTACTCCTCAAGCCTCGAGCATTTTTTGTCAGATAGTCAAATTATTTCCATTCTTTTGTATTTCTTGGCATTAACTATGTAACAATTTCTAGACATTTTGTTTTGAATCGTTTTAATTTTTAATATACATTTGTTACTCAAATTTTTAATTTTCTGCGACCATCATTTTAAAACCATAAATATACCAAACCACCCATCTTAAAACTAACTTAAAAATTCTATACAAGTACAAAAATTAATTAGGTGGGGGTAGTGGGAGGGGATATTTTGGAAGAGTGGGAGAAAGGTGGGAGGAGTCAACATTACTTGGAAACATCGTAAGTAAAGGTGATTTACATGGTGCTTTTATTTTATTAACTAAATTAATTTTATATTTAATTTTTGTTGTTAGTGGACTTTGTTTACGAAATAATAACTACTCCGAGTTTGCCAACCATCTAATAGAGTCAGGTCATAGCTTTAAAAAAGAAAACACCAAGTTTAAACATTGCAATATAAATTCATATTTTAATTTGTGCGCTTTAGAAACTTTAGAAATTAACAAAAAAATTAAATCTAAAATTAATTTAGTTAATAAAATAATAGCACCATGTAAATCACCTTTACTTACGATGTTTCCAAGTAACGTTGACACCTCCCACCTTTCTCTCACTCCTCCAAAATCTCCCCTTCCACTACCCCACTTAATTAATTTTTGTACTTGTATAGAATTTTTAAGTTAGTTTTAAGTTTGCTCTTGAATGACACGGTTGTGTCGAAACCGGTCGCAGAAAATTTAAAATTTAAGTAACAAATGTACATTGAAAATTAAAACTCTTCAAAATTATTTCCACTTTAATAATAATTAATAACTTTAAGAATTAAAACCCAAATAAATGGAATATTTGGAATGGAAAGGTGATTTATTATTAGAAATAACCATATCTTTATTAATGACGTATTTCACCATTCTCCTCATAGTTTATCGATACGATAACGCATATTTTTGATTAATTAAACACGATTTATTGTCATCAAAATTAAGACAACACTATACCCTAAAATAAATTCAGAATCTTAACGAGGCGACGTAAGTAAAGAAGCCGTGTATACAAATTGCGACCCTTGTATTGGACGGACCTTCTGTCGAATTTGCCCTATCAATCAAAAAAAAGAAGAAGAAGAAAAATAATTTGGGAATCTTAACGACGACGTAAGCGAAGAAAGTGTGTAAATAAATAGTCGCCCGCGACACGGCCTAATGGACGGACGTAAGGTCAAATTCACGCTAGCAGGCCTGGAGATTCGACCTTTCCGCCGGGTTCATTTTAATTATTTCTGAAGAATGTGTTACTAATATTTAAGATGTTTCGAAATGAATACCTCCCGAAGTTATTGATTCATCGTCCAGAAAAATAAAATCTGTTGCTTACCGCTAACCACGTATTATAATTATTGTTTAAAAGCATTGTACATTAAAGAAAATAACAGCAACAATTATTTATATTTTATTAATTTAAAATATAAATAACTCGCATCCCTTGTGAGACTGTAAATAAAAAAAATGGTAATGCAATCATAAATTCGCCTAAATAAATTAAAATGTTAGCCTCGGGCAAACCCCCGATAAACGTGGTTATATTTCTCCTTAAGCCCCGAATTCTATGTAGTACATATAATGTTTACATTTACTCTATTTGATGGCGTTCGGTGCCATTTTAAGAAGAAAAAAACAGTATATGTTATTTAATCATGTCAGTTCTTAGCTAGAGTAGAGCTGTCATTGAATATTGATCGATATTATTTCTGTCAGAGGCAGAAGACATAGTTAACGGACTATCTAAAAGCGATTTACAAACGTCACTGTCACTTATTTCACAAATATCACTGTTTTTCCCAATAATACGACTGTCGAAAAAGCCTGTTTCGTTCCGTATTCGTTTACTCGCAGATGTCTCGTCACTGTGACAACGAAATAACAAGCGATTTCTTTAGTCGGAAATGTTTCGGAAGTTATTGACATTGTGGTGTCACATTAACTCTAAGTAGATATATTAAATGTAGGTATAGTTGGGTATACTTAAATTTGCTGACGGTGGCGTCACTACTGTTCAGAGATTCTGTGAAAAAATAAAACACTTTTATAAGATAGTTCGTTCGTTTGGCCGCATGCAAATATCATTATTATCTTGCTTAATAGGCCACTTGCATCGATTTCATAACGACTTGGAAAAAATCGTGTGGATAGATTTTTGAACTAAGATTTCGAAAATGTCAGTAAAAATTTTTAGAAATGTATAGTTTTTTTTTGTTTTTAAATAAATAAATCCATTATTTGAGCTCGTGACGTCACTACATGAAAATGTCCCGTCTCCGATTATGTTCCTTTAATTTTGTAAACTTCCACACTGATAGATTTTTTTTATATGGCAACACCCTGATTTCCAGCGAATTTTTCAATTTTCGTTTAACGTTCACTAGATTTATTGTTTGTTCTATGCGAACTTATCCTTTGGTTTCATTTTTTGATAAAGATGGCGGTATTTTTACAGATGTTACGAAGAGAACCCCGTACAATTTATTGCTATTCGTGTGAAAACGTCCTTTTTTTAAAATGATATTCGGCTATGTAATTATCGTTTTTTCACACCCATAAAATTATGTCCCATATTTCCGGTTTATAAAAAATGGTCTGATTTTTCGGATTGAAATTTTCAATAAAATGCCAGGGTTTCAAAAATTCGATTTAAAAGAAATACAGAATGTCTTAGAATATTTGCCTAAACCGGAAATTTTTTTAAAAATATGTGATGCAAGGGGCCTATTCGTAGAACTCCATTATTCACAAAGCATTCTTTTAAGGGTCACCTGAGTAATGAAAAATTACACTTTTTATTAAATTTTTACATATAGCAAAACACTTTGTTGTACACAAATTGACAATAGAAAAGGGTCCTGTGTTCGAGTCCCAGAGGTGCCAATATATTTTTCTGCTTTTTCTGTCTCCAGATTTTCGATTGATTATATATTATAATCTTATTTTGTCTTAATTTAATTAAATATTATAATTTGAGATTTTACTCATCAAGTTAAAAATTAAAATAAATATTTATTTTTTATCAACTTGGCGAGTTTTGTGGATCGGGTAAAGTATTTATTCTAACACTATTCCTAAACACATCTTATATTTTTGTAAACCTATAATATAATCTCTAAATTTTTCTGTTTATGTTTCTTGTATTTTTATGATTTGTGTGCTTTTTATCTGATGTAGTTGTATTTTTATTATTTCTTGTTGACATCTAAATATAAAAGCCTTCTGGACGTTAAATAAATAAATAAATAAAAAAGAATTAAATAAAAGGTTATATTTTTATTAATTTTAACATTATCTACAGGTAAATCAGAATAAACAGATTCTTGATTGTGTATTGGTGTGCTGTATCGTAGGACTAATACAGGATAAGTGGGGACATCGAACGGGTATTCCATAATAGTTCACCTTAGTACTCATAATACTATCGGTGTCACATATAATAAAGAATACCACATAAGTGTTCACAAATACATTCAAACGCGTGCCCTCATTTAAATAATTTGAATGTAAACTACCCATTTTCAAGTGTCTGGAAATTGTACTAATAATTTTTTTTCTTTTACATTTCAGATTGTCAAGTGTTCGCTTCCTTCAAATCAATTTGGTGCCAAATTTTAACCTAGTGGACAAAGTAACATATAACAATAGTGTTTTAGTGATAATCGAAGTGATATAATTTTCAAATCCCTTAGATTTGGTAGATATTGAAAAAAAAACAACGTAATAAAACAGGATCTTATATATTAGCAGTCCTTACAGACTCCCAAGAAAAAATAATAGGTATGTCGAAAGAAGAAAAATACCTTTGTTAGGAGAATAATTAAGATATAATTCAATTTGAGGTGCACAATTCCAAATGAAACTGGCTTAATATCGCTTGGTAGTTTATTTAGGTGGGACAGAGTCAAATTTAAAAAGATTATCGCGTTCTTCCCAAGTGAATTAACTCAAAACCAAAGTGCGCGAATTGTTGGACATGATCAAGTGAAATCAAAGTGTTTTGGGACAAGTGCGTTTGACTGAGAAACAGTATCGGTCTATGGGAAGTGTGAAGCTCTCCTCGAGGGCGGCCCCAGTAGCGCCGAGGTGCATGGGATGGAGGGTGTGGGCGCGTGACGCAGGGGGGAGGCGCCCCCGCCTTGCGGCGTGAAGGGCGGGGGCGGGGCGCGTATGTCGCACGCCAGGCGGCTTGTGCAGGCTCTGCGGGGCAGAGCTTCCTGCGCGAGCCTCGTCAACGCAAACTCGGACAGGCAGGTCAGTCAAACAAACCAACTATTATTATTTACTGACTAATTCATTCAATCAATATTTAATTACTTAATTCATTAATTATTTAAGTCGTTCTTTTATTCCGTAAATCTTTAAATAAATCATTAATTCATTATTATTTAATTAACCAATAGATTATTTATTATTGAATTAACTAATTAATTCATCATTACTTAATTAACCAATAGATTATTTATTATTGAATTAACTAATTAATTCATCATTATTTAATTAACCAATTAATTAATTATTAATAAACTAATTAATTAATTATTATTGAATTAACTAATTAATTAATTATTATTAAAACAACTAGCTAATTAATTCATTATTATTGAATTAACTAATTAATTCATTATTACTGAATAAACTAATTAATTCATTATTATTGAATTAACGAATTAATTCATAATTATTGAATTCACTAATTAATTAACTTATTATTTCTTTAATGCATTAGTAAAAAATGTAAACAATTATTAATTTTTTTTAATCTTTTATTCATTCATTAATTATTTAAGTCATTCTTTTATTCCGAAATACTTTAAATAAATAATTAATTCATTATTATTGAATAAACCAATGTATACATTATTATTGAATTAACGAATTAATTCATAATCATTGAATTATCTAATTAATTAACTCATTCTTTCTATAATGCATTAATTAAAAATGAAAACAATTATTTATTCTTTTTTTAAATCATTCATTCATTCATTAATTAATAAAATGCATTAATTAAGCCCTTGAACCATTGTTAAGTCATTGTTTTATTCATTCTTGAAATCATTCATTAAGTTAGTAAACTATTATTAATTCATTTATTATATACTAGATCCTACAGTTTTTTACCGGTCAGTGGTTGAGTGGGCAACGCGTTTGGGTCCCACCCAGGCGTTCCGTGTTCGATTCCTCGGCTTGCTAAGTCCTCCATCACGACTCTAGCAACATTTTCGGCTTACTGTGGGGTAGCAGGAGATTTTCAAATATTATCAGGTAATTCGTAACCCGGAAATATTAGCCTTTCTTTAAAAAAAAAAATAAAATTATATGTATATATATGTATACAATTTGGGAGGCGGGCATTTATTGAATAACATAAACCTCTGCCATAGGTCACCCCAAGTGGTTTGTTACGTCTGTTTACTGAGCAGGTGAGGTATGCCCACTAACTGCTAAGCGGGCCGGATCGGGAGAGGCCGGTTGAAGGCGATCCTTTCACTATCGAGCCGGACTCTATCGACCCATCGCCTACACATGGCAGTGGAAGTGATATATTCATGCTTCTGTCACTCCTGGACAAACTGAACCATAGATACCCACCCACCCATTATTATTTGTCCTTTTCAAAACCTCTTCTCATTTCTTTACAACACTCCACACAGCATCCCTAAAAATGATATAGGCCACACCAATTGAAGTGTATTGAGTATTTATGGAGTTTCAGCTTCTTTCAATAGATGTCGATAGGTTAATTATTACCTAATGTGTTTTGCTATTACTCAACAGATGGCAGCTGAGTTTGTGGCGACCAGAATGGTCGCCCTCTTTAGCCACAATCCTTGCGCCGCCACTGATATAGCAAGCACATTCTCGAAAGGTACATCTTACCTGCATACCATGCCGCACACGGCTACATATTTCGGGAAGCGCATCGAAAAGCCTCGACTCAACAGCCGTCACATTCTTATGGCGCTACGGGTAGCTACTCACATGGTCGGCTATATAAAGCGCAGCGACACAGCGCTAGTCAGTCAGTCAGTTCCAGTCTCTAGTATCAGTAACATCACCAATACATAGACAGTGCATCGAGTGATAACGTTCCAGTGCGGTACCGGCCAGGTCCACGGCGACGTGTTGGATCCTGTGCCGGTGCATCATCAACCCTCGAGGACACATCTCGCAGCTAACATGGTCCATCGCACCATCAGCTCAAGCGACACAATTGCCCGCGACATAAGGCCCGCCGCACCTTCTTGTCCCGCAGGCAGCAACTTCTCAGCCACTGAGACTTCATTCTCCTCACGAGGTTTACCGCAGCTATCTCCGCGACTCACTGCGTCGAGCATCCATCCTGGACGTCAAGGTCATCTCCACCAACACGGTGCGCCACTACATGCTGGCGACATGCAGACCCGAAGTCTGCTACACCACCGCATCATCGACCTTTATCACGGCATCACCTACGAGCCTCATCATCATCATAGCTCCTGTCTGCACACTGTTACTTTACACTAAATTTACCATCGCTACGTAGCAGCAATAAAGACTGACTCATACATCGACTGACGCCTTTCATTCAATCGTCCCCCGTCTCTGCCGATTGCTGCCCGCTCCCTCAAGTTAAATGTTAGAAGAGTACTATCTATCACAGTTCGTGTCTTAGATATAACATTCACGATAGCAAAATAAACCAACTAGTAATTATTCGAACCTTAACTTATTTGTAAGGTACCCAACACATCTCAAGTTATTAAGTTAAGAGACATAACACTACTGTAAAAAAAGTATCGAGTAGTGTTGGTGGAAGTCAAAATATGTTGTTGAGATTATTCAACCAGTTCACAGTCTTGGTCAAAATCTATGTAGATTTATGTATCCACCTTTTAGTTTAATGTTTCTTCATAATAGACGGAAAATTATCTTCAGGAATTATCCTCAATTATCTCCAAGCAAACAGTTCTCAGTTTGTTCAGGAAATTAGGCTAAACATTCCAGAAATAGGCACGTAGATTTAGGAGGAATCTCCATTTTACCGGGAGATTAAAATTCTAAATCAAAGTCAGCAATATTATCCAAGTTATCCAAGAACAAAAAGCTAGTAATTGACGAAACGGTTTAACGTTTTAGACTTCTTCATTTTATCATGGGCCAGAATTAATAAAAAAAAATATAACTACTAATCCATAAAAATTGGGCAAAACACTAAATTAGCAACTAAAATCACTTAAATATTGCGTGCAATTCAATTGAAAATTTAAGCTGTAAATGTTGCCAACCAATTTGAAATCGGTCAACCAAACAAAACATATTTTTCTCTCGATTTCTTTAGTACGATTACTGAAAAAATAGCCAAATTCCTTGAAATGAACAATCTTAACCGACTAAACGAGATGACTATTATCAGAGGATGAAATAAATAATATCCAAAACCATTTTAGATTAATGGTCTTTCTATCTAATGGTGTATGCCAAAATAATATTTTTGACATGTTTTACACCAAAAAATCAGCAAACAATAAATTGCTTTTTCTAAACAATTTACGCATTTGACAGAGGCACTTCTAGCATTAACCCCCAGATATTTTGGCATGTAACACCCAGAAATCGATAAATAACAGCCTTTTCCGAATAATTTACGCATCCGACATAGGCACTTCTAGCATTAACCCTAGATATTTTGACATGTAGCACCCAGAAATCGATAAATAACAGCCTTTTCCGAATAATTAACGCATTCGACATAGGCACTTATAGCATTAACCCCCAGATATTTTGGCATGTAACACCCAGAAATCGATAAATAACAGCCTTTTCCGAATAATTAACGCATCCGACATAGGCACTTCTAGCATTAACCCTAGATATTTTGACATGTAGCACCCAGAAATCGATAAATAACAGCCTTTTCCGAATAATTAACGCATCCGACATAGGCACTTCTAGCATTAACCCCCAGATATTTTGGTATGTAACACCAAGAAATCGATAAATGACAGCCTATTCCGAATAATTTACGCATCCGACATAGGCACTTCTAGCATTAACCCTAGATATTTTGACATGTAGCACTTAGAAATCGATAAATAACAGCCTTTTCCGAATAATTAACGCATCCGACATAGGCACTTCTAGCATTAACCCCCAGATATTTTGGTATGTAACACCAAGAAATCGATAAATGACAGCCTATTCCAAATAATTTACGCATCCGACATAGGCACTTCTGGCATTAACCCCAGATATTTTCACATGTAACACCCAGAAATCGATAAATAACAGCCTTTTCCGAATAATTTACGCATTTGACATAGGCAGTTCTAGCATTAACCCCCAGATATTTTGACATGTATAAAACCGTACATAAAAAAATCACTTACCTTCTATTAGTTAAGCATAATTTGAAGTAGGCACTTCAATCATTAACCCCCAGATACTTTGACATGTAACACCCAGAAATCGATAAATAACAGCCTTTTCTGAATAATTTACGCATTCGAAATAGGCACTTCTAGTATTAACCCCCAGATATTTTGACATGTGTAAAACCGTACATTAAAAAATCACTTATCTTCTATTAGTTAGGCATAAAAATGCGAAAAAATATAATATCATATTTCCAGAGACAATGGATGACTACGTTAGTTAGAAGTGTAGTGATCCGACGCGACGCGTGTAGTTTAATGCAGTCCATAAGACATAGGACCAGGAACAAAATGTAAATTTAAACATTTTGAATGAGAATTATGTTTGTGTAGAGTGGATTGATATGTTTGTGTAAAGAATGACTGACGAAGGGCCTTGATTTTGTGTTACTATCACTGCCTGGAAATGAGAAGAACATATGCTGCATAGAAAGGAAAGGACTTACCGAAAGGATAAAGAACTCTCATGCTGCCAATGCACTTGTCTGCTTTCTCCCCAATCCAATAGGCACAGAACAGCAATAGGCATGGGTTTCGTTTATTTGATAGAAACGGCGGAATTGTGATAATGGCGATTCACAGATAGCGGGAGCACAATGGCTTTTTATATGTATACCACACAAGAGTCCCAACTGCTCCCGTCTGAAGCCAGTGAGACTATGGCATCCCCAATTGGGGTATGTTGTGGGGCTGAGGGTAGTGGGGAGGGGAAGGAGATAGGGAAGAGGAATATGGCTATATGATATGTTGCGGTGGGCGGTTAATTACAGACTGGCGCACAGTGGTGACAGTAATTAAAGGTGCGGATTTTGGAGCAAGGTAGGACAGGATTTGCAACACTATTAATACCAATTAAAGCAGTGACAGTATGTATGCGTGCTATGTAGGTATGTGTATGTGTAGGTATGTGTATTGGCGTAACCACACATCAATAACCTTTTGTAAGTACTGAGTATAATGTTCCGTTTTGTGACTACACCGCAATTTTAAATTTCTAATGATCAAGACAGATGTTAGATTAAAGAAATGTAGCGGACGAAGAAGCAAGCTTGAAGTTTTGGTGCAGTGACAACATTTTAGAACTTTTGGAATTTCTTATCATTGAAGTACAATAATTAAAATTTTGAAAATTAATTATTTTATGTATAAGAGACTTATAGATCTCGGCTGTACGATTTGCCGACCTCCGTGTTTCCTCCTTTCTACAACATGGGTCTCTTCAAGACTAATGTTCATTCCTTCCTCTCTTCAAAGAAACCCTCCACACAGCATCTCAGATATAATTTATTGAGGGAAATTATTTTCCTATAATTCCTATAATTATTTTTATATAATTATTTTATTTAGAGTTAATGTAAAAAAAGACCCAAATGCTCCAATATGGAGCCAATGAGATTACGGCATCCAAAATTGGGGAATGTTGTGATTCTCAGAGTAGTGGCGAAAGGGAGAAGGTGGGGAAGTACCTGTCTATTGAGATCTGGTCAACTTACACGGCTAAAGCCATTTCAAACAACCTTTCAGTTCTGAATAGTGGTCTTACAGCAAGACGATCACAAGTATCTTTCACTCTGAAACGTGCCGAAAATATGCTACATACTATTTTAAATAAACAAAAATTTGAAATAGCGCAAATGAGTCAAATGTTATTTAATTGCGTGTGCCGGGATTTGAATTCGGATTGCTAGTTGGGAGCCTTGCCACTCGACCACGGAGACCGTCAATGTGGTAGGCGTAAAAGATAACAAATGTACATAAGATAAGAAATGTAGATTTCCTTCACTGATTTTCAAAAGACCAATATCGTGACAAGAGAGGGGATGGACCGTCAATTTATATTTTTGTTTGATGTAAGACAAACTATCGCGTTTATAAAACCAATCACAGGATTTGGCAATTTGAAAGGAAAAAGGTCTACCTTTGCTTGGGTCATCTGCTGCTTGGTGGTCCAATGAAGGTGGTGGCTGGTCTTTCAAGGGTGGTTACACTTTACCGTCACCTTTTGAATTAATTAGTATTTTTTACGACTTTTAAGCGAGATTTCCAGAGAGAGCTGTGTTCAATTTCGCTACAATTTTCGAATGAATTAAATGTAGGTCATATCAATTTTATGCAACAATTTTGGGCATGTGTGCCAAGTTGGTAGTAGGCAGGCATCTTCTTTTTTTAATACAAGGTAGGCCCTTTCATGTAAGGAAAGGACCAAAGGAGAAAAATAACAATGCAAGAAATTTGTGAAAATGGGTTTCAGTTCACAAGCTGTTTTAGAACTAAACAGGTACGAATATATGATTTAATCATCTCCTGTAAAAAAGTTAATCCTTCTTTCTGATGCTTTCATCGATGAAGCACTCGCGTGAATTATCTAGTTTTTAAATTCGAAATTTGTAATCACGTTTTCAGCATATTGTGCAACATTTCCTCTGTAAATCTTCCACCACGTACACGTTTTCAACAGGATTACACGTATCCGCACGTTTCACGTATGTTGTACACGTACCATTTCTTAGCTAGTACAAATTGTATGTGGAAATAAAAGAGGCCCGGTCATATTTTGTACACTTGTCAGTAGTAGTTGCGAAGGCTTTGCCGGTCGCAGCTTTCTTCAGGGACGTGTTGAGACGTTTAACCATGTTTACGAACACAACTGATTAAATAATCCAATAGAAATCTAACTTTCCGATATGTTTACTTAATTTCATAAGGTAAAATAATACGAGCGAGGCTAGCAGTCCACAACGGAGTGCTGGTACGTACCCTATTGATTGACAGAAGATTGATAAAAGTAGACTGAATGTTCAAATGAGATCCTTAAGGATATCTGATAAAACTGATTATCCATGTGAACCATCTGCCGGCTTCGAGGGGTCGAGGGGTAAGACTCAAGTCATGGTCGAGGGATAAGGCTGTAGATTATGAGAAATCGTCTTTGCTAACTAACTAACTAACCATCACGCCGATTCCCCGCAGGGGTAGGCAGAGAGGACGGACCGCCAAACAAATCGGTCTTGGCACACACACCTTGCCTCGTTCACATTCATACATCGTCTCATACATGCTCTTCTATTATTCTGACTCTTGACATGGCCCGACTCAAGTATCTGATTCACTTGGTGGTGCCATGTCTTTCTAGGGCGTCCTCGACTTCTTCTACCATTCACATTAGCGTAATATATTATATTCTCCTTACACTCCTTTCCTCGTTTTTTTGTTCTACATGCCCAAACCATCGGAGCATTCCTCACACGATCGTACAGGGTTTTACTACACATACGCCTCAGAAATCTCATTTCTACAGCATTAAGTCTACTTTATCCTTCCTCTGCCAGTTGCATGTTGCAGGCTGTAGATTATTAGAAATCGTTTTTGCTAACTAACTAACTAACCATCACGCCGTTTCCCCGCAGGGGTAGGAAGAGAGGACGGACCGCCAAACAAATCGGTCTTGGCACACACACCTTGCCTCGTTCACATTCATACATCGTCTCATACATGCTCTTCTATTATTCTGACTCTTGACATGGCCCGACTCAAGTATCTGATTCACTTGGTGGTGCCATGTCTTTCTCGGGCGTCCTCGACTTCTTCTACCATTCACATTAGCGTAATATATTATATTCTCCTTACACTTCTTTCCTCGTTTTTTCGTTCTACATGCCCAAACCATCGGAGCATTCCTCACACAATCGTACAGGGTTTTACTATACATACGCCTCAGGGATCTCATTTCTACAGCATTAAGTCTACTTTATCCTTCCTCTGCCAGTTGCATGCCTCACTTCCTAATATTAGGGTAGGTACCAGTACTCCATTATGGATGGCTAGCTTCGCTTCTTTGGACAGTTTTTTTGTTGGTGCCAACGAAGTTCAGTCCTCTATTAATAGAGTTACCTGCATTCACCCTTCTTTCAATATCTTTATCAGACTTCCGATCTCTTGTAATCTTTTCAAAATTTGATAACTCTTCCTCAGAACAAGGTAAGTACCCTGTCCAACCAAAGTACCGAAATATAGATTATAAAAACTTTATACAAAAGCATAACAAGAGATAATAATATCTCAAAAGAAAGGCAGCAAATTGGGCAATAAAATTGATGAAAATGTAGGCATACGCACTCAGATCCAATACACTTATGCTCGCGTGAAATAGTCCCAATGTTTTACACCTACGATACAATTTTCCACACATTCGTACATTATTGAATGATTCGCGTAGATTCAACTTGTAACCTCGTTAAATATTTTGTTCCGCAATTGCCTTCAATTTGCCGAGTATTTTTTCCTTCTTGAGTCATTTTCACACACGTTCTTTTGGGCCTTTGTGTTTTTTCTTCTACACAATGCCTCTTCTATCTTCCCATCCTCGCGTGGAAAATGCGATTAACCCGTCGCTCTTTCATGTTTTCTACTCTCTCGTCTTATAAAAAAGTCATATCCACTCCCGTTGCTCCAAGCCATCATTATTTCAGGAAGACTTTGTTCGCTACTCTCCTATTCGTCTATTTATATCTGTTGGGTTGTTTTGTGCTCCTTGTTTGGATTATTTTTTGAAGATTTACAACATCATTTGAGCCTAATTCAGGTGGGTTTTTGATTGTGTTTTTGTATGTTACTTATGAAGTATTCCGAGAGATAAAATTTTGTAATAAAGATACTTAGTGGATGGTCTCTACGTGATAAAATTAACAAAACATGTCGAAAGTGATATTTTCATTCCCAGTTTTATTTAAATGGCATTTGAAGACAGATCATTAAAGCATGTTTTGCTAAAACCTTTATCGATCTATTTCAATTGAGGATATCTGAAAATAATTAAATATCTGAAATGAATTAATAGCTGAACGCTTTGGTGATTAGAAGCGTTGAATGCACAATGGAATACCGTTTTCAACTTACTAATTTTAACCAAAAAGCAATTGCAAGCAACGTTTCAATAATTATGTATGAATTGTGGTCTTTCACTACGGCGAAAGTCTTCCACTCTGGAATGAAGTCGCTTCCGCTGTTTGTGCGTTTAGATAGTTTAAACTACGCAACGGATTTTCACTCGGTTTACACTAAGAGATAGTGGTGTGGATTTGATTTAACAGATGGCGTTGGTTGGGTAATGGCGTGGAGTTTGTTTGAGTGTTTTATTAGCCACAGTAACATGTAGCCGGGTCTGATAGTATTATATATAATGAATTTTTACAATAAATTCATTAATTAAATAAAAATTATTAGCGCAAGGTGGAATTTGAATCCGCGGCCTTCACATTGCTAGTTGAAAGCTTTTCTCTTTCTACCACGGAGGCCAGATGATTTTTCACATTAACTTCGCACATGATGCTGTGTGAAAGACCTTTTTTTAGGAAAGGAAGGAGTTAACCTGGAGAGTATCATGTTGTAGGAGGGAGGAAATACAGAGGCCGACAAATCGTTCCACAGCCGAGCTATTGAAACATTCCCATGTGACAACACGACCATGAACCATTCCTATGTGTCAACTGTATACATATATAGCATATCAGTCCATATCCTGGCAATTTCTTCCTGGATGTTGGTCTTTA
The DNA here is from genome assembly GCA_917563855.2 of Limnephilus lunatus. Classification (NCBI taxonomy): domain Eukaryota; kingdom Metazoa; phylum Arthropoda; class Insecta; order Trichoptera; family Limnephilidae; genus Limnephilus; species Limnephilus lunatus. The sequence continues at coordinate 5,353,495 of OU830593.1, read as the reverse complement.
AATCTTGTGGGTCTGGACAAAACTATATAGTTTCGCCTCTCGAACGAGTTCACTAGTGCTCCGCCACGACATCAACCGACTGAATGGCCCGTATTTTAAAAAAGGAAGTTATGCTGCCGCACCCTGTAAAAATTCTGGATACTAATTAAGTTTACATTTTTAATTAACCCATGCATTAAGCAGTTTAATTTTAAACTTTAACAATTTTCTGTCCTTTCTCTTCTTTAATAATCCATTTAATCCTTAATACTGTATTGTAAATTTAGCAAGTCTGGATTTATTTGTTTCGAGCAATTATTGTCCAAGCGCGATGGCATGTCAACTTCCGACAAGGTCGTTTATCAGCTGTCTAATCGAGGGGAAGTGGGGGTAGGATTAGCAAGGGTTGGGGGGAATCCGTTAAAACTTACCCGGAATGTCACCACTTCCTTTCTTTAATACTTTAAATATAATCTCCTCTCATTCCTTTATACTATAAGCGGAAGTTCTCAATTTGTTGGCCGCAAAAGTTAATTAAAATTTTAAATTAAATAAACTCTTATATCGATTATTGAAATGCGATTAACACTAGTGAGTAAAATTTTTATATTTTATATGAATACCTCACAAGAGTCCCAGCAGCTCTTAACTGGAGCCAGTGAGACTGTGGCATCCCCAGGGGCATGTTGTGAGGCTGAAGGTAAGTGGGGAGGGAAATGAGATGGGGAAGAGGAATGTGGGGAAATACCCGGCTATTCAGATCTAGTCACCAAACACGGCTAAAGCCATTTCAGCAACTTTTCAATTTTGAATTGTGGTCTTACACCAGGGTGATACTGAGAGTATCTTCCACTCTGGAACGTTCCGCAAATACACTATATATTATTTTTAAATTAATAAATCGTGAAATAACACAAATCAATCAAATAAAATTTATTTCCGCTCGCCGGGATTCGATCCCATGACCTACGGAATCACTAGTCAAGAGCCTTGAGCCAACCCTCGACCATACCCTACACCTAAAAATTATATATCAAATAAATTTATTTGTGATATACATAATTGTTCTTGCAACGACTGCCGAAATTCTAGCATGTTATATACGTAAATAATATATTATTATTTTCATTATTCGTTTAATAAAAAAAGTATTTTTTTAACTTTTTTTTAACAAAAATTCTTAGAATAATAATTATTGTTTTATTCATTCCCAACCGTATACATAAATAGGTAATTAATAAAGCATTACGTTTGTCCTTTATGCTTATAAAAATAGACTGTTAAAACTTTTTCAAAAAACTTCTATGTAAGTAAAATTTACTCATATCACCTTTCTAGGGTTAATATTCAAACGACTGCAGTATGAGTTTTTAAAAATGCATAGAAACGAATAAAAATGTTTAGGTGCGACTGATCTTGTCGATATGGTATTTATTTCTTAAAATATTCAATCGGTTCGTACGTGAATTAAAGACGTTCAAGGGAGTGCAATATTTGAACGATTTTATTTAAAAAATATATCAAATAAATTATATTAAATTATTTAATTATATATTCGTGTTTTTTATGAGTGTTGTTCATTGTGAAATTTGATTTTAGAAAGAATCTAAACATTCAAAAAAAATATTTCTATTAAGAATAATATATTTTTATTTAAAAATGAACAAATATATTTTTATTTATTGCTAGGGCAATCCTGTTGAGTTAGAAATCTCAAAAGAGGAACAATACATAAGTGGGAGTTACTAGTTACAGTTTTACACATACATATAGATATTTTCATATCAAAAATATAAGTTTCACATACAGTTCAGTAAATAAATAATAAAGAAAGGTTGAGTAGAACAAACAACGAGAAAAACAAATATAGAAATAAACAAAGTTGTGCATTCACATACGGGTGATTATAAATACAAGGAAAAGATAATGAGAGAAAAAAAAGAAACAAGACAAAACCAAACACGACAACAAAATAACGCTTTTTCATTTTTGAATGAACTTAAATAAAATTCTTTTAAAGCATTACCATGAATTTTATAATTATGCTGGATGTTTTTGAGCTCACCTTGGAGAAAATTACAGGAACGTACTTGACTTATTAACCGGTGATTTCTGACTTTGTTTGAAATAAAAAAATCATCCAAATTAAATTTATTCTTTTTCTTCAAACCCCACAAAAAATCTTTAAAATATCATCACTGATCACTCAGCCAAGTAAGCCCCCCTCCCCTTTACCTGAAATTTCATTACCATTTTTATACTCCAAATAATGTCAAGAATAATTGATTAAAATAAGTCAAGTAAATTTCTTAACATCCTGTATAGTGTGTAGGTAATATAGTTCAAAGATTTTATCCCATATTTTGTAGTGTGTCTTAGAGGAACGCGATTTAATTATTTGGAATATTGTGGTTGTGCATATCTTGATTAAGATGGCTTGATGTTAATGCGGATTGTTTTTATTGAGTAATTTGTTATTTCATTGTGTTTTGAAGAGTTTTTCCATGTTCATTTGTTACTTAAATTTTATTTTTTCTGCCACCGGTTTCGACACAACCTATTAGAAACCTTAGAAATACACAAAAAAATTAAATAAAAAATTAATTAAGTTAACCTAGTACTATCACCCCGTAAATCACCCTTATTGACAATGTTTCCATATTATGATGACTCGTCCCACGTTCTGCCCCTCAAAATGACCCCGTCCCCACTACCCCCACTTAATAAATTGATTTTTAGTTTGCTAGTGAATGACACGGATGTGCCGAAACCGGTTGCAGAAAAATTGAAATTTAAGTAATAAAAATTGGAATGTATAATTCTTAAAAAAAAAGTGTCTAGAAATTGTTACATAGTTGATGCCCAAGGTATACAAACAAAATGTTTATTCATGTTTGGAAGTATTGTGATTGGAAGGATATTGGACAACTGAACAGGGTTCCACGACTTATCATTCATTCTATGACAAAATATTCCCGACAAAATGTTCTAAGGACAAAACATCCCCCAACAAAATATCTACCAAAACCTAACCTAACCTAACCCAACAAAAAAAGGGGACAAAAATAGTACAGACATCCTGTAAAGGCAAAAAAATATTGCTATCTGTACTATTTTTGTCCCATTTTTTTTGTTAGGTTAGGTTAGGTTAGGTTTCAGTAGACATTTTGTTGGGGGAAGTTTTGTCCATAGTATATTTTGTCGGGGATATTTTGTAGGCGATATTTTGTCGCGGATGAAAACGCGCATTACCTCTGAATAGATATTCCTGACATAACCAACTAACTAACCATCATGCCGTTTCCCCGCAGGGGTAGGCAGAGAGGATGGATTGCCAAACAACTCGGTCTTGGCACACATTCCTTGCCTCGTTTACATTCATACATCATTTCATACATGCCCTTCTATTATTCTGACTCTTGACATAGCCTGACTCAAGTATCTGAATCACTTGGTCGTGCCATGTCTTTCTTGGGCGTCCTCAACTTTTTCTATCATTCTTATTTGCGTGATATATTCTCCTTAGACTCCTTTCCTCCTGACATGAGTAATAAGTATCCTATTCACGTTTCCTTGATATAAAAAATTATCGGGAAGGTATCTTTTACTGAATACATCGTGGAGTTGCGAAGTTTGGGAAGTTGTGGGTTTCTTACCGAAATTCAAAATTAATCTTTGTTTACCCCTTTGCCGGCTGCTGTGAACTTAATTCTTGCTTTGTTCTAAATTTTCACTTTGGTAGTTCACTAATCAATCAAATTAAAAGTTCAGGATTAACTGGAAGCTGGCGTCAAAGTGTGGCAGGAGAAACGGAATTATACATGCTAATTATTGAAGCCTTCAGACATAAACTTCGAAGGCAATTTTATTTTTAAAAATCTATTAGCTGATTGAGTTTACAACTAAAATACGTTTTCTAAAAATAATAAAACGCCTGGTATTTAAACACACACATTTATTATTTTGTATATCAACCGGTTTCGCTTCAACCAAGTTTCGTCAAAATATATATTATAATAATAACTAAATATTAAAACAGAGTTATAGGTTATGTATATAGGGTGTAATAGCACGTACCTACCTGATGAATTTTATCAGCGATTCCTGCGCATATTTGGAGTAAAAAATGTAGATGTCATTTTTCTGTCCCATGATTTTTTTTAAAATTGCAGAGTAATTGTATAGTACCGTTTTTGTGAAAAATCACCTCATAAGCGCCGTACAATTTATTATGAATTTGTAGGTTCTATCTAATTTTACTATTTACAAATAGATACAGAAACATACTGACCTGGCAGGTCACTTTAATTAAAAAGTTTATTATGTAGAGGACATCATATTTAAAGCACTGGACATTGCACGATTTTAAATTTGATACCCCCTCCACTATTACATTATTACATTTATTAAGAGACAGCGACAAAAGTACAGTTGATATTTATTTTTAAAGACTGGAGAATTTAAGACTCTTTAAGGTTGGATCTCTCCAGCCAAACTCTCTCGACCCACCTTGCACCACAGTGGAAGGGATGTATTCATCGTCACTTCAGAATACTATAACCCACCCTTCTTATCTTTTTACATTCCACAACTACCTCCCCTTCCTTTCCCTAAAATACCCTTCACCCAACATCAAGGTTCGCAAAAACATTCCAAAGTCTTGGCAGTTTTATTATTAAAGACAACGAAAAGAACCATAAAAAATACTGTTAAAATATTTCCTTCAAATTCTGACCTTCATTATTTGATTCATTCATTCAAATAGTCCGTCGTAACTTTGGTAAAAACAATACTGAGAATTTTATTTAATTGAAAGAAATCCCAATTGCGTTACTTTCACCTGCAATTTCATCCACCCCTAGTACCCCAAGGGTTGTTGTTTTTTATGTGAATAAGAGTCCCAACTATCTAGAGCCAGTGAGACTATTACATCTGCAATTTGGGTGAGTTGAATGTGGAGGTGAAGGAGATAGGTTAATGTGGAGGTCAAGGAGATGAATAAAAGCTGGCTATTCAGTTCTTGTTCAGATGTGACCGAGAACTTCACTAGTAGTAAATGTGTAACAAAGTTTATTAAAAGGTAGCATAAATAAAATGTCATTCCTATAATTGAAATGAAAGAAAAAGTTCTGTTAAATACAATAAGTTTATTCAAATAGTGTGTAGTTAAAGAGATTAAGGTTATTTTTTAATGTGTTGATTTAGTTATTCAATTATTTTAAATATATCATCAGGGTGCCTATGAATCCCTTAAAAACCTCCACAGGCTAAACTTTTAAAATGTTACATTATTACAAACTGATCTAATATTTAGTAGTTTACCAAGAATGTCGGGCGCCATGTCATTTTCATAATGACCATTGGAGGTTATCCACCACTTACCCGCCCTGGTATAAGTAACAGATGGTTACTCCTTCAAAGCTCTCCTCGCAAGGACTCTAATTTGAAAAAATGAATCTACATTTAAGTTACAACAAATCTACACCTCCAGTGTCCCTGCATACGGTGTTAGGAAGCAGTATGCAAGTGCTTACATAATATACAAAATGCGAATAATATAAAGCAAGTCAGGAATAAAATAATTTTAAAGATAACAGATAAAAATAAAAGGCGGCCGCTCGCAGGGTAATGGCATCTTGCGTATGCTACAAGCATCTGCAAGAAAAGATAATGAAAATAAGTATTGTGATATGAAGAACGCTTGTGTCGGGTGGGATACCTCTCTCGTCATCTGGCAGTGCCAGCCAGAATGTGTGTATGGTGGTCGGTCTGCCGTGAATTAATCTCAACGTCCGCGCCCTTTAGCCGGTTCCTCGATTGTGCCTTAACGATAGTAATTGGGAAGTAGGGGAACATACCCGAAGACCCTAAGAATAGAAGCGTCGAGTTGCCGGAGGCAGGGCGGAAGGACGCCGAGTTCGCCCAGCCAAACCTCAGGCCTATACATGTCGCTGGGGGAGGCGCAGATGAGTTGTAAGGATTCCATTCCAAAAAAAAAAATTTCACCAATGAATGCAAGAACGAGGTCTAACTCACCCCCAAAATGGGGAAGTTGACATTAACAGAACATTTACAGTTGAGTTTCAGCCGCAAGGGTCGGAGCTTATTGCTTAATCGCTAAAACAGAAAAAAATTGCAAAGAAAAAAAAACTAAATATAAGAGAACATAGTGAAGAATAGCAGTTGGTAACAAGTAGCAGAATATATTATATACCATGTTTTTAATTTGGTCAGTAATAATAGAAATGTATCAATTTGTCACAATGACTAAGTATTTAAAAGAAGTAAACCAATAATTGAAAATAACTAAATCAATATTATTGTGATTTGATTTTGTTACATGTTCCGAAGGTCCACCATTTTCCGGTTTCCGTGAGATGCACATCTGCCTCCATGCCCTGTTGTTTCCTAACCATAAATAAACCAAACCACTCAACGTAGAAATCTGTTTCAAGCGGTCGGTTGTGAAACTGACGTAATGACGTACACGTAGATATATGTGATCGATATATTTTATCTAATCACAATAGGAATCCGGGATCGGATGTTTAATTTGATACAAAACTAAGAACGTTCCAATAAATTCTGAATGGTGGTCAGGGCGACAGTTAGAGTATCTCCATACTGGAAAGTGCTACAAATATAATTTATATTATATTTAAATAATTCATGGCCGTCGACCGGTCTAAAGGCTGTGCAACTTAGACTAGACTAGATTATCGACATTTAAAAAAAAACCATCAATAATATTAGGGCGATTCAAAAAGTAATGCCGCATATTTTTGTCTACTTTAACTGTCGAGATATAAAAAAAATGCAATTATTGCATGGGTTGAAAACTACACAAATGACGATAATTTTTTTACTTTTCAGTATAGTCTCTATCTATTTTCACAGCTTTTTGGCCCGTCTTTTATCACAGTGTTGTTAAAAGGAAGGTCACATCCAGAACACTATCGCCATAACTTTCCCGGCCGATCACACAATTTTGATTTTTTTTTTGCCCCTGGTGAGTTTGTGTGATGCAATTCCATTGACAACCCTTGATTTGATTGATTCAGGATCAAAAAAATCAATCCATATTTCGTCTCCGGTCACAATTTTTTCTATTCTGGCTATTGTTTTTCTTGTTTCTTTACTCTGGCCCGTTAACTTTATTGGTACCCATATTGCACAAACTTTTGTTAAATAATCAGTTGTCGAGTAATTGTCATCATACTGTCTTTACTGAGGGAAAAAATGCGACATCTGTATTTATCTGGGGTCACCACGAATGATATCATCAACTCGCTAAATGTTGCGTGCATTCACTTCGTCAACTAGCAGTGTTTATCCTTCAGTTTCGTTACAGTGACATCGTCAAGCAGTGCTGATGTACACTGTTGCATCGTGGTACATATTTTTCAGCCTTTCATGAATGCGAATGGGAGTTTCACCTTCTACGAACATCGATGTCGGCCATTTTGCAAGCGACTGCAGTGCTGCCACCTGTTGACGCAAAAAAATACTACTGCAGCAGATTGTAGAAAAAGGTTTGAGGAATTGCACCAAAATTTTTCACATAACTAACTTTAATTAAGTACAAAAAAATAGGAGTTATTACTTTTTGACTGCCCCTAGTAATTATTAGCGATTACTTAGTTAATCGTTTATTCATTTATTCATCGACGTTATTTACAAGCATTGAAGAGCTATTTTCGAAAACTAATGAGCTAGACAATAGGCAAAATCTCATATTTTTTAATCCGAAACTCGGGAGAAACGGCGTGGTAAAATAGTCATTAATTATTGTTAATGCCTTCTATTTAGAAACCACTTTGTTTGTTTAAACGCCCTTCGAGTACGTTCTTTGAAATCAAATTTGCAAAATATCGTTGTTAAATATCTATTCTCATTCTTTGCAGTAAATTTTAGAGAACCAACAGTGAAGGGAGTATTTGACTGAAGTTGTTTATGTGTCCGAAGAGCAAAGCCAATCCTCATCGGGGAATACAAACCAAAGGCTCCATTCTCCAATCGCGGCCGAAAGAAAGTATATACAGTGGTCGACTTTGTTATTCTCGTGTCTCGTTGAAGGTATATACTTAGACGCCAAACACCAAAATTCATTCTACTCGAATAACGAGTGGGTCGATCCAGCCGTCGCCGACAAAACTGTCAAAATCTAGTTCATCCTAACCAAAGATTTATTGAAGGACAGGCATTGTATATTTTACAAAAAAAATTAAGACTCCATATCGTGGTCTAATTAATGTAATTACTACAACCAGGTAATTCCAAAATCAGCGGTTTTGAGTTACAAACTAAAAGCATAAGTATATTTCCTCGACTATAAGTGCTACAAACAGAAAAATCGTAACATATTGGAACCATTACGTTTTTGTGGGATCTCCTAAAAACAGTATCATTAATCCTATAATTAGGTACCTAACTCCAGTAACCATAAGTATTTTTTATTGTTTCAATCGGACCACAGGACTTTTTTTTTAAAATAAATATATTAAAAAACTATTATCCATTTGGATAAGTTTTTAGATTTTCACGGCCAAAGGCATTTTCGTTGTTAGTTTTTGGGGTGTTATGCCGTGTTGCGCTACCTCCTTCTATAGCCGACGTTTCGTACAGCGTTGCAGTGTCCATCATCAGGGCAGATCCGGTAGATCCGACGATGTACCGGATCTGTCCTGATGATGGACATTGCAACGCTGTCCGAAACGTCGGCTATAGAAGGAGGTAGCGCAACACCCCAAAAACTAACAACGAAAATATTATCCATTTTCTTATTTTCAAAGTTACTACCAACACACAAAATTACGATTTAATCATACTTATCAGTATAAATACACAACCACCGATTTATCAGATTGATTCCCATCTTTAAATTTAGTTTCCCAACAAAGCTGATTTCAGAGTTACCTAGTTGCAGTAATTACCCTACCATATAATGGCTGATTTCCCAGCAATATTGGCTGCGACACATAATGTAGAGCAAGCTGAAGCAGATGCTATGAGACCAACAAGACCGTTTCGCTGAAGGGTAGGTAGTTTTCATATGAAAACTTTCTAATTAATCTGTTGCAATATTGCTTACCAGGTTTTGTGTTAGCAGCATTAACTTTATTTTCCGCAGGTGTCGTTTATCCGCTGTTTTTGGTTTTGAGCTTAACCCTGGAGTGGTCGCGTGGATTACATATGTAATCCACTCATGCAAAATTTAAGATTCCTCAAAAACGGATGGCGCGAATTATTTTATCTTCCGTATACTTTAAGTTGGATAACACACGGACGTGTTCAGCTCAGTGCTTGTGTCGGGCATGCATTGATTGTGTTACAGGAGCTCCGCAAAGTCGATGGTCTACACCTGTAATCCGCGCGACCAATTACGTAACACATTTTGCATACAGAAAAATCGTATGCAAAATTCAAAAAAATATTTTTTCCTAATCATTCTATAATTTTATGTTTATCCTGCTCAGAAATCAGCAATTAAAATACTTAATGTTATTTTACTTTTTTTACATCAGTAAAAGTGAAAGACGTAATTTTTGGTTTAAAAAAAGAGGTCGTTTATGTTTTGCTTAATTGTAAAAAACATCGAAGATATGTTTAATGTATGTTGCTTATTTCTAATAAACAATGCTTTATTAGAAATAATTATCTTAAAACATAAATACAGAATAGTTCTAAATGATTTCACTTATTTTTTTAGTTTAAAATTGGCCTACATATGTAATCCACGCGACCACCGGCGTTACTTTTAAGAGTAATCAACTAGACGATCGACGCATAAATGAAACATTCGACAAAATACGTCAAGACGACGGGTAATTTTTTCATTCGCAGATGGCGCATACCGAATAACTCTTCATCGCTATTTAAGAATATGCTCCCAGGACTGTTTATAAATAGACACTATAAAACCACCAAGTTTAATAGTTGAAGATATGTGAGTAATCAACTGGACGATCGACGTGTAAATGAAACGTTCGACAAAGTTGGTCGAGACGACGGGTAATTTTTCAATCATATAACGAATAACTCTTGATCGCTATTAGAGAATTGGGCTCCAGCACTATTTATAAATAGAAACTAGAAAACCACATCATAAAATATTTCCCAGGAAGGTTTCTGAGGAAAGCATAAATCCTAGTTCTCTGGGATATTTAAGTATTTGTGTCTGCCCGTACATCACCGCTAAGACCTCTGATTCAGAACAATCCATTATTATTCGCCGTCTTGGATTAATGGTTTGATGTTGACAAGAAGTGGACTTGTGGTGGTTATTGATGGTGGTGAACGCTTTACTTGTTGTGTTTATAGCGAAATGATCCGTCGTGATTCGTGAACCCGGAGATTTGCGGACAGATGAATAATAGCTTTGAAAAGATCAGTCTCGTAAATGAATTAAAGATTGATTGTTGATATAATCTTACACAAAGAAATTGGGCTTAGTTTTTGATTAATTTATGTTTTTTGCTATCACAGATACGGAGTTAAGTCAGTAATTAATGATACAATTTAAAACGTTAACTGCAGAATCCGCCTGCATCTTTTTCTCACGGATTAACAGATAAATAAACATAAAAAAATATTAGATAACAAATATTATAATCAATAATTATCAGCCTGAAACACTCATCTACATTGAAAAAATCTTCCGAGAAAAGATACTGGCCGCCAAGGGGAATTGAACCCGTGACCCTCTAATTGCCGGTCAGCAGCTCTGACCACTGAGCTATGGCGGCATATTTGACAAGTTAAAGTATTTCAGCAAAAACTGCAGACATGCCGCCATAGCTCACCGAGCTGCTGACCGGCAATCAGAGGGTCACGGGTTCAATTCCCGTTGGCGGCCAGTATCTTTTCTCGGAAGATTTTTTCAATGTAGATGAGTGTTTCAGGCTGATAATTCGGCCCCTTAGAGTCAAAGAAACGTATCTCAATTTTTATCGATTTTGAGTTACGGATGGTACTAGTCACAAAATAACACGTTACGTTAAGTGACAAAGACACGTATCTGTAGGTTCAACGGATAAAAATATACATCGATACGTATCTGCAGAAAATCATTTGTTGTTAATGTCAGTAGAGTGTATCTTTACTTGCGTTTTTTAAACTTGAATAAAAATATATTTGCTTGCGAGTCAAAGAAACGCATCTTTAGTTACGTTCGATTCACCCGCGTAGATTATGCAACTGTTTTACTGACATGTCACTTACGCGTCATTCATTTACGATTTGGAAGTTGTGTTTGCGGCCGTTTTTATTTAAACGAGTGGTTTAAATATTAGTTTGGTTATTTTACCTGTTTTATGACTCAATATAAATCGAATATGGAAAGGAAAACACACAAAACACGGATTCAACGAATAATGGAAACGGCAATGTTGAATAATAAGGAAGATTCTTCAAGTGCTACAAATATTTTATTTGGGAGACGGGTATGGGTACCGCCACCCCGGGAACCATTTATTGGATTAGCGACACCTCTACCATAGATCACCCCAAGTGGTTCGCTACGTTTGGTAACTTAAGAGAAGTGACCGGGTTTATGGGGTCAAGTTTATCCGGATCTCGGCGGCGGATGTGTCTGCCATCAACAGCGTGGCAGGCCGGGTCGGGAGAGACTGAGGGAGATCTTTCGACCTCTCTTGAAACATTCCCTTGCATTGCAGTGGAAATGATGGATTCATTCGTCCGTCACTCCTGGACACACTGGCCCCCGATCTCCAACCCACCCCTCATACCTTTTTCCTTCTCAGAATTTCTTTTCCTTCCTTCTTCTAAAAAGAGTCATCACACAACATTCCCAAAAATGAAATTGATGTTACAATTGCTACAACTGCTACGTCAAGAGTTACGACGCCAAATATCAAGACAGTTCCTCTTCTATAAGGGCGATTTGAGAATCCAAGTATGCCAAGGATTTTTCTTGGCTACATTGGATATTACTGAAACCTTTGCTAGAAATATAATTAGTAATATTTTGGGAAATCGCATGCATTTAAATATTTAGCGGCCGATTTTACATTACACATACGTAATGTGCACATACTGCACATGTATGTTAGCTTGTGTAAGGATAAAATGTATGTACCTGAAATAATGTGGTTGTACCGATACAAATTTAATGCCTATAGTTCCATCAACCACGCAAAGATATCTACAACTCGTGTGTTAAATACGAAAATGCTAATACAAAAGAAATGTATCTCTTTTGGAAGAGTGTGACCGCCATATACAAACGCAAAATTTCTGTACAGAATCTTAAAACCCAATCTAAAACCCTTGTTTCAGAATCCACTGTTAATTTCATCGAGTTTTTTTTTAGAACACTTTTTTTATAAATGACGCCTGGCAGTATATAATTTAACTATTTTTAATGTTCGGAGCAATGAAGCTGGAAATTAAATATGGCATAAAGGAATAGCTGGTGGTGGCTCAGATGAAATCGCTTTATGTATGTATAAGTATTTGGTAGATAGTGCTAATGGAAATAACAACAATACTAAGTATTCACAGTATACACGCATCTTAATCGCTCCGAACAAACATTTAAAAATATATGGTTAATAACTCATGAAACACAAAGTAAAAAGTTTTAGCAGTATTTACAGTGAAGGATTTCAATTTTAAACTAACGTATATACTAAGAAATATTAATAAACATTTGTGAATTAATAATAAAGTGAAGTGACAGTTGAACAACTGTGAAGTGATCATTCACCATTAACACCAATCAGTAAACACAACAATAAAATAAGCAATTATTTTTATTTCTTTGGTGCTCAGTTCCTATTATAGTCCGGTATATTCACGGATCACCTCAAGGTCTTCGTGGGTCAGTGGTGTAAACAACTGACTAAGTTTGCGCAGACATTTTCTGGCGACCTCGGTTCGAATCCTACTCTAGCCGACAGAAAAAAATTATTTTTAATTTTTATTTATAAATTAAATATATATCCAATCCTCGAACCATTTTTCAAAATGAATAAACAGAAGAAACCCCAAAAAAAGGCGCCATCTAGCGACTCGGAAGAAGAAAACACAATGACTAATAAAATGATTAAATGCATTGAAAAAAAATTTAATGAATTAACCAATCAACTTATGAAATCTTTTAATGAACAGATAAAAGAACTTAAGAAGTCCGTCGAATTTTGCTGTGAGAAATTAGACGAATATGAAGAAAAAAACAAAAATAAAGAAATACTGATAAAACAACTTCAAGCAGAAAATAAAGAAATAAAACTACACATTAATAGAATGGAGCAAAATGAAAAACAAAACAATATTGAAATACAGGGTGTTCCTTTTAAGGAAAATGAAAATATCACAAATGTATTTAATAATATATTAGACATCCTCAAATGTGATAAAGAAACGATTAACGTGTCAAATATTTTCAGAAGCAAAAATAAAAACCCGATGAATAAAAATACTGCCATAGTAGTATCCCTACAAAACAAAGAAAGTAAAGACGTAATTATAGCACATAAAAAAAAATGGTATTTTATACGCAAAAAACATGAATTTTGAAGAAAACAACACTATATATATTAACGAACAACTGACCCAATTTAATAAACACCTACTATACCTAGCTAAATCGTCAAGACTTGGGTACAAATTTATATGGGCAAAAAATGGAAAAATATGGATGAGAAAAAATGAAACATCTCCAATCTTTCTCATAAGAACGCCAGAAGACATCCCCTCCGAATAAAGGATAATAAAACCACATAGCAAACTACTATTAACCTTTCAAAATGTCTGAAGAAAACTATACATACGAAAATTATATATGTAATAACCCATGTGGACTAAATCACCTATTTAAAAATGTTAATTTCTCGATCTTAAACATGAATATTAGGAGTATAAGGAAAAACTTCGATGAGCTCTGTGTACTTATTAATAACCTAGATTTTTCTCCAAGCGTAATTGTTTTAACTGAAACTTAAATGAAACAAGTAATTCCATATAACTTACCAGAATATACAACAATTTCATCTGCCTGTAAGCATACTGGTCATGATGGAGTTACTGTCTTTTGTCATAATACTCTGAAAAATGTTGCCGCTGAATTTATTGAATTTAAAACAGCCAATGCAATAAAAGTAACCTTTTGTCAAAACAACTATAAATATCATATACTAGCCATATATAGATCCCCTTCATTAAATGATTTTCTATTTGTAAAAGAACTAAAATCTTTTGTTAGTAAACTTGACAGAAACAATTTCACTTTTTCCATTGTGACAGGAGACATTAATATAAATATTAATGATAATAATCCAAATGTGAATTGTAAAAATGAGTATCTTGATTGTTTATCAAGCTCTGGACATATGTCATATATTAACTCACCAACAAGAGTAACCTTAAGTCACTCGGCATGTTTAGACCACATATTTGTCAAGTCGCACAAGGCGGTTAATATCATCTCTTCAATTCTCGAAACAAATATCACAGATCATTACCCGACCTTTTATGGACACCATTTCAAAAATACTCCTCTAAACCAAAAATCTGAAAATCTAGAAAAAGTAGACATTGATTATGTAACTCTAAACTCTTTACTTCAGTCAGAAAACTGGGAAAATGTGATATCAATAGAAAATCCACATCTCGCACTAGAGAATTTCTATAAAAAACTGAGAGATCATACTCTTAAAAGTGAAAGTAAAATAGCTGTCACTAACAATAAATTTAAAAAAATTAAGCCTTGGATAACAGTTGGATTAATTATATCAATCAAACAAAGAGATAAATTATATAGAGAAATGTTTAAATATCAAATAGATTGTCAAAAGAATAATCTCAGAACAATGCCTTATCTGAAAACAAAATATCTAATGTATCGTAACTTACTTAATAGGCTGATACGAAACTGCAAAAAGAAATACTATAGTATACAAATTGAAAATGCTAAAAATAATACTAAAAAAACTTGGAATATTATAAATGAAATTGCCAACAAAAAAAGTATGTGTTCAAATATTGTAAATGAGGTTATAATAAATAATGAAATAATAACTAAAAAATCGACCATTGCAGAAAGCTTTAATAACTATTTTACAAATGTAGTAGACGTAGTACTTGAATCATCTGGCATTAATATTAATGATGCTCATATGGAGACTTCTCCTCAATTAGATTCAAATAATGATTCAATTAACTCTATAGAATATTTTTCTCCTATTACATTTAAAGAAATTGAAAAATATATTGATACTCTTAAACCATCCAACTCTAAGGGTAATGATGGATTATCTTGTGATACGTTAAAAAAAATAAAACAACATGTCCTAATTCCATTGCAACATATTTTTAATACATGCCTCAAAAATGGTCATTTTCCAGAGCAATTTAAAATCTCCACTATAATACCTATTCATAAATCTGGAGATAAGAATAAATTAGACAATTATAGACCAATATCTCTTGTTTCAAACCTCTCGAAAATATTCGAAAAATGCATCAAGTTTAGAGTCATTGAACACTTAGAAAAATATAAAATTCTATCAAAAAACCAATACGGCTTTCGTAAAGACTTAAGCACCGAGGATGCGATATATGAATTGACAAAAAAGATATACTCATCTATCGATAAAAAAAAGAAATGTCTTGCCATATTCCTAGATTTAAGAAAAGCTTTCGACACCGTAAATCATGATATACTCATTACAAAAATAAATCAACTAGGCTTCAAAAAAGACACACTAAAACTACTCTCTAACTATCTTAAAGACAGAATACAAAGAACAAAAATTGGGAATGATTATAGTTCAGAGTCAAAGATAAAAAATGGAGTTCCACAGGGAACTGTGCTTGGCCCGATTTTATTCTTAATTTATATTAATGATTTATGTAATTTTGTAATCCCTGGTAAAATTGTTTCATACGCAGACGACACGGCAATAATAGTGGATGGTAATCATTGGAAAGAAACTTTTTCGAAAGCAACTGATTGTATTTCACTGGTTTCAACATGGCTAAAATACAACAAACTCGTTTTAAACTATAGCAAAACATATTACTTACCATTTTATAAAACCATTAAAAATAAACCTAAAGACAACCTTAAAATTAGAATCCATAATACTAGTTGCAATCAAGAAATGTGCTTCATGTGCAACGAACTCAATTATGTCGAAAATATAAAATATTTAGGAGTATCAATAGATATAAATCTTAATTGGAAATCACATATTAATCAAATCACTTCTAAATTGAGATATCTGACCTACATATTTTATAGACTTAAGGATGTTCTAAACATTGAGAAATTGAAAATGATCTACTTTTCCCTAGTGCAATCTTCAATCACTTATGGCATTATAGGATGGGGTGGTGCACTTGATACATTTATTAAGCCTCTACAAATAGTTCAAAAACACATTATTAAAGTCATATTTAACAAAAATAAAACATTCTCGACAAACTTATTATACAAAGAAACTAAAATATTTAATATAGGTACGTAAATTATTTATATTACAAACTTTGAAATATGTATTTAAAAACAAATATAATTTCGAAATAAATGAAAACAGAATGAGCAAAAGAACAAACAATATATTTTACACCCCACAAACCAATACTAAATTATTACAGACACATAGCAGTTTCATTGGTCCTCGTACATTTAACCTTCTACCACTACAAACTCAAATGATAAATAAAATGATAAAATATATAAAAGAGGTAAAATTATGGTTGAATAATGTTGATATTGAAACGCTTTTTCTATAAATTTATCCATCTTCATACAACTCACTTTCTGTAACTCTCTAAACTGTAGTAGTTTATTATTATTATTTTTTTTTTTTTTAATAACAAAAAAGAAAAAAAAATATTTAAAAAAAAAATTAAAATCAGTATTTTTTTATCCATATTTTTATTTTACTTATATAATAGTCGAAAAAAAAACCTTTTTCAGTACAATATGTTTTCTTTTTCGTTGATAGTTTTTGGGGTGTTATGCCGTGTTGCGCTACCTCCTACTATAGCCGACGTTTATAATATGTTTTCTGTTTGTTTATTTTTTTAATAACTAAAAAAAAAAAAAAAATATTTAAAAAATATTTAAAATCAGTATGTTTTTATCCATATTTTTATTTTACAAATATAATAGTCGAATAAAACCTTTTTCATTTACTCTAACTATGAAATACTAACTTTATATTTTATATGTTTTTTTTTTTTTTAAAAGTCTATTTTATACTTTGTGTACTTAGAAATATAGTATTTTGTTTTTAATATTACCCACACTCAGGCAGTGCCTTAGTGGGTTTTCATTTCTTGTTTATACTATATGTTATTATGTTTTATGTTATAATATACTATTAATTTTCTATTATACATTATATGTAAAAAGAAATGAGAATAAATAAAGTTAAAAAAAAAAAAAAAAAAAAAAAAAAAGAAGTTCATTCTGATGAGTGATACCTGTGGATATATTGAAACTTCTACAAATAAAATAAATATATATGACCCTTCATCGTGGTACACAGATATTAGATTAGCTTCCAGAAAATCCAAATATGCTTTCATCAAGATGGGATAAGAGTATTTCTTCAGTTAAATCAACTTGCGGAAATAATTAATTAAAAACATAGCGACAGATACAAATGGCATGGAGAAACTAGTTAAAAATCACATTCAAAAGAAAATCCTGACCATATTTATTTCAAATACAAAAAAGATGAACAAGATTGTCGTAAACTCAAAACAATTAGACAAGTTCCTAAAACAAGGTAATGAGTTGGACTTTCACAATTACAAAGAGCTTACAACGCCCCAGTGAAAATTGCTACTGAAAAGTTGCAATACTTACAAGATTTGTGTGATAAAGGTATTATACCCTCCCAATATCACACATTTTACAACTCTATCAAAGTAGGAATTATTATTACTGATAATCAAGTTGAGGGAGGCACTATTGAACAATTTGTTGATGAATGATTCTAAAATTAATTTATAATACATTTGTATTTTCGTTATTTGTTTTTGGGGTGTTATGCCGTGTTGCGCTACCTCCTTCTTTAGCCAACGTTTCGGACTGCGTTGCAGTGTCCTTCATTAGGGCAGATCCGACAGATGTGTCGGCAGATCACATATCTGTCGGTAGATCACACATCTGACGAATCTGCCCTGATGATGGACACTGCAACGTTGTTCGAAACGTTGGCTAAAGAAGGAGGTAGCGCAACACGGCATAACACCCCAAAAACAAATAACGAAAATACTTTTGGCCGTGAAAATCTAAAAACGTATCTACATTTATATTATTTGCCTAATAACTTAAGAGTTTTTTTTGGTTCTGGTTACATATTTATAAGAAAGCAGGTACCTACATTGGTATTCATAATGTAGGTATAAAATTCCAGTTTTTTTAGCAAGTTAGCATATTATGTAGCATATTAAGTTTTCTTTTGATATTAGTATCGGTTGGTAAATAGTTACCTACCTAAATATTTTCTATTTTTTTCTGTTTTAAATAAGTTTTTCAATTAATATTTCTAGACTTGAAATATTTTTATTGCTGTTCCACCACTATCCTAATTTATATTCATCATCTAAATTAATTTTCGTATGTAAAAAAGGTCAAACACCTATGCAAGTTTTTCGTAACTTGAGTTCAGTGATAGCAATTTTTACTTTGGTTAGGACCAAAGAAACGTAACTAAGATATAGCTGAACTAAAATTTAAAAAAACATATGAAAATGAATTACTTATTTGTATTCAAAACATGTTTCAGAAGCACAAAATACCAAACTTTAAGAAAGTGAGAAGAAATTATTAATATGTTTCATTTGTTAAAAAGTAGATAACATTGATTAATTGAGAACTATGTTTTTTTGCTCTCCTGTAAAGTAGAGAAAAATGAGATACGTTTTTTTGACCCTAAGGGGCCGAATTATAGATTATAATATTTGTTATCTACCCTTTGTGCTATGCATAAAAATCTTGTTTAAACGTTAGGTTAACAATTAAAAATAATTATGAACAAATATTTTTATCATATAAATAAATTTAAAGGGAAAAAAATATTTTTGAAAATTATTTTATATAAAGAAAAACAAGGAAAAAAAATTACAAGTGTGCAGTTCGCGCGCAGTAAAAGTGAAACCTTCAGAAAACTAAAGAAGACAAGAATTGGAAGGCTATCGCACAAAGAGGACACCGATTATAACGATTATAAATTATTTTGCAAATCATAATGCAAATAGAGCAGTAACAATACTGCTCTATTCGTATTATGACAGTAATCATCACAATATGTGATTATAAATGTAAATAAGTATGTTAGTCGTAAATAACTAATTTTAAGAGAGTTGCAGGTCATAATACGAATAGAGCAGTAACAATACTGCTCTGTTCGTTTCGTATTGTATTATGGCTTCCAATTACATGTACAAAACTCGGTTATAAAAATAAGTATAGTTCTAAATCACTAGTCATAGAAGTCTTAGTTGTAAGTCATTAGTTATCAATCTTAGTTATAATATAAGCCACTTGTAGTATATAGGTATAGATTAAATGTATAAATGAATTTATAAAGCGCCCTTGAAGTGATTTTCTCACGAAAATGGCGCTATAAAAATCATCCAATAATAATAATAATAATAATATACTATTTCATTCTCTCACTGGCTAAATCCTATAGAGTTATGCGTTTATCTATTTTTAATGACGTCATTTTTATTTCATCTAGTTTCAAATCACATAAGCTAAAGAAGTTTTTATTTCAATAAAAAATAATCAATAATTTGATAATTAAAATTTTCAAAATGTTATGCAATCACCGACACAAAAAAGAGCTGATGACCTTGAAACGCCTGAACAGATTTTCACGAATAGCCAAGAACCATCTCGATCACGTCAAGTTTTCAAACAACAAAAAAAACCGCATCGTTATCGGTCAATTCGTTTAGGAGCTACGAGGCAACAGACAGACACACAGAAAGTCTAACTTATAACACCGCTCCTTGCGTCGGGGGTTTAAAACAGTATTTAATTTTTTTTAAAGTTAGTTACATAAAAACATATTAACGAAGTGTGTGTAAAAATTTTTTTTTTTGAAAACCAGCTTCAATTTTTTACGAAAACTGCATTTATCCAAAAATATATCGGAATCCTTCAGGCTTTGATTTATTTTTATTTTTATCAATAATAAATAATAATTATAATTAAATAATTTTAATTAAACAATTCGCATTTTAGGTACCAATATCTTTTTAAGTTGCAGTTTATGGTCGGGAAACATGCCAAACGCACGCCCATCATTTGTACATAGTCGATATCATAATAAAAAATATGTTTCCATCACACGTCGTAACGAGTAGTCGGGTATACTCAAGCGGGTCACGTGATAAGCATTCCGTCTCGTTCCAGCAGCAGGTAATACGCTAATGGAACAGCACGTGAATCACATGAGCTGGTCAGCGCCGCTGTCGACGTGTATGTGTGTGATCAGTGAAGACGTGGGATTGAAAACTATTTATATTGTTTTTAATTGAGAAAAAAATTATCTTATATACATACCATATAATAGATACATAAAGGTTGTAACAGCACTTCCCGAAGGATATTGTTGTTAAAATTGTAAGTTTCGCTGATGATACAATTTTTCTCTTCAAATCAAGTAACTGGTATGATGTTTACATAATAGCAAAAAGGGGCATAGCTATTGTTAAAATATTTAGTTTAAAGAGTTTAGTATTAATCCATCCCTAAGTAACCCAGAAAATAATATTCAAATATGTGCTTGCCCCCTGTCAAACGCTAATATATTTGATTGCCCCTATCTCTAGAACGTGCTACAAAAATCAAATACTTGGGTGTTATTTTTTACAGTAAATTAAAGTGGAAAGAACATATTATCACAACAGCAAACGAACTTAGAAAATCTATATACTTCTTTAGACAAACTCGTAAGTTTCTTAACTTGAACCAACTCAAAAAAATTTACTATGCACTAAGTCAATCTCTAATTGAGTATGGTATCATAGCCTGGGGAGGAACAAACGCTGCCGCCATTGATCCGATCTCTAAAGCCCAGAAACTGATTATAAAAATTATTCTAAAACTACCGATCACAAGCAGTTCTGATGAAATCTTTAGGAGAATCGGTCTTTTGGACATTAGGCAACTTTATGCAAAAATATACTAACTTATCTTTTCAAAAATAGAATTTTTTTGACAAAATCCAAACTGGTCGTGATATGAGAACCAAAGGGCAAAATTTCTTACTTATCCCTATCGCCAAAATAACGTTTGGTTAGGTCAAACTGACTTTCACAGCAAAATTTGAATATGTGCTAAAAAAGGTATCAAAAAAGGTAAATTTTCTTAAAAGACTAAGACATAAATTAAATAGAAACACTACGGAGCTCATTTATAAAACTATTGTTGCTCCACATTTGGATTACTGCTCTACGATGTTATATTTGGCCAATGAAGGAAATTTAAACAAACTAGAAGTTATTCAGAACAAAGCTATGAGATGTATACTGGGAAAAGGCAAATACGCAAGGATTAATCAAATGAGAGAGGAGCTAAATTGGATTCCAATAAAAAAAAGACTAGTATTTAATGTGTTAATTTTTGTGCATAAAAATATGAAAAACCAAATGCCAAAATACTTTAAGGATGAAATTGTTTTTAATAGAGACGTACATAATTATGAAACAAGAAATATAAACAGAGTTCGATTGCCACAAATGAAGAAATCAAAATCATAGAACTGCCTAATGTATAGAGGACTAAAGATGTATGATGAAATGCCTGAAAGTATGAAGAATGAAGAAAGAATTAATGTATTTAAAAAAAATGTAATGCTTACTGTAAAAATATTTAAATATATCAAATGAAATGTTACATTGTGCTTATTAGTTTATATTCATGTAGTATAAACTAACTCAATAAATAATAATAAATAAAAAAAATAAACTTCGGGTACTTTGCAACAAAACTTTATAACACACTTCCACTGACTATTAGAAAGCACACTAATTATGTAAACTACAAATCAGATACCAAGTCTTGGATCACTAGCAAAGACAGATCATATATTAACAATATTTTTAGAACTTCCTAATGCATGCTTTCCCATTGGTACGATTCTGATTGTCCTTGTACTTTTACTTTAAATGTAAATAGAATTGTTGTTGTTATCCTTATTTTTGTGTTAAACTACTTATGCTAAAATGCGCCTGCTCTCAACACAGGAATCGCTAGTGAGACAGACACAGCACAATCACCTATGTAACTTGATAAATAAAGATTATAATAATAAATAATAATAAAAACTTTTCGACTATCACTGTCTACATTCCTTTAGCATATAATCGAAAAGTTGTAAAAGACAATTTATACTTTTATTGCTTTTATTATGTTTTTACTGTTTATTTCTCTACATTACAAATACTTTTTGGTATTATAATTTTGTATAAGTTGTGTACAAACCAATATTATTCTTTTGCAGGGCTCCCACGAGTTAGAGGAAATTTCTGTCGTAAGTGGAGCGGTGAGCGGCACTACCAACGGTCCCGGATTCGTATCTGGTGAGTACAATTTCTATAATAAATGTTAACTGAACCCCTAAAATTGAATACCGTTTTTCACACATCGCCTGTTATTAATAATAATGTTTGGATTATTTACATAGCGCCGTTTTTGTGTAAAAACATCTCAAGGACGCTGTACAAATTTATGATACATTTTTAAAATGCTCAATCTTACTACCAAGGACAGACTTGATAATAAACTATTTGTAGGCATGCTATCTTTATTTTTATTCTCGCCAGAGAATATTGTAATATGGTAAGTAGGTATCTACTAGAATCTCTCCAATATTTATAAATGATTACTTGTTGAAAGACTTAGGTTCTTTTTACACAGTGACTGTTTATTGATTTTTTTTATTTTTTTTATTATTTATTAACCAAGATATTGCAATACATGTATACAAAATACAATGTATATATATTTTTTTGGTATAAACCACCTCACTAGGCTGAGCCTGTTCCGAGGTGGCAGGAATTTAAACTAATTTTGATATCTTAATCTTGGAAGAAAAATAAGATTAAAAAAATTAAATATTTTAGTTTAGATAGATAAATACAATAAAAGAAAAATAAAAGAGTAAAATAGAAAAAAAATATGAAAGAAACAAATTAGAGACATAAAAATAATTGAGAGGAAAAGAGAAAAAATACAGGCGTTGAGTGTGTTCTTGTATTGTTTAGGTTATCTGACCGCAGTATATAATGCCTTTGTCGATTATCCACGTATGGATTTTGTGTTTTGCATTTTTTGTCATGTGGATATCTTTAACATCTTTTTTAATTAAATTAAAAATTTTTGGAGCCAGATTATGATAATGTCTTTGTCCATATGTAGTATTTGTCTTCGGAGTCATGTGTTGATGTCTATGTCTTGTGTCGTAATTGTGTTGTGCAGTATGATGGTTTAAGTTGTCTTGTTGCTAATGTGTAGCTATAATTTTGATGTCCAGTTGCTGTATGTTCAATACAGAAAAGTCTTTAAATAACTGTATTGTCGAGAATCTAAAAGGTTTTTTAGTAATAACTTTAATTAAGGCCTTTTGCGCTTTGTTGAGAGAGTCCATATTAGTTTTCGCAGCACCACCCCAACCGATCATACCGTGGGTGATAATTGATTGGCCTAACGCGTAGTATATAGTTTTTAAAGTCTTCATTGGCATTATGTTTCGTATGTTCTTAAAAAAATATATAAGTTTTCTGACTTTACCCGCTGTTTTGTGTATTTGTTCTGTCCAACTAAAATAGTTGTCAACATAAATTCCTAAGTATTTTATTATCTCAGTCCGTGTTAGCGGGTTGCATAGGCAGTTTTCTTTAGATAAGCAGTCGTGTATGGTTAAGTTTTCATTAGGTCTCGGTTGACGTCTGGGATCTATACTAAATGTCATGTACTTTGTTTTGTCTATATTTAGTGTTAGCAGGTTATTGTCTAGGCAATTTTTAATCCGGTTGATTCCATGGGCAGCCTTTTTAAAAACATTTGTCCAGGAATCAGAAGTGAAAACGAGAACAGTGTCATCTGCAAAGCAAATAACATCTCCGCTAATATCTAACTGACACAGGCAATTGATGTAAAATAAAAATAGGATGGGTCCTAATGTACTTCCTTGGGGAACTCCGTAAGTTATGTATCTGTTTTGGCTTGTTACGTTGCCTAATTTTAGTGCATGGCTGCGTTCAGTTATATATGATTTGAACCAGTTATAAGTCGAGTTTTTTATACCTATGTTATATAATTTTTTAAAGAGAATCTTATGGGACACTGTATCAAAAGCTTTACTTAGATCTAGAAAAACCGCAATGCAGCTTTTTTTTTGGTCAACATTTTTCAAAATGGTTTCTGTCACTTTTAATATTGCATCTTGTACTCCCATATTCTTTCGAAATCCATATTGATTTTCTGATAGAATTTTATGTTTGTCTAGATAGTCTACTAGTTGGATTTTCACTAGATTTTCGATTACTTTGGTGAGAACATTTAAAAGTGATATAGGCCTATAGTTAGAGGGATTATTTTTATCTCCAGATTTATAAATAGGTACTTTGTTTGCAATTTTAAAGTGGCTGGGGAATATATCGCTAGTAATAATCAGATTACAGATGTAGGTGAAGGGAAGTGCTATTTGGTGTTTTATTTCTTTTATTAGTTTAGTGTCAAGTTTGTCGGGTTCAGTCGCACAGTCGTTTCTCAGTTTATTTATGTGATGTATTATGTCTTTGGTTTGGAAAGTTTTTACTCTAATTGAATTGTTATCTTGTGCATTAGTGATGTATTTATCAGCAAGTGTATCTTCGTCAGTGTTTGTTTTATTAAGTAGGGTTTGGGCTAATGCTTGACCAATGTCTGCAAAGTAATTATTTAATGTGTTGGCAATGTCAGTCTGATCAGTTATTACTGTATCATTAACTTCAATTTGTTGGAATTGTGCTGCTGGTTTTCTATTTACATTGTTTATTTCCTTTACTGCATTCCATAATAATTTCGGGTCAGCTTTGTTATCTTCAATTTTTCTTCTATAATATTCTTCTTTTGTCTGTTTCACTATAGATCGGCAGATATTTCTATATTTTTTATAGTAGTTTTGAAGCCTGATATTATTCGGTGAGTTTGAAGACTGTTTATGTAGTTTGTCTCGCTTATGTAAACATTTAACCAAGTTGTCGTTGATCCAGGGCTTAATTTTTCTATTTTTGTGAACAACTGTTCGAAAAGTTGTGTACTTTATTACACTTATATTTATTTTGTCATTAAAATTCACCATTGCATTGTTAACATCTGTTTCATTTAAAATATTTGCCCAAGATATAGGATCAAGAGATGATCTAATAGCATCGTAATCTGTGTATTTTAGTTGTATTTTATTTTGGTCTTTGTCTTTCTTCTTGTGATTTTTCTTGGAATGTAATTATGTAATTATAAGTGGAAGTATTATGTATTGTAATTATAATAATACTTCCAAGGACAAACGTCATTCCAGTCTGAAGGCTAGTTCTGATCTGCAGAGCTCCTGAAACCTAATGACTCCGAACATTTACCTTCGGTCGCCTTCGGCACAACTCGGCAACGAGACCACGTGTCCCGAAGATCCCATAGACTCCTTTAGTGAAGTAGTAACTAAATCATAGACTATAGTATACATTATACTATCATAACACTTTATGGCTAACTGCATCCACCGGTTCATCGATCACTAATATAAAATTGCCGTGACGCTGAGTTAAAATGTAGAAAATATAAAATTCCATACTCTCCTGAGAGGTCACTTGTGATAAACACTGTTTATTGTTTGTTAGACAAATTTAGGTGCAGTTTACATGCAGAAGACGTAATTGAAAACAAATGTTATTGAAAGTGCTTTTATTTAATAATGGTATAATATATTATATATTTTTATAGTAATATATAATATTTTATGTAATGAAAGTTTTTGGGAAAGCAACAGGATTTTTTTGATAATTTGCGGTACAATAGCAGTACAAGGATTTGATTAGAATATTTATCTTCCAAAATATGGTCCATCGCTCGGTACGAGACATATTATAAAGTGTGAGGTTGAATGTCACGATATATATTAATTTTTAAATTTAATTAAATGTAGACAAAATTATCGAAAATCTGAAAACCGAAAAATTATAAAAAGATACGAGTATCTAAATGATTCAGTTCTGATATGGTTTTTGCAATAAAAATAATTTTAGATCGAGCAGTCTTTGTTGGTATACTAAATAATACCGTTTATAACAATTATAAAAATAAAAGTCAAGTCGGAAATAAGTCTATCAGAGAGATTATTCTTATACTTTACTATTAGATAATAAATGAAAGCGCATTTTCGCTTTTCGAGGTTTTTTTGCTTCCACAGAAAGCTAGAGATGTTGAACAACAAAAGAAAGACGTGAAACGACGAAACTCCATCATATTTGTACTTTGGACGTTTACTTACTATCGGAAGCAGCTGGACTTGTATCATATTTACAGTTTTTCAATACTGGTACTACGAGCTATCTGCGGTCTGCGAAGTGTACAGGATGTTCAGGGTATCGCATCGTATAATTTATATTTTACTAGCTGACCCGGCGAACTTCGTACCGCCTCAGAATCAATAACTGTTGTGTTAACTTATCAGTTGAATTTAATTCAGTTTTTTTATTAAGTTTAAAAGAACACAATGAAGCAATTATTGATGCGCAACAGTCCATGTTTTTTTGTCAGTATCGGAGATGGCGTTGTGTACGGATTTATGCATTTTTTTGTCATTTTCTTACTATTCCACTTACTTACGGGAGTCGCGTTTCATTTAATTTATACGTGAGAGGGAGATTTATAATAATTATTGTATTTTTTCTGTGGATGGATGCAGACATACGTTCACCGTTTGTCCCATTTTCGACTGTTGATATTTAGAATGTAAGAAAGAGGGGCAGCATTATACGTTTAAGAACAAAATCAAAACAATCAGCGCATTGACATTAGAAGTTTTGGAATGTTTTCCCAATACAAAATGTATGAAGAATATTCTATTCTCCATAAAAAAATTTTTGTGAAATTTTCCGATGTTTTAATTGTTTTTTTTTCTGTTTCATATTTTCGTTGAAATTAATTAGTATTAGTTTATTTTTCAATGAAATATTACATTGATGGGAAAAACCTTCAAAAATTATTATAAAATAGAGTTAATCCTATTAATAAATAAAATTCTATATATATTTTTAATTAATTTTTTTAATTAATTTTTAATTAAATTTTTAAATTTATTTTTCCTTCTCATATCTTTTAAGTTATTAAAATGAATTATCATAATTTATTTTGGGGGTACTATATCGTGTTGCGCTACCTCCTTTAACCCTAGAATCCCAAACTAGGTCATTTTTACCTATACGCAAACAAATATCAGCTTTCTCTTTCGCAAACTTCTTTCGATTGCCCTGATTGATCGAACCAACTTAGTACCCTCCAAGAGTCCACAGGAGACGGCGGTGTTGCCTTGGTTATTACCTTCATATTGGAGTTATCGTACTGTTGTAGGTCAATTTGACCTATTTTTAAGCTTTGCGTGATTTGATGATGTGTGTTAAAAGTGTTTTTAAAGAAAAATCATCTCATATAAAACTCTTTAATGGTTATAAAACATTTATTGGTTAGAAGAAAAAAGAAGATTTCGTTTAGTTTTTTTAATATTTTTAGTTATTAAAATTAGAAATGATCTCATTTTGTACCAAATTTTTGTATTAATTAGTAATCGTTGTTTTTAAAAGTATAATAAATAAAAATTATTCTAAATAATTCGTTTTTTCATTTCCTAAATAGATAATACGAATAAATAATGATAAAAATTTACAAATTACACAGAATAAACTATGTGACAAATGTAATTATTTATGTAGGTAAATTTGACGTATGATTGTGCTTTTTAGATAGCAAAATATGATTTCTTATTAAAATTATATTAAATTTCTGCCACCTCGGAACAGACTTTATATAGTAAGGTGGTTTAAAAAAACAGGCTTTATCTAGTAAGGTGGTTTAAACTTTTTTTAAGGTAAGTATTTATCTTTTTTTTTGAAATAATAAACTAAATAGCGATCTACACACCAAAATATAAAAAAAACTTTAATAGAAATATTCTTGAAGACGAGTAAAAGTTCCTCATGTAACTGGGCTGTTTTCCGGTCGGGTGACGTTCTCTTCCGTTTTAAGTACCCTCAGGAAATAGGGTCCGAAATGGTCTACGGATGTAACGACATGAAATGTAAACGAACAGCGCGCTGCAGGCGAATCAACTAAATGCGCCCAGTACCCAGTAGGTACCTATGTACGTCATATATATATATATATATATATATATTGTATAAGAGCATCCTAGTTACATTAAGCACGTGTATATTTTTAAAGTAGGTATAAACATTGAAAAGAATAGGCCACTTGCATGGATTTCATAACGACTTGGAAAAAATCGTGTGGATAGATTTTTTTACTAAGATTACGAAAATGTTAGCCAAAATTTTTAAAAATGTATAGTTTTTTATTTTTAAATAAATAAATCCATTATTTGACCTCGTGACGTCACTACATGAAAATGTCCCGTCTCCGAATATGTTCCTTTTATTTTGTAAAATTCAGCACGGATTAATCTTTTTTTATATGGCAACACTTTGATTTCCGGTGAATATTTGAATTTGCGTTTAACGTTCACTAGATTTATTGTTTGTCCTATGCGAACTTATCCTTTGGTTTGATTTTTTGATAAAGATGGCGGTGTTTTTACAGATGTTACAAAGAGAACCCTGTACAATTTATTGCTATTCGTGTGGAAAACGTTACTTTTTTAAAAATGATTTTCGGCTCTGTAAGAATCGTTTTTTCGCATCGATAAAATTATGTCCCGTCTTTCCGGTTTATAAAAAATGGTCTGATTTTTCGGATTGAAATTTTCAATAAAATCGCCAGGGCTTCAAAAATACGATTAAAAAAAAATACAGAATGTCTTAGAATATTTGGCTAAGCCGGAAAATTTAAAAAAAAATGTGATGCAAGTGGCCTATTGCCATGTTTCTAAACAAAGAAAAAAAATCTCCATAAATACGATGAAGATTTCGTATTTCGTCAATTTTTCAACGCGCGGTATTATCGTTTTGGAAAAAAAATAATACAAGGGAAGTGTTATTATTTTTTTTATATTATGCAGGGAACTCTAGTTCTATAGTTAATACGGTATTCTTTAAAATGAGAAAACCCAGACCTACATACTAAAAATCACGAAATGAAAATTTTAAGAAACCCGAAGAAATTTAAGCTAACGAAATACAGATTTAGGTACTAATACTAATAATATTGTCAAAATATTTTCCTTGTTAAGTGAAAAAAAAACAAAAGTGTACAATTCGCACGCGGTAGAATTGAAACCTTCAGAAACTAAAGTAGACCTAAGTAGTGGGGGGGGAGGAGAGGAGGAGACTACGAAGCACCGCACCGATTATTATACACGATAATTCTATCGCATTCTCTCGCAGGCTAAATCCTATAGATGTATGTGTTTGTCTATTTTTAGTGTCGCTCTTTCGTTTCATCGAGTTTCAAATGAAAGAAGTTTTCACTTCAAAAACCATTTTGCGCTTTAAATCGATCGTTTCTAGATTCCGTTGGTCAAGCGATTTTTATGCATATTACCTATATTCGTGGCGATATAAGGCACTATTAGAATATACAAATGTTTGGCTTCCTCAACGTAGCAATTTTATTTTTTTATAATTTTATTCAGAATAATAAACTCTTACGTGGCGAAAAATTTAAAATGCATCTTTTGAAATGAAAACAAGAAGAAAGCGGGATATATCTTTCCACAGGAGACAACACAATTTGTATTTGAATATTAATTTGGTACATTAGTTCAGCAAACGTGACTCAGTAAATATTAATTTTATACGCTGCAAGTGAAGGATTAATATAATCATGCTCTTAAGTTAATTAATCTTGTATGATGGCTTATTTCTTTGCAATATATAATTTTCCATTGTAATTATTTTAAGTAGATGAAGGTACATTATTTATTTCATAATCTTGTTTATTTCCAACTCTTTATCACATATTACTTGATTATCAAATTAATAATATTTCTCCACAAATAATAATCAACATAATCAATAGCTTTCGTCTTATACATGACTTATCCGAAGAAAGTAAAAAATGTGATTAATATTGAAACAGTTTTGGAGAGAGTTTAAAATAATTTTTTGAAATTTCTTTATGTGAGGGAGTACGGACACTGCCCGTGTCTTTGTCCTACCGACTTTTTTTTGGGTATTCTCGTATTGAACCATTTACAGGTCAGAAGGGATGTGCACATTGGTACACATTTCTTCAGACTGATTCGTGGATGGTCTGAAAACTTAGCTGTGATTTACAGCATTCATTTCTATGTTCCAGAATATTGTTATCTACATCCTACATCACCGGTAGCATCTAGACTGTTCAATCTCCCAGCCTGCAGGACTATTTTTTTGGACTGGAGGTCTACAAATTCGTTCAAAATAAATAAATGTATCATCGTTTAACAAAAAATTAGAATCTTGCAAGAGCCTTGCAGGAGTAACCACCTGTTACTTATAGCAGGGCGGGTAGGTGGTGGATAACCTCCGAATGATTAATTTTCCGGTGGGGAGAGCAATCTTACTGATGAACAGAATCAATTCGCATATTGACATATTTAGCATAAATGAAGCTGCATTTATAAGGCAAACTCTTTTATTACTAGTACAGTTAATACTCCTGCTGTTTATTTTGTATACTTTAACTTAATTAAAAAATAAATACATTTTTTTAAATTTCTACCAAAGTTTTTTACTTCTCTGGTGGTAAGTGCTAACCCACTTATATCCTTCCACGTTAACATTTTTCAACGACCAGAATAATAGCAAAGGAAGACCTTAAATAACGAAGCTATTTTACCGACAAGTATTTTACATAAAGCAATTGGATGAAAATCCACTCCAGGAAAAAGAGATGACGAATATATTTGTCTACAAAATGTATTCAGTTTGATTGTGTACCCTTACAGGTTCTATGGAAAAGGATCAACTACTTTGTATCTTGTTTTGAATGGAACTTTTTGTGTCAAGGATTTAAAACTTGATTTTTCTATAGTGGTACAATACTTTATCTTGCTTTCAATTTAACATCACGCCTCAGCTTGAAAATTTATACATGGGCTTTTTTTGTTTCTTCGGCATATTTGGAGATATAAATATAAATATCATTTTGCTGTCTATTTTTTAAATTAAAAACAAAACAAAATCAATCACACACGCAGTCAAGTTTTATATGAAATTCCCTCAATAGAAAAAAAAAAACATCGAAGAAGAAGATGACAATAATAATCTTAACGAAAATATGAAAGAGAACAAGACACAGAAAAATAGAAAAAGACAATAATTGCAACTGGGAAAAAAACCGTCATATTTCTCAATCTCATATTTCAAATTTTTAGAATTATAAATATGACAAAAGTGGCAATAGCGAAATTAGTTAACGCGCACGTCCCGGTTAGACGAGAGGTCTGGGTTCGTGTCCCAGTTACGACCATTGTCTTTTTCTATTTTTCTGTGTCTTGTTCTCTTTCATATTTTCGTTTAGTATATTATTGTTATCTTCTTCTTCAATGATATATTAAATTGATGGGAATAACTTTTAAAAGTTATAAAAAGAGAGTTTTTCTTATAAAAAATAGAAAAAAATCGTTAAGAATGCTTCGAAAGTTAATACAATTACGTTTTTTTCTGAAATTTTAAGTTATATGTATGAACAAATTCAAACTGTTTCTTTAAATGCTACTAAGACATTTCCCACGAGATTTTTGCTTTGTTTTGCCATGGGAACCGTTAGGAAATGGTAGGAAAAGCTTCTTTTTTGTATTGATAATGTAAACCGGTTTGTATAGTAATCGAAAATAGTAATTTAACATTAATCTTCGCCTTAAACCGTAACTCTCTTTAGCTAAACGTTTTAATTAACAATGAGTCCAGACCACCGCCAAATCCAATTACCATATTGACGTTTACATAAATAAAGGTGGAACCTGAATAAGTAATCAGATGAGGGTGTTCCTTGCTTCTTCAGGGGCTGTTAAGGGATGAACTAAGATACTCTGAGGGTGGTTATTCAATTGGATGCCTCCCAGAGGGGTGGGTCTCTCCAGTCTTTAGTAGGAGAGACTCTAACAATGCAGGTGAAGCAAGTAAATTCCGAATTATTCCGAATTACCATAAAAATTCGAGAGAAGTTCATCGAAAGATCATAAAGAGACATGCTTGTGGCCTCAAATGCGTAATGTATTTTTTATGACTTTTGGAACGAAGGTCGTAGAATATATTTCAAGTGAAGATATTTAATATTCCAAGTCCTTCGAAGCAAATCAAATCAGATGTTTAAAGAACCCCGATCAACTGCTTCGAAGCAAATCTGTGTAATCTGATATTTAAAGAACCCCGATCAATTGCTTCAAAGCAAATCTGTGTAATCTGATATTTAAAGAACCTCAATCAACTGATTCAAAGCAAATCTGTGTAATCTGATATTTAAAGAACCCCGATCAACTGCTTCAAAGCAAATCTGTGTAATCTGATATTTAAAGAACCTCAATCAACTGCTTCAAAGCAAATCTGTGTAATCTGATATTTAAAGAACCCCGATCAACTGCTTCAAAGCAAATCTGTGTAATCTGATATTTAAAGAACCCCGATCAACTGCTTCAAAGCAAATCTAATCAGATATTTAAAGAACTTTAATCAACTGCTAAGAATTATATCAAATCAGATGTTTAAAGAATCCCGATTAAGTGCTTCGAAGCAAACCAAATCCGATGGTTAAACAACTCTGATCAAAGTCGAAGCAAATCATTTCAGAAATTAAAATAACCCCGATCTACTGCTTTGAGGCAACTATGCCGAACACTACACCACCAATTATTGTAAGAATAGCGTCATAAATTAAATATACTTACAGGTATATTGAAAATGATAAGATTTTTTAATTTTTATTTAAGTGACTAGGAAAATAATTCCATTAGTATACAAAAAATTCCATAAGTATACAACTCACTAGGGGTTCCTGTGCCGAGGTGGACTAAAATTGTTTAATTACAGTTTATTATGTTTGCATTATGGAATGTTTACACTGTTACTAGGGCAAAGCCGTGAACATTTTTTAGATCTCATTTTTATTGATAACTAACATAAAACAATAGTCATAATCGTGTTCATCGATCAAAGTCAAAATGGTACCAACAACCTTGACAATCCAACAAGTTAGTGTGTAGGATAAAAACTAAAGCAGTACAAGGGATATACCCACATTATTATTTACCATAATGCATTGGATATTCATTGTTTTCTCCGATACTGGAATTTTTGAATTAACGTTTAAACGTACGTATCATCGTTTTTACACCTGTAAATGTTAAAAATATAAATGAAATGCAAAAGTCGTGGACGCCCGACAAAGACATGGCACGGCCAAGTGAATCAGATACTTGATTCGGGACATGTCAAGAGTCAGAATAATAGAAGAGCATGTACCTACAATAGACAAAATGTATAAAACATATTCAAGACTTCAAATTTACGAAGAAATACAGTTCAATACTCGTAACTTACAGTTGAATACATCAGCAAGATACCAGAAAACTATTAAAATCCCAAAATTTAATACTGAACACATTCAAAATTCCTATCTTTATCTAGGCATAATCGATTATAACAACCTCCCATTAAAATTAAAAACTATCGAAAATATGCAAGAATTTAAAATTAAAAAAATTACCTCAAACTGCTATAAGAGTCCCAAATATGTTTACTTTTTAAGTCTTAAAGTCTGCTATTATATATATCGTTCATTCCTTCATTCTCTCTCATTTCTTAGTTTTTATATCTTTAAGTCTACTATTGTATAAATATTGTGTTCTTTCTTACATATGTAATATCCTTTACTTACCAATTACAATAATTTTTTTAATCAACTTACATAATTCATTAATTTATAATGTTTTTTTATTTATATTACGATTTTTTAAGCTTGTCATGATTTCTATTTTCAAATTTATACATGATTTTCTAAACTTACTTATTATATAAGTTATATTATAAGTAATTTATATATAATATAACAAGAGCCGTTATTACTAACTTACACGATCTTTTAATTTACTAATTGAGATAGAATTTTCTCACCAAACACAAGAGCATTGCCTCTTTATGGCGAGGAAAGGCAATTTGTTTGTCGCTTTGTTACAAACTCATGTAAATATGTAACCGATGTAACTTTACATGTATTTTTAATCAGTGTTGCCAAATAAAAAATATTAAAAAAATATATGAGACGATGTATGAATGTGAACGAGGCAAGGAGTGTGTGCCAAGATCGAGTTGTTTGGCGGTCTGTCCTCTCTGCCTACTCCTGCGAGGAAACGGCGTGATGGTTAGTTAGTTAGTTAGTTTATGTAAATGCATTATGAAACTATGTATCTATGGCTAACGGGTTGTATAGTTAACTCAAATATTAAAATAAAGTATTTTTCCTTCTTTCCTTTAATTGTTTTCTCCCGACACCCTAAAATCGTTCTTGTAAATAACGATATTAAAATTTCAAAGCTCTTCCACCCTTATCTTTACCTGAGTTGCCAGTCAGGTCGTATCGCAGGAATTAAGACTCCCTGGAGTAAATTACCACTACAGGTTAAATCGCTCACTGCCGATTCCCCTGGCAACACTGGGAAAAGGCTCAATTTGCAATAAGCGATAATCATGATTGTTACTAGATGTTACAATTATTTAAAAAAAAATTAAAAATAAATTCAATACGGATTCGGATACAGAGGGGGTATTTTTTTATTTTTATTTTTTTTTATTTTAGCGACTATATAAAATAATTGTTACATACAAGATATAATGGTGAAATTAAGTATAAATTATTGTATTTCTTAGTCCTCCTCACTAGGGGGTCCTGTGCCGAGGCGGACTAAAGTTATTTAAATATGGTTTATTTGTCTTCTATGTCGTTTTTAATGTCTTCATTAGGGTTTTTTCATTGACCTCTTTTAGCCATATTTTTATTCTTGATTTGTATTCATTAGGATTTTTTATTAGTTTTATGTCTTGGGGAAGGATGTTATGGAGTTTTGTTGCAAAGTATGTATAGTTTCTTTGTCCGAAAGTGGTTTTATAACTTGGAATATTTTTTATATCGTTTTTATTCGATCTTGTGTTATGCATACATGGTCTGGTAGAGGATTCATTATTTTTGAAAAGCTTCAATAATATATTTTTGGCATATATTTGCTGTACATTTGGTACGTCGAAGCTATTGAAAATTTCAATTGAAGGCGTTCTAATTGGTACTTTCAATATGGTCTTTATGATTCCTTTTTGAATCGTATTCAGGTTGTGGAGGTACGTATGTGTAGCAGATCCCCATCTTATGATTCCATATTCAATTCGAGAATGACACAACGCGTAGTAGACCTTTTTCATATCATTTTTATTTACCACGTTTCTTAGATTTTTAAAGAAATATATAAGGCTTGTGAGTTTTTCCGTAATATGTAGGTCCCATCTAAGATTTTCATTATAGGTCACCCCGAGTGGTTTGCTACATTTGGTGGCTTAACAGGGGTGCCCGGGTTCATGGCGTGAGGGTTCTACAGATCTTGGCAGCGGATGCGTTTGCTCACCTTCTGCGTGGTGAGCCAGTTCAGAAGAGACTGGTTGAGGAAGACCTTTTGACATTTTCAGCCGGACTCTCACGACCCATCATCTTGCACCACAGTGGGAGTGTGAGGAATGGATTCATAGTCATCAAAATGAATTCATTTGATTCATCCGTCAAACCTGGACATACTGATTCCCAGTTTTCTACCCACTCATACCTTTTTCCTTCCTTACCTCCCACTGAAAAAACTCTCAACACAACATCACCAAAAATGACATACGTCCTGAGAGAAAGCGCCCTTGAGGTGATTTTTCACAAAAACGGCGCTCTTTAAATTATCCAATTATTATTATTATTATTAATATAAAAAATAATGAAAAGCTTTCTGATACGTAGTTTTGTACCCATTGATTTATTTTGTTTTGCATTAACATAGCGTTGGGAGATCTTATTTCTTATTATCAAAGAAAGCAATAAAACTTGTTTGTTAGTTAAAGTTCTTTAGTTCTTAAATAGCTTTCTTGGTGATGAAGTCAAAATCAGGTGCAAGAAATATGAATTGTACAAGTAATTTGTAAGATGAATAAACAAGGCAAAAATATATCTCTTCTTATTGGGTATTGTATAATACATGAATTTACGTTATAGAATTAAAAATCTCTTAGCAAATTGATTCCTGAAACGAACGATCAAATCACACGAGTGGATTTTATTTATTTTCTCTTAATTTAATTTTCAATATACAAACCCTTCGCAACACTCGCTATTTTCAGCCTACACAAATTCACTTGTGGTGGACTTAGGTCCCCCATGAATTTATATTTCTTAAATAAACATGTGACGAATTTCAAGCGGAGTCATCTCTTTTTCGATCGAGCAGGACCTCTTAGACCAGGAAAATGCATAATATTTTTTTTTATTTATTTATCCATAATAAAATATATTTACAATGGTTTTATGTATATGCCTGTCTCACTAGGGTATACCTGTGTCGAGACAGGCGTACAGATATATAAATGAATATTGTAGTTACAAGGATATTTAAGGTAAAATACATATCACTTTGAATAGAATTAAAACAGAAAGGTGATTGGAAGGGTGATAAATCTTTTAAAGAGAGTTATTTTATAAATGTTGGAGATGAAGTAGAGAAGTAAATTCTGCCTAATCTATTTAAAGGTCAATTTGACAGGATTCCATTATTTTCATTTATTTTATATGGGTTAGGTTGTATGTGCATAGTTATTTTTGTCTATGTGTGATTTATTTTACAGATGTTTGTAATAGTGAGGCGTCCAATACTTATAATCCATTTTTTAATATCTTGTTTGAATTTTGTAAAGGAGTCAGTTTGTCTGATCGTAGTTGGTAGTGTATTGTATAGTTTGCAAGCTATGTATTTAGAGTGTCTTTGCCCGAAGGTGGTTTTGAAAAAAGGAGTTTGGAGAAGTTCTATAATAATATGTTATGCATCGAACTTATAACCGCAATGGCGGTGTTTTTCTCCATTTGTACCTGTTTTTGCCATAAAATGCATTAGAGCTATTGTAACTCAGATTTGCATTATTCAGGCTATCGTTTTCCCAGTCAACAATGCATAAAAATGTAATCAATTGCGAATTACACTCGTGAAGGACCTAGATCTCAGGTCCTAGTTCCTGTGTCCTAGGTCCCAGGTCAACCCGAGCGATATTCTTAGTATCAACCTCTCGGTCAAAATACACGGAGCCGCAAAAGGCTTAAAATAAAATAAATATTTGCGATATGCTTGTGGGGGACTCTACTCCCCCGCGAGTGATGCTAAGGGTTAAAATCTGATGAAGTACCTAAGCATATACCATAGCATGTTGTTTTTCAAAACAGTATAAGTGTTTTAAACCTAGCGTCGATTAATTTGAATTAAGATGGTGACATTAAATAAGTTTACTGTGTTTGATGAAAAGGTTAGTTTTGTAATGATTGCACTCCTCTTTTAAAGGGCTCTCCACTCCCCGCGGCTTCTGTTATCATACTCATCATCTCTAATGACACTTAATACAACATCAGTTAATTAAGATAAATGACGCCATCGAAGAGTTACGGTTATGGCCGCTTTTATTCCCCTGTAGAATAAGACCAATTGAAATCAACTATATCGATCAGCAATAATTGCTTTAA
Organism: Limnephilus lunatus; assembly: GCA_917563855.2. Taxonomy (NCBI): domain Eukaryota; kingdom Metazoa; phylum Arthropoda; class Insecta; order Trichoptera; family Limnephilidae; genus Limnephilus; species Limnephilus lunatus. The sequence goes on along the minus strand of OU830593.1, from coordinate 5,315,583 downwards.
TTGCCAATAAGCAATGATATAAAACACATTAGATGAGTCCTCCTTTTGTAAGTACTCCATTTAGACGGGGATTGGGCTCAATGATCTCTTTTTATTGCGCTTCTTCTTGATTTCATACTATAAAGATGATGTTCATTTCTTAATGAAGTTTCGCGACAGTCGCACAGAGAGTACATCTCTTTTTTCGGTTGTGTTCAAAAAAAATGCTGTCACAAAAAAGTCAGTTGTAAATTCTGGCTGCATTCTGCAGAGTGGATAATTCCCTGAAGAGCGATTCTGTATCTTTTGTGGATACGGAATCGATTCTATACGTAATCGCCTGTCAAATTTGTGTGATTGTCTATGGCTTGCAATTGCTCTTTCAACTAGTTTAAAACACGAAATGCTGTAAGTACACATGATTATTTATTAATTTAATGTATGTTTAAAATTGTATAGCATTTGCGAAGCTTCGTTTTAATCTAAATACGCATGAATTACTTAGTTTTCCCAAATAAGAACCTATTAAAGGCAAGATAAGTTTTTAGATTTTCACGGCCAAAAGTATTTTCGTTATTTGTTTTTGGGGTGTTATGCCGTGTTGCGCTTGTTGTTCTTCTTTACGTTTCAGAAAGCGTTGAAGTTTCCATCATCAGGGCAGATCCGACAGATGTGTAATTTATTGTTAGTGATATTAGTTTTCGGTTACGTTCCATTTATTTAAATTTTAAGAGCAAAGCGGAAATTCTCCGCCCGTCTTTCAGAATATGATAGAGAGGCCTGCGATAGATTAAAAAAAAACCCAAATTGTATTTTTAATAAAATTAAGACAATATTAGCGAAACTCTAAATTCAGAAAAAGATGTGGGCATATCAGGGACTCGAACCCAGGACCTTCGGCTTTCCGGGCCATGACGGACCGATTTTCGATTGAGTTACGCTAATATTTATTTAATTAATTAAAGTTTTTTTAAATTAGAACATTTTGCATCTGCTCACTCGTGGAAAAGCATTTGCGAAGAAGTCCGGATTTATTAGAAACTAGACTAACATGGATTGGGACAATTTCGGTGGTACACAAGCCAATCTTTACAGGACTCTGTCAATGCTATAATTATCTTGTGCAGAGTTTCGCGTTTATAGTCTTCTTTACAATTATGATTACATTCTCTCTTCCGTTCAACACAAAGCCTCCATGTCCTGAATGGGTGAAGATATTATCTCTCGCTAGATTAAATGAAATTTCAGCTCTTTGTTCTGTTATGTGGCTAGATCGTAATGGCAGGGTTTGTCTGATGTCTCCTTTTGTCTTTCTCCACGACACTAAAAACTTTGAAACCATTGTTAATTTAACTAATTTTAAAATATTTGGTTTTGACATAACTTTACGTGCACTAACTGCCCATTGCCAGAGAAACTGACATATTTTTAAAGTGAAAACTTCATTAGCACCGTTGTAATTTTAAAATCGATGAAACGAAAAATAGCAACACTAAAAAGAGACAAACACATACATCTACAGGACTAAGCCTACGAGAGAATGAAACAGCATTATCTCTCTAGGTCTCCTCATTGTGCGGTGCTTTGTAGCTATCGATCTCCTTTTTGTGAGGTACTTCGTAGCCTCCCTACTATTGTCTACTTTAGTTTTAGTTTCACTTCTTCCGCGTGTGAATTGCACTCTGATTTTATGTGAAAACTGCATAAGAGTTGTAACTGCTTCCGTCTGGAGCAAGTTTCACTATGGCCTCCTCAATTGGAGTATGTTGTGAGGCTGAAGGTAGTGGGGAGGTGAAAGAGATGGGAAAGTACCTGGCTATTCAGATCGTGTCACTAAGCACAGCAAAACCAATTTCAAGCAACTTTTCCATTCTGAATGGTGGTCTTATACCAGGGCGATACTGAGAGTGTCTCCCACTCTGGAACGTGTCGCAAATATTCTATTAATTGGGTACATTTTTAGATTTTCACTGCCAAAAGCATTTTTTTTATTTGTTCTTGGGGTGTTATGCCGTGTTGCGCTACCTCCTTCTTTAGCCGACGTTTCGGACAGCGGCAGATCCGGCAGATCCGACAGATCTGTCGGATCTGCCGGGTCTGCCCTGATGATGGACACTGCAAAGCTGTCCGAAACGTCGGCCAAAGAAGGAGGTAGCGTAACACGGTAAAACACCCCAAAAACAAATAACGAAAATGCTATATATTATTTTAAATGAATAAATTTTGGAATAACACAAATTGATCAAATAAAATTGCCGGGTTTTGAACCCGCGACCTTCGAATTGCTAGTCGAGAGCCTTATACCTCAACTGCGGAGACTGTCTAAGAAAAAATTCAATTTAGGGGGTGGGTATGGGACCGCCGCCCCGGGAAAAACACATAGGATAACTAACAAAAACCCTCCACCACTTGAAAACACTCCCACAGCATCCCTTAAGAGGACATAGGTCCTGAGGGAATATTTTTCCTAAGAGCCTACTGTGTGCAGCTAATATAAAAAATAAAAAAGTTTTGGAAGGGCTAGCCACTTACGAGAAAAAATCTTTATTTTGATACATTTTAGGTTTCTATAAATGGAGAAATCATAAAAAAGTGGAATAAATTAAATATCTTGGTGCCATCATAGACTCAAAATTGAACTTCTCAAAAAATGCAGATTACACAATTAAAAAAATTGCTAAAAAAAATATCATTTCTTGGTAGAATCAGAAACAAAGTAAATAAAGAAAAATGCCAGATATTATATGATACAATTATATCACCACACTTTAATTACTGTTCAAGTATTTTTTTTCTCTGCAATAAAGAGAAAATGAAAAAAAATGCAAATACTGCAAAATAAAGCAATGCGAATAATACTAAGCGCAACATATACACACGGATACGAGACATGCTAAAAGAGCTAAATATGTTGACGGTGAAGCAAACTGTGTATTTGAATGTACTTATTTTTTTACAAAAATTAACATGGAGATGATGTCTAAGGAACTAAAAAGAAAAATACATTATAAAAACGAAACATACGGACACGGGACAAGAAATTCAAAACAAATTAGACTGCCGACAAGAAAAAAACCAAGCACACAGAAATCTCTAATGTACCATGCCTTCCAACTGTATGAAATTACTGAGATAGAAAATATAAATAAGTTTAAAAAAGAATTACGAAAGTATGTCTACCTCAATAATTAATGTCTTTATTTTTTTTATTTTTTTTTTTTTTTTTATTGAGTAAATTTTTTACAATAAGTTTATTTTAATACAATATTACATATTTTATATACTCTCCTAGTAAAGCTATTGCTTGTGTTTAGGAGAGGACAACTTGATAATAACTTTCTTTTTTTTTTTTTCAAAACCTTATAACAAACTTAAGAACTTAACTTATGAATAGATTTAGACTTAATAACATATAAGATTATAAGGGTAATTAAACAAAATATATATAGGATGTACAAACTTGATGGAATAAATAGGATGTAACAAACATTAAGAACTTAACTTATGAATAGATTTAGACTTAATAACATATAAGATTATAAGGGTAATTAAACAAAATATATATAGGATGTACATAAAACCTTTGGAATAACAAACAGTCAAAAACATATATAATAAAAGTTAAAATTATATGGTGGGACTACCAAAATATGATTTAATTTTTTTTTTATATTTGTCGTAATTTTTTTCTGTTCGCATATCGGCGGGTAATTGATTAAATAATTTTATTCCTTTATATACATAGTGATTCTGTGCTGTTGTGGTTCGTATGGGTGGTATAGTTAGTCCACCAATAGAAGTATTCCTTATGCTAATATTTAGCAGAGGGGTAATATTTTTTTTAAATATATCTTTGTGAAGCTGAAGTAGTGCTATTTTTTCGTAAATTTTTGTAAGTGGGGGAACAGGGAATTCTTGGAATACGTTTATTGTTGGGTAGTAATACGGTTTTTTTAGGATAATTTTTATAAGAATTTTTTGAATTGTTTCGAGTGGGAGAAGGGATGATTTATATGCACCCCCCCAAGCTATGATTCCATATTGTAATACCGAGTGCGCAAGTGCAAAGTAAATTTCTTTTAATATATTTAATGTGATAGTATTTCTAAGTCTGAAAAATATATATATTAGTTTTCTCATTCTGTCTATTGTGGAGTTTATTTGATTTTTCCATTTAATGTTATTGTCGATAATTATTCCAAGATATTTTATTTGTTCTTTACTGCTAATATGTATACAATTTGAGTTACAGGGTGTGATTTTAAGTAGACAGTTTCTGTCGTGAACTTTAATGTTTACATTTATATTTGAAATATGTTCTGTTAGGCTCAGAGGTAGAAAATGAGTTTTTTCAACATTTAAAGAAAGTAAGTTTTTGTCAAACCATTGTTTAATGATATTTATTGCATTATTTGCCGATATTTCGGCTTCTTTCCAAGAGTTTTCTTCAATTGTTAATACTGTATCATCCGCATAAGATATAATCTTTCCGACGATTGGGAGTTCAAAAAGTTCAAAAAGTTATGTGTAATATTTAAAGAGTGATTATGTTTGCCAAAAAAATGTAAATGTTTATATCTTTATAAAATATTAGCACACACAAATATGTGAGCTAACTTAAGATTAATAAATAAAAATAAAAAAATTATTAGCTTATTTTTCCATTTTCTTTTTGCAATCAAATTTCGTAAAAGATCATTTTACAATACGAAAGTTGATATTATGGGTTCGCAATAAATAAATTTCATTTAAATATCTTTAACCTACGTCAGAATTATATTTATGGAAATAGGTTTTCTAACCAGAGGCGCATGGCAAATAAAAAAATATACTGCCATTTATACCAATCATATACTTTTTCATGTATTGTATAATATGATACTTACAGTACATGTATATAATGGACACATAAATATTTAACCGCTATAGCCAGGTAGATCTTCTTCTTCTTGTGGCGGACGTTGGCTATCATGTTGGCTATGCGGACTTTGTTTACTGCGGCCCGGAACAGCTTTTCAGTGGACTGGCATAACTACTGTCTCAGGTTTTTCAGCCATGAGGTTCTCCTTCTTCCAGGACTTCCAGGGCCCCATCTTCCGGCAATCTTTCCCTGGATTATGAGATGCAAAATCTCATACTTCTCTGGATGTCTCATCACATGTCCAAGACATTGAAGTATTCGGATTTTTATAGTTTTAATAACGTCTTTTTCTTTATTCATCCGAAGCATAATATTTTCATTCATAACCCTGTCCATCCAGCTTATTTTTAATGATTCTTCTGTAGATCCACATCTCGAATGCCTCAAGTCGCCTAATTAGTTCTTAAGTAAGTATCCATGCTTCAATTCCATGACGACCTCCGCAGTCCAGTAGCTAAGACTCTTGACTCACAATACGGAGGTCGCGGGTTCGAACCCGGCGTGCGCAAATAAATTTTATTTGATTAATTTGTTATTTAATTAATTAATTAATTCATTTAAAATAATATATAGTATATTTGCGGCACGTTCCAGAGTGGAAGATACTATCAGTATCGCCCTGGTGTAAGACCACCATTCAGAATTGAAACGTTGCTTGAAAATGGCTTTAGCCGTGTTTGGTGACCAGATCTGAATAGCCAGGTACTTCCCAACCTTCCTCTTTCCCACCTCCTTCCCCTCCCCACTACCATAAGCCTCACAACATACCCCAATTGGGGATGCCATAGCCTCACTGGCTCCAGACGGGAGCAGTTGAGATTCTTGTGCGGTTTTCACTGTATAAAAAAAATAAAATAATAATATCGAAAACATGTAGTATCTGACGTAATCCAAGGTTGAGATCATGATTGCAGAACATCTTTTTCATGCGAATAAAGTTTGCACGAGCTTGCTTAATGAGGCATTTTATTTCAACCGATCTATCATTTACATTGCAGCCCAATTATACAATATTATGTACCAGCGCCTATGAGGTAATTTCTCACAAAAACGGCGCTATATAAATAGCAAAGTATTATTATTATTTAGCTTCTCTGGTTTTGTTCCAGCAATATAAAGATTTTCATTCAGTGCGTTATTTTTGTGTATGAGCATGTATTTTGTTTTCTTTTGTTTGTCAGATAATGCAGTGAAGTAACACGTATAATATGCGAATCGAACGTTGTTGTTCTAAAAAATTCATATGAAGGTATTTAAATGAACTTCTCTGCGAACCCATATAAAAGTTGGATGTACTTTGTTTGCAACGAGCGCTTTTAAAATTACCGTGATGATTCATGGTTACGGTACCGTGACGTCTTAAAAAAGGCAATAAACATACGTTCCTTAACACAATAATGCTGCAGCTCTTTCAAAAGATGAGATACACAATGTACGTAGGTCTGATTCCTCCAAAGGAAAAAGTTTTTTGCATCTCTGTCACACACGCCACCGTGAGGTCACGGTAAACACCTACAATACTATCTATCAGCCGTGACGATAATTTAAAAAGTATGGAATATAGTTACAAGATAAGACTCATAACCGGAGTCTCTAAATATTCACATATTTCAGAACACCTTCGTAATCTTCACTGGCTCAAGTGCCCTCAAAGAATCCAGTACAAATTGTGCTGGATGGTGTTTAAATCAATTAATGAAATGGCCCCATCTTACATCTCTGAACTATGTGTCCCAGAAAATACTGGTCTGAGGCAGTCAACCCTTAGATCAGCAACATCATCAGCTATAGGCAGACTAATGGAACCTAAACGCAAGCCAAATACGAAATTTGGAGATCGCGCTTTCGGAGTGTCTGGACCTAAGGCTTGGAATAAACTCCCACCGGAACTTAGATGCATAACAAGCCCAACAGAATTTAGGTCCAAATTAAAAACGTACCTTTTTGGGCTCTCATACCCTTAAATAAAAATACCTATCGGAGTATCATAAAATTTTGCTTTTGTTTTCAAAATACGCTCATTACAGAACATTTTATATATTATAATTATAGTTCCCAATTATGTCCTCTGCGTGCGAACTGCGTCTTAATTGCTCTAAATAAACAATAACAGTGTTAATCTCTAGTGACCCTCCAGGTAAGTATGGTCTTGTATATATTTTCTGCCTGTACAGTGCATTTTTACAGCAGCATCGCGTTCATTGGTCAAATCATTGCACATATAGTTTCGTATCGGTGATCGATGAACCGATGGATGCAATTTTTAGCCATAAGATGTTGTTGTATATAGTTTAAAATAAGATTGTATAAACGTTTTATAAATTTGTACAGCGCCCTTGAGGTGATTTTTCACAAAAACGGCGCTATACAAGTCATCCAAATATTATTATTATTAAGAATAACATAGAAGTGCGAGAGAGTTTCGAAAATTCAAAAACGTCAAATCTGGTTTTGCTTTTGCTTTTAATTGTATAATGTTGCAGCTAAACTACTCTAAATAAAGACAATCGAAAATGTGATAAACGGTGAACGTATGCTTGCACCCTCTAAAGGAAACATACAATAATTATCATACATCTCCCTCAAATGTATGATAATGATTGTATGTTTATATATAAAGTATAAAGAAAATTAAACGAAAAGAATCCCGTCGTCGTGGCTGAGCTGTAATAAGTAACGAGTATATCTGTTTTCTTTAAAGGAAAAAGTAGTACTTTTGACGAAACAGTCACACTTATTTTTCGTGTCTCTTTAAAATTGTTAAATTAATTTATTTTGTCTCTATTTTGAGGCCCCTGTATTTTTACAATACATCCATAATAATTTTATTTTGAAAAACCTTCGGAGCACATTTTCTACTCGGCGAAGAAGATGTTCCATTTTATTGAATCAATGAAAACTCGATATTATCGGGAAAATACGGGCGCCCTTTTCCGAACGGGAAATTAACTAACAAAATTGTATGAAAAATGGTTGATAAGTGAATTCTGAGGCTACCGTTTGTATCTATACTTACCGACGGTGATGTCCTATGCGAAAAATTCAATTACTTCTGGTAAAATATATTTATTTGCGGTAAAACTGCGGAGCTACGACTGAAGTACAATTGAATGAACTGAATAAAATAATGGCCAGTGTACCTGTGAAATTTTAATGTAGGTAGGTACTATTTGCTAGATCTGTTAAATCCCTGGAAAAATCGATTAGGATATCGTATCGATTAGCGTAACTTCCAATGATTTTATATTGACAGCCGAGCCGATAGTGACAGGGAATAAATAAAAAATCGAAATGCACTGACAACACTGAAGGTATTCTCTATGTATTGACACTATGAAATGTCAAACACTAAACGTAAAAAATGCTAACCTAAATATGCATTGGCAGTTCACAATTACTTTTCGACCCTAGTGGGAAATAATTCGTTAATGAGGTCTTTAGTCATATTTCGACAACTTTAGTTTCTCAAAGATCGAACGGAATAATAAGTTGAATTATTAAAGTTTATGGGTCGCATACACATATTCTTTCAATCTTAAAAGCTTCGTTAGTTGAAATCCGTTCACAATTATTGTTTGTATTTCTTGAGCATCATTAACCATGTAACAATTTCTAGATATTTTATTTCGAAGAGTTTTACATTCTATGTGCATTTATTATTTAAATTTAAATGTTTCTGCCATCGCCATCGGTTTCGCCACATCCATGTCAATCACTAGCAAACTTAAAACTAATATAAAATTTATACAAGTACAAAAACGATTAGATTCCGTTGAAATTCGTTCAATAAACCAATAATTTTGCATAAAGAATTACCTTTTCCAAATAAATGATTATATATTGACTATTAACCGAAACTTATGATACTAGGAATCCTTGTTAAAATGTATCAATCTCCGGTCGGAATATCTCTTACCAATTGCTGACCGTGATCGTAAATATTGATGACTAATCATAGATGACGAATTTAATTAATATCTAATTGACTTTGGGTTATATCGACCGACCTCCTGGATTTTTTTATTTATTTATTTATCTGTATAAAGTATGTTAACATTAGGTTTTTAGATGCCTGTCTCACTAGGATGTAACTGTGTCGATACAGGCATTTGATGTAACCGATGAAGAATTTTTTTCTCTCTCCTTTCTTCACAATTTATGTATTTGATCATTTTTTTTTCATCGATATCCACACAACTGTCAATAGGTCAATTGCGGACTAGATATACATACGAGTTTGTTTTACAAATTACTTGGATCTTTATTTATTTATTAACGTCTTTTTAGGGGATTTTACATACGAATAGTAAAAATTATACAGTATTTATTAAACATAACTGAACTGCCTCATTAACAACATTTTGTATTAATTTGTTTAGTGAAAATTGAAGATGTTCACTAACTTAATGTAGTTATTTCCCTCCGTCAGTATTCTGGACAAAGAGAATACATGTGGTAGTTAGTCCCAGAATTTCTTCACTGAAATTAATCCTGACTTATTGTATTACGTATTGGAATCCAAAAGCTTATCAACGCAAGAAATTCTGGACTAACAACTACATCATTTAAAAGCTTGTTTGGAAAAGCCAAGTCAGTGAAAATCCTTCTGTCTGACAATTTAAACATATTCACATCATTTAAAAGTGCTGGAGTTTAACATAATTGCTGGAATACCCATTTTAAAACTTAAGAAAACGTAAGAATTTATTTCGTATTCTCTTAAGCTCGTACATGAATATTAAAATGTGGGTTCTAGAAGGGAGAATTGTACTCAGGTTGACTTCTAACAAAGGCAAAATAAAACAGTTTAATACACTTCTTTCTTGAACTTTTGACGGTTAATACACGGTGTCCGGAAACTCGTGATTCACGTGGAAAATTTGTGAATCTTCATCACAGAGAAACCAAAAATAACCTTATAAACGTATATAATTTTATTTTCGTATATTTACTTTTAAATATTTTTTTTTCCAGAAGACTTTATTCATTAACTCCACACATCAGTCCGTCAGTAAAATAATTTTGCTCAGTGCCCGTTTATATTTGGAGATGCTGTGTGGATAAAGTAAGGAAGTTATGGAAAGGAAAAAGATACGAGGGGTGGGTAGGAAACTGGGGGTCAGGTGATGATGGCGTATGAATTCATCGACGTAGAGTCTAACTGGAGAGGTCAGAGGGACTCAACCAGTCTCTCCCTATCCGGCCCCCCATGAAGCTGGTGGGTAGACCTGACCTGGACAAAACTCACCCCATAAACCTGGACACTCCGGATAAGTCATCAAACGTTATAAACGTTCATTGGTTATCCAACAAATGATTTCCAAGACAGCGGTATTCGTATCCGCCTCCGAAACTGAATCTAATTTTATTTATTTATTCATTTAAATAGAAAAAAAAACTACATTGTTTACAGTGATGAAACAATTTGAATATATTAAGTAATATTTCATGGAGGGTACATATGATATGTTTCTTTGTAGTGATTTATTTGAGGTATCTATATTTAGTAATCACCGGGTGATGTGCGCAGTGGGTAGGTGTATGTGTTTGAAGGTGTGAGAAGTGGATATGTGAAGGGATATGAATGCGCATTGAACAATTTATATTATAGACATGATACTCTTTTTAAGTTTGATGCAGTGAGTCGGAGAAAATGTCGGTGTTAGAATTTAGGCAAATATTTTTGAAAGTATGCAGAGCACGGTTAATTGGCGAATTTGTTGCTGCATTTGTTTTGTAATTATGTGTGTGGAATAGTGCTGTATGGCTTGTAAATATGTTAAAATTAATTAGAGAAAGAAGTTCGGTACAGTCGGTTTTATTATTTATATACTGTGTAAAAATGTTAAATCTTCTATTGCTCTATCAACTAATCACTTAATACTCAACACAATACAATATAATGCAGAAGAGTCAGCCTGTTATAGAAAGGAACTAACTAGCACCAAATGAACAAAGCTCAAACTCAAATTAAAGAGGCTTTTAAAAAGGCATCGCCAAACCAAAATATCTCGTTTAGTATTTAACTTTTTGCCCGCATTGCCAAATGAGGTTTTAATTTCGTAATGCGCACTAGATGGCCTTTTAATTAGTCGCTTTTTTCTCTCCGTAATGATGCTTTATTAATGACAGGACTCAGATTTATGTTTGCGCAACGATTTAATTAACGAGTACCTTCGATCGCTTTTTACTTAAGAAATAAAATTAAAATATTTGTTCATATGAAGCAAATACTTTGTGATGTGATATTATAATTTAAAATAAAATAATAACTTTGTTATGATGTTTTCTCAAAAAAGCGTTAAAAATCTCCCATCAGATATCAATCCAGCATTTTACACTAATAAATAGTATAGGTAAGCTTTTGATGATCGGTAAGGACAAGGAAGATAGTCTATCTAACTCGGGAATTTATTCATTCCAATGCATTAACTGTCCCGCTTTTTCTATAGGCAAAACAGCACGCAACATAAACACCCATGTCAAAGAACATCTTAGATATTTACACAGCTCTGGATTTTTGAAATTTGCAAACCACTTGATCGAAGCAGACCATAAATTTGATAGAAACTCAGGCGCCACCCTAATTCATACAAACAATATAGGTATAAGGTTGGATAACTTCGAAGTACTTGAACTAAGGAAAGCCATAAACACTTATAGTAAAGTAGTTAATAACCAACAAATTTTTTATAAAAGTCCTATACTGAGATTGTTCCCTATTGGCAAAGAACACTCCCGTTCCCTTCCCAATTCTCCATCTACACTCATGCCTTCTTCCTCGTTCACTTGAGGAGTCCAGCCCATTTTGTTAAATGAAATATTATCTATAAAACGCACGTAACTTAATGTTAGTAGAGTATTATACTGCCCTGAAGTAGCTACGATTGTAGTGAAACCCGGTCGGCATAATATGTATAAAATAAAAGTGGTGTTTACAAAGTTATATTTTTTATTTTAAATTAAAAAAATATAATAATTTCAGAGAAAAATACAAGGTTTGTATGCTTTTTATAGCCTTCAATGTAAAAGCCACATAAATAATTTAAACCAGAGTTTGTACGTTTTGAATTATTTAGCATGTCAATAACGTAACGTTGTTATCAAATATTTTTCTTTTAGTGGAATGCACAAGAAAAATATTTTGTTGTCTCTTCATAAAATTAAAGACTTTTTTACATTATCTCCGCACAAGAGGCCCTGGTGAAAATAATTTCCGTCACGGGTAATTTTTGAAGATGCTGTATGGAGACTTGTAAAGACAACTTACAGCTGCAGCTAGTAAAAACAAACACTATTGAAAACAAAACACACAGCTGTCATATCAAATGTCATTTCAGGCTCGGCAAGGGAGAAATCTGCTTGACCAAATAGTGATTAGTTCACAAAAACAATACTAGGTTTTTAGCTAAGTACCAAACCAAAGTATTCAAAGTTTTTATGCCACAGATGGCAATGGTAGCTGGTTATTGTTTCCACTGGGGCAATTATGGTGGAATATGGACAACTTTTATTTTTCTGCGATTGACAGCGGTCACATTTTCCTACCATTCGTAAAACATTTATTGCAATTATATAAAACATTTCCGTGGCCAGCTAATTATTTTAAAAACAAAGCTATTGAAATGTTTTATTTATTATGACCATAGATGTCGCATATACGAACTTTGTAGACCATTTTAGGACGATGTTAAAAACTATTTTTAAAATATTTTCTTCATGCCGGATTTTTATCAGCTTTTTACGGTTAAAATTAAGTACCTTTTCAATAGATACGCATCTTGCATTATCAAGTATACCACAGACAATATATGTACATAAATTGAAAATATTCTATGTTGATTCGAATAAGTACCCCTCACGACTGTTTCAAAGTAGCAAACACGCAGGATTCTCGTTATAAACTTTTGGATTTTTTAAATATTTTTTCAATAAATCCTACAAATATGAGATTAACGGTCAAATACAGGTTAATTCATGGGCTATATAGCACTATACAAAGATTTTATGGTACATGTTAAAATTCAAATGTATGATTTTTTTATGTTGGCAAAAAATTTAAAAAATGATCTTCCGGGAAATCTCGAGTAATCGAGGCAAATTTATTTATTTTGCGTGGTCGCTCCAGTGGTTATTACAAATATGTAGATATTTATTCTGGCTAACCCAATATTCAAAATACTAACCATTAAATTAGTTCTCCTTACACATTGGTTCAGCTGCATTGTAAACTAAATACACTTATTAAAACCAGAAACTTAAGCTCTCTTATTATGTGGATTAATTAAATAAAATAAAAAAAACCACTCAGCTTACTCCGTGGTATAACGATCGCCACAAGTTGCAACTGTGCGATGCTCGCCTACCCTATTCCCAGTTCCAACCCCCCTCTCTCCAATGTCCCACTTGCCCTGCAAGTTTAATTACGAGAGAATCTCATCCGTAAAATGACTATCTAAGCTCTAAGCAAGCGTCCAAGTCGTTGGAGATTTAATTATTGCCCTACAATTCTAATTTTGCTGTTGCGACTTGCTTTGCTGAATATTTTGTGGAATTTGACATTGTTGTCGAGCTTAGGGTTTTAAATTACGTACATATTTTAAATCCTCACAACCTTCAATTTAAAATATTTTGAAAGGCAAAATAGCTATCGATGGTAAGTTTTAATTAAATAACATAAAATACCCCTTTTTTATTAAATTCACTTCAGATAATATACCTTCCTGTCCTTTTGACTACATTAAGAGGGAATAATCTGACAAAACCGGAAATATGTAATTTTTAAATAAAATTTTAGCCGTATTGACTCTTTTCCACAAAAAAAAATTGATTTTGAAAGATTGTTATTTTATCTGGTAAAGTTATGTTTTAAATTATGAGAAAATATGTTTATTTTTAGCATTAAAAGGTTGTACCGTAGGTCGTTGGCAGATTTGTTGAATTTTCAAACAAAATTTTAGATTATACAACACACATTTCAAATCATTTGGTAAAATAAATCAATAAATTATCTGGGAAAGCTATGTATCAGAATTTTTATTGTAGTTTAAGTTTTAGTTTATTTTGCTGAGACATTATTGAAAAATTATAAATACTTTTGATCAAAAAAAATTACAAAAAGTACATAATTTTAATAGTTTACATCACGCCTTTTAGCATTTTAATCATCACGCCTTTTAGCATTTTTGATTGTAGGTATTAATTAAAGCAAATTTTGAATTAAATAAAATCGATATCGAGTTATAATATAAAAAATCTGGCACGGAGAATAATTAATCTTTCTCATTGGAACCGCCCTGTACGATTGTAAAAACATCTTTCGACGAAATTTGAATTCTCGGTCACTGGCTGGTTAGTGGCCATTACAAGAATCCCCAATTGTGAGTTGCTGTGATGCTGAAAGTAGTGGGGATGGTAAGTGGGAGTTGGGGAAGTATCTAGCTATTCATATCTAGTCACCAAACTCGGCTAAAGCCATTTTAAATAATGGTTCATTTCTGAATGACAACCTTACATCCTTGATAGTATCTTCCACTCTGGAACCTGCCGTAAATATAACTGATATTATTTTTTAAATTACACAAATCAGCTAAATACAATTTATTTGCACTCGCAGGGGTTTGAATCCGCGACCTCCGGATCGCTAGTTGATAGGCTAACCACTCGACGGTGGAGGTCGACTCCTTATATTCCTTTCTCCGTTTATCAGCTCTACATATCCAAACCAACTAAATCACGGCTGCCTAGGTCGAGGGATAAGGCTCTTGACTCACATTCCGAAGGTTACGGGATCGAATTGCGGCATGCGCAAATAAGTTTTATTTGTTGTATTTACGTTATTTCACAATTAATTCATTAAAAATAATACATAGTATAATTGCAACACAATCCAGAGTGGAAGATAGTCCTGGTGGAAAACCACCATTCAGAATTGAAACGATATTTGAAATGTAGTCGTGTTTGGTGACCTTCCTCTTCTCCATCTCCTTCCCCTCCTTACTACCTTCAACATCACAATGTACCCAATTGGGAATGCCATAGTCTCACTGGCTCCAGACGGGAACAGCTGGGACTCTTGTGAAGTATTCACATTTTTTTTTTTAAATAAACTATATAATGTTTTTTATTCTAAATCGT
This sequence comes from Limnephilus lunatus, assembly GCA_917563855.2. Taxonomy (NCBI): domain Eukaryota; kingdom Metazoa; phylum Arthropoda; class Insecta; order Trichoptera; family Limnephilidae; genus Limnephilus; species Limnephilus lunatus. The sequence goes on along the minus strand of OU830593.1, from coordinate 5,300,546 downwards.
GCTGGCAAATTTTGAGTACTGCGATATTGATTAATAACCCACATTTTCCCGATTAAATTCATTTTGAACGTCCGTTAGCTCATACGGCGTCCGTAACGGCGCACGGCCCGCGGGCGTTAAGCGCGCCGTGAAGCCTTTTAACGACCGGCGTGGAAAAAGTTACGTGTCGTACGGCCGCCGTAATTGGAAAAGAATTCGTCGCCGGCCGCGGCATTACTAAAGGAAAATTGAAAAATAGCAAAGGCTTTTGAAACTTACGGTTTGGTGCCGGCCGTCGATGTGAGCTTTGCAATCTCGCCTTTAACGGTTGCATCGGCACTTCGAATTAAAGCATTTTGTTACGACAGCTTTTCATGATTAAAGATGAAGGTTTCCGTGATAATTTAGTTTTAAGTTGCTTTCCCTTTACAATTTCAGTACAAGCTTGCTTTTTGAAGTGAAAGCTTATATAGCACCGTTGTAATTTGAAACTTGATGAAACGAAGCTACACTAAAACACATACATCTATAGGATTTAGCCTGCGAGATAATCAGTTAGAATATTTATTATTATATTATTTATTTATTATACATAGATACAAAGTGAGTATAAATTACATATAAGGAAGTTTTGCCTGTCCAACTAGGAAAGTTTCCCGTTCCAGGACAGACAAATTGACATGTTTAGTTCATATTATTCATGAAATGTACATAATTCATAACAAAAACAAAAAATAACAAAAAACTCTTTTTTTCTCTGAAACTGAGTTGTGCAATAAAGAAGATGTATATAAAATACACACATGTACATACATACAAACACATACATATACATACATGTACATACATACACTCAAATATATATATATACATACATACATATATACATATATGTATATATATATACACACATACACACATATATTTTTTTTCTTGTGACAAAGTAGAAAAGTAATCTTGTAGCACATATTATAATCGGATTTACCGAATTAACCTCGTAACAAATAGTGTATTCAGATTTACAGAGTATGAGATAAATATGTAACTTCGTAGTATTGAAAAAGTGTAAACCAGGTACCTGATAACAAGATGGAGGAATTACAATAAGATTTACAACATAAAGATATGAAGTTATGTTAGGTTGTGTTTAGAAATGTGAACTATTAATACACAGTATAGAATAATCGGTCTCCTTTTTGTGCGGTGCTTCGTTGCCTCCCCACTCTTGTCTACTTTAGTTTTCTGAAATTTTCTCTCCTACCGCGAGTCAATAGCACACTTTTTTTGTATGTGATCTTTGTTTTGAACAAATTTACATTTGCCTCCGTCTGTAAATTTATTTGTGCATTCCGTTTTCGAAAATCTGGGGGCATCTACTTTATTATTGAAGTAAGCCTTTTTTATGTGAATACCTCACAATAATTAAAACTGCTCCCGTCTGGAGCCAGTGAGACTATGGCATCCCCAATCGGGGTAAGTTGTGAGGAAAAAATAACGGGGAGGGGAAGATCAAGGCGGGGAAGTACTTGGTAAGATAAGGTCCTCAGACTAAAGTCACTAAGGCTAAAGTCATTTAAAGCAATGCTTCAAACTGAATGGTGGTCTTACACCAGGGCGATACTGATAGGATTTTCCAGTCTGGAACGTGCTGCAAATATACCTACTACAAATTATTTTTAATAAAATAATACAAACAAATCAAATAAAATTTATTTGCGCACGCCAAGATTCGATCCCGTGACCTTCGGATTGCGAGTCAAGACCCTTACCTCTCGACCACAGAGGCTGTCGTTGACTAGATGACTAACTTTGACTGGATGGCTTATTTTAAATACTGGTACTTCCCCACCTTCCCCTCCCTAACATCCTTCTCATAATCATCAGCCTAACAAAATACCCCGCGGTATGCGACGATTGGTAGCAGTTAGATTTTAAAAAATCCCTAATTTCTAATTAGGACATATGTGAGACCCAAGGGAGTGGGGTGAGGAGATCAAACTTCCCTCAGTTCTTACTAATATCAAGAACTTGGCTGAATTCAAAAGGGCTCTGAAAACAAACTTATTTAAAAAATCATACCTTTCATGAATTTGTAGCTCCTTTTCAAAAAACTATAATAAACCATGTTCCTCGATTTTCCAGTAATTGTTTGGTTTCGATTACCTCCTTACTATAGTTTTATGTGCACTCCGAATTTGTATTATTTGTAAACGTAAACTGTTTCCTGTTCTGTAATATATTTTAGTTTTTAATGATTCTTGTTGAATGGCACCGTTATGGTTTCAATGGGATCAATATCTATTGTCATGTGCACTCACTATTGTTGTTAATATTGTTCTTTAGGAATTGCTTTGTATATACTGTATATTCTTTGTTTCACATTATTTAATCAATTTTGTAAGGACTCGTAAATAACACTATATAATTAATTTTAAGCTTATTATAATTAAGCGCATTTGAAGCGAAATATCACAAAACTGCGCTATATAAATACTATGTTATTATTATTATCACAAAACCGCCAGCTAGTCACCGGGACAAAGTAACCGCGAGAGGCAATGATGTCATATAATGTAGATGCATGGAAGATATCACAATGTGGTACGAGTATTATTATTCACAACAACTGCCAGTTACAATTAATAATAATCATATTATCATCCATCTCTCCATACCAAGAGAGATTAACGAAAATATAAATCCAATAGTACTTACGCCGGCCAGCTGACGTCTCTCACGCTAGCTGTTAACGTAAGTGTCGCTATTTTTTGACATTATTGGCTCCTTGATAGAGTTTAGTGTACCTAGTATAGCTTGAATTCTGTTTGGCGTAAAATTTTCGTCTTTATGCAGATGTTTCCAGCGTGTTAACATTACAAATCACCTGCAATTCAAAATGTAACTCTGTATGTATATACATTTACACAACTTCTTCTGTGAAGTGAGGCAACATGTAGAAACATTGTCCCGCGCTGTAACTTTGACAGTGTTTAGAATTTAAACTAAAATTATTGTGCCCAACGTGGTTTACGGCCACACCTGCAGTTGTCGCACAATGTTGACAGTTCAAACTGTTTACAGTTGTTGGGTTGAGGTAGGATATGTTGCCGCATGCTGTTTTGTTACAAAGTTTAATTCTATAAACTTTAAATAATTACTATTATGTACGTTTTTTAAGTGATGGAAAAAATGTATGCGTTGTTAAAATTTGGTTTCAACGACATTTTGGTTTAAATTTGTAAATTTATCATAATGGCGAGCTTTAGTCGTGGAACATCTTTTTCCACAGAACTTTTACTGTTTGTAAATATTTTTGCTAACATTTATTTTTCAATTTGTGTTCGAAAGTTATAAATCATTACATGGTATTAAATGAAGTCGCTCAAAATGTTTGTGCGCTTAGATATTTTCATGCAGTTTTCACCAATAGATAGAGTGATTCAAGAGGAAGGTTTATATGTATAATACATGCTTATTGAAGTAAAGAAAAGCTGAGAAATTTAAATATTCAATTCAGGCAGCGGGCAGCAGGCAGCTGGCAAGCGGGTGGTGTGGATTTTGTAAAAGTTGGGTAATGGCGTCGTGTTTCGTTAGCCAGAGCAACGTGTGGCCGGGTCTGCTAGTATATTTATAATTTACTGCTTTTAGAGAATTTTTCAAGGGCGTTTTATATTGAATCGTGGAAATAATCCAGAACATACATCCGTCTAGTAATGCGGGTAGCGAAACTTGCATTATTGTAATATTTTATCTCAATTAACGCCCGGGTTGCCGGCAATTTAAAAAAAAAATTAATTACATAAATTTAAAGAATTTTCGTTATTTGTTTTTGGGTTGTTATGCCATGTTGCGCTACCTCCTTCTTTAGGCAGATCCGACAGATAGATCTGCCGGATCTGCCCTGATGATAGACACTGCAACGCTGTCCGAAACGATGGCTAAAGAAGAAGGTAGCGCAACCCAACCCAAAAACAAATAACGAAAATGCATTTGGCCTTGAAAATCTAAAAACATATCCAAATTTAAAGAACTCCAGATTTTTTTAATGAATTCTTACTACTGAATACGCCCGGAGCAAAATGAAACAGGTCCGCTTTAAAAACAATATTGAATTCAACAAGATAGTAACAATTTTAAACCTTAATGGATTGAAATCACGATTTAATTGTCAATGCTCTTCGTTTATATGTATTCTCCTTTCATTGTCATCTCTTTTTTTATTCGTGTTATTGTTATATTGTTAATAGACTATTTGTCCGTAAATAAACAAATAAATAAATTGATATAATTAAAACAAATTATGAAATTATGTATGTACATTTGATTCGTGTTTTAAACGAAATTCACGAAATTAATCACTCCGAATGCGCAATGACATTAAAAAGTTAAGTATTATAAATTGGTTAATCAATGTATACATTATAAAAGAAAGTCCAAAACAACGTGCGTACCGCAAAAACTCAGAAACGAGTCCCGGTACGACCAATTGAGTTGTATGGTGCGGTAGATCTCTATCCCCCCTAGGGAATAAAGGTACCTGTTTTTACCTAAAGGGCGTGGTTTTGAAGATTTAAGGGCGGGATGTTTTGCCCTCTTGAAATTTCAAGAACAGTTTTCCGGAAAGTTCTATAAGGTTCCATAGAGCTCTAGCACTGGAAGGAGTGGCAGTATGTCGGTGAGTATAAACGTTTCGAGAAGTAAAACGTTCTGGAATGTTCAGTAACAGGGAATCAGGAACATCGTTGTGGAAGATTCCAGAACACTCTCAAATGTTTTTCTGAGCGAAGCCGGGTACCCCAGCTAGTAAATGTATAAATACAAAGCTGGGCTTTTATTTGTTTAATTAATACTTAGGTATTACTGCTATTAAACATTGTTCAATGGTTTAAACGTTTACTGAGCTATTAAGTTGACAGCGTCGTTTACCCAATCTAAAGTACAAAATCAACAATGTCTTTAACTGCCGTGGTTCAAAGTTGGATAGGGACTGTAATTATCTGACCTACCTCGGGGCGCAATAATACAAAGTCTCAATGGAGAACGTCTTCTATGCTAAACAGAGTAGTAAAAATCCAAATTATTGAACCGTGATTTAAATGCCAATTATATAATCATTTGCTTTCATCAGAAACTTAAGTAATATGAAATAGTTTTTTTCTCGATTTTCCACTCAAATCTTTCTGGTTTAATGCAAACCCTCATACTTAATAATTATTACATAAAATTTAGGAATTTGAACCGAATTCACTCGAATATTTCTATTTTAATACAATCCCTCATACATACAAATAAAATTCGGGAATTTAAATGAAATTACCTGAAATCTTTCTGGTTTCATATAATCTAATAGTCTGGTTTAATACAGTACAAATAATCTGGTTTAATGCAGTCCAATAATCTGGTTTAATATAGTCCAATACAGTCCAAGTGGAATAAAATTCAGTATGAATGGAATTCACGTAAGTCTTTCTGTTTTAATATAGTCCCTCATATTTCGTACCTCGATTTCAGTTAATTTCATCTAAATTCCTGAATCTTATTCAACTATAAGGGACCGCATTAAACCAGAAAGATTTACGTGAATTCCATTAGAATGCCTGAATTTCTTTCAAAGTATGGGCGACTGTATTAAAACAGAAAGATTTACTTGAATTCATATCAAATTCTTGAATTTCAATACAAACCCTCATTCTAAGAATGAAATTTGGATTAGAATTCACTTTCTTTTTTTTCTGTTTTAATACAGTCCCTCATACTTAGAATGAAATTCAGGAATTTGAATGGAATTCACGTAAATCTTTCTGTATTAATACAGTCCTTCGTACCTATTTGAAATGAAATTCAGTATTTTGAATATCCCTCATACTTACTATCTTCAGAGTTGTTATATTGTTGTGCCTTTTTTACAAAAAATATTTAAAATTTCACAGAAACCATTTCGATTAAATGTAATTAGCACCATATAAACTACCTCACATAATAAATATGACTACAAAATAATGTTTAGCTGAAAATACGCAGTACTAAAGTGCTGCTAATCAAAATTACCCCAGGGGTCAAACTAGCCCCCGGCATTAAGCTTTAATGGCCGTTCTGATCAGCTTTTACCGGCCGATGTAACGCCGTCCGCCCAACTGCGCACATTTTACATAACTCAGGCATAGCACGTAGCTGTAAATATGACATATCGCGGATTTTTATCGCAGTTTTATTACAAAGGGAGGCATTTAGTATTTAGCGGGTGGTCGTTGACAGGTCGTAACGCGCACTGTGCGATCGGATATTGCATAAAGGGAATACATTATCAGCGTTTTAACGGAGCGGGGAATTTGGTAACAGAGCTTTTAAACTATATGTTATGTTTTTATCATGTTGTACAGTATTCGCCATTTCTCACGTTCATACTACAAAACTTTATGGAAAAAAATCATAAAATTCTTAAGAAAAAAGATTTTTCATGGTCGTCAGAATTTTTTTTAAGTGATAATTTTTTAGCACCTTCTTAATTTGAAACTCAATGAAATGTAAAATAGCGACACTAAAATGAGACAAACACATACATCTATAGATTTAGCGTGCTAGAGAATGAGATAGCAATAAAAATATTTATTTATTTCTCGGATACTCGGTTAAGCAAGTCTCCTTTAATCTAGTAATATAGGGAGGGAGCGGGCAGCGATCGGCAGAGACGGGGGACGATGAAATGAAAAGACGTCAGTCGATGTATGAGTCAGTCTTTATTGCTGCTACGTAGCGATGGTAAGTTTGGAGTAAAGTAACGGTGTAGACAGGAGCGATGATGATGTGGCTCTATGGTGTTGCATGTGATGAAGGTCGGTGATGCAGTGGTGTAGCAGAACTCGTGTCTGCATGTCGCCAGCATGTAGTTGCGCACCATGTTGGTGGAGATAACCTTGACGTCCAGGATGGATGCTCGACGCGGTGTCGCGGAGATGGCGGTGTCGCTCGTTGCGTCCTCAAGGTTAATGAGGCACCGGCACAGGTCCGGCACGTCGCCGTGGACCTGGCGGTTACCGCACTGGAATGTTATCACTAATGCACTGTCTATGTGTTGGTGATGTTACTGATACTAGAGACTGGAACTGACTGACTGACTAGCGCGGTGTCGCTGCGCTTTATATAGCCGACCGTGTGAGTACCCGGAACGTCAAGTAATGTTGAGCCACCGCGCAAAGCGGAGAAGCCTCTGGAACATTCCGCGGCCGTAAGAATGTGACGGCTGTTGTGTCGAGGCCTTTCGATGCGCTTCCCGAAATGTTTAGCCATGTGCGGCGTGACACACTACAACTGTAGGTAGATCGTACACTTTCGAGAATACGCTGGCTGTATCAGTGGCGGCGCAAGGATTGTGGCAAAAGGGGGCGACCGTTCTGGTCGCCACAAATGGTCTAACGAACCTCTGCAGACATTTAACGGACCAAGGATCGCATCCTACGATATCCAAAAAAAAAAATTTTTATTTTAAATCAATATCCAATCTTCAAACAACTCCAAAACGAACCGGCAAAGAAAACGCAAAATTAAGCGATATCTAGCGACTCCGAAGAAGAAAACACAAATACTAATAAGATGATTAAATGTATAGGAAAAGGTGCACTGGAATTCGACGAAAAAAATATGGATCATTGATGATATGAAAAAAAGTGCTTCGTAGTCTCCCCACTCTTGTCTACTTAGGTTTTCAGATGTTTCACTTCTACCGCGTGTGAATTGCACACTCTGATTTTTTGTTTTTGAGTTAGGTTGGTAAACAGATTGCAAAAGCTTTACAAAAACATCCAGAATCCCTGATGTTCATGTTTATTTAAAAGCAAAAAGGTGCATAACTCCTGTTAAAAGATGGTAACTAACTAACCAACAGGTCGATTACCCGCAAGGTTAAGAAGAGAGAACGGACCACCAAACAACTCGGTCTTGGCACACACTCTTTGCCTCATTGACATTCATACATCGTCTCATACAGAGTACAGGAATAACTGACTAACTTATCCTTCTGTCTTCCTCGGGGGTCCCCAACTTCTTGTACCATTCACATTTGCGTCATATATTCTCCTTACACTCCTTTCTTCGATTCGTTCGATCTAAATACCAAAATTCTCTGAGGGCCCCTTTCTTAATCTTACTCATTATGCTTACATCAGCTTTGCATTCTTTGCGGATATCAACATATCTCACACGATCATACGTAGTATTATCACACATGCGCGGCAGGGATCTCATTTCTACAGCATTCAGTCCACTTTAATCCTTACTCTGCCAGTTCCATGCCTCACTACCATACACCAGAGTAGGTACCAGCACCCCATTGTGGACTGCTAGCTTCGCTTCTTTGGACAGTTTTTTGTCAGCGCCAACGGCATTCAGTTCTCCATTAATGGAGTTACCTGCATTTACCCTTCTTTCAATATCTCTATCAGCCTGCCAATCTCTCGTTAACGTACTTCCCAAATACAAAAACTCATCCACCCGCTCCAAGTATTTATCATTCACAAATATATTGCACATTATTCACGTACTTTCTGTTTCAAACACCAAGACTTTAACTTACTTACATTCATCAAACTCATTATTTATACATACTTCGTTCATCCTAGATACGAGAGACTGTAGATCTTCCATACTGTTAGAAATCAGCACCGCATCATCAGCATACAACAGGCAACATATTATTAGATTACTTAATTTCACGCCCAGTCCCACATCATTCAATTATTACATACAATTACCGATGTATATATTAAATAAACACGGTGTCATTACGCAGCCTTGCTGAATACCTTTTGTGATGTCAAACCAGCCCGTTAAACCACTGGTCACCCTAACACAATATGCAACGCTTCCCTCAAACAGAGACGCAATTGCCTGTGAGAGATTTGTATTCAATCCGTACTTGGACAACACCATAGGAGGAGATAAAAGATGGTTAGACAATAATACACTAACAATGAATTGGACAAATACAATATAAATTGATTTTATCATTAATTAAATTTAAAAAAGTCGCACCTTAAGTATCCCAGAAAAATCTAATAAAGATATATGCTTGCCCCTGATAAATATATGTAATTGCCCTTATTTAGAACGGGTGACCAAAATCAAATACTTGGGTTTTATTATTGACAATAATTTAAAATGATAAGAACATAATATTATCACTCCAGCAAATAAACTTGTAAAAATCCATGTACTTCTTAAGACGTTCTCGCAATTTTCTTAATTTGAAAAAACATTCTCAAAACAATTTACTATGCACTATGTCAATTTTTAATTGTGTACAGTATTACAGCCTGGGGAGGAGTATAGGCCGCCGCCATTGATCCGATCTTTAAAATTTAGAAACTAATTATAAACATTATTTTAAAACTATCGATCACAAGAAGTTCTGAAGACATATTTACAGAATCTGTGTTTTGTAAATAAGGCTACTTTATGCCAAAAGCATACTAGCATACCTCAAACACAGAACTGTTTTTGACTATATTCAAACTGGTCGTGATACTAGAACTAGGTCATATTTCTCACCACGTAAATAAGGGAGACACAAAAAATTCTACGGGACCTATGAAATTGCATGAAAACGCAAATTTACAAACTAATTAATATTGTTATGTGCCCAAAGGTGTAGAAAAACCGTACCATGTACTCATACAAGTCTTCTAAGCTTTACCGCTTTGAAAACTCCGATAAATAAATCAATTATTATTCCCTGTCTCTTACCAACACTTAGAATCCCCTAAACACTGTGCAAAAGAGACAGTGTGCCCTAAATTAATACCAAGATGTCACATCTTTCATATTCAATGGCTCTCGAGTGACTCAACCCTTAAAGTTCCGGAGGTTTCTTTTGATAAGATCGTTTTTGCTTGAGAGTTTGGTTTGGGAAGAGCACTGAAGGAATAAACTGATAGGAGTGACGAAATGTGGGCGCGCTTGGTGTGCCCGAAGTAAGATTAGTTTCCATTACTTGGCGGCTAAAATACTTTCCAGAAGTCGCTTTTCCAGAACAAAAATGCTGCATATCAAAAAGGTAAATTTTTCCGGAGGATAGATGTTGAAAAAAAAATCAGATTGTGCAATTAACACGCGGTAGAAGTTAAACCTTCAGAAAACTAGACAAGAGTGAGGAGAGTACGAAACACCGCACAAAGACGAGACCGGTTATACTGAGTATCTTATTCTCTCGCAATCTAATTTCTATAGACTATAAATGTATGTTTCGTCTCTTTTTAGCGTCGCTGCTAACAGCAACTCGAGCTAGTCTTTTTTTCACGAATATAAAATACTTTCTTTTAAATAATGGTTTTAATGACTCAAAAGTTTAATATTTTTAACTTTCTTCCAAAACAGCGATGTAAATTGATGACAATGCTTTTCTTTCACTTCAGTTTGGATAACATTTCTGGATATTTTGTGTTCAGTGTTCGGTCCTTGTAACTTGTAACTTGTAAGGGGGTAACGTACTGTAATGGGGCGCTTCATTATGTCGGCTTGTCCGGTCTCCCGAATATCAAGGGAATTGATATTGATGACCTTTTCGCTTTGGTAAAAGGCTTTTGACTCTTGTCATTAAAAAGGGAGAGAAGGCCAACTCATTTATAAATGTATTAAAAAAAAATTTAACACTGTTATAGACACCCGCTTGTAGCTAAAGATAACTTGTAATTTGTAATATATTCCTCTCCAAAATAAAGCTGTGTACAGACACAGCTATAAACCGCGAGCAGATATCTGTTGAACCGCGAGCGCTTATGTTTTGTACCGTTCGCACGACGCTATCAAATATTTCTTCCCAAGGTAGGAGAGGAGGTCAGACGAATTAACGAGCGGCCACTGTATGCACATTTTTTGTTCTGAATCCGTCAAATTGACATCTGTCATCCAGCAATTTAGGCAGCTCCGTAATTAAAATGACCGCCGTTCCTGTTTTTGTCGGAGACGGGGGAGTATAACTTTTCGTACATCGCTTCATGGGCGGTTACCGCGTAAGATGAGTATTGTCTATGATTGATCTGCACTTAAATCGTTCAGGTGTGAACGGTCTGAAGGCATTGAATCGAGAGCTTTATTTAGCATGCGATGATCTTTTATATTTTACATCCGTGTCTGAACACCCCTTAACACTTTGTTTACTCGCATAATATAATAATTAAATTGTTAGAGCTTGATAGCATTCATAGTCACCCCAATTGGTTCGCTACGTTCGCGACGTAGCAGGGGTGCCCGGGTTCATGGGGTGAGGTTTGTGTGGGTCTTAGTGGCGGATAGGTCTCCCCATTAGTTGCACGGCAGGCCGGATCGGGAGCGAATGGTTGAAGGAATCCCTTTATCTTCTCTAGCCGTACTCTCTCGGAACATTGACTTGCTCCGCAGTGGAAAGAATGAATTCATTAGTCCATCACTCTTGGACGCACTGACCCTAAGATTCCTACCCACTCCTTATACCTTTTTCCTTCCCAGAACTTCCTCTCCTTTCTTCCCCTAAAAAGATCCTCCACACAGAATCCCCAAAGATACCACACGCCCTGAGTGGAATTATTTTCCTTAGGGCCTCCTGTGTGGAGCCAATATAAAAAAAGAAAAGGAGAGCCTAGTGAGGAGGACTGTGAAAACTGTAACATTATTCTTATATTATGCTTACATAATGAACAAACTTTGCCAAAGAAACTTATAATAAAATAAAAATTACAAAAACATTTTAAGGCATTTTTCATTGGAACATATGAGTTACACATATGCATATATATTTAAAAAAATATTATAATAAAGGTCATTTTTGGTCATGTATACCTTATCAGAGATCATGTGCCTGATAAGGAATCCACGATTCTTACTTAGGTTGAAAGTTATAATATGTTTTGCATAAAATATTTACTTTTTACTGTAAGTTTTTTTGAAATTTTTTTTAATTTTATTTATTTGTTGTTTAGATGATGATACAGCGTAATTCAGAAGGGAGGTTATTATAGTATTTTGTGGCTTGGAAAATATAATGATTTTGCATTTGAGTTGTTTTAAAATTTGGTGAAAAAAATTGGATTCCATTTCTCATTGGTTTGTAAAATTGTTATTTTTTTCTTAAAACATTTTTATAAAGGATTGAATATGTCATCGACATTTGGTACTGGAAACAATTTTAAAAGTGATTCTGTTGAGAAGGTAGTTTTTTTTTTAATATTACTTTAATGATGATTCTTTGCGAAACTTTTACTGAGTTTAGATTGTTTTTGTAAGATCCTCCACAACCTATACATAATTGCGCAGATAACTAAAGAATGAACAACGGCGCAATCCGCGTAGTACCTACACATTTTTCATTATATTTACAATTTAATCTGAAAATTTCTAAGTATTTCAGTTAGGGAATGTTTATATATGTTGTAAAATCTAAAAACTTACCTGGTGTTTATACCAGTTCATCAATGGTTAATTTGGGTTGGTACAGATTGGTTTGTCATTTTTCCAAAGCAATTTTATTGGAATTCACAGAAGTGGTGGATGTGATGTGCAGGTATATAGCATTACTAAGAGCAAAACCATTCTCTATTTCTTTTGCTGAACTTTCTTTGCTCCGTCTAGACTACTCAGCGCTCAGTTCTCAGTGTCCCCGGAATGCAAAGGTCATTACCGGTCATGTTGGAAAACTGATTCAGAATTTTCAAGGGCAAAGACCAGGGCAAGAACGTGTCCACTTATTTACCGCCTTTTATTTACCTTTGCGATACTAGTTAACCTGCGATTTTTCACAACTGATTTTTACAGTTTTAACCTGATGGACAAACTTTTTTTTTCAATATTTTTAATTGTTCAATCCAAAGTAACAATTTTTCAATATCGCGCGCAATGAGTTTTATTTTATTTTGGGCGAATGTGGACAATAGGGTATGTAAATTATTTAATATTTTGAAATCAAAAACGCCTGATATTTTAAAAGTTGCGTTTTACAAAGAAAATGAGAATTGCATTTAATTTATTTTTTAGCTCGCTAAAATGCATTGTTAATAAAAAAAAAACTAAAATAATTGATTTAAATTATGGTAATAATTTTTTTTTTTACAAAAGTTAACCTTTTAACGTTTGCTTGTTATTAAAAACTGTGTACAGCTGACAAAAATGAAGAAAAAAATCAAATAAATGAATACAGGTAAGTTTTCCAAATCACGAAATCAATTTTTTTTTCAAAACTTTCGGCCATTTTAGCAAGCTAACTGAACATAACTTTCTTTTTTTTTACGTTTTCAAATAGCTATAGATCATACACAACTTTTGAGTCCCCAGGCGTTTAAAAATAAGGATTTTTTTTGCCCTCCGTGGAGAGGGACACAAGCTAGTGTAGTCGTGTAATTGGTATTCCAAAACGTTGCTTGAAATTGCAATTACAAATTGCTTAGTGACAAGATTTATTTCAATTTGGAAGTTGGGTGTGGGTACCGCCGCCCGGGAACTATTTATTGGATAATCAACACCCGTGCCATTTTCTTTTCTTCATTGCTGAGGATTTCTTTTAACAATAATTCCACACAGGAGTCCGTGAGGAAAATATTTTCCCTCAGGGCTTATGTCATCTTTGGGGATGCCATGTGGTGGGTATTTTAAAGGAAAAAAAGGAGAGGAAGTTCTGGGAAGTATACGTATATATCTAGTAAGGTATGAGGGGTGGGTAGGAATCTTTGGGTCAGTAGGTCCAGAAGTGATGGACGTATGAATCCATCCCTCCCACTGCGGTGTAAGGCGATGTTCCAAGAGTTCTGCTTGATGTGACAAGGTCTCCCTCAACTAGTCTCTTCCGATCCGGCCTACCACGCAGCTGGTGGTCAGACATATCCGCCGCCAAGACCCGGACCAACCTTACTCCATGAGGATTGCGACATCCAAGTCATTAGTTGTTCCACTTGAACTTAGAGACCAATTAACTATGATTCGTAATATTACAAAAAAATTTCCTACGACTCAAAAGAGCCACACCAGCATCAAACTGTCTTTTTTACATGAATAACGCACAAGAGTCCCAACTGCTCCCGACTGGAACCAATGGGACTATGGCATCCCCAATTGGGGTATATTGTGAGGATGTAGGTAGTAAGGAAGGGAAGGAGATATGAAAGAGGAAAGTAGGGAAGTACCTGGCTATTCAGATCTGGCCTCCAAACGTGGCTAAAGTTATTTCAAGCAAAGTTTCATTTCTGAATGGTGGTCTTACACCAGGGCGGTACTGAGAGGATCTTCCACTCTGGAACGTGCTGCAAATATACTATATATTATTTTTAATGAATAAATTGGGAAAAAACACACATTAATCAAATATAATATATTTGCCACGCCGGGATTCGATCCCGCGACCTTCAAGAGCGTTACCGCTATACTATGCCGGCCGTCTAGAGCCAGTGAGACTATGGCATGCCCAATTGGAGAATGTTGAGAGGCCGTAAGTATCAGGAAGGGGAAAGGAAGATGGTGAAATTCTTGGTTATTCAGATCTGGTTGCCAATCGTTTCAATTTCGAATGGTGGTCCTTCACCAGGGAGATACTGAAAGCATCGACCATTCTGGAACGTGCTGAAAATATACTATATATTATTATAAATTAATACATTATGAAATAACACAAATTAATCAAACGCCACGCTGGTATTTGAACCCGCAACCTCCGAATTCGTAGCCATGAATATTTTCAATATTAACTCCACTTAACGTCTTAACGCACGCACTTGTCACGAAAATTCACACAGGCTGGTGCGTTCTATTATGCAATTTAATTAATAAATACATCGACATTAATGAAAATATTCAGGTGCGTCCTATTTTTCAGTTCGTCAATACGCCATACGTGCTAAATGCATGAATTAATTTCTATTTATTACGCTAGTAGAAATTAATTGGTTATGTCAAGTCACGTTAAGCGTCGGAAATAGAGTATTAATCAATGTAAATTAAGGCAAATATGGTTGCTATATTATGTAACTAGGTAGAGTTAAGTATTGAGTGTATTGGCTAAAATTGCAATAAGTTTATTTTCATGAATCATTTTTTTATCTTTCACTCGGGTATTTTGAGATTTTGTCGTCAAGTCGCTTTAAAAAATCTCTCAGATTGTCGATGATGAGCCGTGGAAACGACCCGTTTTCATGTGACAAATGTGAACTGTATACAAATGTTGGGGGCGCGTTTGGCGTCTTTCCAGGCCGTTTATCGGTGTCGAAATAATCAATGATGCTAGTTCCTGGGAACATCTTCCATTGAAATAGCGGTGGAAGAAGGACGTCACTCCTACATGACCGACGCTTGTGCTTTAAAGATTGCAATCCGTTTTTTAAAATAGGAAACTATTTGGGAGGCAGGTATGGGTACCACCGCCCTCAGAACCATTTATTTATTATAACCAATTGGCAGCCACCTCTGGTCTGGATCTCCCAAATACCTGAAAAAACCCTCGACTCTGTACAGAAACTGGCGGTCCGTTTGATAGATTCCATCTTAAAAAACGGATTGCCATCTTTAGAACACAGGCGACGGGTGGGAATGCTATCGTTGTTCTGCCGGTATTACAATGGAAGATGCTACACGGAACTAGCGTCATTGATCCCCTCGGCACCCGTGCATAGTCGCGAAACATGCCAAGCGCGCGCCCAACCTATGTAGAACGTTGACATTAGTCACATAAGAACTGGACGCTTCTTCGACTCAACAGATTCAATAGCTCGATTAAGGAACGATTTGCCGGCCTCTGTGTTTCCTCTTTCCTATAACATGGGTCTCTTCCAGACTAATATGTTTATTCCTTTTTCTCCTCAGATAGGCCCTCCAAACAGTTTTTCGGATGACATAGGTCCTGTAATGTAAAAAAAGGGCAAGTCTATCATTTTGCATGTCTATGCTTCAACATCATTAAATTCGTAATTTTATTCTACTTTGAGATTAGTTTGCGATGTAAAATACTCAGAAAGATGGCCAATTCGCGTTACTCCACGCCCAAGGATTGTTTATTCATACTTTAACCCCTATTGTGCCAAGAAATCCAACGTGGATTTGCTTGCAGCTCACCGCACTCGCCTCGATTTTATGGTATTTTGATCCTTAAAAATGCTCCTAGCATACCAAAATATATTGTATTCGCTTGGAAATGATATATTTTATCTTAATATTATTCTAGCTTGTTGCTAGGTCATTTGCAAATATGATTATTTTATCTGTGAAAAAGCACTTCGCAAAATTCCATGTCAAATGTCATAATTCGGATTTTCGAAAGTCGCAGTACTGTATTTATTTACTGAAAATACTCATATTTATATATATATTAGCTTTTACCCACGGCTTTGCTCGCATAGTATTAGTGGGAAATTACTGGCATAATTGTTATTATTCTAGCTATTTTGTCTAATAGAAAATAATTATTGTTTAATAGAAAATTTCAAAATTTGAGAATGACATTTCGCAAATAAAAATTCTATTTTAGAAAATATTAAAATTATAGAAATATAAATTTATTTTAAGTACCTACTCCCTTTATTAGTATTTTATTCATATTTGAATTCAGAGTAACCTAAAAAAAATAAGAAAATGACAGTCCACTTCAAACGCTATGGTTTATAGCAACGTTATGCTTTTTGTTCGGAGAATAAACATTTTCAGAGATATGTAGATATTAACTACGACGCCAAAAAAGTACTCTTTTTAATCACAACAAAGCACTCTCTTTAAGCCTAAAATTAAAAAAAAGCATTGTTTCCAAGGTAACAATTTGTTTGACGTTTGCAATAACTCGATTTTGTTAGGGACAGAAAACGTATGATACATAATTTCATAACTCCACAGCTCATTCATAACGCCAGAGTTTACCAATATATAAAGCCTTTGTTACTCGCAAATAATGTAGCTTTCGATTAGTGAAAGAATTTTTAAATTCCATTCGATATTTATTGCGTGAAAGAGTAAAATCCAACCATCCAACCAACCATCCATACAAACTTTCGCATTTATAATATTAGTAAGATATATATTTTTTTTAATTGTGAATAACGCTTATTTGACTAAAAATATAATTAAATTCTCATATTAATATTTTAATATTATGTCGACCTCCGTGGTCGAGGGGTAAAAGTTCTCGATTACCAAACCGGAGGATGCAGGTCAAATACCGGTATATGCAAATAAATATATATTTTTTAATTTCTGTTATTTCACAACTTTATTCATTTTAAATAATATATAGCATATTTGCGGCACGTTCCAGAGTGGAAGATACTATCAGTATCACTTTGGTGTAAGGCCACTAGTCAGAATTGAAACGATGCTTGAAATGGCTTTAACTGTGCTTGGTGACCAGATCTGAAATGCTAGGTACATCCCCACCTTCCTCTTACCCATCTTCTTCCCTTCCCCACTACCCTTCAGCCTCACAACATACCCCAATTAGGGATGCCATAGTCTTACTGACTCAAGCTTGAAGCAGTTGGGATTCTGTTGTCTGTTGGGACTATTGGTTTCGCTTGACTCAAGCTTCATCAGGGAAAAAATTACTTAATCAATTGTTTTTTTTAAACTTGATTTTACCATTTTTTATTTTATTTAGTGTAAAAAATTTTTTTAATAACTTTTTTTATTATTTTTAAAAAATTAAAAGTAGATATTTATTAAAAATTAAAAATGATTGGAAATTTAGCATAAAATACACATTTTTTAATTTAAATATTTTACGTTGATCTTTTGAGCCAAGCGAAACCGATAAATTCATTACTTATTTGCATATGTGGCTCTCTATTTAAGCTTAATCACATTACATGTTGACACCTTCTTTACGAAAACAACGTGACGTTACGGGTCGTTTTTACGACGAGTCTTATGTTCTTTGGTATTTTCATAACCCAGTTTCACTCCTACCGATTCTTAAAAACACCCCCACACAGCATCCCCCAAGATGACAACAAGAGGTTTTAGTTCAAGCATATGAAAATTTTATTTATTTATAAACTGAAACAAACAGTACATTACTTACATTGGTGAAAACAATTTACAATTAAGGGCCTTCCTTACTAGCAATCTCTATCGCTGTATGGAGTATCATGAATTCTCAGATTCAAACGACAATCTAAGTTATTAATCGTCAAAATATCGATAATGTAGCTACGTTAGGCTATCATAAATACATTTTTCTGTCGAGATATACGTTTTTATTAACAATTTATTTTCGGTAAATACTATATAATGAACATCTAATGGTATGTCCAGACCCTTGCGACAAGCTGCTTGTCGCAAGCTCAGGCAAGCTCTGACAAACGAATGGCTGGCGTCCCCAAACTTGCAAGCGCGCCTGTACATTCGCAGCGCGCGCAGCACCCCAAAGATGGCGGACGTCGAAGCAGCTGCATCAGCTGTCATTTTTGCGCTAACCTATTTCTATTTTAAAGCGAAACAAAACGAAAGAAAGCGAAGAATTCGAAAGAGAAGATAGTGGACGATTAAAACCATAGAAATCGTACCAGGTAATTCATTTAATATTCTAATATTTTGTTTATTGTCCGTAAGTTGGACCAACGTGTGAATGCCACGCCAGCGTTTGCCGCAAGCGCTTGCCGCTTGTGGCCAAAATATGCGACTTCGATCGGATCGGCGGCAAGCTCTCGCAAGCTCTTGCAAGCCTACGCAAGCCTACGCAAGCCTACGCAAGCCTACGCAAGCCTACGCAAGCCTACGCAAGCCAAGCCACGCGCGCGCTCCAGACGCTGGGACTTGTGGACGCTTGCCGTATAATATTTGTTTATGAGCCGGTATAATACCGAGGGCCCTTAATACTCGTAAGTTTATTTCTTGGTGGGTACCTATTATATGTTTCATTGTAGTGTCTTATTCATGGTATGCATATTAAGTAATTACCGGGTGGTGTGTGTAGTGGAAAGTTGTGTGTGTGTGTATGTGAGTACCTATGTATGTATATATGAATGCGCATTGAAAAATTTATATTATTGACATGATGCTCTTCTTAAATTTGCGCAGTGAATCGGAGAAAATGTCGATGTTAGAATTTATACTAATATTACTGAACATATGAAGAGCATGATTAATTTGCGAATTTATTGCTGCAATTGTCTTATAATCAAGCATGTAAATAGTTCGGTATAGCGTGTAAAAAGATATGAAAAATAATAATAAAACCTAATTAAACTAAGTATCATTCCAACCCCTATGGTTTTTGCCCATCAAATTCAAGACGCTATAAATTTCATGTTTTCTTGTTACCAACTGATATTTTCCAGACTTCAAGAATTATAATGGGCTATTTAATCTTGTTAACAGCACTACACGGAAAACCACCATTCGCCGGGCTTCACAACCGAGTACTTAGTACTACGGGCTTATCTAGTGTGGTGTTCATACCGGTTGATGCACTTATCCCGGGCGATTTATCCCGGGGATATTTATCCCGGGGAAATTAACATCGGTGAATTTACAAGGAAAACCACTGGATCAAACGTGTTAATTTAATTAAATACAAAAAAAAACGGTTTGGTTTAAAAATATAATCTAAGAATACACCATTACTATCCATTGTTCCACGTTCATTCCATTATTCGTGATAACCTAAAAATATATATATCTTATAATGTTTTTTACTAAGTAACTCTAATAGGGAACTACAGACCCTTTTTTGTTATTATTTACCTTCTAACATAAGTACTATTATATATATTTTTTTATTATATTTAGTTTTTATAATTAAAATAATTTTCAAAGTTTTAATTTTTCGGATCTCCCGAAATCGCACCAAATCACGAGTTCGTGTTTTATTATTTCAAATATTATTCCCTGTATGTATTTTGATTGACGGCAGTGAATTAAGTTTAACTGCTTTTAATATTAAAGTTTTTTTTAGATTAGCTCCACACAGGAGGCCCTGAGAAAATCCATCGGAGGCAATATCATCTTAGGGGATGCTGTGTGGAAGGTCTTTTAAGGAAAAGGAAGGATTTGAAGTTCTGGAAAGGAAAAATGTATAAGGGGTGGGTAGGAATCTGGGGGTCAGTGTGTCCAGAAGTTTACGGATTTATGAATCCATCTCTCCAACCGCGGTGTGAGGCGATGGGTCGAGATATTCCGGCTGGAGTCCACCAGTGTCTCTCGATCCTTGACCACATGGCAGGTGGGCAGACGCATCGGCCGCCATGGCGTGGACAAACCTCACCCCATGAACCCGGGCACCCCTGCTAAGTCATCAAACGTAGTGAAAAACTTGGGGTGACCTATGGCAGAGGTGTTGGTTAACCAATAAATGGTTCTAAATTAATTCATTTTTTAGGCAGCATCGCGTTCATTGGTCAAAATATTGTACATATATTTTCGTATCGGTGATCAATGAACCGGTGTATGCAATTTTTAGCCATAAGTTGTTTTTTATTGTTTGTCTAGCTTGTAGTCTTTCTAGATTTTAGGCATGTATGGTAAGTTTGTACAGCGCCCTTGAGGTGATTTTTCACAAAAACGGCGCTATATAAATCGTCCAAATATTATTATTATTGTTCTACGGGCGGCGGTACCTATACCCGCCTCCTAAATTTCTGTATAATAATCTATAACATCCGTGATATATCCGCATCTGATAAATAATATATCAGTGTTCTAAAACCTACATTTCTACGAATGTCTGCGTCGTAATTTGTCTAAACAACATATTGGTGTTTATAATAAACTGATCATAACGACTCTAATAAAATGTATGCAATGTGCTGAAATCACAGAAAATACAATTGATACTATTGAAAGGAAAATGTCACAAATGACATGATCATAACTTCAAATAGTGTGAAATTTGCCCAACGTAATTACAAATGTTTTTTTTAAAGCAAACCATCACTCCACACAAGTTTCTTAGTAAGACGATGTTCCTAAGAAGCTTTTACTTCACGAAATTCTGCACTTACATAGTCAGTGATATATTTCAAGAATAAAGTAATCATGGTTTCATACAATATTCATAGCAACTATGGGAAGATTGTCCAAATTTCCTCGAATATAACCGATTACCGTCATTTTTCATCCGGGTTTTAATTATTGAGGGCCTAAATAATGTTTTAATTCCATCAACAACAAAAACGATATCTTTAAAATGCAAACCAAAACCCGAGTTACATTGCCTTAACATCCATACAAAACCACAATGAAATGTTGACTTGTGTACAAAGATTCGTAACTAATGACGTCAGCATTGCATCAAATTCAGTCGTACCTACCAACCAAACAGTCCGTTTTAATGAGAGTGTTTTATTCGTTATGAAATGACGATTTATAAATTCTACTTGTACTTATCGGGTAAAATAATGGCTAGATTCAAATACACTACCATTAATTAAATGATACAAAAACTAAATATATTAAATTCAAAATCCACAACAAACAGACAGATAACCTCAATGCAAACCTAAACATGCAAAAATCATATAGATTGTTTAAACGTGAAACGTCAAATTCCTTCTAACTGCCCAAAATTTTATGAAATACAAACAATAAATACCTTGGAATAGTTGGAATGTGAGCAACAAATAAAATAAAAACAAACCTATTCTTTCAAAACCATAAGAATTTTTTTTGATAAAGTACAGCTAATTAAAATTTATTATGCATTAGCCCAATCTCATCTACAATATGGTCTTATCGGACGGGGAAGCTCGTGCGATTCCATTATAAAACCAGTCATCATAGCACAAAGGGCAATTTTGAAAATTATACTTAGAGTCCCCATCAGAACTTCAACAGACTATGTTTTTAAAGCACTGAATTTAATGTCACTGAAATAATTATATACAAAAGAATTCTGATGTACGCATTCAAAAACCAGGAAAACTTTACACAGACAAACTCGGGCCGATTTACAAGATCTATATTACAACACACATTCCACCAACCTACAACTAAAACTACTTTTGGACAAAGGAATATGCAATCCTTCTCTTTAATATTATTTTATTTACTCCCTCTTGCAATAAAAACTATTAAAAAAATAACCGACTTCAAAAGAAACATTAAGATATGGATTATGGACGTGGAAATGAATAATATAGATACTATTTTGTAACTTAACAAAAATTAAGGTTTGTATTATACTTTCTTTTAGATATAACTTAATAATTTTCCTCTTGTAATATTTTAACATAGGTATTTACTTATATTTCAAACACAATTGAACAATGTGACCTTAAAACGGGGTAGTACCCCAGTAAGGACACATTTTTCTCTAAAAAAATTGTAAAACAAGAAAAATAAATTAAATGCACTTTTTCAAAAAAAAATTCTAACTTAATCAAAGCTTTATTTTTGCGAGACGTCATTCAATGACCACTGAAATTGATATTTTATAATGCGTACTTCTCACGAATGAGAATTAAAATATAATAGAATTAAATTTAATGATCGCACAGCAGTAATTCTATTGACAATGGCTACGAGCCGTGATTCTGAAAGGGGTCAGAAATTAGATAAATTCAATGAAATGCGAATACAACACGATATAAATATATTAGGTCTTCCAACCGGTTTCCAAAACGGTCCAACAATGAAATTATTACAAAATCGAGAATTACAATACAATGGAACTCCATTAGGGAGAGTTTAAGGTACATTTACTAGCGGCCGAGAATTGAAATTTCGTCGAGATTTGGTACAGCGATCGTACCCTTGTAAATGCATAGGGTGGTTCCGATAAGAAAGATTATTATTTATACTCAGAACTAGCATTTTTAACTAATAACTCAATATCGATTTTATTTCATTCAAAAATTGCTTTTTTTACATTACCTCCACACAGGAGGCCAAGAGAAAAATAATTTCCCTCAGGGGCTGTGTTATCTTTGGGGATGCTGTGTGGAGGGTCTTTTTAAGGAAAGGAAGGACAGTAAGTTCTGAAACGGAAAAAAGGTATGAGGGTTCGATAGGAATATGGGGTTCTGTGTGTCCAGGTCATCCGCCACCAAGACCTAGACTTGGGGTGATCTGTGGCAAAGGTGTTGGTTATCCAATAAATGGTTCCCGGAGCGGCGGTACCCATTCCCGCCTACCAAATTATATCTACAAATATTATATACTAGCTTTTGCCCCCGGCTTCGCTCGCGCCACTTGCCCCTTCCCCCCCCACCCCCTGAGTTGTTTTGCGCATGCCCGCAAAGGTTTATATTATATACTGGTGAGTTCTGGCGTTAGGGTAAGGGGACGCGAGAGAGGAAGGTGAGGCGAAAGAGGAACATGGACGAATGGGAAAGGACTCGCAAAGAGAAACGATTTATTTATTTAAAACTTTTTTTTAATTGTGTCGTTTTCACGAGTCTGCATTACTATTGAAATAAAGTGTGTACAAACACCTCCCCGAGTTAACGACCACCACCCCGGGAAGCCTTTTTCATGAAGCTTTTGTACAACGGAAATATTGTATCAAATTGAGTTGCTGGAATGATTGAACCATTTTCTTGTCAGATCAATATCCAATATTAACTGACAGTAATCTCTCGTGATCTGACAGTTGGTGGTCGGGACAGTAATATTATTTTTCCTGACATTATTAGTCAATGAGGTGATTGTCTCTCTATGGAATTACTTACATGTTTTGTTATTGTTATTTAATAAACTAATATATATTATATCTTGTATTCTGTCATTTGACGCCCTCCGTGATCGAGGAGTAAGGCCCTCGATTAGCGATCCGAGGTTTGCTGGATCAAATAAATTAAAGAACTAGCTTACTAACCATCACGAGATATCAATATACCACCATATCCAACACCTCTGCCTTAGATCACCCTAATTCTTTCGCTGCGTTTGGTGGTTTAGCAGGTGTGCCTTAGACCACTCCAATGGGTTGACGTTCCAGATCAGATCTTGGCGGTGGTCCACCAGCTGCGTGCAGGCCGGATAGGAAGAGGCAAATGGAGGGAAACCCTTTGATCTCTTCAGCTGGATTCTCTCGCCCTTTCACCGTAGTGAGAGGTATGGATTCATACGTCCGTCACTCCTGGACACATTGACCCCAAAATTGCTCACACTTTTTTCGTTAACAGAATTTCCTCTCATTCCTTTCCTTAAAAAGACCCCACACAAGGCATCCCCAAAGATGACGTGAGACACTGGGAGAAATTTATTTATTTATTTATTTAAAGATGCATAGGCCATTAACAATATAACAATAACACGAATGAAAAAAAAAGAGAGATAACATTGAAAGGAGAGTACATATAGATGAAGAGCATTGACAAAATACATATAAATATAAAAGTATATATAGAAGATAACTAAAAGTAGCTTGAAGATGGATTTAAAATGCTTTAAATAATCACATTGCGTATCGACTGCCGAAAGTCATTTAGGCTTACACCAAAAATTCAACGCTTTGATTTGCGTTGACAAGTCTCGTCATTCTGGATAAAGGAGAATGATATCCATAATTAGTAGAAAGTTGATTGAGGAACAGCAATTCATTATTTCGAAGTCTACGGGAAGGGATCATAAACTGGATGAGTTGTAACAAAGCAGGTGTGTCAGTAATACTGTTGATAATTTTGAAAATACATTTCAGATCAGATTCCTTTCTACGTTTTTCTAAAGAAGAAATGTTTAAAGTTTGTTCAATTCCATCATACGAGTACTCGCCTCTTTCAAGTCCTAACCTCCAAGCAATTCCTCGTAGGAAGCGATGTTGTACAGATTCAATGTGACAATGTGGACAGCATAGAAATGATATCATAGAGCCTCCCGTATGGATTCAATATAAAAAATAACAAGAAAGTACGTACGTTAAGATTTTGTCCCTTCTTTGATTATAATTTTTCCTTTTGCCATTTCACAGTCGATAAGCAATTAGTCCACGTGTTATTTGATCGTCATGAACATCACATCATACAAAGTGGGAGGCTTATGGCTTGGAGCTTACGAGGGAGGATGTGGGGGGTGGGGGAGGGGAAGGCTTGAGTGTTGGCAGAAAGCCGCTTGTGAAATATACGCATGGGAAATTTAAAAGCTGCCAACTGCGGGAAACGAGCCACCCCCCCACGAAAGCCTCCCCTTGGCAAAGCCTCTATTGGCGCTACAAACGGTGGATGATAAGCACACCACGTTATGTGGATGCACCTTTATCTTAAAGTTTGCTTTTTTTAATACGTCGTGAATTGGCTACGTCGCTTTAACTTGAAACAACAAGGAACCATAAAAATTCTAACAATTTTTCTCTGATAAGCCCCAACTAAAATAGTATGACATTTTTATATTTTCAACGTTTTAATCGTTATGTAGTTTTATGAAGCAACTGATCTACATAAAATGATATAATAACAGAACTTGAATAAAACTTACGCAGAAAGTGAAAATTAACTTAAAATATTTGTTTTAAGTAAATTACATTACAGTGTTTTTTTTTTATTATTTTAATATTACATTTGATAACAGTAATGACGTATTGCCCATCTCACTAGGTGTAAAACGCCTGTGTTGAGATGGCAATTTACAGAGTGGTTGTTATCTAGGTTTTTGTTTACATAATATTATGAAAATGACAGTTAAATAAATTAAAATCAGTATTTTTTACATGATACAGTTCAAGTATGAATATAGAAGATTAAGACAAAATAATTTTGAAGCAATTCCATTAAAATTTGACCATTTAAATTAAAGTACGGTTTTTTATAACAGATTAAGTTCCAGGAAGGAAAAAGGTATGAGAGGTGGGTTGGATTCTGAGGGCGGTGTCTGCATGGGTGATAAAAGTATGAACTCACCCCTCCCACTGCGGTGCAAAACAATGTTCCGAGAGAGTCCTGATAGAAGGGTCAAAGAGTCTCCCTCAACCATTCCAAACCTCATCTCTGTGAACCCGGGCACACCTGCTAATTCACCAAACGTAGTGAACCGCTCGAGATGACCTATAAAAGAGGCGTTGGTTATCCAATAAATAATCCAACTAACCGAGTACCCAAAATTGCCTCCCAAATTCAAAATAAAATAATATTTGTATTCCCATCTATGTACATGAATGGGACATGCAAGTCAATTTTTCCACATTGGCACTGTAGCAAATAATAGAGATTAAAAAATAAAATAAGAACAAAATTAAAAAACGTAATACCCTCAAGTACAACAAATACCAAGAAGAGAGAAGAGAGAGTAAATAGGCTTAAGTAAACCGCCCTGAGTAAATAGCAGAAGTCAACATTATTAAAAGAAAAAATAAAGTGGGTATAAGGTAAAAATCAACATACGAAATTACATATAACAATGTTAACCAATTTACGAACAAGTTAGTTGTATTTGTCAAAGATAAAACATTTTTGCAGCAACATTATTTCATTTGCGTTGTACCGATTTCGAGCTCATTCCCCTGGGACAACAAGGTTTCATCTGCCAATTGCGTGAAACTGAGAAAATAAATTAAAAACTATTTCTTCAATCTTTTCAAATTCATTTTGTAGCGTCATTTTTAATTGAGTGAAAACAAATCACTTTGTTAAACACCACTTAATTAATCAAAAATATCTACATGTTTCAAAAACGAAGGCTTCTTCGTCAGGATAAGATTAACATTGACATAACTTGTGGTAAAGTTTCGTTACTGGTGACCACGCGTATTATTAATAATTTTTAGAAAAAAACTTTAGATTCGCCTTAATTTCTATAAAAGGAAACTTTTTGCATTTCGGGCGGCGGAAAATTATGCATTTTAATTTTCAATTGCGTAAATTAAAATTCACTGCGCGAATCTACACGATGCCAAATCGCGGCCATTAGGTACGTCACTGTTATGTTGGTATCCCTGATACATTGCAAAGAACTAAATACTACTGTGGCCAACTTCGTGGGATACATGAAAACACGGTTAAATTACGAAAGCTGCATGTCATCATAATTTAAAAAAACATCCCAGGTTTTGAATGGTTTGTTTGGCAAAGTAGGGTTTGTCTAGCGGGTTTGTGTAATTATGTTGATTGTCTGTGAAATAAAAACAAATGTTAAATGCATATATTTTGCATGTTTTTTGCCTCCCGCGACATAAATACTCACTTTTCGTTATAATAAAACTAAGTCACCTGTCTGAAAAAAAAATTCCGTATTAGACCGATTAGAGGTTCGTTAACATTATATTATTAATTGTGTTTTTCATAATAACACGCGTCTTCTTGTATCCCACGACGATGGCTACGGTGGTATTTAGCTCTTGTTAATGCATCAGGGATACCAACCTAACAGTGACATACCTAATGGCCGCGATTTGACATCGTGTAGATTCGCGAAGTGAATTTTAATTTACGCAATTGAAAATTAAAATGCATAATTCTCCGCCGCCCGAAATGCAAAAAGTTTCCTTTTATAGTAATTAAGGCGAATCTAAAGTTTTTTTCTAAAAAATATTAATAATACGCGTGGTCACCAGTAACGAAAGATTACCTAACTTGTTTATAAATAAATCGTTTTTATAAATTGAATAATAATACAATAATAAAAATATATTAATAATAATATTAAATTAAAACGGAGTTCTACAAATTAAACTTGATAACTTTGAATATGTAACATGGAGTTTGGATGGATGTTCAGAAAGTAATGAGCGTAATACACGAGCCCGATTTTCAGCCCGATTCCAATTAGAGACAAAAGTTAACAACATTTTTCGATTTGCGCGATCGCTATTTTCACCTCTATTTTCATATCTAGGATTTCAATTGTCATCACTGCAAACAACACATGAACCATACTGTCTGTTGTGATGCCTACTGAAATCGTAGGTATGAAAATAGAGTTGAAAACAGCGATCGCGTAAAGCGAAAAATGTTGACTTTTATCTCTAATTGGAATCGGGCTGAAAATCGGGCTCGTGTATTACGCTCATAAGTGTACTGTGACCATATATGACATTTTTTGTATTTTTTGGGGGGTTGGCGGTACTGAGTGGTGGAAAGAGGTATCCTGACCAGAACGAGCATCGCAGGAACGTGGTAGTATGTAAACTCACGTTGTAGTATCCAGTTGCGTGAAAGATGCTGGATTCCGCCAAGTGCTGTGATCCGCTTTTTACTCACGGAAGAAATAACACCTACAAGAAAAAAATGTGATGATTTCTAAGCTCTATTGTGACTGGAGATGAAAGTGGGTGACTCATTACATGCCTGGGGAAAAAAATAGTCGTCAAAGTGGCGTCACACCAATTCAAAAAAAAAATCATGGCCTCAGTGTTTTGGGACCGAAAAGGGATCATTATGGTTGAATTTCGGCCCCAGATTGAGACCATCAATGCACAACAATATTGTGTACCCTGAAAAAACCCAAAAGAGGCTTTGAAAACAAAAGGAGGGGAATGCTGACCAAAGAAGTGCGCTTTTTTCACGAAACGTCCGTCCTCACACAGCCTTAGCCACCAATACGATCATGGACTCATTTTGATTAGGATGTTTTGAACCGCTTCCCGTAATCCCCTGACTTGGCGTCTCGAGATTATCATCTTTTCACCTCCCTTAAGGCGTATATGGATAAAATTAAATTTTTAACCTACGAACAGGTGCAGAAAGTGGTTCTTAAGTAGGGGAAGGAGCTGGCGGGGGAATTATTCGAGGAGGGCATAAAGAAATTTGTGCCACGCATTGAACGAGATGTCCATTATTTGGAAAAATAGTCAACACGTGTATCAACAATATCCTGTAATTTTTTAAAATACGCTTTAAAAAAAAAAAAAAATTCAGTACACTTAGTTTCTGAGCACTTAAAAACTATGTTCACATAATTCTGAATATTATATAGGTTTTATTATATATAAGTATATATACATAGACTTTATAAATCGCCATATAAAAACGATTAAAACACACCGTTTGTGCGACTGAATCATGTAATGCTGCGTCACAAGTCACCAATGGATGTCATCATTTGAACCGATTTTGGTGCCCGATGTTTTGCTTTATTTTCATTGTTTTGACTTTATTGTTGTTATTTTAGTGTTGGTGGAAATTAAACATTATTTACGCGCCTAATTTATATTTTAGATAATGAATGATTGTGGTAGGCATTGATGGATAGGCGTATTATTAAATAATGATAATAATAATAGTTGGATAATTTGTAGATCGTCGTTTTTGTGAAAAATCACCTCAAGGGCGCTGTACAATTTATTTAGAATTCTTAGGCTCTGTCTAACTTTATTATTTACAAATATTAAAAATATATTAATACGGAAACATGCTTACCTGGCAGGTCATTTCCGGTAAACACACTTTAATTAGAAAGTTAATGCTTGGAAGACATTATATTTAAAACACTGGACATGGCATGATTTTATATTTGCTACCCCTATCACTGTTGTAATAGCAATTAAAAGAAGATTAATACGAAAGTTGAGTTAATATTTATTTTGAAAGAATTGAGAATTTAAGATTCTTTAGGACTGGAGAATTTCCGTGAAATGTCCTTTAAAAAACTTACAAATAAGAATTTGCTTATAATTTTACACAATTAGTTATTTAAAATTGAAAAATGTAAGGTGAAAAGTTTTTACTTATGAATACGATTGTCTGAAAAAGTGTAATCAAACTTTATATACAATATGGGTTAAATTTATTAGCAAACATTTATTTATTATACTATCTAAATCAAACTATTGTACTTTCATCAAAATGATCCCACAAAAAAATACAGACGATTCAAGTGAAAAATGAGCATCTTTCTAATGGTTAGTTTGAAGTCATCAAACCATTTTTTCGTTGGTTTCGTTATGCAAGTTTTTGAACACTGATTTATTTATCAAGTGCGATCACGGA
Organism: Limnephilus lunatus; assembly: GCA_917563855.2. Taxonomy (NCBI): domain Eukaryota; kingdom Metazoa; phylum Arthropoda; class Insecta; order Trichoptera; family Limnephilidae; genus Limnephilus; species Limnephilus lunatus. The sequence continues at coordinate 5,270,781 of OU830593.1, read as the reverse complement.
TGCATTTTGGCACTTTGGTACAATACAAAAACATGAATAACGAGACGCTAACGACGACTCTCATACAAATTCAGCGCTTGATGAAAAATTGTAGGATTTTTGAGACTTTTTGGTTTGGTGCAACTCTGTGAGATCGGAAAAATTAAAATTCAAACGGCGCAACTTTTATTATACTTCTAGGTGTTGGATTCTACTCATGCAGCAGTAGTTTGAATCGTGTGAAACGTACTTAGATCGAGTCGCACGAAGTTGTTTTCCATCGCAGGTGCGGCAACTTTGCGCGGGAAATGTTGATTGAAAAAAGAACGAAACAAAATAAAGGCAGTCTGTGTTGCAAGCTAAAGGAAAATGGCTGGGCATACAAACAAATTGCAAATATGAATTTTAGATTGTCATGAAAATATTATGGCGGTAAAATAATTCGATTTCAGCACTGAAGTTATTAACAGTGAGGTGATCTGAATTTGAATATGAACAAAGTGATGTTTTATGTTTATGGTGCATTTTAGAATTGAAGTTGAAAAAAATTCTATTTTAGTAAACACGAATAATTTAAATAATTATGAGTATACGTGTTAAAAGTGTTAAAAGGTTTTAACTTAATTTAATTTTGGGTAAAATACAGTATTGTAGAACCTAACCTAATCTAACCTTACGTAACCTAACCTAACCTAACCTCGGAATCAAATAAAATATTTGACAGCAACGAAAAATTAAATATTTTTTTAGTAAAATAGTGAAGTTCCTGTACCTGCATCCAAATGATCAGTTTGTATTGTTGTGTGGACGACTGCCAACCGGTTTCGCAAAATGCTAGTTATTGCACTACAAATGTTACGGTATGCGCTAAAGTGGTAGAAAAAAGTGTTACTAGGAAATGGAAAAGATGAAGAAAAACGTGAGAAAAAAAAACATAAAATTTAATCAAACAACGCTTAGATATAAGAGAAACCAGTTTTGAAAAAAATACTTTTTAAAATTTTATGGGATAAAAGAGTCAGTTTTATTTCGTGTAATTTTAATATCAACCCCAAAAGCGATTATTGCTTTCTTCGAAAATGTTGATGAAATAAAAGCATAATTTAATTAAATTGTTGAAGAGTGCAATATTATCGAATACCGAAGCTTTCCAGGAAGGGCTCTCATCAAAGTACAAAGAGGGAATGTGGAAAAGGATAAAAGGTATTTTTATTAAATTTTCGCTTATAATCGAACCGTTATTTTAAAGGAAATGGTAAAATGAATGTTGTTTTTAAAAACGATTTTAAAATCGCTGGTAAACTTCCGAAATCACTGAACACGCTTGATACGAATATTTTTTTGAAAAATCGCGGCCGTGATCTCATACGACGAAAGCAAATTTTTGATGCAGTATTTTCCATTCTCTTACAGTAATTAAGGTGAATCAAAGGGTTTATAACTAAAAAAATATTCGTATCAAGCGTGCCCAGTGATTTGGAAAGTTTATCAAATCGTTTTAACCAACATATTAGTAGGATGTGCATTTAAAAAGTACCGAATTTGAAACTGAATTTGACCCAAAATTTCAAACTGAAGTTGAAACTGAATTTAAAATTGAAGTTGAACCGATTTTAAAACTGAAGTTGAAACTGAATTTGAAAATGATGTTGAAACTGAAGTCAAAACTGAAGATAAAACCTACATTGAAACTGAATATGAAACTGAAGGAGAAACTGCAATTCAATCTGAAGTTGAAATTGAAGTTGAACCCGAAGTTGAAATTGAATTATAAACTGACGTAGAAACTGAAGTTGAAAACACTGAACTAAAACACTAAAACAGTTAAGAAACTGAAGTTGAAACGTTAAAACAGAAAGTTGAAACTGAAGTAGAAAACGAAGTTGAAGCTGAAGTTGATACTACTGAAATTAAAACAGAAACTGAAACTAATGGCAAAACTGAACAGAAATACGCATTTTTTATATGCCTTTGTATGCCTTATCTCACTTTTCAACCGACTAAGAGCATCTCTGGGTCAAAGTTTTTGTTTCGCCGAACATTATCGCGTTATTCAAAATGTTTTAAAGTAATTGCAAAATTATAAATAATATGCAAATACCTGAAAGTGGGAAATAATAAAACCGTGGAAAGCGTTTTCCACCGTGAATGATAATATTTATTTGTATTTTCACATAATTTGTTTTAAGCGTTTAAATACACGTATGAAATGTATGCTTCTGTTTATTCCCCAAAACAAATATTATTACTTACAGTTCGTTAAATTTAATAACAAGCTGAGTTGGAAATGAATTTTGATATATCATGTACAAACAATGGCTGTACAAATATTCACGGAGCTACGAACACCACGAAGGTCGCTTTTATTACTGACTACGATTGGAATATCCATGGTAAAAATACAAGCATTTTTTGTGGTTAAAGGTGTAATAAAAACATTTATAGTAAATAGTAAGTCTTGAAGGTTCGTACGCCTATATTGGAATGAGAGAATATTATTATTATAATAATAAATAAATGATTTCAATGATCGAAATAAAATGTTAACCATTCTAAATTATTCCTTAATTATCATCGTTCTCACACGATAGAAAATACCATATTGTCAAAGATTTGCTATCGAATAACCATAGAAATCAAAGGACGAGAAGTTATTTTTGGATCGTAAACTTCAAGTCGTAAATTATTTTTAAACGATCGGTCTCATGATCGGAATTAGGCGAATATCAAGAAGTGCAATTAAGATGATAGATGTAAAAAAAACTAAGGTGTAAAAGTTAGACAATCTGCAATTTCTACTTGTTGCGTAGATTTCCGAAGATTTTACTATCATTAAACGAATGATTGAACGTTGTTATCCAGAAACCAAATTTTCCTGAGAGGGAATCGTTTACACGCTCGTAATTGTAATTAAATACATTTACAGCATCACTTTTAGAATAAACGCTTCCCAGCCGTAAAATGCTGTTCATGTTACACATTGAATAAACACAGTACATTTTCTTTTTTGAATTATTACCTATAAAAAATGTCTTACGTACTGAATTTTCACTCATACTTACACCGCCGTCTGGCATTCATTTTCCGGCAAAGTTTCTGTTTGGGATTGGTTTTGATTTGGTTATGTAATTCGGATCATGATTTTTTTCGTAATTTCTATTCCAATGCCAATTCAATAATGTATTCGTATAACTCAATGTATTTACTATTTTTGGTTATACTTTGTCAGTTTTAATCCATTCGTAATGTCATGTTGTGAAATTAGTTTGATTATCGGAAAAAAGCTAGGTTATTTCTGAAACATATTTTATATTTGACTTTTACCGTGTGAATTTAATTTAAATACTTTTATGAAAGTGATTTTTTTTATTAATATAAATGCCTTATGCATGTTCATACAAATAAAAATCCGAGAAACTAATGTTAAACTGCGCAACAGTGAATCCAAAATGACAGATTTTTTGGTTATTCTGGGGAAATTATTATTTTAATTTTTAATTGTATCAACGACAAAAAGTGAAGTGACGGTTTTATTGCAAATTCCAATAAAACATGTGTTTTAAATATTATTTAATTTTCTAAAATTTTTCAAAGTTTTAATTAAAAATGTTTGTGGAAAGCTTTTATTTCCACTTTTTTCGTGATCGAAGCTAAAAATATTGCTAATATTAGTTTTAAACACTAAAGTACTATTATATTTATAATACAAAAATCTAAAATACAATTTTATCGAATTAGTGAAATGGTTTTCGTTATTTGTTTTTGGGGTGTCATGCTGTGTTGCGCTACCTCCTTTTTTAGCCAACCTTTCGGACAGCATTGCAATGCCCATCATCAGGGCAGATCCGGCAGATCCGACAAATGTATCGGATCTGCCGGATATGGCATAACACCCCAAAAACAAATAACGAAAATGCTTTTGGCCGTGAAAATCTAAAAACATATCTTGTGAAATGGTAATCGTTTTTATGTACGATATCTTCAAAAATAAGAAGTATGTAGGACATTTAAAATACCTGAGAAAAATTCTGAAATTCGATGACAAATTATTATTAATAATATATGGTAGATAAACTACCCAATTTAGCAGGATATGCAATACATGCATTATCTTTTCATGCACTATTTTTTTGTCAGTTTTTACATAAGTAGTAAGTTTTTATATATACACTGTTGTTTATCAAAATATTCACGACGTTTTTTAGTAAAATTCTTATGTGCTTTTGGTTGCTCTAGCTTGTTTTCTGCGGAAAACATATTTCACATGGTAAGGTCAGACAATTGATTACAGAGTTTACATTCACCAATATTTTAGTCTATAGAAAACAGCCAGACCCGAAAAACACTAATATCTTTTAAAATTCTATTCCTTAACCCTTGACCCCTCGCGCGGGGTCTTTAAAAGCAAAGGTTTTACAAGAATGCTAATAATGTACATTTTAAATAATTTCACTGATTCCTTACTTTAGGTAGCTTCCTGGACTTTACTTGACGCTAGAGCCGCCAACATTCAATCTGCACATGTGCGATGTGAAATACAGACATACGTTTCGGCGTGAGGCTAAAAAAATCAACAAAATACAATGAAAAACTAAGTTTATAGTATGTTTTATCATTGTATTTTGTTGATTTTTTTGTTATAATAATAAGTCTGTATCAATCTCAAATAGTTATAAATTTGATTGATTGGTTTTTATTTTTTAAGTTTTCAATTAAAAAAGTATTATTCAAAATTAAAAAAAATTTCCCTTGTTGATTTTTAAGCTTTTACATTGAAAATAAATATCTATTTTTTATTATTTATTCTTATTTTTTAATGCAGTCATTGTCACCTGTTAATGCAGTCATTATCATCAGTTAAAATAACACATAAAATGTAAGCTAAAACAACAATTTTATCATATTAATTTTTGGGGTCCTCAGCGATCCCTCGCAGCAGCTCGCGTTAAAAAAAAAAGACGCGACGGGCGGAGGGTTAAGATTTCGTATTTTTTTTGTTGAAACACGTATTTGTATCATTTACTTGTATACTAGCTTTCATCTTAAATAATTAATCTACTTCTACTACATCTACTACACTATATAAAGAGGTAAGATTTGTTTGTTTGTTTGTTTGCATTGAATAGGCTCCGAAACTACTGAACCGATTTGAAAAATTCTTTCGCTGTTGAAAAGCTACACTTTCTTTGGGTAACATAGGCTATATATCATTTTCAAAAAAAAATAGGCAACCTTACTAAAACTTCAATAATGCAACCCAAGGTGTAAAAAAATTACCTAAAATATTCTTTACATCGCGTGCGACGCGAAAACTATTGATGATAGAATTAAATAATTTAATACGACTTTGTAGAAAACATCATTATTTACCAAAAAAGTCGTAACAACATATGTCTAACTATTATGGTTATGCCACAATAAGTATTCTTTTATTTAAAAAATTTAATTGAAATGTCGCCGCTTGAAAAGGCTCTTTATTTGTATCTTGGTTTTAATCCTTATCAAAATAAATTACTTCATATTCAAGACAGCTTTAAAACCTTTATTTAACTTTTTAAATTTTTCAATTCGGATATTTAATTAGAAAGATATCACGAGTTTAAAAATGTTGGTATTAGAAAAAAGTTTCGGCTACGGGCCGGGCGGGAGAAGAGTCAAGAAATGAAGTGCCAGGGGGGTTGGCGGGACGGGAGAGCGGGAGAGCGGTGGCGGGGAAGGTGGAAGTGGAACGCTGGAGGGGAACGCACGGGAAAGGACATGTAAGGAGTAACATTTTATTTATTTGAATATGGCATTGCAACGCATGCCGGGAAACAGCTATATATTATGAAAGAAAGTAAAAAAAAACGTGCGGACCATAGAAACTCAGAAACGAGTCCCGGCACGATCAAGGGAGTTATATGGTGTGGTAGATCTCTATTCCCCCTAGGTAATAAGGGTAACCGTTCTTACCTAAAGGGCGTGCTTTTAAAGATATAAGGGGTGGAAGTTTCGCCCTCTTGAAATTTCGAGAACAATCTTCCGGAAAGTTCTAGAAGTTTCCATAGAGCTCTAGAAAATTCTGGTAGGAGTGACAGAGTATGTCGTGGAATTTTCGGGAATAGGGAATCGGGAACATCAGTGTGGAACATTCCAGAACACTCTCGAATGTTGTCCTGAGCGAAGCCGGGTAACCCAGCTAGTCATTAATAAATTAGTTAATTCTGCGGTCAATGGGCTCGTATAGTTCTCGCGGACCGCCAATTGCCGATCGCTGCTCTAGTTGTAGTGCGAAGGGACCGTTAACAATTGTGAGAAGTTCATATAAAAATAAATATATTTTTAATAAATATAAAGTTAAGATATGATATAGATAGTCGTTAAAATGTATTACTTACTATTAATTTTCACGAGTCCATTTTTTTTTATTTCATCCGTTTTATATTATTGTAAACAGGCCGATAACATCCCACCGGGACCAATAATGTGTTTACGTATTAATATTTTCATTTGAACGCGCGTTACAATTTCACGCGAAGTCAATTTAATTAAAATAATGGAATAAAATAATTATTGTCATGTGTATGAGTAATTAAATTGATGACTAGACTAATTAGCGATGGTGTCTGTAACATCACGCTAGAGGGCAGCAAATGTAAAACCTTTTTTTGCCAATTACACTAAAAAAACTCGCGAATAATGCGTTATGATAATAAATTATTTACATACAAGCGAGTTCCTGGCATACGTTGCTATGCCACTTAATAAAGAAATTATTTCGCCCTGCGTGTCCTTTCCCATTGGTCCCTTTCCTCTCCCGCGTCCTATTCCCTCTCACGTACCCACCCCGTCTTCCCTCTCCCCACTCCCCTCGCCAACTTCCCCCGTACCGCGAACCCCCCTCCCGAGTCCCCTCCCCCCTCTCACATTCCATACTTTCAGTCTCTGTACATTCAGTTTTCAAACAGCTCGCGTGCTACCTATTGAAATTTTTTTATACAAATTTCATAATGCTAGAGCTCACCAGTATACATAGAAACCTTCGCGGGCTTGCGCACATCAAATCCCCAAAGTTTCAACGCAATCGGATGAATGGTTTATAGAGAGAAGCAAACATATTTTGTTTTTTATATATATATGGAAAAAAATATATATACAGGGTGTTAAGGTATGTATTGACTTACTTTATTTAACAAGTGATTTCTGAAATTATTTGGAGTAAAAATGTGAGAAAAATTTTGGTCTCAGTTGACTTTTTTGATGATTTTTTTTTTCAATATGTTTTTCTTAAAAAAATCAAACAAATCACTGGTGACTGAGCCGAGAAGCCAACCAACCCCATTACTCCGCCCCCAACTTTCCAAAATCTACCATTTTTTTTGTTTTTGTAGAAAAGAAGTCATCAAAAATATCACCGGAGACTAAAATGTCATTTACATTTTTTCCCTCAAATAATGCCAGGATTCACTGGTTAAAGTAAGTCAAGTGTATTTGTTAACACCCTGTATATATACATGTTTTTTACGTTAGTTCCACAGAAGACCCCGAAGAAATTAATTTCCCTCATTGTCTTAGTCAGCTTTGGGGATGCTGTGTGGAGGGTTCTTTTTGAAAGGCATACGAGAGGGTTATATGAGGCTTGGATAGAAATCTGGGGGTGAACAGACGTCATACAGGTCATCATATAGGTCAGTGACGGGCGTATGAATCCAACCCTCCCATTGCAGTGGAAGGCGATGTTTCAAAAGAGTGGAGAGGTCAAAAGATCTTCTCTCATACCCTTTATCCATCCCAGAACTTACTCTCCTTCCTTTTCGTAAAAAAACTCTCCACACAGCATCCCTTTACATCCTATAGATTTCGAGGGAAATTATTTTTCTTAGAGCCTGCTGTATGGAACTAATGTTAAAAAAAATGTTTTCAAATCGAAATATTACATCTCTGTGAAGCATTGTTTAAAATCATACCAGATTGATTCTTCATTAATATTATGTGACGCCGAGTATTGTTTTGAAATATTTTAATTACATAATTATTTCATTCAAGCGAAGATTAAATTCTGGAAGTCTTTAATCCAATGCACCTAAAAAACCAGCACTGCTGGTCGCCACGGCACTTGCGTTTCAGTTGCATTGTTGACAGATTGCCATGGTAGCGGCTCACGAACTGTCAAGTTTTGACATGTCAAATCAGAAAAATATCGATTTTGTTAAGGAGATTGATTGCATTGCGTCGAGAGCTGGTTTTTTTCCGCGAGCCGAGGACCTAAGTATTAGTTTATTTTAATACTATAATATTTTCTGTCCCTTTAAAGTCGTGATGGTTTTCAAAACGAATACTTTTCCGCTTCGTTGAAAAACCATTAGGAAATGAAAATTTGAATTTAATATATAATAATGTTTTAAGTTTGCTTTGCAAGCAGTATTTATTACTTCGGAGAGGCTAGATACCTATTTAATTTACCTTTTTCTTTGCACCCAATTTACTACCTACCCCGGTTGAAGGTGCTTACTTTATACCTCACAGAAAGCTTATTGGACGGTTTCAAAATGTGTATATACGAGTAAAAGGCAAGTATAGTACACGCCAAGCTTTAAGACCGGCCTGGCGTTGGTCAGAAATCGTGGAGGCATTTTTTTTTACATTGGAGGCCCTGTGAAAATTATATCACTCAGGGCCTACGTCATCTTAGGGGATGCTGTGTGAAGGGTCTTATTAAAGAAGGGGAGGATAGGAAGTTCTGGGAAGGAAAAAAGGTATGAGGGGTGGGTAGGAATCTAAGGGTTAGTGTGTATAGAAGTGAATCCATCCCTCTAACTGCGGTTCAAGGGGATGCAATGATGGTGAGAGAGTCCGGCTGGAAAGGTCAAAAGGCCTCCTTCACTCAGTCTCTCCCGATCTGGCCTGCCACGCAGCAGGTGTGCAAACGCATCCGCCGCCAAGGTCTAGACAAACTTCACCCCATGAACCCGGGCACCCCTGCCAAGTCACCAGACGTAGCGAACCACTTGTCGAGGGCTATAGCAGAGGTGTTGGTTATCCAATAAATGGTTCCCGGGGCAGCGGTACCCATACCCGCCTCCTAAATTGACGCGAGTAACACAAACACAACAAATGCCATGCTGGAATGTTTTGTGGTCCAAAAATCTGGCCAAAAGATACTAAGTCAGTGTCGAAATTATTTGCTTCTATTCAAATTTGTATGGAAGGCTTCATTCGTATATTAAATTTGATTATTATCGATTATTATGAGAGTTCGTCTTTGTTCTATGCCAATTACTTACATAGTTAAAATACTATCTTGTCAGTAATGTATCAATGGCAGCATTGTCTGTGACGGGTGTGGCCACACCACACATATATATTGCCCCATGGAGACGGAAATATCGATTACTAAAAATATACCCATTTGTTTTTATGGCAACACATGTCAAGTTTGAGGCGGGAACAATTACCGGCCTCTAGGGCTGCGGGTCGTGACACGCACAGCGAGCAACTGTACTCATCGTGGTTGATTGTCTGTAGTCTATATTCTGTTCTGTGTAGTGTCAATGTTTTGATATTGTACTGGCAAAATTTTTACTATTATTTTGGGTTGATTGTTCACTGTCACCATATTATTGAGTTAAGCTGCAGATAAACATGCTAGTAATTTCCTCAAAAGCATGCCAATAGCAGTATTAGCGTGTCAGTAGGCAACTTCATTATATTCTCACTTTACGGAACGTCATACATACGAATAAACATACGTTTCACATCACAATAACGCTGCAGCTCTTTCTTATCAAATAATGGTGAGATAGAAGATGAAACACACAATGGACGTACGTCTGTTTCCTCGAAAGAAAAACAAAGCAGTTCTTTGGAGGAAACAGACGTACGTATATTGTGTGCCACAGATTATGTAATTTGTAAAAAAAAGGTTGCAGCATTATTGTGATAAGGAACATATGTTTATTGCAGTGTATCGTCGCCTTTTGTAAACGTGACAATACTAAAAGCACCTAGTGGTATCTTTATCTTATCGCTGCTACTAACTCGCATGCAAGTAGCTTATATGCCATTCAATCGCATGACGTTTGATTTTGAGCGAAAGCGCTCTGCCAGAAGTTAGCAGCATGAACACTTGCGTGCGCCGTTTTATTCCTTTTTCGCAAGTTGATACTTCAGCGATCTAAATTGCTTGGTGGGGAGATGAACATACTCATTATGCACATCACAGCTTCTAGTGCTTGTGAAATACAGGTTCACTGATTTACAAACATACAATTGCAATTCTTTTCTAATTATTTATTTCGTGACCTCCGTCTAAGCCATCTACGCGCACGAAACTAGAGACGTGAGTAGCTGACATGCCTGTATCTAGATTGTATGTATTGACCAATAAGCACGCGAGCAGTTAGCATGTCTTGTTAAAAGTATGACTTTTCACTGGCATGTGTAATGTGCATCCGCGGCTTCATTCAAGCAATTGTAACTATGTAGTTTCCCTTGGTGAATAAAATTAATGCCATTACAGAACGGAAAAATCAATTTTTTAGGGTGACATCTATGTAGTTTTAGTTCAAAATCGAGTTGGCAACACTAAGGCGCGGCCCAGTCAATTTTGCATGCGTACGTTTAGGCTGCTAGCTGTGAACTTGCTTACAATGTATAATTTAATATGTTGTCAAAGTGGTAGTCTGTTTCTTTTTTGCTAATATTGGTTGCATTGCACTACTCTCATATACACTCTGGAACAAATAATAAATTACTAGTTTTATTAAGAAATAGGAGAAATCTAATTACCGAAAATGCATATTATATTGTAACTATCTCCAAAGGGATCATTTTGAAATTGCCAGATTTTTTTTTTAAAAATAAAGTCTTAGTGTGTATATTCTTTGTGTGCCTTATATTACAATATATGCATAAGTAATAGGCATAAAAATAGCCTGGCGGATGAATTCTGGAAACTGTCGATTTTAGCACAAAAATTATTTAATTTTAGAATAATTTGAATGTATTATTTAAAATGTTTCGTTTTGTAACACTTGTAATTTAATTAAAAAAATTATTTATTTTACTTAAAAAACATAGACTGACCGATACAGACCAAATATTCAAAAGTTTCTACGTACTAGATATACGCCAATTATATGTTAAAACACTACTAAACTACATTTTTGACCAAAAAAACCAACTTCAACTAACACAAAATATTACTCACACACCGGTTAGACAAGCGTACAAAAATAAATAAAAACTCCAACGGTAAACACCACCTTTGGACAAAGACACCATAAATACCATGATATAAAAGCATTCAACAGTCTTTCACTTGAAACTAAAATTGTGGAAAACAAAAATAAATTCAGATACAAAATAAAAAAAAGGATTAAATAACAAAAAAGACAATTTACCAAAATTTTATAACATAAAATAATAAAACATATACGCGCAATACACAAAACTAATATAAAACACGCAACACTCACAAACACACAAATAATAACATTTTTTGCCGATTTTCATATTTAATTTAATTTTTTTAATTTTTCTTTAATTTTAATTTTAGTTTTAATTTATCTTTTTTATTTTAAGTGATTTTTCGTTACCAAAATTTTTTTTTTTTTCGAACTGTATTATGTATAAATTTTTATATTATAAAATGGGGGGCTCAGCACGGGTAAACAACCCAGTGAGACCAACATCACTGGATTGTACTATGTAAAATATTGAATCAACAATAAACAAAACAAAAAAATTCTTCTCAAGCCAAACGATAGAAATAACTTGATTTTATCTAAAAAATATTTTTTCATATGAATAATGTAATTCGATTTTATCGAAAATAGTAATTTAGCACTTAACTTCACCACAAAACCATGTCATGAATTATTAATTTCAAGATTTTATAACTATTTGAATAACGTTTCTTGTAGAAGGGCATGTTTTTAATTACTCGTAATTAAAAATACCTAAAATATTACATTTTTATGTACGTTATATAATGAAAGGCCACACGGTTCGCGAAAATATAACCTTTCTATTAAATGAACACGACTTTGCGACATTAAAATTCTTAATAACATTTCATGTGACATGACAAGTTTTAATGACATATCATTTGCGAGTAGGGGCGGATAGCCGGGATTCCTGGAATGATTATTATATGTTATCATTCGTGGAAGAGATCTTTTATGTATAACGGTCGTTATTTGAACGATGGTATACCCTTAAGGCGCAGCTGGTTTTAATGACCAAAAAAGTTTTAAGATCTTAAAAAGTAATTAAATATATCTGTTACAGTTAAAACCCGTTCTTAGTTACAACGAGTTTTCTCTAGTATAAACTAGTTTTCACTAAAGGCCTTTGTTACAACTAGAATTAATTGCTGAATATCAGTCAGAACTAGTTCTAACTAGACAAAACGCGTTTTCTCAAAATGATTCAGTTAAAACTGTTTCAACCGCTGTCAAAGTTCATCGTGCTTTATTCTGATTGTCGAGTGTCATCAGGTTAGGTTAGGTTAGGTTAGATTAGGTTAGGTCAGGTCTGGTCAAGTCAGGTCAGGTCAGATCAGATTAGGTTAGGTTAGGTTAGATTTTTAATAAGTAGTTATTAAATATTTTAATAAACAGTATCTGTATTTTCAATCTCAATTTCAGTTTTAACAAAGGCAGTTGTTAATAAAAAACCAGTTTTAAATAGAGAATAATAAATCGCGTTATAACTTAAAACGAGTTTTGTCTGTAACATATCCACTGTTTTAGACATTTTCTTCAATAGCAGCGAGTGCTAGTGTTCTGCCGTGTGGCATCTTGAACAAGTCGTGGTGACGATTACGACAGGAGTTTTTAGGCACGTATAAGCCTTATATGTATTTCCAAGAGGGATGGGCTTATCAATAGAGTTATGCGTTATATTAAAACTATGTACCTATTGCAAGATTAGCAGAATCTCTGTTTCTATACTAAATCTGTTAGTTTTTTTTTTTACATGAGCTCCACACAGGAGGCCCTCCACTCCAGGAAGGAGGAGTTAGTTGACTCAAGTAAGACTCCATATGATGCAGTAAGGCTTCATATGGTGCGTAATTGGTAAAAAAAAATCTGGGGAAATAGAACACTTTTTCATAAACATTTTTGATATCCGATCGAGATGAAACTTGGCATATAGACTTGTCGACGACAATGCATGTTATAAAATTTTGTTAGCACTCACGTCCACACACGCACATAAACGCACACTTTTCTGAAAATGATGACATTATATTTAAAAAATTACTTCAGTTAATATCCGATATAAATGTTGGTGCCGTTCACTTAGAATTTGGCTTAGATGTTAGCGGTGTTCACTCACTTCACCACTAAACAGTCTCTGTGGAGAAAGTTTCAACCCTCAGATAAATACAAAATAAAAAATCATTGAAGAAGAAGAAGATAATACCAATAAATCTAAACAAAATATGAAAAAGAACAGGACACAGAAAAATAAAAAGGCAACGGTCGCAACTGGGAATCGAACCCAGAATCTCTTGTTTTACCGGGACAAAGGCCTTCCAACTCCGCAATTGGGTTTTATTTATTTCAAGTCATTTTTGTCAATCTCATATTTAAAATTTAAAATTAAGAATTAACAATTTTACCTTCAATAAATTTTTCCCATATTTTTGGTTGCCACCTTTTTAGATCCAGTCCCTGGGGAGGAAGGTTCAATCATCAGTCTAACAAAAAAAGTTTTAAATTAGCTACTTGCCGGCCAAGAGATGGTTTGTTTTAATAATATTATGGTAAGAAAAAAACTTTTTATTAATTGTTTTTGGGTTTAATACGTAGAACTCGATAAAATTTAAAAACATAATAATTTATACCAAAATTAATAATATTATTATTAAGTTTGTTTCAATACTGTGCCAGGTGTTTCGGCTTTCAAGACCATTTTCAAACTGTTTTTGAACTGAATTGGAATTTTATTTTAAATTTGATTTACATAAAATTTTTAAAAAAACTTTGTTATTCATGGGTTTATATTTTTTCTTCAGAGATTATAGGAATTATAACTTAGCGTTCACCAAGGTTTTATTCGTGAAAGCGGCTGTTTGAGTTTAAATTTTGTATGGAATCAATCCAATCTTAGATGTCGAAAGGTATTGACATGGAACATATTCTATTTGGGCATAAGTAAAAATATGTCACTACTTGTCAAAAGTAATAACATAATCGAATAAACAATATTCTCGTGAACCACGAAAATAGAAAAAAATATAGCCGCAGAGCTTTGAAACGGAACTATATTATGTCGACGTGATTTTATTTGGTAAGTAGACGAAAAACATCAATGTTTCGAATAATAAAAACAAATTTCTCTGTCGTAGGATCAAAACTTATTTGAAGCTAAAATATATTTATTAATAAATGCAAAATTTTATTCCCGAATTTATTTACTGCCATGGTAATTGTGTTTTGTTTCTCCAAAAACAATTTTGTCATCTTTGAAAAACTCATCATTGAATAAAAATGATATACAATATTGAAATAAAATGTGGTCACATTACTATCATTGAGAATTTTATGCACATTTAATTTGGAAGGCGTATATGGGTACCGCCGTCCCGGGAACCATTTATTGGATAACCAACACTTCGGCCATAGGTAATTTCTATTTTGGCTGGCTACGTTTGATAACTTCGCAGGATTGCCGGGGTTCATAGTATGAGGTTTGACAGGGTCTTGGCGTCGGATGTGTCTGCACACCAACTACTTGGCAGGCCAAATCGGGAGAGACTGGTTGAGGGAGACTTTTTAACCTCTCCAGCAGGACTCTATCGGAATATCGCAGTGGGGGGGATGGATTCATACGTCCGTCACTCCTGGATAAACTGACCACAGATTGCCCCCCACCCCTCATATATAAAATACCCTCCACATAGCACCCCTAAAGATGACAGGACCTCGCGTTAACAAAATAATGAATTAAGCTTTTATTATGGCAAGATTTGTTCAGTTAAGCATCTATTTAACAACCTTCATATGTATTTCTTATAATGTCCTTTCTATATCTATTTATTTTAGCCGCTGGGGCGCTTTTTGTCAAAATATGGCATCATTTTAAAATACACCGGATTGCTTTGCTGCCAGTTTTCGGCAAATTTTTCTTAGATGCATTAATTTTTTTTTGTAATATTTTCAAATACTCCCGCGATCTTCGACCCACATAATAATTTAGCTTATCAAATTCTTTAACGCCTAGTTCATAGATGTCTCAATTTTTTTTTCTTTGATTTACTGGAACGTTCTTTAGCCAATCAGAAATTTAGGATAAAATAGGTTAGGATAGAAAATATAGCAACTGTACTTTATAGAATAAGGGCTTGTAGTGAAGACATGGAAATGTTGCCATCAAAATTCGTAACAGCTCATTAAAAATTCATGGTTTGTAATAACATCTGCATGTCCAAGGAGAGAACACTTGGCGTTATATAGCAGGCAGTTCTCCTGGGTCTTAAATTCAATTCATTAACCAGACAAGGGGTTTAAGTACTGCCTTGCAAAAAGTTATAAAAAAAATAATTAAGACGGAAGGCCAGCGAAGTTATGGATGCTCATTGCGTGTTTGCGGGGGGTATCGTGTTACGGAAGGGTTGTTATCAACCCTCGAGATCTAGAGTTGTTTTAAAACAAGGGTTGTTTCCTTTAAGAATTTACTCATCGATAAATGTTTGAAAATACTTCTCGAGATTTTTTTTCTCTCTTTTAATTATGTTCCCGTGGTGTCTTTTTTCGTTATTTTCCTCTCTCTGTGGGTGTTCTGCGTTTTCGTTATTATGATTATTATGTAAGTAGCACGCTGTTGAAGTAGATCCATATTCAATTAACATGGTGATTTGGTTTCTTGATACCATATTTTTTTTTGGTTTATTGACATCATTTATTGGATAACTTTCACTCCTGCCATTGATCACCCCAAGTGGTTTGCTATAGTTTGGTGATTTAGCAGCGGTGCCCCGGTTCATAGATTGAGATTTGTCTAGCTCTTAATTTTGCCCACCTACTGCGTGGCGGGTCGGATCGGTAGAGATTGGTTGTGAGAGATCTTTTGACATCTCTTGTCCTCTTTTCCTATTGCCTTGCACAGCAGTGGGAGGGATGAATTCGTACGCCCGTCACTCCTGGACACATTTAGCTTTGATTCCTACGCCCTCTTCATACCTTTTTCCTTTTCTCCTTCCTTTCCCTAAAAAGACCCTCCACACAGTATTCCAAAAGATGCCATTAGTTCTTGATGAATTTGTTTCCTCGGGGCCTTCTGTGTTGAACTAATGTAAATAAAAGATAGAATTTTAGTTCTGTGAAAGTTCTGTTCAAGTTCTGTTATTATTTCATCGTGGGGCGGTTCTTTTGAAATACTTGGATAAATATATATATATCAGACTTTGGAATCCCGCAAGGTACAGTAATCGGACCAATCCTCTTTACCATATATGTTAATGACATTTTTTTTCAACCACTACATGGCCAAATAACTTCATATGCCGATGATACGGTACTAATAATTAGCGATAAAACTTGGGAAAAAGTAACATTTAAAGCCACCAAAGACATAAATATTTTAAAGAATTTCTTCGACGTAAATTTACTATCACTAAATGGTGATAAAACATTTGTAATTCCATTTGCAATACACAAAAATGATACCCCTAAAAACATTGATATCATCATTCATGATAATTCTAC
Source organism: Limnephilus lunatus (assembly GCA_917563855.2). Lineage (NCBI taxonomy): Eukaryota > Metazoa > Arthropoda > Insecta > Trichoptera > Limnephilidae > Limnephilus > Limnephilus lunatus. Next base: position 5,254,105 of record OU830593.1, on the reverse strand, counting down.
AACACATAGTAAAAATTATTGTATCCAAAACTGCACAATATTAAAAACAACAAACACAATAAAATATTTAGGAGTTATTATCGATAAAAATTTAAAATGGAAGGAACAAATTTGTCAAGTTGTAAAAAAAATTAGAAAATTGATTTACATATTTTTAAGAATCAGAAATTTTTTATCTGTAAAAAATTTATATCTAATATATTACGCTTTGGTTCAATCAACTTTACAATATGCTATCATTAGCTGGGGATCCGCATACAAAACTAATCTTTCCCCAATTGAAGTTGTGCAGAGGCTAATTATTAAAATCATATTAAAAAAACCATCTGACTACCCAACGGATAAATTATTTAAGGAATTCCAAGTACCTTCTTTCAAAGATCTGTACAATAGAAATACATTGATTCAAATTATAAAAGAAAAAGAGAAGTATCAATTTATAACTGAAAATCGTACTAGACATAAATATATTTTTTCATGCCCAAAATTAAACACTTCCTTCGCACAAAATTATTATACTTATCAAGGAAGACTTATTTTCAACCGATTACCGGATGAAATTAGAAAAATTAATGATAAAATCCAATTAATAAACTCTGTTAAAAATTTTTTTAAAGATAATCTCAAAAAAAAAAAAGTTTCCGACTAATCTAATCTAATTAATCTAATTAATTAATTAATTAATAATTAATCTAAACTAATTTATTGATTAATTTTGTTTTGTTTTTAACAACTAATTACAATAACTCAAGATACCTTATTCTAATAGTAAAATTGTTTATTAGTAGAAAAATACTTTTAATTACATATCACCGAACTTACAACTTATTGTTTTTTTACATTCACATAGTAATTTAAGAACTCATAACATAATATAGCATTAAAAAATGTACACTACTCTTCCAGACACAAGCTAATGCTTCTATGGAAGAGTGGTATTAACATTCGAACATGAACATGTATGCTAATTATAACATTATCTAAATGTATACTATAACTTATATGCTAATAAAAAAAAAAAAAAAAAAAAAAAAAAAAAAAAAAAAAATATCAAAAATTGAAAAGGACTTTGTCTGAATTAAAACATTAACTTTGAAAATCAAATGAAATATTCAAATTGTTTGTAACAACCCGTCCTAAGATAAACAAAAGGTGTTTCGAAATGACATAAGGCCTGCACAGCAAGTTTATGCAACAATTAAAAACAAGAAAACACGCAGTTGTTAATGGAAAAGCTTGTTATCATATATAGAAAATAGATTAGTCATAAAATGTATGTAACTATGAGTGTAATCTAATGCTCGTCGAACACTAAGGTGTTTGGCTCTCTAAACAATAAAACTGAATTTGTTATTCTAATTTAGTTGACTATATCTAATGTTTCCTTTTCTTATTGTTACAGGTGAGTGTTATCTACTTTCGTCACCAGTGATATTTATGTTAATTAATTACATTAATTACCAAAGATAAAATATTCCTAAACGGTTATTACAAAGGGTAAGCCAATCAGCATTATTTATATTTAGTGTTGTAAGGATCTGTAAAATTTCATCCATGGCGAAATAATACAATTTGCTAAATCCTGAAAGAAACCAGTTTCAATAGGTAATAAGATTTTTAGGAAGAGCATTTTTTTAAATAAATAGTTTTTGAACTTATCAATGTAATATTTAATGAATGAAATAATAATCTAAATAACAGATTTAGACGTAGAAAATAAAGTTTTATTTTTATTTTACTTACAATATTAATAAAATATAAGTTGATTATAATTCCGAGAATAAAATTTAAAATCGAAAAAAATGACTTCATTTAAATAAATCGCAATTGCCCAGTTGTTATAGGTGTCGGCGGCCGATCGTAAAATCAGGCGGATCATGATGCGGCTAGCCACATCGTGATCTACCGCCATTTCACAATGTACCGGATATAAGTCAGGCACATAATTGTCGCGCAATACTGTCACACGAACGTAAATAAAGCACAGGCAGCGCCTCTATTAATGCATTTTACAACTCTCATTTGAATGTGCCTAAGCGAATAGTAATGCGGAATGTCGGACGTTCATCTTCGATCGATACGCCTGGTTGTAAATCTGCGTGTTCGTGATGTGCCCCGGCACATTGTGAAATGTGCCCTGGCGCATCATGATCCACCTGACATAGGCATTGTCCCGGTAAGACAGATATCCTGGGTTCAATTCTCATTTACGACGGTTAAACTTTATTTTATATCTTGTTCTGTTTCATTTAATTCGCTGTTCCCCCGCTTACAAAATTTTACGAAAAAATAGCACTACTTCAACTACAATAAGACATCTTTAATAAAAATATAACCCCACTGCTAAATATTAGCATAAGGAATACGTCTATTGGTGGACTAACTGTACCACCAGTACGAACCACAACAGCACAGAATCACTTTGTATATAAAGGAATAAAATTATTTAATGAATTACCCGGTGATGTGCGTACAGAAAAACAACGACAAAAACAAAAATTAAATCTTATTTCACCATATAATTTTAACTTTCTCTTCGATATATTTTTGTCTGTTTGTTATTCCTAATGTTTTATGTACATCCTATACATTTTTTTCTTTAATTACCCTTATAATCCTCAAAAAATATGTTAAGAAAAATCTCTTCATTAGTTAAATTCTTAAGTTTGTTATAAGGCTTTTTTTAAATAATTCTTATGTTATTAACAAGTTGTCCTCTCCTAAACACAAGCATTTGCTTAATTAGGAAAGTATAAATATGTAAGCTATAATTATTATGTTATGTTGTGTAAATGTAAAATAAATAAATATATTTAAAAAAATACAAAAATGTTCTTTGGGGCTCTTGTGCGATATTCACATGAAAAGGTCGAAAATTGAAAATAGATGTATTATAGTAAAAAACTTCGTTGAAGTGAAACTTCTTTAGCACCATTGTGATTTGAAACTCGAGGAAACAGAAACCAGTTACCTACACTAAAAAGAGACTAACATATACGTCTAAAGGATTACGCCTATTTAGAGAATATGATAGAATGAAACCTTACCTACGTACAGTACCTACAGAGCGTTGCGCTCTGTCAAGCTAATTTTTTAATTTACTGTGGGTATGACCAACAGTTCTCTCACCTTGGAAGGAGGTTTATTAAATGGGAAGAATAAAGTTATTTACATATAAATCTGGGTTTATTTATGCTTCGCGTGTACAGTGTTGACCACGATAGTCGACCTATCTAGGAACCGGCTAATTGGAATCTGAAGTTAGTGATCTCCCGAAGACTGCTTCTGAGCCCTTGAACCCTCTATTGCACAAACCCTGAACTAAGCTAGCTGCCATCTAGCGCACTTTTGGGACAGTTCTTAGTACTGCCATCTATGTGACTAAGCAGGAAGCTTTTACTTACACTACACTTTTACTTAAAAAGTTTGGTAGTAGGTACGAGTATTATTTATTACAATTCTACTAATTTAGTTTGTGTTAACCATGTACATTATAAAACAGTTTAATAGTGGAATTGACTACTTCTCTGAAAGCTACAACTATAGTGATATTAAAAATCTTTTATTCGCTGTCAGAAATATTTCCCCAAAATAAAATAAATCGTCAATAAAGCATTTAAGTACCCACTTAAACAATATCAATATTATTGAGAAATCCTTTTATCTGAAAGTAATTAATAAGGAAAGTATGAAGTGTTGTTTTATCCGGCGGTCTTTCCTTAACATTTGATTGGTTTTCTGAAATAATGGATGTATGAAATCAATGAACCGAACTTCATAGATAACGGCATCCATTCCTCCTTTGTGGTTTCCTCGGGAGATATTTAGTATTTGGCTATTAAAGGGGTACTGCGCGTTTTCATCCCGCGACAAAATATCCCCGAAAAAATATCCCCGACAAAATATTCCCGAAAAAATATCCTGCGGACATGTCCAACAAAATATCTACTAAAACTTAACCTAACCTAACCTAACAAAATATAGGAAAAAAATAATACAGACATCATGTATAGACAATTAATTATTGTTATCTGTATTATTTTTATCCCATTTTACTATTTTTGAACAATAATTTATTGTCGTAATTATAAAATTTACAGGATGTCTGCATTATGTCCCTAAGATGTCCCATACCACTTACATCAAACATAGCAAAAATATACGAAAAAATTGTTAAAAAGCAACTCAACAAATACATAAAAGATAAAAAGATAATAAGCCCAAACCAGTTTGGATTTAGGGACAATCTCAGCACCCAAGATGCGATTGCTAAATTAAAATCTACAATAATGCAAAAGTTAGATAATGGAGAAAAATGTCTTGGAATCTTCATTGATCTCCGGAAGGCATTTGATAGCATATCACATTCAAAACTTAATAAGAAACTAAAACAAATTGAAATGGATGGAGCAGTACTATCATGGTTCCAAAGTTACCTAAAAGAGAGACTACAATATGTAAAAATAAATAATACATTAAGTGAACCCAAAACATCATCATTTGGTATACCACAAGGAACTGTCATCGGTCCAATCCTTTTTATTATATATGCAAATCAAATGTTCACTCTTCCCATTGTTGGAGATATCATATCTTATGCAGATGACACTTTTGTTATCACTAAAGGAAAAACGGGAGGAAACAATGAGTATAGCTAATATCAATATAAACATTTTCAAAACATGGTTTGACCTAAATTGTCTCTCACTAAATACAGAGAAAACTTATTTTATTCCATTCTCTTCGAAAGAAAAAAATGTCGAGAACAATATAACTGTTAAAATCCATTCAGCACAATGTGAAAATAAAAAGGAATGCAACGATGGCAATTGCTTACCAATAACATGCAAAAATAGTATAAAGTATCTGGGTGTCATTGTAGACAGACACTTAAAATGGAACGAACAAGTCGAAAATACGGTAACCAGAGTAAGAAAACTTATTTACATATTCATTAGATTGAGAAACATCCTATCATCTAGTATGATTAAAACTATTTATTTCTCTCTTGCTCAATCTATTCTACAATATGGTATAATCGGGTGGGGGGGGAACTTTTAAAACTAACCTTCAACCTGTAGAAAGAGTACAGAGGTTGATTCTAAAAGTCATTACACGAAAACCATCTATATTTCCAACAATACAGCTGTTTGACTCTTTTAGGGTTCTTAGTCTTAACAAAATTTTCAAAAAGAACTCACTGTTGCAAATCCACAAAGATCATTTCAATACTACAACAAAAATCACAAAAATAAGTAACCGATCAAGATCACGTGGCAACCTAGATATCCCTAAAATTAAAACTATTGCTTTTCAACACCACTATACCTATCAAGGTATAAAATTTTTTAATGCCCTCCCATATAAAATCAAATCTGAAGAAAATTATAAAGCCTTTAAATCACAAATAAAACAACTACTAGATCAACCCAAGACAAATTATAAATTTTAATTTCACAGAACGAATTTGTACCGATTAGTAGTAATTGATCAAGTATTAATTATGATTTTTGATACTTTAGTTCAAAATTAATCATTTAATTCCTTCATTAATTAACAAAAAAAAAATTATAAATTAATGTATTCTTCTCATTTGCACATATCCTCTTAAAATATTTCATCAGCATTTGAACTGAAATGTAGCGATTATTATTGTAACTTAACATTATGTACCTACTCCTGCAATTATTATCAGCTAATCCAATTGTTAGAATCAACTATATGTACTTACCATCTAACACCTACCTATTACGAGAATATCTATTTTAGTAACTGCTATGTCAGTAAATTTATTAATCAATATTTGTTATCATTCATAAGTTTATTTTCTTAATTTAAAAAAAGATTATATATTTGTATATTATTTTTTCCATATCTTTTTCTATAATAGCACAACTCCCCAATTCAAACACGATAAATGTTTTCTCTTTTAAATTGGGTAGATTCATTAACAAGAAAAAACTTTATCTGTAATTAGTTTTTTTATGAACCAAATATTTTCTTTCTGTAAATCTGTTATATACCTATATGTATATTTCAAAAAAAAAAAAAAAATTATTATTGTCCCATTTTTTTGTTAGGTTAAATATTAGTTAGGGGGATATTTTGTACGTAGGATATTTTGTCAGATATATTTTGTCGGGGATATTTTGTATGGGATCTTTTGTCGGGGATATTTTGTGGGGGATATTTTGTCGGGGATATTTTGTCGGGGATATTTAGTTGGAATATTTTGTCAGGGATATTTCGTCGGGGATATTTTTTAAGGGAATTTTGTCGGGGATATTTTGTCGGGGATATTTAGTTGGAATATTTTGTCAGGGATATTTCGTCGGGGATATTTTTAAGGGAATTTTGTCGGGGATATTTTGTATGGGATCTTTTGTCGGAGACATTTTGTAAGGAATATTTTGAAGTAGAAATTTTTTCGGGGATATTTTGTCGGGGATATTTTGTGGGGGATATTTTGTCGGGGATATTTTGTCGGGGATATTTAGTTGGAATATTTTGTCAGGGATATTTTGTCGGGGATATTTTTTAAGGGAATTTTGTCGGGGATATTTTGTCGGGGATATTTGGTCGCGGGATGAAAACGCGGAGTACCATCAAAGGATGCAGCTAAAATGATATCATTATATTAAAGCCTGTGGCTTGTTACTAAGTTATTTGCTTCACTGAGTAGGTAAGTAACAACAAATTATGAAAATCAACCGAAAAAATCGAATCAATGAAGACAATATTGGCGACTGTCAAACGAAAATCTAAAAAATTAAAAAAAGGTTCGATCGCATCGAGGAATTGAAGCCAGGACCTTAGCTTTGACGGGGCTCTGCTATAATAACTGAGCTAATTCGACCCTATCCCATTCGGTCAGATTTAACTGTAACTTCGACTAAGAACTACCAATATAATCTTCATTTTCTTAACGCATATTTTTATTGGCTGCTATCTTTATGTATGTTTGCAAGATTATTCCCGAACTAAATGCTATCTAGATAGTGTCTTGGATAAATGTACCAATTTTTATTTGAGGTTTTAATAATTAGAATTATTCCAATAAGTAAAAAACCGACATTTAACCTGTTTTCTGTCGTTGGTGCATGGGTAAGTAAAGTCAAATATTCCGACGTAATGCGTAACATTTGACGGACTCCCTGGTCGAGTGTAAGGCTCTCGACTAGCAATCCGGAGATCACGAGCTAAAATCCCGGCGTGCGCAAGTAAATTTTATTTGATTTGAAAGTAAAAGATGTATAGTGTATTTGCGGCACGTTTCATAGCTAAGATACTCTCAGTTTCGCCCTGGTATAAAATCACCATTTAAAAATTAAACGTTGCTTGAGATGGCTTAAGCCATGTTAAGTAACCAGACCTGACTAGCCAGGTACTTCTCCACCTTCCTCGTTCAATTGGTAACGTTAATACCGTCACCTTTGAAATATTCCGTAGACATTCAAATTGATCGATCAACCAATCAAGGAAAGTGTATCCAGGAGGGACGAACGTGTAAATCCAGGCATCCTTCTACGGTGTAGAAGGATGCCTGGATTTGGGTGAGAGAGACCAAATGGAGAGGTTAAAGAGTCTCCCCAAAACAGTCCTCTATCGATCTGGTGCGACACGCAGCTGGTGGGAAGGCGCATTCTTTATCAAAACCTGAACACACCACACCCGATGAACCCTGCACTCCTGTTGAGTCACCAAACTTAACGAATCATTTGGGATGACCTGTGGCAGAGGTTTGGTTATCCAATAAATGGTTCCAGTGGTCACGGTACCTTCGCAATGTCTTCAACACTGCTAATATAGTTAATATTTTCAATTAAATGAAAATTAAAAATCCATTTGAAACTCGGGCCAAGCCGGACGAGCAAGATATCTCACAATTGACACAGTAAAATAATACTATAAGAGTAAGCCAATATTCATTATGGGTAACTTTCTTTTTGTACAACATGACACGTTCTTCATTTTTCTGGGATGAATTTCCCAAGAAAGGTTTATTTATGAGCTAGGCCCATTTTATTACAATACATCGAGCCTAAGTGTTGTGTGCCTGTGTGTCTTAGATTAACCATAATAATGTAGTAAGTATTATGTTACATACAATGGTCAATCTTCTCTCTTGACTTCTATTTGCCGTATTTCGCACACTATCCCGTTTTATCTCATTTCCTAAATTTTCGTATGTTACCCATTCAGTAGGTAAGAAGTGATGACATTTTGTCGCAGAGAAAGACATCATTTATTTTGTTGGATGTTTTTTTTAAACGACTTCGAAAAGGAGGAGGTTATCAATTCGACGGTATTTTTTTTAATGTTTGTTACCTCAGAACTTTCGATTGGGAAAACCGATATTGATGATTCTTTTTTATTAGAAAGCTGGTGCTTCCCGTGTGGTCCCATTTTAATTTGATCCAGTTCTGACAATAAAATCCACGAGAAAACCATGTATGTCTTAAAATTGCAATAAGTATGTGCGCGACAAATGGACGAATAACTCAATATTACGCCAACAGATTTCGATGATTCTTTTTTAAAAAATCACTGTCACTAAAAATCAAAAAATAAACAAAAATTTTAACAAAACAAAACGATTTCAAAAAATGCACTAAAAATTAAAAAAATAATTTGGTACGATTGTTATTTTTGGAGTCGGTGTCAGCCAAGATCTCTACATCTCACCTATAACTACCTATATATGTAGTTACTTTGGCTGACACCGACTCCAAAAATAACAATCGTACGAAATTATTTTTTTACTTTTTAGTGCATTTATTGAAGTGGTTTTTTGTTTTGTTAAAATTTTTGTTTTTATACCTACAAGAAGATAAATTAGTAGTTTTGTTAAAAAATCCATTAGCAATATAACAGATAACGACTCCTGAATAGGTTGTCGTGAATCCATGGCTGTTTCCATAATTTTCATCTCTCTCACACGTCTTCCTAGAATAATTGAAAGTTAGATACCCAATACCTGAATATCAAATACCTAAATAAATCGAAATTGCTTTAAACGAAGCTGAATTGTATTTTTTTTCTTCTTTTTTACTCCACCAGGAAAAAATCCCTTAGGGTATATGTCGTCTTTGGGGGTGTTGCGTTGAGGGTCTTTTTAGGGAAATGAAGGAGAGGAAGTGGATCTGGGATGGAAAAGGTAAATCTGTATTTGAAATCCTCCCCCCCCCCCCCCTTCCTCCCCCTCGCTACCTTTAGCCACAATTTATACTTAGCAGACATATACACCCTCAAGATACCTCAATTGGGGATGCCATAGTCTAACTGGTTCCCGGCGGTTGGGAGCAGTTGGGACTCTTGTTTGGTAATTACATTATAAAAATATAATCCTCCCATAAACACGAGCTCTTGAGCTCAATTTATGGAGTAGTAGTAATATAAAATGAATTATTGTATAACCTTGCACATGTAATCATTTGTATTGTAAAAACAAAAATCTTGAAATAAATAAATAAATAAAAAAAAATATATTTATTTATTTGTAACTCTATCTCGACACAGGATATCACTAGTGAGACAGGCTTACTAACTAATTAACCGTCACGCCATTTCTCCGCAGGGGTAGGTAGAGAACACACACCGCCAAACAACTCGGTTTTGGCACTCGCTTCTTGCCTCTCTCACATTCATACATGGTCTCACACATACTCTTCTATTATTCTGGCTCTTGAGATGGCCCGACTCAAGTATCTGATTCACTTTATCGTGCCATGTCTTCCTCGAGCGTTCACGACTTCTTCTACCATTCACATTTGCATCAAATATTGTTCTTACACTTCTTTCTTCGATTATTCCCTCTATGTACACCCCCAAACCATCTGAGGGTCCCTTTGTGAGACAGGCATAGTAAAAATATACGTAAACCCTGCGTGACTTACAGTACAGATGTAGCTTATAAATAAATTGTAAAAAGAATGGGAAAAAACACCAATATAGAATGATTAATTTTTTTATTCTAGATGACTCGATAAGTCCTTTGCTGGGGTCGAATAAAACTAAGTAAACTGGAATAAAATCTGAATCTTTCTAATAATAATAAAACAATAATAGCTCTACATCCAAGTTACTTCAAATATCATAAAAGCTTTTCTAAAACTGATACCAAACCTAAAAATTCTCAAATCCTGGGCTTTGAGTATTTCAAGTGACTTTTCCGGGAAATTAATATGAAAATAAGGTGGTAATTTTGAGGCATTTAGTCCCCGGGGATTACCAATAAAGTGGTGAAAATAACGTTTCCGCTGTGGGAGTTTTCGCCTTTAGCCTGGGTGCCTTAAATCCGACGCAAATCGGCAATCATGACTGGCAATCTCTTACACTTAAGGTCAAACCCTCCCAGCGGGCTTCGGTCGGGAAATATAAAGAAAATACCCAATTTATGGGGAAAATAAATTCGGAAAAGATACGGCGGAAAATGCTTTTTTTGGAAATAATGGGACAAATTATGATAACCTTTGTGACAGAGTTTAAGATTTTTGGCTGAAAGTCTAAAGGTTGGAACTCAAAAACCCTTAAAATATGTGAATACCTTTAGCACAAGAGTACGAAGTATTCGAAGTCGGTGGTAACATAGTATCAATATCTTACTGAATTTTGTACTGAAAAATGAGGAGGGAAAAGTAAGGTTAGGAAGTACTCGACTATTCAGATCTGGTCACCAAACACGGCTAAAGCCATTTCAATCTGATCACTAAATACAAAACCACAAGCCTTCTCCCAGAGCTCCAAAATACCTGAAAAATACCCTCGATTCAGAAACGAATGGTCCGTTTGATAGATTTTCCCATCTTAACACACGGATTGCAATCTTTAGAGCACAGTTGTCGGGTACGAATGCTATCATTGTTCTACCGGTATTTCAATGGAAGATGCTCCGAAGAACTAGCGACATTGATCCCTTTGGCACCGGTGCATAGTCGGGAAACACGCTAAACGCGTGCCCAACATATGTACAGCGTTTACATTTGTCACATGAGAACGGGTCGCTTCTTCTACTCATTCTTATGTTCAATAGCTCGACTGTGGAACGATTTTCCGATCTCTGTGTTTCCTCCTTCCTACAACATGGATCTCTTCAAGACCAATGTTCATTCCTTCCTCTCCTCAAAAAGACCCTCCACACAGCATCTTGGACGACATAGGCCCTGAGGGAAATTATTTTCCTCGGGGCTTCCTGTGTGGAGTTAAAATTTAAAAAAACAAACGTATAGCAATTTCGAACAACATTCCAATCCTGAAAATTGGTTTTATTTTGATTTATTTTTCGGGTGTAATGCCGTGTAGCGCTACCTCTTTATTTAGTCAACGTTTGAACATCGCAACACAACATAATACCCCAAAAATAAACCACGATAATGTTGGCTGTAAAAATCTCAAATTATATCTAAATTTAGCTGTTTCTGAAAGTACCTAATGCGTTTGTGATTATTTAATTTGTTGCTGTAACTAATCTGTGGAACTAATCTCCTGCTGACAAGCTACTTGCAGTAGCTTAGCGGGTAACAAATTCCAATTGTATACAATTTTTATACAATAATAAAAAAAAAATTAAAAAACCTACCACCAACGACCACTATACATTTTGCTTGCACCGATAAACTACTGATAGAGACAACTGTAAATTAGATGAAGCCAGGACTCACCGCTCACCTGCTAGTTGCATTAATCAAGAATACGACATTATTATTACGCTAGCAACTGTACGGCTTTATTTAAGAACTCGACTTCGAATACATCTCTTACCCTCGCCTTTTGGAAAACCAACTTCATTCTTGAAGTTTGTTAAGAAGCTACTTTTGTAATTGAATTCAAGTTAGTAGCCAATAATGCCAAAAAGATGGCCCCTCTTACGTGAACAGCTAGCGTGAGGAATGTCCGCTGGCAGGCGTAAGTACTATTGGATTTGTAATTTCGTGAATCTTTACGGGCATGGAGAGATTGATGATAATATGAGTATTATTGACGATTATATTGTGTATGACGTCATTTGCTGTCGCGGTTACTTTGTCCCGCTAGCTGTCGCTGGATCGCCTGAGATTATTTTTCCGATAAACAGGCTGTTTTTGGAACCAATTCCTATCGGATTCTGTAGTGTATCTAAAAGCTTCCAGCTTTTAGACACAGATAGCAGTGCTATGAGCTGTCCTTAGATTCCGCTAGATGGCAGGTAGTTTAGTTCCTGTGGGAACCAACAGAGGACCAAGGAGCTCTGGATCGGTGTTGACTGAAACCCGCGGTTCAGAATCCTTTGAGCCAGCTTCTACTTAGGTCGACTAACACATTGTAATACGCGAAGTATAATAATAAACGCATATAACCAAAGAATCTATTATTCCCAAAAGTAATCTCCATCCATAGGAGAATCTGTGAGTGTCAAGTAAATCTACATAACACTACAGGAGAACCCTACAAATTCATAAAATGGTCCAGTGCCCAGTGAAGTAGGCGTCCTGGCGTGGTCTCGGGAAGTCTCCGGTCAGGTTGTTAGGCTGACGCTGCGTTTTTGACCTCTTTCGTATCAACGCCAAAATGGGCGTACTGTGAATACAGAAATGTACATTAGAAATACATTAGAATGTACATTAGAAATACAGAAATGCGGCTCCGATTGTATTTACCTATATTACATGTTTTGAAAATCTGATACAAGATCTATTGGGGTGGTTTACTACCCCTTATTGCTTATCTAACAATACGTGATTTGCCTCCCTCAAAACCCACACTCGGCGTTCATTATCAACCCTCTCGACTTGCAGAACTTATCGGGTGGTGTAACGATGTTATGGTAGATTAGGCAGGCAATTCTATATCTTCAAATTATACTTGAAACGAAGTATATTATATACTGAATGTTGTACTAGTTAAAGTTAGATCGATGACTGAGGATAAACTGAAAATATACTTACACATTAATGTCTACACACACATACACACCAAATAATGCACGACAAATTATAATTTTATAAGAATTTAAATTTCAGGCGGCCAACTTCTACTTTTTTAATAATAATATCTCACAACAATCTCAGCTGCTCACGTCTGGAGCCAGAGAGACTTTTGCATCCCAAATTGGGGTATGTTGTGAGGCTGAAGGTAGTTGGGAGGGGATGGAGATGGGGAAAAAAAGGTTGGGAAGTACCTGGCTATTCAGATGTGGTCACCATACACGGTTTATGCCATTTCAAGCAACGTTTCAATTCTGAATGGTGGTCTTACACCCGGGCGATAATGATAGTATCTTCCACTCTGGAACGTGCCACAAATATACTATACATTATTTTAAATGAATTAATTGTGAAATAACACAAATTATTCAAATAAAAAAAAAAATTGCCCACGCCCGGATTTGATCCCGCAACCTTTGGATTGCGAGTCAAGAGCGTTACCGCTAGACCACGCCGGCCGTCAACTGTCGAGGGCCGTAAAAACATAATGAGAAACCTATTATTACGTACACCGGTTCACTGATCACTTGTATGAAAAAATATGAACAATGTTTTGACCAATGAACGCGATGCTGTCTAAAAATAAATGAATACAGGTCCATGCTTACTTGGTATTCGCAAAAGATCATCAGTTCGCTTTTGTGTGGACAAGAAACGGGCGATGCTTCCTCAGGAAGTCTTTTACCTCCAAGATTATAATGATTTCCCATGAAGATCAGCTAATGCTGGAATTACTGAATAAACAGCCTGATTTAAATCAACAAACTGCTGAAAGAAACCCTGATTGATAATTTTGCCTACACGATAACATTTATAATAAATACCCAATCTATAATGATTAAATGCCTTTATATGAATATCAGGGGAATGAGGACAAAAATTGATGAAATATACGAAAACATCCTTATCAACGACTACGATTTAGTAAGTCTAACGGAGACATGGCTGAAGGAATCTATCTATGACCAGGAACTAGTGGACAGCCGTTACGAAGTATTTCGAAGGGATAGAATTCACAAGACAAAAAAAGACGGAAGAGGAGTCATGGTTGCTGTATCAAAAAAACCACAGGCGAAGAGGATGGCGCACTGGGAATGTCAAGCAGAAGACTTGTGGATCCTACTCAATATAAATCTTAAGAACAGGAGTGTCAAACTAAATATTTGCACAGTATATCTACCACCATCTGAAGAAGAATCCATTATAAGCTCAATTTTAATCAATCTTCGGAATGTCTACCTAACAACACCAAACAAACACATTTTAATATTTGGCGATTTCAATAAGTCTAACATTCATTGGATTCCCGATGAAATAAATAATCTATTACCTTTCACCACAAACACAAACACAATCACCACTGAAATCATCGATACACTGTCTTTCTGTAATCTCATAGCAATTTAACGAAGTAGCTAATCACCAATCCAAAATATTGGATCTCATTTTGTCGGACAAACAAGATATATCAGTAACTAACTCTTCATTTCCACTATCACTAAGCAAAGAAGATCCGTATCACCCTGCTCTAGAAATTAATTTTCTTTTCAATTTCCTACCAAATCTAGAAACCTGACATCTCAAGACCAAACTTTTATAAAGCCGACTATGACTCAATCAATACCTTGCTTTGTGAGATTGATTGGGAATTCATCAATCAGGGCAAAATAGATCAATCTGTCGATCAGTTTTACAGTATACTCTACCAGATTATCTCTTTTCACGTTCCCATTAGAATGAATAAAAAACACTTCCCTAAGTGATATTTACAAGATCTCATTCGTTTGATAAAAGAAAAAAACAAATTTCACAAAAATATGGCAATGAACTAGATCATTTATCATACAAATTAATTAGAACCAGAACTAAAAATTTATTTAAAGTTTGTTACCATAAACACTTAGACTTGATCAAACAAAACTTAAAAGCTAACCCAAAAGATTTCTGGAAATTCACAAAAAGTAAGTATAAAAACACAACTGATATACCAAAAGAGATGCACTTAAATGACGAAAAGACTACCAAATGCCAAGTTATCTGCGAGCTCTTTTCTGGGCATTTCCAATCAGTTTACAAACCACCCAATGCAAACTATTTTACACAATTCCCTGAAGACTTCTATAATGAAAGCCTCGGTACGATCAATATTTCGCCTACAACGGTTTTAATTAAATGTAAAAATTTGAAAACTAATAAGGGATCAGGTCCTGATGGTATTCCTTCCATTTTTTTCAAAATATGCAGAGATTTCCTTGCCAGACCACTCAGCCTACTTTTCAACAAATCACTACAAGACGGTATTTTCTATATATTATTTTTTTTATTTTTTTTTTTATTTTAGCGACTTTATAAAATAATTGTTACATACAAGATAAAATAAAAAATAAAATTAAGTATAAATTATTGTATTTCTTAGTCCTCCTGTGCCGAGGCGGACTAAAGTTATTTAAATATGGTTTATTTGTCTTCTATGTCGTTTTTAATGTCTTCATTAGGGTTTTTTCATTGACCTCTTTTAGCCATATTTTTATTCTTGATTTGTATTCATTAGGATTTTTTATTAGTTTTATGTCTTGGGGAAGGATGTTATGGAGTTTTGTTGCAAAGTATGTATAGTTTCTTTGTCCGAAAGTGGTTTTATAACTTGGAATATTTTTTATATCGTTTTTATTCGATCTTGTGTTATGCATACATGGTCTAGTAGAGGATTCATTATTTTTGAAAAGCTTCAATAATATCTTCAACAAATATTATTTTCAACAAATCACTACAAGACCCATTTCTAAAGTTGACTGTGTGGGAAAGTTATTCTAGTCAATAATATATGACTGTCTACTAGCTCACGTAAGTAAATACATAATCATTGAGCAAACCTTCTTGTATACTCCCAATTCATCCGCGATAGCATCGAAAAGCATTTACAAGTAGATGCTATCTACACGAATTTTTGCAAAGCATTTGACCAGCTAAATCAAGCACTACTTATCGAGAAGCTAGAAATGTTTGGCATTAGTGGAAATACTCTGAAGTGGTTTGAGAGTTACATTACTGAAAGAAAACTACAAGTAGTGATATGAGGATACTCAGCGGACCTTTTTACTGTAACATCGGGAATTCTGCAGGGCTCTCAACTTGGACCCCTGCTATTTTTAATTTTTATCAACGACATAGTTTTAAGAATAAAATTTTCAAAATATCTCCTATTTGCCGACGGCCTAAAACTGTACAAAAAAATCAAATCACTGGAAGATTGCATCGATTTACAAAAAGATCTATCATCACTACACGAATGGTGCACACTAAATGATTTGTATTTTAATAATAACAAATGTGCTGTAATTTCCTTCACAAAGAACAAAAACAAATTTTCAAACACATATCACATTAACAATATCGTTTTATCAAACATTACTTCAATTAAAGACTTAGGCGTGATATTTGACTCTTCATTTAGCTTCAATAAACATGTAGATACAATTTCAAAAAATGCATCACAAATATTAGGATTAACTCTTAGAATAACAAATTGCTTTAAAAGTGCAGAATTAACATTAACATTATACAAATCAATTGTGCGAAGTATTCTCGAATACGAATCCACTTTTTGGTCTCCCAAATTATGAGATTCACAATTATAGAATACAATCCATACAAAGAAAATTAACCCGTGTTATTGCATATCGCGAAGGTTTATCTGATCAATTTGGAACGTATAACGACCGAATTTTACACTATAAACTACACTCTCCGACAGGAAGACGGAAACTTTCCGATTTATTGCTTCTGCACAAAATTATACATGCATCAGTTGATACACCAAACATTTTATCCCAAATTATCATCAACACACCATCAAGAAATTCAACAAGGAGGTTGCAAGATATTTTCTATATATCTTCCTACCACACAAATACAGGATATTTCTCCCCTTTACCATGAACATTAAGACATTATAACACTATACACTGCTCTAATAATGAAATTGACATTTTTAATAACCCATTTAAACACTTCAAAAAACATATTTTACGATCAATCGTATAAAGCTGATATTGTGATGAAGCCCTTTATTCAAAGACGTGAAATATTGTACCTACTAAATCCAGGTGCCAATAATAAATTGTTGGTGATTCTTTTGTATTCTACACATAACTATTATTGTTTGTCATTCAGTTTTGCATATTTACGAGTAACCAATTATTTTTAATACTATTTTTGTTGTAATTTCTGTAATTTAAATCATCCATGTATGTAATTTTTTGGGCGTAGTTGCCTATTTTATGTACTTAAATAAAAAAAAGTAAAAGCAACATTTTATGGTGGGAGGTACAGTAGTACAAGGATTTGATCTTCCTAAATGTGATTCGTGAAAAATTCGTCAAGTTATTCCAATTTTTTTTTTAATCTAAGCCCCGACTCCTAAAATCGATTCGCACTCACAAATCTGATTAAAAGAACATCGTATGAATGTAAAAATCATGATAACGCGTTTTCAAATTTATTAAAAAAGCAATTTTTGTTTTCGCTTTTCCCGTTCAGGTTTTTTAGTAGGAAGGGTGCAGTCCCCCTCTCTACTACATAAATCTGCCCTGGATAAGGGTGGTATCGGATGTGTTGGACATATTTAATTCCCTCCCTTAGAATTATCTCAATTGTTATCATCCAGAGCAAGTCCTGAAATTGTGGGCCTTTTGTTGTATCGTCGCCTATTTTAATTTCGAATTTTCTAAGTAAAATCGTGCGTTGAATGTCAAGCTAAATATTTCCATGGTTTACGAGATGAAAAAACAAGGCGCCAAGTAGTCTAAATCTTTCAAACGTGTTTCTACATACTTATGAGTAAAGACCGGATTATATGCAACAAAAAAAGCCCAAAATATGCAAGCAAATATGCATTAAAAATAGCTAAAATATGCACGAAAATCCATAAAAATGCCCAAAATATGCAACATGAAATATTACAGAAAGTCGTATTTTTTAATTTTTTTTTATTTTAGTAAGCTATTAGTTCTCAAGGATAACAATCTTATTTTCGGAAATATCAATTACAAAATGTTTTTAACAGTGAAATTTACCTTTAAAAACGTATATTTGACTAAGTACTGTTCTAAATGTTCTGTAGACAAATTGTATCTACGATCGCTTAATGATCTCAATTTTTTTGCTAAAATATGCAATTACCGCTAAATAAAGGACTATATATTGTTAGGGTGCCTCGATGTCGGCTTCTAAACCAACACCAGGGCCCAAAACACGTCCCTGACTAGCTCTCAGCGGGACTATGGTACTCTCTATTCAGGGGGGTGGGCAGCTCAAGGCTAGGGAACTTCTCTCCATCCTCCGGTGACCCACGGGATCCTCACTGGTCAACAATCCTCCCGCCGTAGCAGAATAATAACAATGTTAAATCATTTAGACATGTATTGTAAACTCAAACACATACATAGGTTTCTACAGTACAATTCAATTACAAGAAATGCAAATTACACAAACCTAGCTAAAGTGTTTACCTCTCTCTGACTCTCTCTCAAAACGAAACTCTCCGAGTCGTGATTTCCGCGGGGGCCCTACATTTCACTGAATTACGGACAACATTTAAGGAGGAAATCAAGATACAGCTTACATGTAGGTTGGCAGGAACCTCGTCTCATGTGGCAGCTTCATCAGGCACTTTCGTAGTCTAAACAGACCGAACTATAGTGGCAAAAGACTGATTCTACTCAAAAGTATTTCAATAATACATCGCGGCCCCATTGAATTGGGTCCGCCGGCTACAAGTGAGCCGCGAGCGTGCGTTCTCAAAGGCGCTCAGATCTCTTCTGTCGCGAGCGCAGCGGGAATGCCGAGTGGCAGGGCACGGGGGAGAGGCAAGGAGAAACAGGATACGGGGCGGGGAGAGGCGGCGGCCGAGCCGTGTGGACTTGTGCTGCGTTCTGTGCTCTCGTATTTACTCGCTTCAGGGGCGTATCGTAACACTTCCCCCCGCGCTTGGAAAAAAAGCGACGTGGCAATGGAGCTGTAGGAAAAAAAAATCCTCTTAAACTTTCATTGGGGTTTTTGAGAGATTCGTTGCTTGAGAGATGCCTAGCTAGAACATGCAATTTATGTTATAGTTTAGGTCACAATGTTTGTAGGGAATGGGTGAGGGGTACATACAATGTTTGGAAAAGAACAGTTTTGGTGAAAGTACATGGTGTGAAACAACATACAAGATTATGCAATT
Source organism: Limnephilus lunatus (assembly GCA_917563855.2). NCBI lineage: Eukaryota > Metazoa > Arthropoda > Insecta > Trichoptera > Limnephilidae > Limnephilus > Limnephilus lunatus. Next base: position 5,234,920 of record OU830593.1, on the reverse strand, counting down.
GAAAGATGACAATACATGGTTATGCAATTGAACAAAATAACAATACATGGTTATGCAATTGAAAAATAACAATTCATATTTGTACAATCGAAGAACAAAAAAACAAGAACAAAAATGCCTGTGTGATTCTAAAGTTTCATTGGTCTGGGAGCTAAGTTTGCGAAGCGTGGATTTGTTTGGTTTCGGAGAATTTCGAAGAGGAGGACGTGGTTTCACAGATTCTAAGGATTACATTATCACTGTAATCAGACCCCTTTGAGATAACACTCAAAAGTACACTTGGGCCTTAGAAAACACTTGGTTTTGTCGAAGACGTCGAAGTTCATGAAGTGGAGACTGTGGTTGCTGTGCCGCGACTATGGTTACAGAGGTCATTGAGGAGGAGAATCCAGTGTCTGCAGACATACCAGTACGAATCCTAAAGTGTTATTAAGGTAAACACGGATCGTATATAATGGTTATTGAAGCATAATGTAGCTCAACATAACTTGTATTGGTACGCATTCAGCGAATACTGGAAGTCAAGGTAATGATGGTTTACACATGACGATATATGCGTCACTGCATGACAGCGCAAGAGACGACATGGTTGGCATTGATAGCAAGAGTAAGAACAAACCTAGGAGCTAGCGTGCCCAAAAGGTGGTTCAGAGTGTCATAATGTATAGTGGGACAACTCAACTTGCTGTGGCACGACAAAACAACATACATATGGGCGGTATGGTCTGTGCTTTCAGGAACAAATGCGTAGAAAAATGGCAGCAGGAGGGACCTAGTAACCACAGCGCGTGCTGTCAGGAAATGGAGCTCAGCTTGGCTGTTGGTGATGACATCCGCCTGGGCTTCTTTTTAATCCGGGAGAAATTATTATTAGAGCAAAATTCTTGAAGTTTACCTGCCTAGGGACCAATGAAGAAAAGGTTTGGAGAGAAACAAAATGTGTCCAGATAATGAAATAAACGAAGTTTTAACCACCGACCCAGAGAGTGACGAAGAGAGAGTTTTCTAACTAAATTGTGATTACATGAACATTTTCCTTTACCAGGTTGACTTGGCGTTTGCCGAGTGACAATATGTCTTGGTTAAAAAAACAACCGGCCTTCCATGGCCTATGTTAACATAAAGGTGGTAACATTTTTGTAGAATTTCAACGAACAAGACAAAGAAGTCGTGAATGAGTCACGGTAAAAGCAGAGAAACCAATTCATGAATAAAGGTTGTCAAAAGGAGACAGACGGTACGCCAAGTGCATATCGTACATTTCCAACATTCATGAATGTGTTTCGTAAAATTGAGAAAGAGAACAAAAGGTGAGACATATGCAGAGAGTGAGGGAGAAAGCCTGCTGATAATTGGTTAGTTTACCGATTCGCACTCCCAGTGAGGGCGAATTATGGTTAACAACAGATTTTCCTCTTCATAACATATACCTGAGAACATGATGGTGAGGAGAAAGGAAAGGAAAAGGAAAGGAGTTGAGTGACGAAACTTGCTAGAGACTGGACTAATTTCCACTTCAAACTCCATGTGAGAATGAAACATGATCAACCAGCAGATTTCCTGACTCTTTACAATTGTTAAAAGGATGAGGAGAAATTTGAATACACATTAACAAAGAGACTAATCTTTTGCGTGTATTGGGCAAAAGATTAGGGGTCATTTTAAAAACTCCTGCGTGATTGTGAGAAAAGACAGATCCTTGCTCCAATTTCACAAACCTGGGGGTTTTCTTATCCGTTCCCCAGACAACGAGTTGGGTGGTTTTGTGCTCAATCGATTAACTCCCACAGCACTATGCCCCATAGTTAGCAGTGAAGCTACAAACTAGTCCTTTTGGGATAGTAGATACTCCTGGGCTTCTTTCCTTTTTGCAAAGAAGTAAAAAAACAGGAGGTCCACGGGCATTGGCGTTGAATGACAACAAAGGGTTGTGGACTACATTTCGTAGATCGCACACAAAAGGTTTGATATTATTTCGTTCGCACGACTCATGGTAAGTGTTTTAACGTCTCCACGTATAGTGTACAAAAACATGTAAGTACATACAAGATAAAACTCAATTATAGACAGAAGTCAAGAGTTTATACAATGCCTCTTAAAGAAGATGGCAAGGCCGATATTATGTCGTTCGCACGAATCACGGTAAGTGTTTTAACGTCTCCACGTCTCGTGTACAAGGGTTGTACACAATTATACATACAAGCGGTACTCATGACAAATGAATGACACACGACCAAAATACAAAAACGGTACTCATGACAAATGAATGACACACGACCAAAATACAAAAACGGTACTCATGACAAATGAATGACACACGACCAAAATAGATTGTACAGAAAGGGTGGTACTCATGACAAATATGTCACACGACCAACTCAATAACATTTAGCTATGAGCAAAAGTGATTATGACGAACTTCTCGTATTGTGGCAGGTATTTTAAGGATCCCTCCTATAACGGTGGGTGTTCTAAGGATCTCTCCTATGACGGTGGATGTTCTAAGGATCTCTCCTATAATGTAACAGGGTTACGTTTAAATACAACACAATAAACGTTAATGATGCTTGATTTTAACACATTTTATAAAGATTCGTTAGATTAACTAACTCCGTAGCCCAAGAGCGTACGACAGAGAAGATAGACAATTTGATGCTACTTCATGTGTTACAAAATACAAGGGTGATGGCAGAGTATAATTCTACTTACACCAAGTATTTAAAAGAAAGACAGACCTATAATGGTTTTACATACTGTCTGTTGTGGCAACCTGCAGTGAGGAAGACCAAAGAAAAGGGACCAATTACGGTTTTACATACCCTTTGTGCAGTTACAAACATACCAGGTTATGTGCAATTTGGGTTGCAAATACTTGGTTAAATGAACACCTAAAAGTTGTGAATTCCAAAATCAGGATAACCATAAGGTTTTATTTAACCTATCTCGTAGGGTTGAAACGTGTCATATAAGACATACGTAACGTACAAGCAAAAAAAATAAAATAACAAAAGGCAGTGGCTTTGTTATAACAACCAAAGACCGGATGATTCGGTTTTACGTACTTTAGTTGAAACGAGCCAAATTGATTTATATACAGGGTTATAAAGACCAATCATTGGTTTTATAAATACAAGTTCCAAAATGGACGTGTCGATATCCAATTTTGGTACAAGAGCATGAATTTGGGTAGGACGCCATCAATTTTTAATTTAAGAGGAAAAAATTGAAAAAAACTTATATACACGAGGGGCGACTATGTAAGTAACCACTGTTTGATTTTCATGCTAGAGATACCTCGGAAGGTTTTACAACTCATGATGAACAAGATAAAAGGAAAAATTGTAAAAATAGTTAACTGGTTCTGAGTCGGAATTTAACACTTTGGAATTTACAAAACCCGACTTCTAGAACGACACGCCGATGGGCAATTGTCAACTACTTTACATGAACAAAATAAACAGGTGAGAAAGTTCCTTTCCACACGACAAAAATGCAACAAAAAAATAGGAGAAAAATTACAAAATTACATGACAAGGCAGGGTATGACGTGGCATGAACATTGCGTAGTGTACGTGTTGAGACAATAAATGGGCTCGCGACTTCCCAAACATTGAAACTCGAAAAGTGTCTCCGTTCCAAAGTGATCAGTTTTAGAACAGGTGAAAAAAATAAAAGAAAAAATTGCCGTGAGGGAAAGAAAAAACAGTGCAAAAACAACATTTGAAAGTAACTTCAAGGAGAGTACGCATTAATTTACAAAATAATTTACAACTTGTTTCATTTACGAAACGATGGGCATGTGATTGACACAATACACGCCTAACGTAGTAAGACTCTGTAAGCTTACAAAAAAAATGTGATACATACTGGATCATTTTACGTTTGCTGAGATAGTGGGGGCAGTTTTACTTGACTTCTCACTTCCAGACTTTACAATGTCCTTAATGTGGTAATTACCAATGTGCTTTCCAGATGAGTCAGACAAGGAGTACACTAGGTCTGATATTTTCCTTAGGACTTTGGCCTTCACGAAACGTGGTGCCAGCTTAGCAGAGAAATACATGGCTCCTTGGGAAAGTGTGTTGTTCTTTCTCCAAACTATGTCTCCTGTATTGAAGGTGACATGTTTTCTACGTAAGTTATATCTGTCCGCACTCTTTTGGTGAGCCAGGAGCAAAGCATCAGTGACTTCACTGTAAATGGCCGACAGTTCTTCCAAGCGATGGGCATAGTCTGCGGTAGGGTTGCTTGTGGTGGCGGATGACGTAGGAAAGTTTGTGTCCCTATGTAGAGAACCATGGACGACTTGTTCCATACCGTGTTTTAAGAAGAAAGGTGTGTAACCAGTGGCCAGGTTAACAGTGTTGTTCATAGCGGCCTGAATTTTATCTAGGTTTTTACACCAAGTGCGTTGGTCTTTATCAACTAGAATAGCTAGAGCTGTGTTGATTGTTTGGTTGTAACGTTCGACAGTGTTGTTTTGGGGAGTGTACAAGGTGTTATAATAAATGTCCTTGATTCCGTATTTGGCAAGAAATTCTTTGAATTCCTGGGCAATAAACTGTTTTCCGTTATCAACAATTACGGTTCTGGGTGTTCCGTAAGGTATAAAAATGTGTTTTTCCAGAAGTTTGATGATGGCGGACGCGTTGGCTCTTTTTAAAGGGAAGATCCAACAGAATTTGGTGAAAACATCCACTACACTAAGTATGTGCATGTGTCCGGCATAACTTCGAGGAAAAGGTCCGACGAGGTCCATTGACAATGACTGTAGGGGTCTGTCGGCGCGTTTGGGGTTACCCATTAGGCCGGCAGGTGCTGCCGTGCTATGTTTATAAGCTTTACAAGTTTCACATTTAGAGATGTAATTGCGAATTTGTTTGAAAAGACCAGGCCAGTAATACTTCAAGGAAATCTTTTTATACGTCTTGAAAGTTCCTGGGTGTATAGAGTCGGGAGCACTATGATTGTCAATTATTATTTGTTCTCTTCCTTCGAGGGGAACGACAAGTTTCCAAGAGTAATCTTCGAGGATGGATAGTGGTGCCTTGCAATTACGGTATAGTTGTCCTTCTTTTATGATAAAATTAGGAAACTTTTGTTGATTATTTTTACAACCTTCGAAGATTTTCAAGTACCATTCATCTTTTGTGGGTGGAGGGGGGGCAATTGTGTCAACATTTAATGAAGCCAATTCAATTCTTGAAAGAGCGTCAGGAACAATATTGTCCGCGCCTTTACGGTGTACAACATCAAAATTGAATTGAGACAAACGGGAGGCCCAACGAGCGAGTCTACCGGAGGGATTACTTAAAGAGATCAACCATTTCAAACTACTATGGTCTGTGACTACAGTAAATTTGCTACCGTCTATGTAACCGCGGAAATGGTGAACAGAATCCAATACAGCCAATAACTCCTTTTCGGTAATTCCGTAGTTTTTCTCGTGTTTATTTAGTGTACGGGAAAAATACGCTACAGGGTGTTCGCCATCTGGGAATTCTTGAGTTAGGACTCCACCGATTCCTACGTTGGAGGCATCCGTGTGGAGGGTAAAAGAGAGTGCAAAATCCGGGCAATTCAGAACGGGGGCTTTTTGAAGGGCATTTTTTAAAGTTGTAAACGCTTCTTCAGTTTCAGCAGACCATCGGAAGTTGCTGACACCTTTACGGGTGCCGGTAATTTTATTTAAGGGGGCTGCAATTGTGGAAAAGTCTTTGATGAATCTTCTGTAGTAACCTGCAAGTCCAAGGAAACCTTTGACTTCTTTCGCGTTTTTGGGTCGGGGGAAATTTGCCATGGCTTCCACCTTAGCGGGGTCTGTTCTTAGACCTTTTTCGTCGACAATGAATCCCAAATAACGTAAACGGGACTTACAGAATTCAGACTTCTTCAAGTTGATGGTTAAACCAGCGAACTTGAGTTGTTGAAAAACCTTTTCCAACATTAATAGGTGTTTTTCAAAGGTGTCGCTGACGATGATGAGGTCGTCAAGGTAACAAAACAGGCTGTTATCGACTTCAGGACCGAAGAGTTTGTCCATCAGTCTTTGTAATTCGGCGGGGCTGTTCTTTAGACCAAAGGGTAATCTTTTAAAATGGAACATTCCCCTACCAGGTACAACGAAAGCATTTTTTTCACACGATTCTGCGTCCAAAGGTATTTGCCAAAAAGCTTTGCTTAGGTCAACAGAGGAGATGAACTTGGCGTTGCGCAGTTTGTCTAAGGTCGCGTGGACGTAAGGTAAGGGGTATGCGTCAGCTTCCGTACAAGAATTTAAACGTCTACTGTCGAGACAGAAACGTGCGGAGCCATCTTTTTTAGAAACCAAAAGAGTTGGGTTGGTCCATGCACTTCTGCTGGGAACCACCACACCCATTTTTAACATTTCATCAAGTTCTTTTTCCAAAAGTTTAAGCTTTTGGGGGGCTAAGTTGTAATAACGTTGCTTTATGGGTGGGCCATTGGTTTTAATGTGGTGTTCTACCAAATTTGTCAAACCCAATCCACATTTTTCGAAAGATATTGATTCGAATTTATTGACCATTTCCTTTAGTTGGAGAGCTTGGTCCGTGCTTAAATTTTCGTGAGGTATTATTGTGCGGATCTCACTAATTTGAGCAGCAGTGGAGGTTTCGCCAAGAGTATTAAATACTTGGGGAGCAACGTTAAAAGCCTTCCAGAAGTCAACGCCAAGGATGAAATTCTGGGATATAGAGGGCACTATTAGAAAATTGATTGTAATTATTTTATTGTTACAATTAATTGGCAGTGCAAGGGTACCGATGACCGGCTGGGAAACATTATCCGCAGTCGTCAGGTGTGTTGTTTGTGGCGAAATTTTAAAATCACTGTTAACAAAAGGCAGGTGAGCATTGTTGCCAAGACAGCTGACAGATGCACCGCTATCAAGTAATCCGGAAAAGGGCACATTGTTAACAGAGAAAAGAGCATAGGGTCTCCCATCTTTAGCTTGTTTGCAACAAACCGAGGAAACATTTAAAGTCTGGTTAAAATACTTAATGTGTGATAACCAATCAGTCCATTCTTTAGACCTTGGTTCAGAATGGGTACCTGAGAGGTTATTATTTAGTTTTTTGGCCTCTTCATGTAGAAATTTGGTGGGGGCTTGGAGAAATCCACCTGAGGTCTGACATCGCTTGGGTTTTGTAACCTTTCTGCATTGTGCCTTGATTTCTTAAAAATGTTGCGCAGTTCGTCGCGTGGAGGAGAGCGGTCCCTAGAGTGGTGTCTCTTGGAGGTTCGGGGTTCCTTGGATTCCAGAAGTCTTGCTTGCTTGAAACAAGTAGCGGCCAGGTGGCCTACTTTTTTGCAAAAGGAGCACACTTTTTTGTTGTCGAATTCTGGCTTTAAACCAGACGAACGGCTTGGCACAACCACATTATTCGACACATTCTTTATGTTTTTCCTATCCTGGTACGATTCCAGGAGGAGGCAGACTTCGTTTAGCTGGGCCAGGGATGCAATTTTCTGTGAGGTGATGATGTTCTCGTATTTGCTTAAAAGGCCATCAGTTATGACTGGTAATAGTTCAGCTTCCGGAACAGGATGTGAAAGCTTGATGTTGATGGACTCAGCCCTTTCTATGAATGTAGCCACAGGTTCATCTACTAGTTGTTTAATAGATAGTAGAGATAGTTTGATCCGGTGCTGGGCCTCCTTTTTTCCAAAGCTAGAGATTAGGGCAGCTCTGAGTTTATTCCAATCTTTGCATTTAGTCTTTTGGATGCGGTGCCACGGAATTAATTCTGGGGAGATGAGTTCTATAAAGTTTCTCCGTAGAATCTCGAATGGGATATTTTTGATTGTAGCCGTTTCTTCAATACGGTCAATGAAATCCAGCACATCGGAGACGCCATTATATTTGACTTTCCAAGAGGATAAATCGTAAGTTTTATCTTGTGTCAAGATGGGTGCGACGTCCTGTTTTATCATTACATGCGGCGTAGGTTCTTTGTCAAGATTATCCAAAACTTGCGTAGCCGAACATGAATTATTTTCGTTGGAGGGGGCGAGATTTATTCTCCTAATGTACTTTTTGTTGAATAAAAGTGCATATGCCTTCAATGTAGATTTAGATTTGCTTGATGGCGAGAGTCCTCTATCCCTTAAAGCAGCTTGTAAGTGGGCTTTGGATAAACTATGCACATTGGGAATGGTACCCAAGTTGGATGGTGTAATAGCTTGCTTGTCCTCCATTGCGAGTTTCCTGGGTGGTGAGGAGAAGAAAAAAAATTGGCCAGGGGTTTCCTTTAGAAAGCGCAAAAATTAATTTTTGTGAGGCACTTTTCACTTGGTGATCACTGTTGGCACTTCCAAATGTGTTTTGTATACATGACACCAGAATTCTTGTCAAGGAGAGGCAGACGAGAAAAAATTTTGCGTGGAAAGACCTTAGTGGTAAAGGTTTTTGTATTTCACTGACCACTTTTGAGAAAACTGTGAAATTCACAAGTATTTATTTATTTTAGAAAAATTTTGCCAGGACTGACCTTTAGAAAACAGGTTTTTTATTTTCACAAAACACTTTGCACTGAGAAAGGCACTAAAGTTCACAAAAGGCACATTTCTGGCAAATAAAGGACAAACTTCCGGATGAAAATGACTGAATATGGGGTTTATTGCATCCAACCATATTAAAATTATTTTATTTATTCATGGAATCAGTCATTGGCTTTATTATTATTCCACTTTTCACTTATGTAAGGGAAAAACACAATTCACTTTCACTTATGCTGAAAAAAAACAGTACCTATAATGTACAATGGGGAAAGAAAGTCATTATTTTGTCCATTTGGAGAAACATTAAATTGTACTAATTTGACAGACACAAGTGGGCCAATTGGTATATTGTGCAGAAATAATAAAAATACGTAAGTCCGAAATTTTCATTAAGGAATTCGCAAAATAACTGGGGTTCCAGAATCAATGATTTCCGTTGGTATCCCGGTTCAGTCATAAAAAACGGTTTGGATTTAAAACGCAGCCTAGCAACAGTCGGTTAGGATATCGGCGGGAACAAGGCATTTGCGCGCACAATCCGGAATATCGCGTGAAACAAAGGCCGTTGGATTTGGCGCGGATTGCTGTTGCTACGCGCTCGCTGTTTGGTGACGCGTGCGCAATCAGATTCGCGGCGTTTCGGGTACTCAAAATGGCCGTTGTTTCAACTTGCGATGCAATTTATAATTCCAGTCAGATCCGTTATGGATCTAATTTACATATTGGTTTCTGTGGTTTTTTCACAGGATTCACTGTAGAATAACAAGGCATAATTAATGTTTACAAAATAGTTGTTATGCGGGAAGGATTTCGACAAAGGAAGGTCCCGCAAAGCGACCGGGATAGAGAAAAAAAATTCCAGGCTCCACGTTGATGCGCCAATTGTTAGGGTGCCTCGATGTCGGCTTCTAAACCAACACCAGGGCCCAAAACACGTCCCTGACTAGCTCTCAGCGGGACTATGGTACTCTCTATTCAGGGGGGTGGGCAACTCAAGGCTAGGGAACTTCTCTCCATCCTCCGGTGACCCACGGGATCCTCACTGGTCAACAATCCTCCCGCCGTAGCAGAATAATAACAATGTTAAATCATTTAGACATGTATTGTAAACTCAAACACATACATAGGTTTCTACAGTACAATTCAATTACAAGAAATGCAAATTACACAAACCTAGCTAAAGTGTTTACCTCTCTCTGACTCTCTCTCAAAACGAAACTCTCCGAGTCGTGATTTCCGCGGGGGCCCTACATTTCACTGAATTACGGACAACATTTAAGGAGGAAATCAAGATACAGCTTACATGTAGGTTGGCAGGAACCTCGTCTCATGTGGCAGCTTCATCAGGCACTTTCGTAGTCTAAACAGACCGAACTATAGTGGCAAAAGACTGATTCTACTCAAAAGTATTTCAATAATACATCGCGGCCCCATTGAATTGGGTCCGCCGGCTACAAGTGAGCCGCGAGCGTGCGTTCTCAAAGGCGCTCAGATCTCTTCTGTCGCGAGCGCAGCGGGAATGCCGAGTGGCAGGGCACGGGGGAGAGGCAAGGAGAAACAGGATACGGGGCGGGGAGAGGCGGCGGCCGAGCCGTGTGGACTTGTGCTGCGTTCTGTGCTCTCGTATTTACTCGCTTCAGGGGCGTATCGTAACAATATGCAAATGCATATGCAAATATGCATTTGCATATAATCCGGTCTCTACTTATAAGCATTTTTATTAACGTATTGAAGGCTCAATCTGCTTTCTCGTGCTGATTTTATCAAAAACACGGTGTGAAGGACATAAAAGCATTTTTATGACGATGGTAAAGCGGTAAATTAAGTTTTCTTTAAGATTGACTGGGAACGCTTAGTTTTTATAAAATAGAAGAGTAACGCAACTTGGTAAGAGCGGTGCTATAAAAAATGGAACGATAATAGAGAAGGCTAATTTCTAAGAGAACTCTACTCTTCAAACCTAGTTTTTAGATATAGCCACCTGTTTGACAAGCACTGTTCCAAATCTTAATTTTAATGAACGTAGGTCGTAGTTTTTTTAAATAACAATAGGCCACTTGCATGGATTTCATAACGACTTGGAAAAAATCGTGTGGATAGATTTATTTACTAAGATTACGAAAATAAATAAATCCATTATTTGAGCTCGTGACGTCACCACATTAAAATGTCCCGTCTCTGATTATGTTCCCTTAATTTTGTAAAATTCCACACTGATAAATTTTTTTTTTTTGGCAACACTTTTTTCAACAATTTTTGAATTTGCGTTTTAACGTTCACTAGATTTATTGTTTGTTCTATGCGAACTTATCCTTTGGTTTGATTTTTTGATAAGGATGGCGGTGTTTTTACAGATGTTACGAAGAGAACCCCGTACAATTTATTGCTATTCGTGTGGAAAACGTTTTTTTTAATGATTTTCGGCTACGTAATTATCGTTTTTACGTACCCATAAAATTATGCCCCGTCTTTCCGGTGTATAAAAAATGGTCTGATTTTTCGGATTGAATTTTTCAAAAAATTGCCAGGGTTTCAAAAATACGATAAAAAAATTGAAAATACAGAATGTCTTAGAATATTTGCCTAAGCCGGAAAAAAAATTAAAAATCTGTGATGCATGTGGCCTATTGAACGTATGTTTGGAATCATTGTTCAATATGAAAGAGTGAAACAAAAGGCGATTTTGTGTATCAGAAGCTCTCTTATACTACATATTATCTACAGCAGTACCAATTTGGGAGGCGGGGATGGGTACCGCCGCCCGGGAACCTTTATTGGATAACAAACGCCTCTGCCATAGGTCACACCAAGTGGTTTGCTACGTTTGGTGATTTAGCAGGGGTGCCCGGGTTCATGGGGTGAGGTATGTCTAGGTCTTGGAGGCGGATGACCAAGACATACTAAACCCCAGATTCCTACCAACCCCTCAAACCCTTTTTCTTCCCAGAACTCTCCTCTCTTTCCTTTCCTTAAAAACCCTCCACACAGCATCCCCAAAGATGACATAGGCCCTGAGGGAAATTATTTTCCTCAGAGCCTCCTGCGTGGAGCTCATATAAAAAAAGGTAAACTCAAGGTGATCCTCAAAAGAATTCATTATCCACTTTTTCATAGACGGCGCAAATATAATTATTTTACGGACTAACGCTTTTTACAAATTATGTTTTAACATATTATGATGAATTAATAGTTTACGCACGTACATACGTAATATTATTGTGAATAAATAGTTTTGTCCATAAACAAACTCAAATATTTCGAGAAAGGCCAACAAATACAATATTGCATCGGCGATTCAATCCAATAGCCTTTCTTGAAAGATTTGAGTTTTGTTTTTTTTTTGCATTATAGACTGTGTGTCCATTTACAATACACACATACACAAGTTATATAAATTCTTTTTTTTTAAAACAAAAATTAATCTATTAAATTATTAACAACTAGCTTTTGCCCCTGACTTCGCTCGCATATTCGCCCCCCACCCCTCTCCATACCCGTTACATTCATTTTTCACGATGTCACTTATTAAAACTAGAAAGACCGGGTACTTCTCCATAGCTATAAAGACCACGACCGTCATTTTGACGGCTGATCACTTTTTGCCAATTGGTAGGTGAAAATGGGTACCGCCGCCCCGGGAAACCATTTATCGGATAACCAACACCTCTGCCATAGGACACTCCAAGTGGTTCGCGCAATTTTTGGTGACTTAGCAGGGGTGCTCGGGTTCATTGGGTGAGGTTTGTCTGATCTAGGTGGCGTATACGTTTGCCCATCTACTGCGTGGCCGACCAGGACGGGAGACACTTGTTGAGGGAGACCTATTCTAGACCTCTCCAGCAGGACCTCTCTCGAATTGTCGCCTTGCACCACTGTGGTGGAGATCGATTCATTCGTCTAACACTCCTAAATACATTTACCAATTTCTTCTATTCATCCCTCATAACTTCTTCATTCATCCGTTACTCCTGGATAAATTTACCATTTTTTCCTATTCACCCCTCACACCTTCTCCCTTCCCAGAACTTCCTTTCCCTAAAAACACCCTCCACACAGCATCCCCAAAGATAGCATAGGGACCAGTATCTTTTCTTTTGTTTACATTAGCTCCACAAAAAAATTCCCCTCATTGCATTGCCATCTTTGGGGATGCTGTGTGGAGGGTACCTAAAGGGAAAGGAAGAAGAATAACTTAAGGGAATTAAATGATGGTGTGAGGGGTGGGTAGGAATCTGGGGATCAGTGTAGTGACAGACGTAATAATCTATTCCTATCACTGCGATGCAAGGCAATGTTCCGAGAGTCCTGCTGGCGAGGTCAAACGATCTTTCTCAACAAGTCACTCCCGATCTGGCCGAGTCGTTTGGTAGACGTATCCGCCACCAAGATCCGAACACACCTTCCCTGAACAAATTCCCAATTTGGAAGGCGGATATGGGTACTGCCGCCTCGGGAACCATTTATTGGATAATCAATAAATCTGCCATAGGTCCCCAAAATTGGTTCGCTACGTTTTGGTGACTTAGTAGGGGTGCCCGCTTCATGGGATGAGATTTGTCCGGGTCTTGGCGGCAGATAATAATAATATTTGGCTAATTTATACGCGCGATTTTTGCGAAAAATCACCTCAAGGGCGCTGTACAAATAAATATGAGTCTGCCCATCAGCTGCATGGCTGGCCGGATCGGAAAAGATTGGTTGAGGGAGTCCTTTTGACTTCTCCAGCCGTGCTCTCTTGGAACATTACGGATGGATAGTTTCATACGTCCGTCACACCTCGACACACTGCCCGCAGATACCTACCCACCCCTAATATCATTTTCCTTCCGGAACTTCCTCTCCTTCCTTTCCTTAAAAGACTCCCTACACAGCATCCCCAAAGATGACAAAGGCCCTGAGGGGAATTATTTTTCTCAGGGCCTCCTGTTAGCTAATGTAAAAAAATACCTAACCCCATGAACCTGGGCACCCTTGCTAAGTCACCAAACTTAGCGAACCTCTTAGGGGGGCCTATGGCGGAGGTATTGGTTATCCAATAAATGATTCTGCCAGTTCTTCAGGAGCTAACCCAGCTGGATCAACTCTTCTATATGTATGTATACCCTGTTTTTAGTTCTCCGACGAGCCATAAAATAAATTTGGGCCAGAGATATATTTTTTTCTGGAATGTATTTTTATAAATAACATGATACGCGATAGCGAAAGAAAGAGACACATTAGTACTATCGTGGTACTATCATAAACGATGGAATGGGCATGTTGTAAACTTGGCTAAAGGAGGTTGTAAACAAACTCAGTATTGTGGCCCAAACCGTCGCATTGACGGTGGCGGTCTTTGTAGGTATAAGTCAATATATCTCAAAAACTAAATAAGACCCGTACCTGTTTTTTTCACCAAAGTTGTAAAATCATAAATCATGAAATGTGAAAAAAAATCACTCCAATACAATAATTATTAAGCATTATATCGTCACATTACTTCGGCCAGCCGTCAAAATGAAGGCTCCGGTCTTTCTAGTGTTAAAACGTAACAATCAAATACGCGCTAGCTGTTGGCTAAGGACAACATGTAGATTAGTACCTATTTTAAACATTTGAATTTTTGCAATCAAAAGAATCTCCAGAGTAACCTAAACGAATAACAAAATGACAGCCCAAGTCAAACAATTACTTAGCAACACGTTTTGCTTTTCGTTCGGACAATAAACGTATAACAAATAATTTCTTAACGCCACAGCTTATGCATAACGCCAGAACCTGCCAATATATATAGTCTGTATTAATCGCAAATAATGTATTAGAGAAATAATTTTTAAATTCCATTCAGTATTTATTGCGTGAAAGAGTAACGAACACACATCCATACAAACTTTCGCCTTTATAATATCTATAAGATTTTGTACACCGTTACTGCAAGGACACACACTCTTTTCAACCAGCAGACCCTCATGAAGCATGAATCGCGGATACTCTCCATGCATTTTCATAAATAGGTATCTAAGAAACTTGTGGACAAAAGTAATCTTATCTTACTAATATTATAAATGAGAATGTTTGTATGGATGGATGGATGGATGTATGTATGTATGGATGGATGGATGTTTGTTACTCTTTCTCGCAATAAATACGGAATGGAATTTAAAAATTCTTTCACTAATCGAGAGTTACATTACTTGCGAGTAACAACGGCTTTATATATTGGTAAGCTCTGGCGTTATGAATAAGCTGTAGCGTTATGAAATTATTTATTATACGTTTATTGGCAAAACGTGTTGCTAAGTAAATGTTTGACGTGGTCTGTCATCTTATCTTACTAATATTATAAATGCGAATGTTTGTATGGATGGATGGATGGATGTATATATGGATGGATGGATGTTTGTTACTCTTTCACGCAATAAATACCGAATGGAATTTAAAAATTCTTTCACTATTCGAGAGTTACATTATTTGCGAGTAACAACGGCTTTATATATTGGTAAGCTCTGGCGTTATGAATGAGCTGTGGCGTTATGAAATTATGTATCATACGTTTTCTGTCCCTAACAAAATCGAGTTATTGCAAACGTCAAACAAATTGTTACCTTGGAAACAATGTTTTTTTTTAATTTTAGGCTTAAAGAATGCTTTGTTGTGATTAAAAAGAGTACTTTTTTGGCGTCGTAGTTAATATCTACATATCTCTAAAAATGTTTATTCTCCTAACAAAAAGCATAACGTTGCTATAAAGCATAGCGTTCGAAGTGGACTGTCATTTTCTTATTTTTTTAGGTTACTCTGGATTCAAATGTGAATAAAATACTAATAAAGGGAGTAGGTACTTAAAATATATTTAAATATTTTCTAAAATAGAATTTTTATTTGCGAAATGTCATTCTCAAATTTTGATATTTTCTATTAAATAATAATTATTTTCTATTAGAAAAAATAGCAAGAATAATAAAAATTATGCCAATAATTATGCCAGTAATTTCCCATTAATACTATGCGAGCGAAGCCGTGGGTAAAAGCTAGTTATTCATATTCATATTGCTTATATACGGGCGCAAACAATTAATATATCTTAACATTTTTTTGTTAAAAGCGTTTATCCCTAAAATAATTATACTCGAGCCATCTATAAAAGAGTAGATTACGAATTCCTTTAAGTATCACCCTAAATATAATACTATACATATTATCACAACAAAGCTGTACAAAACACTTCCACTGGCCATTAGACAGAATACAACGTATTTTAAATATAAATCAGACATCAAGTCTTGGATCATCAGCCAAGATAGATCTAACATCAGAGATTTAATCAAAGCCAATTTATAAGTATGGATAATAATTGACTTTTACAATAAATACACATATAAATTTGTTGTAGACCACTTTTATTTATGAACACTCTACCGGTTTCGGAATCACCCTTCCTTCGTCAGGAGAATATTATAACTGACTATTATACTGACTGAATATTATACTGTTATAATATTCTCCTGACGAAGGAAGGGTGCTTCCGAAACCGGTAGAGTGTTCATAAATAAAAGTGGTCTACAACAAATTTATATGTGTATTTATTGTTAATTATGGAGAGCCACAAAGTGAATGCTTTTTACAAATATGTAATTGACTTTTATATTAAACGTGTTGTTTTTGTACTTTTGCTTTAAACTGATTATGTTAGTTTCCTGGTTACCAACGGTGTGTATTAAATTTATAACAAAATTGTAACCTGAGCCGTAGTATAATTATCACATTAATACATACCATGGGAACCTTGATATGATGGTGGGAATATTAAAGTGAATCAACGGTAAAATATTAGGGCCATTCAACTGATAAATTGCAAATTCATTTTAATATATAAGATCAAAAACTTTTTGACAAATAAAAACACATATAAATTTGTTGTAGACCACTTTTATTTTTTAAACACTCTACCGGTTTCGGAAGCATCCTTCCTTCATTAGGAGAATATTATAACAGTTATAATATTCTCCTGACGAAGGAAGGGTGCTTCTGAAACTGGTAGAGGTTTATAAAATAAAAGTGGTCTACAACAAATTTTATATGTGTTTTTAAATTATGGCAAGCCACAAAGTTAATGCTTTTTATAAATATGAACAACTTTTTCTTCTGTCACTTACTTTTTTTGGGGGGAGGAAAAATTTTCCATGCCTTTGTCATCTAACGGGTGGGTAAGAATCTGGGCGTCAGTTTGTCCAGGAGTGACGCATGAATCCATCCTTCCCACTGCGACGCAAGCGTTAGGGTCGATAGAGTCTAACCGGAAAGATCAGAGGGTCTCATCTGGCCTCTCCCGATATGGCGCGCGACGCAGTAGGTGGGCATATGCATCTCCCGCAAAAATTCAGACAAATCCCACTCCATGAATCCGGGCACACCTTCTAAGTCACCAAACTTGAGGTTACCTGTGGTGGAAATGTTGGTTAATCAATGAATGGTTCCCGAAGCGGCGGTAACCATATCCGCCTATTTATTATTATTATTTCAACGAATCTTGTTAAAAATCATAATCTACTGATTTTAAATAAATATGCATTTTTTAATTTATTTATCTATATAGAGTTAATTAACATTGGGTTTTTCGATGCCTGTCTCACTAGGATATTTATGTGTCGAAACAGGCCTACTTAATTTAGCTTTGTTCAAATACACCTCAAAAATTTGCGTTGGACTCTTTCAACGATATTAATGTGATCTTTGTGAAAATCTGTGAATGTGATATTTTTATATGCGTTCGTTCATAAATAAACACGTTTATAATATAGGTTGAATGTAATTAAAGCTACATTTAAAAAAAAACTCATTTAAATGACTCAATTAAAAATTCCAATTAAAAAGTTCGAATTATGCCACAAGCATTGTACCTACAAGACTAATTCACTCTCGAAATCTTGGCAGTTCCTTTCGGAGCCTGCGGCAGACACGACACAAAAAGGCTGAAAATGAGATAATATTATTAACGAGGGTTCCCGTAGAAAGGGAACATCCGCAGCAGTCGTAGCACAATACGTAGACGGCTCATTAGATACACAAACCCCCAGTGCTTAGCCCCTAGCCACCAGACCTGGTGTATCAATTTTTGCCTCGGAGCTAAATGATGTTACGGTATTTTGCTTGTGTTGATCTCTGTGAAGGTTGATATTGAATTTATTTAATAATTTCTGCAAAGGGTGCGTTCCAGGAAAGTATCGTTTGTTTAAATACTTGGCAAAGTAAGAAACATTTGATGTTGAAGCAAATTCCATCATACAAATGATATAATAATACAATACAACCAACTTTTGCACGTGCCCTGTCTTTCCATGCTATAAACATGCTTACTCTCATCCAATTGGAGGTTTGGCAACGTATCTACGAAGGTTGTCCAAGAAATAAGAATCTTTATTTATATTTAACGCGGACGTTATTTCTTAAAATATGGCAGCACTGGCGTATAACTCAGACTTTCCCCTACAAAACGAGCGGTGATCCGGCTTGGTAGCTGCTTCAGTGCGATCCTTGCGTCCATTTGAGATGAACTGCCACATGCGAGGTGCGTTCAACCATTTGTTTTCTCAATCTGGAGAATGATGTCTGTGAGCTATGGATCAAGATTTTTTAACAATTACAAACACATGATTGATTAAAGTTGTAATATGTGTTTAAAGATTAAAGTTGCCGTCATCATTCTCAGAGTTTTAAAAGATTGAGGCATCTAAAATAATCACTAAAATGGTCGCATATGGATGGTCCATCAGTGCCGGAAATATCTCCAAGAAAAATTTGCTTTGGTAGATCGGAAGAGGATTGCTTTGATTTAACCAATGACCAGAACCGTTTGCTATACTTTCTTATTGAATCCTCTGCCGTCATAATGAAGTTTTCATAACATTCAAGCGAGATCTTCTTTTGACGATTTCTGAGTACTGAAAATGATTGAAAATGAGTCAGCCAGGTTCTTGTATTCTTTTTATTTCTTGTGATTCTCTTTTTAATTTTCTTTACAATTCTACAATTTAATAAATTTAATAAGTGGCATTGTGGGAAAACTTTTCTAAATTAGCGTAAATTTTTTTTTGCTGATAAATTTGCAATTTCGATCTCAGACGTCAGTCAGACTACCGCATAAAAGATTTAAAAAAATTACTGGAAAACTAAAATACTTTGTACGAGATTTAACCTAAAAATCAGAAATCGGTAAATAGATTATGAAAAATCGTCTGTGCAAATGTTGACACCTCATATCTCAGAACAAAACAGAGAGAAATTAAAGCCTTTCCCGATCAAACTGAATATACTTTATTATTTTGTTTAACACACGAAATCAACTACATAATCAATATTTATTATAAAGAAAGTCCAAAAACACTTGCGTCCCGCAAAAACTCAGAAACGAGTCCCGGTACGATCTAGAGAGTTATATGGTGTGGTAGATTTCTATCACCCCTCCAGGATGGTGATTCCCGTTTTTACCCAAAGGGCGTGCTTTTGAAGATATAAGGGTTGGAATTTTCGCCCTCTTGAAGTTTCTAGAACAGTCTTCCGTAAAGTTCTAGAAGGTTCGATAGAGCTCTACAAAGTTCTGGAAGGAGTGGCGGAGTATATCGTGGAATTTTCGGGAATAGGGAATCGGGAATATCATTGTGGAACATTCCAGAATACTCTCGAATGCTGTCCTGAGCGAAGCCGGGTAACCCAGCAAGTTATTCACATAATTTAGTCATAATGGGTTCGGAGCCATAGAGTTTAAAGCCCTGAAACAGTGGGTCGCAAACTCGATGCAATTTTCTAATACCCTTCAATATTGGTTGGATAGCTACGTGTAATAAAAGAAAAAAATATCCAAGTCTCTCAGATCATATAAGTCACTAATTTCTTAAATCCCGCACATGTTCCGAGTAATTACAAGGCTGTTCAACTTGTGATAAACTTCCCTTAGAATATTCCAATCTGGCAATTAGTGA
Organism: Limnephilus lunatus; assembly: GCA_917563855.2. Lineage (NCBI taxonomy): Eukaryota > Metazoa > Arthropoda > Insecta > Trichoptera > Limnephilidae > Limnephilus > Limnephilus lunatus. The sequence goes on along the minus strand of OU830593.1, from coordinate 5,215,439 downwards.
ATTACTTCCCATCAATTTCCTACCCCTTCAAGTTTCTCTCCCAGTGCCCCCTCTCCCCGCCCTGCCTTGGCCCAGGGTCAGGTAATTAACACCAACCCTTAATAATTAATAATTATTATTGCAAATGTGGATTTGGGGTTGAATTATAAGTATTATTTGTTTGGCATTTGAAAGCGGATAAATTAATAAACACAGCGAATTATGCTTGGAATTCTGTTACCATGATATAATATTATATTTTCGATGTGGTCGATTAGGCTCAAGGTACTTGATATATTTGTGGTGGCCGATTAGGTTATATTTGCTGTATTTAAGGTTATATAATGTTCTACCTGCTATATTTGAGGTGTTCTATTTTGTTATATTATCAATCTACTTGCCATATTTGAGGTGTGTTGTGTCTTCTATGTTGTGACTCCTATTTTATATTTAAAATAGTTCTTTTCTAAACACTTTTCATTCTCAGTATTTATCTCGATGTGTACAGTCCTTTACTTTAAATCTTTATGTCTATGCTACTTCATAGTGAAATATTGTCATCAATTCATCATCTATATTGTCTTTTCTTTGTGGTCACGTCAATTGTTTTACGTTGTTGATAAATACTCGGGTCAATGTTTTGCAAAACTCATTCTCTCTCTGATTCTCTTGAATATATTCTCGAATTCTCCACTCTCTCTAATCTCTTATCGACTCAATATCGATTTCCTACTCCAAAATATTAAGTGAATTATAAATAAAACATATAATTATTACATTGCCATTAAGTATTATGACTCTTGCTTTCTATAATTGAGGTGTTCGATTTGTTATATTTGAGTTTGCTGTCTTACTCCCATGGCTTGGTCTATTTCAGCATACCGTTAAACCACACTCGCCCTACATTTCCATTGGAAATTTCTGAGGTTATGCTGAAATAGACTAAGCCATCAGATTAATGCGCACATGGGCACATGTGACAGCAACATTAGTCGATATTCAGGTGGAAAGCCATGCGATTAGCAGTCACTCGGATTGACTTAGATTCCCACATCGGGTAACCAATTTTTTCCGTTTTAAGGAAAACGGTTGCGCGGCCATTTTCATGCAGAACTTAATTTTTAAAATGATGCCGAAATACTTAACCAAACTGATCTTTTAAAAGATCACAGCGATAGAAACTTCTAGGACGGAAGTTAGCTATTTTATTTATTTGTGTTTTAAATTATTAAATTTAGCCCAAAATATATTGGTTTTTCATGGTTTTAGAGGCAACTTTGGAAATCATTAATTTGTTAGACGATAAAGTTATATGAATACAATAAACTATTATAAACTCAGTAATTAATATTTTTTATTCTGATCACTTGGATTCATGTAGACCCTATTTAAAATCTTTAAAAAACTTCTGACAACGACAGTAAAAAATGTAAATGAAATTTGGTCTCTGGTAACATTTCTGAAGTTTTTTTTTCAACCAAAAACATATTATTAAAGAATACCAGTAGGTATTAATCAGTTAAGGCCGGGTTGAATGGTTGGACGACTACTATAAAAACATTTTTTTTAAAATACTGAGTGTGCTATTCACACGCTGCAGAAGTGAAAGAGGAGACCGATTATACTGTCTCATTGTCTCGCAGGCTAAATCCTGTAGATAAATCTAGTTTCAAATTACAATGGCTCTAAAGAAGTTTTCATTCAAAAATATGCCAAAAGAGTCACGTGTGACCAATTTTTGTGTGACATTGACAATTTTTACTCGACATATTTAAACGGCAATTATTTGATTTTTGTAAATAATAATTATCAATGTTATATCCAAGCTTGCGTTAGGACTTTGCAGTCTAATAATAATGTCGTTCCTGCCTTATTACAGGCGTCTTAGGACTACGACACTTGCTACGAGAAATTACACTACATAATGACATTAGAAACCTGCTACGAATATTATCGCTACGCCAAGGGAAGGAAGAACATGGGAATCTTATTACAATAAACATTTGGCCTAAATGCCTCTTACTTAACATGTAGATAATAATAATTGCTGACATTTCAAGGATCGTTTTGAATTAATCGGTTGCTAATTAAGATATGGTTTCATTAATTTGGAGTAATTATATTTGACAGTTTCATGATAGTAGGTAATAATAATATTAATATAATTATAAATTAGCATAATCTTCTTAATAAAATTAACGGTTCTTTGTTTGTCCCTCATGCGTTCCTAAACCATTCATCCTATTGTGATGAAACTTTGGGAATTTGATGTGCGCATGCTCGCAATGGTTTCCATATATATTAGTGAGTTCTGGCATCATAAAATTATGCGTTGCCAACCATTCATCCGAGTGCGATGAAACTTTGGTGATTTTATATGCGCATGCCCGCGATAGTTTCTATTTATATATTTATATAACAGTGACTTCTGGCGTTATAAAATTATCTCCAATATCATTCATCCAATCACGATGAAACTTTGGTGATTTTTTGTGGACACGCCCGGTTTCTATATATCATGGTGAGCTCTGGCATTATGAATTTTTTCTTTTTCTTTTTTTTGCAATGAAACTTTGGTGATTTGTGCGCATGCTGTCAAAGGTTTATATTTGTATTAAAAAAATTACAACATGTAAAGCGCGAGTAGTTTGAAGAATGTGAGTATTTCATCAAAACAAAAAAGTATTTTTAATAGCTGTTTAAATAAGATTATTAATTAGGGTTTTTATTTCTGAAAATGTATGAATTATTGTACTTTGAGCATGTTGTTCCTCGTTAAACTTTATACAATGTTGAAGCTTTTATGAGATTTTAATCATAAACATGAATAATAAACGGGTATTTATTTTAGTCTGTTTTTGTCAGAATTTATCCCGGGGCTGGAAGGGATGTTTCGCGTTTACTTTGGTAAATTATTTATCAAAATTGAGTAATAGGAAAATTCGTTAATTTGTAACAAATTCCATCAACGTTCTCCTTCAAAGAGAATCCCCGTGGCAGAGTTAAATAATAAATAAAGCCAACATGTAAAATAATACATTTTTGGATATATTTGCACAATATTCCGTAGTGGAAGGTTCCTATTCTAAGTTTCGTTTTGATAACAGACCACCCGAGGAACGACCGCACGGTCTTTTTTATGCAAAACTCAATTTTGTATTTGAGACTAAAATTTATATATTTATTTAGAACTATTTTTATTTATTTAGAACTAGCTGACCCAGAGAACTTCGTACCGCCTCAGAATCAGCTAAATTTAGTATTTTTATTAAGTTAAAAATTTCACAATGAAGCTATTATCGATGCGGAACAGCCCATAATTTATTTTTGTTAGTATCAGAGATGGCGTTGTGTACGGATTTATGTTTTGGGATTTTCTTACTTTTCCACTTCTTGCGAATTGCGTTTGATTTTCTTTATACGTGTGAGAAAGATTTACTACAATTATTGTATTTTTCCTTTGGAGGGGTGACATTTAGTGTGTAAGAAAGAGGGGCAGCATTATATGTTTGGAACAAAAGAAAAACAATCAGCGCGTTGACATTTGACGTTTGTGAATTTTTGGAATTCTCACAATATTCAATATTATACTTTTCACAACATTGATGCAGCGCTTTTAAAAGATGAGAATTCGTTCCGAACAAAATGAATGAGGAAAAAAAAAATCGTAATAATTTTTTTTTCGTTAATTTTTCCGATGTTTTAATAGCTATTCTGCTATTCGGGGCGGAGATAAATCCAACCAATTTTAAGATCATAAATATCGGACCAGCCGTTATTGAGTTATAAATGGTGTAACTAACCCGACTTTGTTTTATATATTAAGATTAATGGCTAAATGCCATTTACATGAACGAAAGATATTGATAATCATTCGAAAGAAAAGAAATATTTACATGTTTAATAGTTATTGACAGGCATTTGAAAAACAACATATAAAGTACAGAAAAAATACCTTATAAGATTGATTATAAGTGTGATGACCGTGGCCGGTTATCCCATGTATTCTGGATTCCCTTTTATGAGGGATCCAGATTTCTCTGATGATGATCTCAGTGCAAGGTGACTTGTCAATAATAAGACGTAGGTAGTCTGTTGATGTTTATTCCGGGATAAGGTACAATGGTAATTCTTAGGAAGTCTGATGGTAAGAGGACGAATGAACAACAATCACACCCTTTTATACGTTCCTCATGTTGTCTCACTCATACACGCATGTCTCTTTCATACCGCAAGACATACGTTCACCACAATAAGTAGTAATCTAAATAAATAAAAAAATAATATACATTAGTACAAAGCAAATGAAATCAATAAAGATGAAAAACAAAACCAAAAACCTGTCATGCAGTGACCTCGCCAAAATGATCACTGTTTCTGATAAGTTCTGCTGTGTACATCAAAGAAGGATTTTTTAAAACATTAACCACGTTAGCAAAATAGTTAGTAAAATGGTGTGTAATGTATTAAAAAAGAACTGTAGCCTAAAACCGTAGTATACATACTTGTAATTATCACAATAAGACATACTATGGAGATGTAATGGTAGAAACATGAATTTGAATCAACAATATCAGGGCTAAAATAAAATACCCAATGTAACAGATTTTATATTGTTTCACTCAAAAATGTATAGTAAATATAACATTTTTTTTTAATTTTCTTTATTCATTACTTACAAAATAGGGTTATTAGATGATTATTCGACCACCATGCTAGGCGCTAGGCTGATGCCCGTGTTATGGTGGTCGATTTTACATAATTTATTGCAATAACAATCAGACGTTAGTGTAATATTTGTGACGAAAATAAATATAAAAACTCTGTCATGAGTGCATTATAAATGTATTAAATGAGTACAAAACTGCATAAATATATTGACATATATTTTGTACTACTTCCTTCCTGTTATAATAATATAATATTTTTTAGGTGCAAGATTACTGTTTAATTTTTAGGCACAATATAATGGTATGATGAGGAAAACATTGAACTTCAAGCTTCTTTTTAATTGTATTTTAAATTATGTATACGCAGGTCATTAAATAAATCTATTTTTCTTGATATTAAATGCAGCTTTGTCAATTATTTGTGAGTTAATGACTTGTTGCCTACCTACTATGTATATACCTAATATTGAAGGGGTAGAGTTAAAGTGAGGTAACTACAAAATATCTGGTTATTTTCCCCGTAAATTAAATTAATTAATTAACAATAAATAATTTGGTGTAATTTTGATTGAGAATTAATTTGAAATGTAAAAATATTTTGTTTAAGGCAACTAACTTTGGACTCGCTAACGGGTCTAACGGACCAAGTTCTTTGAATTTTTTGTAGTAACTTTATCATTTTGACGTTCGCGACGTGCCGCTGTTAATACCTTTCAACGATATTGTAGCACGACAGATAATGACGAATGAGTACTACGGACGTAAATGGTGTATACGGTAGGCCGGAACGAAATTTTTTTTTTCGAATTTTTATTTGGAATAGTTGAATTATGTTGCCAATTTCCATCAATTCCCTCAATTAAAAATATAAAAAATATCAGACAACGGTAAGAGCCCCCGCCAAGACATCGAACATTTACAAAAACGAGAGTTTAGGGGCTATTTTCACGGCCTTCAAAATGGTACAGAATTTATTAAAATAGGTTTATTTTATTTTATAACACATTGAAATATAGTTAGTTAGCTGTTGCAATCAAATATTTCATTTTTTTAATATACTTTGGCGCTGTGACAAAGGAGCAAAGTGCGGGGCAAAGCGAGGGGCGGCACGTGACCATCTACGAAATGCAGTGTTTTATTTAAACTAGTGTCCACTATTGTCTCAAGGCAGAAGGTCGTAAGTCAATTATATTCACGAGTACTTGTTGATAAACGTTTTTAAGGTGATTTAACATGATATTTACAAGACAAAAGTTAAAATCTCCGATATTCAGTAAAAGTGCAGAGTTGAAAGAAAATATCCTACCCAGGTATGAAAATGTGATGAAATTCTATGAATGGGTTTGACAAGACTTAAAAACAAGGAATAACACAATAAAAGAACCTACCTTTTTGGAAATTGCCGAAATAGTTGGAACGAAAATTGAAAAATTGTGGATAATATCTTCTATTCCAATCGTCACACATAACGAGTCTTACAGTTACTAAAAAGTTATCGGTAAAAGTATTATAATTTGAAAAAGTCTTTGAAGAAACTTAAGGAAGAAAGGTTAGAAGAGGTCAGAGTACAAAGTCGATAGCTTTTTTACATAGCTATATGTAATTGTAGAGAATTTGTAAGCTGTACTTGTTTGAGTGAAAAAAAAGTGCTAAAAGAGGAACAAATGTTTTTAGAAGCACTAACTTCCTATGGCTTTAGGAATAACATCTTACGCAGAGTAAAAAATTGCTGAATAGAAGATTTTGTGCTCTAAAACAAGAAATCAGGCATAATTCAAAGACACGAATTGAAGAAATTCCCTCTACTTCATATCGGCTAAAAAGATCTGAAGTTTTTTCTAATGCCGACCTTCCTTTTTGTTTGTCGTGTTTTAGGAGGGAAGGAAAGGTGTTGGAAAAGATATCACTAGAGGGTTTAATGTCTAATGGCTGTGATGGAACAAACACAAATACACGGAAAGTAGGAGGCGTGATTCGTCTTTTGGAAAACAGACTATCTCGACCATTGCAATGGATAATTTGCCTCTTACACGCCGATGAGCTACCATTGAGGCATTTGTTTATCTATTTGGATGGCCTTACTGCAGGATTTAAATCATTTGCAGGTCAAATTGGTAAAGCATTAGAGATATGCGAGACGCTGCCGTTGGCCAACTTTGAGAATATAGAAGGTGAACTACCTACAAAAATATCCACAGATCTCAGTACAGACCAGAAATATTTACAAGAAATTACTACTGCTGTCATAAATGAATCCTGCTCTCCTAATTTATTACAGAGAAGCCCAGGTAAACTATCCCATACTGCATACTGCGTTTGTATATTTCTACGGAAAATCAACAACAAAATCTTATGACTTTAGCAACGTTTGTCGTAAAATCATACGCTCCTGTCTGGTTTGCTATCAAAACACATTCATCCTGCAAAGATGGTTCAAATCATTTATGGAAGATCATTAACAGCACTAGATATTTGTCCCAACGAGTTTTTAGCGATAGTGGACCCTGTTATAATTCGAAACAGTTACTTTGTCCTTCCAGAAAACTTGTTTTTGAGTATGATAATAGATTCACGTAAGTACATTAGAGAACTCGCTGCAAGACGCATTTTAAAGGCTCGTCATGTTAATAAAAATTCTGTTTCGCGCATTTTTGAGGTGCCAAAAGTGGACTTAAATGCACATTCTTACATACACATGATTGACTGGCAACAAAATATATACGAACCCCCAATATTGATAAATATTTCCGATGAGCAGTTACAAGATCTCATTGAAAATAGAGAAGATACAGTGTTGGAGTTTATGAGACTGCCTTGCCACACCCAGGCTGTGGAAAGATCTGTACAAGTTGTGACAGAAGCAGTTATAAGTGTATGCGACAAGAAAAGACGAGAGGGATTTATAAAATCTAAATAAGCATCGCGAAAGCTCATGCTAAAGTTTAAGACGAAAATGGATTTTTGTTATAAAAAATGATGTTATTCATACCAACATAACTTTATGGACTTGTGATAAATTTTAAAATAAATAATTTTATTAATTAAATTCTACTTTTATTTTATCATTTAATGCATAACATATTATATTTACTTATTATTTTGTTATTAGGGTGTATAATACAAAACGTCTATAAAAACTTAAAAAATAAAATTTCAAGTCTATGGCGGGGGCTCAAGCAGTCGAGCTAGAACTTCCAAATTTAGAAGTGTTATTTAAAATTATATAAAGCAACTTTTTTCTGGTATTCCAAATCGAATATCGAAAAAAAAAATTTTCATACAAAAGTGTTCCACCCTAGTATACGGGTCTGCAGGAGGTTGTAGTGACTAAATATGTAAGTGTCTTTTTCTATCACGTTATTACTATTTATTTACCTTTTTTTAACTTTACTAAAAGTTAGGAAACTTCTACTCCATCAAATAATCAAATTTTTTTTTTTAAATCATATGTTTGACAATGTAATCAATTTTAATTCGTTTCAATCGTTTTCCCAAACGATCTTTGGTCATTTCTGGACTTTTTGAATCAACATCAAAGTAGCTTTATGTGGTCAAGACATATTTTCTCAGAGCTTTCAAATCAATGACGGCTGCTTTCGTTATTGGTTTACAGCGTGAAAGCCTCGTTATAAGAGGACAAACTAGTGATGTGGAACTTTACTAAGAAGTTCTTTGTGTTGCGATGTTGTATACACAGCTATCAGAGAACTGAATCTGCCACTGAAAGCTGAAATTACGCCACTAAATGTGATTGATTTTCAATTTCGTCTAAGTCGCTCTCGCTGAAAGAGAGATTTATCACTCAAGCAAATATTGTTTATAAACTGGTAGCTATGCAGGGGTGGTTCAATGCAATACTTAAAATAAAATATTTAATATTTAATGATAAACTCTGGGGTTTATAAATTAATTTGTAACGATTGCAACTTTTTTTATACAGGGAAGACTTCTATAAATTTTAATACTAGAGTTAAGGAACATCTAAGGTGTTTAAATAATAATTATCATTCGGAATTTGTCAACAAAATTTTAGAAACGAATCATTCTTTTAATGTAAATTAAGGGTTAAAAAATTTACACACAAACACCATGGGTTTACAATTGGATAACTTAGAAATTAGAAAAGTGTTAATAGTCAATTAAATATCATTAATAACCATTTTTTTAAATAGTCATCAATTAAATCTGTTTTCATATTAATTCATGATTTATAATAATTTATTCTGTTATTTGGACTTTCTATTATTTTTTGTTTATTTTAAAGGTTTTTATTGTAAATGTAATTTTTACAAGTTCAAAAATAATGTTTATATTTCTTTTTGTATTTTGTATATTTCATTGTTTTTTATGATATTCTTAAGTAATTAATCACCTCTCCGTTTAATATTTTGTCAATAGTTCTTATTTCTCTATTTTTTTATTATTTTTTAATATTAATATCCTAACGAAGAAAACTTGGTTTTCGAAACATGTTTGTAATATTTATTATATAATGGTGATTTAAAAAGGTTATTTATTTCATTTAATTAAAAATGACGCCACAAACAGTATTCGCAAAGTTTGAAGAAGTAACAATACTTTGTTTATAGTTATTAATGCAGTTATTTTTTTTTTTGTTTAGTATTATAACAGAATTCTATCTTTTCATGCACATTAAAGTTTTATATTATGAAAGTGTGAGAATAAACTACCATATTCTTCTTGGATTTGACGTTGTCTGCGCCATAGGTTTCCCATTAAATGGTGGAAAAGTGCTTATGAAAAGTGCACTACTTCCTACAAAACATTTCTGAACCGCTGCAGTATCTCGGGCGCAAGAAATATCAACGATAAGGCGCTTTTATGGGCGACCTACATTTTATTTTCATTGGAATGCGGTAAAGACTCTTCACAGTTCTGATAATAATAATAATAATAATATTTAAAAATAAAATAAATAAATAAATATATAGAGATAAATCCTACTGATCCCTCAATATTAAATATTTATATTGAGGGATCAGTAGGATTTATCGGACCAGTTAGGATTTCATCAGAGCCGAACCCTCTGATATGAAAATATCTGGAGTCGGTGAAATATTTTCCCATTATGTTTCTGGTGGATTGACGTATTGTTCTTGTATTGTTTTATTCTTATATAGTGCACTTACATTGCGTTAATTTACTAGATATTCATTTGTGGAAAAGTGTGTGGAAGGGTTTAGTCTTTCATTTGGGAAAGATTCAACCCGGACATAAAATCTGGAGCACCGTAAAATATATATTTGGACGATTTATATAGCGCCGTTTTTGTGAAAAATCACCTCAAGGACGCTGTACAAACTTATCATACATGCCTGATACAACGAGATACATAGAAAATATATCAAGCCCCTAGAATAAAACGACGTCACTACTCTTCCGCGAGGTTTATTAATAGTTAAGTTGTGTATACTTACATTTTAACATTCTAAGGTGTTTTTCAACCTCGACGCGACGTCCCGATTTGCTTAAAGCATAGATTCTCAACCTTATTTTGCCCACTGCCCACTTTGAGGACATGTTTAGTTTATGTTTAAACATTCTTTAGTAGGTACATATTCATAACTTAATGTCAGGTACCGAAGTTGATGGAAGAAGATACATCGATGAAGTATAAATATCTCATAACTAAAATCGAAAATATTGAAACTAAAATCCAACTTATCGAAATGAATTAGTTTGGACATAGTTGATGGAATATTACATTATTAATTATGTAGCTATCTGAGAAGTAAATTAACAACTTTTATTTGCTTTTACTTATATGAACCATATATATACTTCCTAAAATAACTTTTGTTACTATTAATATCAACATAATAATTTCATCTCCTAGATTATAATAAAACAAATAAAAAACTTTATTCCACTTAATTTTATTTGACCGTAACCGGTTTCAGCTCGTCAGAGCCATCTTCAGACTGGTACAAATAATTCTTAGCCTACGGTTTATATACATAACATATGGGGGAGGGGGAGAGGGGTAGTCTACAAGGATTTTAATGAATTATTTTTTTTTGTTACTAAGTCGTTTGAGACTGTCGAATTTCTAAGTATTTTGGTAATTCCAGTGGGCTAATTACTTTGGGTTTGTAGCTCACTTCAATATCTATTGATTAGGGAAAAACCTTACAATTAATGTGAATTATTAATGGACTAATTTTATTGTCAAATCGTTATTATACATATCTATGATCAATGGGATTTTTTAATTGCTTTTTGAAGGGATGCATGTTTACATTGGAGTGGGAATGGTCAAAACTAAATACATATTTCAATTTCAAAATTATTATGAAAATTATACCGGATAAAAACCTGGTGTTTCAGTAAATGATTCTAATAGCTTATTAATTACAAACTTACTTTTTGAATGGATGCATGTTTACATTAGATTAGGAATGGTTTAAACTAAATACATATTTTAAATTTCGAAATTATTATGAAAATTACAATGGATACAAAAGCGGAGACTTAGCAAATGATTCTAATTGTTTATTCATTACAAAGTTAGGGTGTATTATTTTAGTTAAGCGAGTAATTTCTAAAGATTCTAATCTATAGCAAAGAACAATGGATATAAAAGCGAAACTATTGATAGCTTGCTAAAGAAAAAGGATAAAAAACTGACATTAACAATTATTTCACAAGGCCTTAAAAATGAAAAAGATATCACTAAACAATGGGTAAAAATTCCTTATTTTGGCTCTGACGAGCTAAAACCGGTTACGGTCAAATAAAATTAAGTGGAATAAAGTTTTTTATTTGTTTTATTATAATCTATTATAATGGACTTCCACCACGAATTATCAGTTTCAAAAATAGAAATATTAATTTCATCTCGATTACTTAATCTTCACAAACATGTAAGAATCAGTCATGCACCAAAGTATGTCTCTGAAAAATACGTCCCGTTGTAATCCACGTGATTCTGATTGTTCAATTCATTTCCGTAATTTATTATTACTTTTATCATATAAAGAATAGGAATATGTACTTAGATACTATTACAAAGCAAAATTTTGGTTTTACAAGTATTTTACGCAGAATTATTACCAGCGCAGACCCACATTTCAATTTGGTAGGCGGATGTGGGTACCGCCGCCCCGGGAACCATTTATTGGATTACCAATTAATGGTTTAGTATCTGGTTAGTATCTCCGATTCACTGCCCAAATTTAAAAAGAGCATCATGTCAGTAATATAAATTGTTCAATGCGCATATATACATGTATACATACATACTCACCCACACACACCTTCCCACCGCACACATCAAAGCACAGGTAATTTCTTAATATACATACCTTGTATATATTGAATATTTTCTAGGTTTTTATGTGCGTGGATGATAGTCCTTTTTATGTTGTTTTGACGAGCATCAGGTGCATGGAAGTTTTTGTGGAGCTGATCGCTGGAATGCCTGTGGGGTTTACGCAAAATTTCTGTAATTATGGATTTCTGGGCCTTCACAAGCGGATCTAAGGTTGTTCTACCCCACGCTCCCCGACCAGTGCGGGCGTACGTTGGGATGGGGTTGCACAGTCCGGGATATGTTTTATGTTCCTTAATGCAAAGAATATGTTAATCAATTTTCTTACCCTTGTTGATGGGTTTTCTGTGTGGTGTTCCGTTTGAGATGGTTGTCTGCAGTAACATCTAGATATTTGATGTTTTCTACACATTCCAAATCTTCACAGTTGCAGCTTTGGAATGTGTAGAAAAGTGCATATTACGTATCTATTTTTTTATTTTTTATATAACTCTATTTTTTCCACGCTTACGAAGCTTCTTACGGATTAAGTTTTATTGTAGTGGCTGATTAGTTCTTTAGAGTACGATTGAAAGCACTTTAAACATTTTTGAAAACCTTTTATGCTAATGATTTTGATATTTTTTGTATGCCTCTACTGAAGTATAAAGCTGTACTAATTAAACAATTTAGCTGTACATATTTTAATAAGATCACTGTATAACAGGTATTTTCTGTTTGTTTCTTCTTCAATGCTTTCACTAACTTTGTACTAATATGTATTATTCTTTTGGTTTATTTACAAGTAATCTTTTGGTTTATTTATGTATTATATATGTACTATTTTTCTTTGGTTTATTTGGAAGTAATCTTAAAATTTTACATTTCTTTCTTCTTTCTATATTGAAAAAAAAAACATGTACGAAAAGGACACTGTGTCGGTAATTATAAATTATTAAATATTTTTTCCTCAGTAAGAAAGATAAAGTTATTTGGCGATGATTTTTTGATTTGTGTCCCAATATAAATCAATCATCTGTAAATTAAATTTACGCCTATCAAAATGTTTCTGTCAATTTGACTGTCCTAGAACGGGAGAATCCTAGTTGGACAGTCAACGCTTCTTTATATTCTTGTAACAAAATTGTTACAAGAATACAATCTGATGTATTCTTTGTAACAAAAACAAAACAAATAAATAAAATAAAATAAATACCATAAATAGGACCCTAAAATTTTTTAATAATTTAATGCCGGCAACCCGGGCGCTTATTGTTTTGAATTATCGTATACAAAAAAGTAAGTAACCCGCCTCACTAGACTATGTCTATTTTGAGACGGGTACATGTACATATATTTACAGATGCATACACTTACACACATATACATTTATACACATATACATACACACATATTTACGGGTACATGTACATATATTTACAGATGCATACACTTACACACATATACATTTATACACATATACATACACACATATTTATACATACTAATACATACACATACATTCATACATATATATATACATACGTATTCGCATAAAGCACATAATCATACACATACACATAAAAACATAAGTATATATAATCAAAAAAGAATTAATGGAATTGACATAGTTTCATATGACCAATATTCATTAGATACAATGAATGCAACTAAAACTAAAACTAATAAAATTATAACGAAATGATATAATCAAAGAAGAGTTGTGAGAATTTACATAGTTTCATATAACTAAAAACTCATTAGATACACAAAGTGATGCAAGAATCTAAAACTAAAACTATTTAAAATTTCAACACAATAATATAATAATAATATTTGGACGATTTATATAGCAGCGTTTTTGTGAAAAATCACCTCAAGGGCGCTGTACAAACTTACCGTAGGTACATGCCTAAAATCTAGATATCATATACATGATAAAATCTATATAAAATGTATAAACATAGGCAGTAATAATAATATAAGCAGGCGTAAAACATAAGCAGTAGTAATAATAAAGAAAAATTAATAAAGAACACATAATTGTAAATTGTTTTCACCAATGTAACTAATGTATTGTTTGTTTCTGTTTATAAATAAATAAATAAATTACGTCACAGATATTGAGGCAGAATTTATATCAAATTATTTTACATTTTGTCTGTGGCGTAATATAACTTATACGTGAAATGTCACATCAAGGACTCTTAAAGATATATTATGAATAAGAATACTATATTACGTATGATTCTTTTTATTTCCTTTCTTTATCCTTTATCTTTCGTTGATTTCTGTTATTCTAGCAAGAAACCTCCCCCAGAGGGGTAGCAATAGGATTAAATATAGATTTGTTCAGAAGAAAGGGGATGCGAGTATTCCTTAAAGAATATCCCTCATGCATCTATTATGGATGGAAGCTGTATTGCTAGGTAGGTAGCTTCACAATCCGTTCGTATAGCAGCTGTCTTAAGTTGAATACAATCTTTTTTAAAGGAATAACATTGCAAACAAATCCATTTTGGAATTACTTTTATTTTATAAATATTTTTTTTTATGTTACGTATGTGTAAAAAGGGGACCAAATAGGTGAAAAAATTCTATTGACTTCAAAATAATGCATCGTATAGTGTTTTTATATAAAAATATGACATCATTATTTATAATATACTAGCTGGTCTCCGGCATGCGTTGCAATGCCATTCAATGAAATATGTCTCGCTGCATGTCCTTTCCCGTGCATCACCGTTCCCTTCCACCTTCCCCGCATTCCCCCTCCCTCGTCTCTTCCTTCTCCGCAAACCCCAACTCCCACCTGCCTTTCATATTTTCATTTATACAAATTTCATAACGCCAGAGCTTACCGTTATATATACCATTTGTTACTCGCTGATAATATAGCTTTCTATTGGTGAAAGAATTTAAAAAATCGGTTCTGTGGTTTAGGCGTGAAAGCGTAACAAACAAACACACGCACTTTCGCGTTTATAATATTAGTATGGATTACAATTTGAGGTTTTACTTATTAAGTTATTCCAAAATTAAAAATATGTTTTTTTAAGGTTTTAACTTTTATTTCCCACCTTTACTGAGAACAGCCGCGCTACTGGGTTTCCGAGTTATTGCAAAAAAAAAAACCACATACATATCTACTGGAAAACTTTGTTATAAAACAGTCACCAATTTGTTCGAGATTCCACAATACTATTATTGCCTATCCCGACTTTCGGTAAAATCCACCGTTTATGAAGTAGTAAGTATTGTGATTCTAAACTGAATATCCCCGGCTTTGTGTGAAGGAGTATTCAATCTGGTCATGAGCCTTTAATGCTGTAGATGGGATTGATGTAAATTGACGGTATCAATGTGATTGCTATAAAGCTCTACGTAAATGAACAATTTGAACCCATCTTGGAGGGAAAAAAAGCAGCCAATAAATACAATGGCAACGTTGGAGATACTCAGTCGAACAGTAAAGGTTCTGTAAATCTATCTGTCGCGAGTTCAAATCCTGGATTGCTGTTAGGAACTCTTAATTTTAATAACTCGTAAGTAATTTATCATTAGCATTCGAGAATAAAGAAGGCGTGTTTCCCCACTATGCACCGGTGCCGAAGGGATCAATGGCACTAGTTCCTCGGAGCATCTTAAATTGAAATACCGCTAAAACAAGGATAGCATTCCCACCCGACGCCTCTGCTCTAAAGATTGATATCAGTTTGTTAAGTTATGAGATCCTCTCAAACGGACCGCCCGTTTCTGCACACAGTCGAGGGTTTTTCAGGTATTTTGGGGCTCCAGACGAGAGGAAGCTGCCAATTTCAACCGTGGAGCGCACTTGTGCTTTTTACAGTGTTAGCAGTTGTGTACTATTAAAGTTTATGCAGGCCCTGTTCAATACGCCCAGTTTTTGAGAGGCTAACATCACTCTGGCTTCAATGGAGACACCATCTCTAAGCTGACTTGCTTAGATTCCCCGAATCTAATTCCCTCGAATGCCGAAAAAACTGTCACAAAAATATAAAACTAAACTAATTGCTGATGTTAATAATAACATTTAGAATGTCGTTGTCCTTTTGTTCCGAGCGGTTGGAACTCTGGAATTGTACAACAACAAAAAATCTTCTCTTACCTGGCCGTACCTTATATCGCCTGAATTTTCTTTGCAAGTACCCCAGAAAACAGGTCATCCATTCGCATTATGCTAACGGTGTTTTTCGTGGTTCTTTGAGGTGTTTAGTGGTTTTTGGCGGTTTCCTATGACAGCAGATTTGCGGTAAGAGTGTGTGCGGTTTAAAGCTGAGCGGTTTCTAATGGAAAACGGCCCCAAAGCTCGTTTAGAATAATGCCTACACCATTTGTTCCAACATCGTCACAACTTTGATGTAGGAACCAAAGCGAATGAGCTTTATCACTTTATTATTTTTTTGATTTTATTAAAAATGTGGGATGAGTTACAAAATTTTAAGCAAGTGGGATTATGACAACTAGACATAATACTTTATTATTTCGTCTATGTAGTGTAAAACAGTCTTAAACAGACAATTTTTTATTTAATTAAATGAAGAAAATATTAGTGAAACTCAATCGAAAATCTGGAGACAGAAAAATCAGAAAAGATATTGGCTCCACTGGGACACGAACACAGGACCCTTTGCTTACATGGCAACTGTATCATACTTCGACTAAGAGTTAACAACATTATCTTCATTTTCTTAACGCAGGCAATTTTTAGTTTTTTTTTTCATATTCGATTCCTTACCTATACCCGAAATATTTATAAAAAATATATTTTAGGGATAAATTGACAGTGTAATTAGAACTTTTACATTAGCTCCAGAAAGAAGGTCCTGAGGAAAAAATCCTTCAGGGTCTATGCCATCTTTGGATATGCTGTATGGAGGGTCTTTTTGGCGAGAAAAAGAGAGAAAGTTCAAGGAAAGAAAAAGGTATGAGGGGTGGGTAGTAATCTGGAGGACAATGTGTATATGATTGACGGACGTATGAATCCATCCCTTTCATTGTGGTGTAAAGCGATGGGTCGAAATAGTCCAGCTGGAGAGGTATTCCCTTTAATAAAAAGCTTCCTTTTTTAGATCAGTTCCACCAAGGAGGCCTTGAGAAATATATTTTCCCTCAGAGCCCACGCCATCCTTGGTCAAGCTATGAGGAGGGTTTTTTAAGGAAAGGAAGTCCTGGGAAGAAAAAGAGGTTGAAATGTGTCCCACAACCAGTCTCTCCAGATCCGGCCCGCCACGCACTGGGTGGACAGATGTATCCACCGCCAAGACACATACAAACGTCACCCCATGAAACCGGTAACACACCTGTTAAATCACCGAATGTATCAAACCGCTTTCGGTGACTTATAGCAGAAGTGTTGGTTATCTAACAAATGCTTCCCCGGAGGCGGAACACATCTCCGCCTCCCTTTCATTTTATATCGAAAAAAAAGTCGTCATCGTACTGCATCCTCAAGTTTATGTGGCTATGATTTTAGGAAACCCCTTTCAGTGCTTTCAGCTCCCGACACAAGGGTTAAGGTGATGATATGTTGTCACATAAAAAAGCTATTTGGCAAAGAAATTCCCGCTTCAACAGTGAAAGATCAGAGAACTTTATAGGATTAAATATTGCTATGTAACATGATTGAAAAAATAGTTTTAAAAGTATGGTACCTACATACACAAGAGATTCTTGCTTGTCAACGCCGATGGTATTATGGCATTCTCATATTAGGAATTGTTGTTAAACTGAAAATGCGGAGAAGGTAGGAAAAAGCTAGCTATTAGGATCTGAAGGGTGATCCTGTGTATCTTGTTTATTATCTCTTGCGTTAAGTCATCGATATGAGACAATGAAGACAAAAGGGCAAAATCCATCGGATGTGGGAAGTTGCCATCGTTCGTTTTCGTCTGTCAAATTTCCATGTTTCTATGGCTTTCAATGGATTGTCTATGCATGTCGTGTGTTGATTTCAATTGGTGTGGATAATTATTTCAAACCAATTTGAACCATAATGTTTCTGGAATACTGGGAAATTCAAAATGCATCAAGCACGCTAAATTACGGAAGCAAGGGGAATCCACAAAAACTCTATTAATGTTAATATGGACCGAGGGGCTAAGTTTAAGTGTTCTGTATGGTTGACCCCAATTATTATTGGCCCGAATCGGGCCTATAATTAGTCCACGAAACATGCCCATAAGGGACTTCTTGCGTTATTATTTATTCCATACTAGCTGCTTCCCGGTATGCGTTGCGAGGCCATATTCAAAGAAACACAATGTTTCTCCTTCCCTGTGCGTCTCCGTTCCCCTTCCAGGTCCCCTACCTAGCTACCTGTATAAAGTATAGTCTATTTGTTATTTAGTAGTTTTTGTGTGAAAAAGTAACAAACACACTTACATTTATACAAACTTTTGCGTTTATAATATTAATAAGATTTGAACCACTATCGGTGTGCATAAATACTAAACTTTCAAACGCGCACTCTTTAAAATGATTGGTCTGAACTTGATTTGATAATAATTCTAATAATTTATTATCCTTAAATTCAGATAAATTCGATTTCTCCTGTATGTAATGTCACAAAAGACGTATCTTCGTCGCTTTTTCACCACTGATATAAGAGCAAATATTTCTATCCTCTTTTTCCTTTCCGATTTCAATCCAAGCAACCCTTAAAGGTCCTCTGCCGCCCTTCCTGCGGTGCCCACCCTTTGTACAAATGTATTTGATGAAAATTGAAACGATTCCCTTTAGTGTTTGGCCGCTGTTAACTTAAAACCTTTTCCAAATTGAAAAACACGGCTCCTAGCGACACAGAAGTGTTGAGGAGTACTCCATCTATTGTGGTTTAGAACACCGATATTGAATTCACTACAAGAGCCCTTTATACATAGATAAGACAGGCGCAAAAATCTGAAACCCTTTCCTTCAATTTCTGCAATATATTTATTTTGTATGATTAAATTATACGGCAGTTCAACATTCATATTTGTCGTATCCCTTGTAATGGTCCACCACTCTTGGCTTTTGACTCCAATTGTGATGAACCCTACCTTTGATTTACTTTTCTAAGCTTCTACCTCGTAGTTTAAATCTCGTAGCTCCTGTCTCGTAGCCACGCTCATAATTCTACCCTTATGTCCTACTGATCACACCACTAGGTATGATGGCCTGACTCAACCCTCCTTTCGGTTTATTTCTACCTCAGGCTCGTGATTTCTAAACCCCTATACCTTATAATCTAGCTAAACCTACCCTATCTTCTTAAATCCCTGCGATTTTCTCACAGTAATCAAGATTTAAGATTTTTGTTCACATTATTTCTTTAATCTGCGTTGTGTAATTTTTTTTGTTTTAGATTTTACATCTGTTTGCATACTTAATATGCACACATATGTAGAGAAGATAATGTATTACGTGTGGTAACCCATAGATTCTTTTAGAGAAAGGGTGAGAATTTTCCGATCAATTTATTTATTATTATTTTAGAATATTTAACCGAGTTTGATAAACTACCCCCGCCCTAAACCTTGTGTCTATTTGATTTCCATAGGAATTTAGTGTGTTTATTTAATTCTTCCTATCACCGCTGATACATCGATAACATAAACAACAGTTAATAAATTAAACATTTCAAGAAAGCAAACCTTACCTTAGGATGATCGAACTCGAAGGTCCAGTTTTCTCAATTGAAGTCCTTGTCTGCAACCTCTCCTAACATAATGTGTTTGTAGTCATAGTTAGTGCTATTGGTTAGTATTCGCAAAATTGTTGAAAGAGCAGGAATGGAGGGATATGGGGAGGGGATAATATGTTTGCTGAAAAAGTCGGCACCTCCGCTAACCAAGTGAAAACCGATGAACAACAATTTCAAACCGGATTCTCCCAAGTACGTTTGCTAAGCTTATCCTTAAGTCCGAGTTTTACTCTCTTCGACGAGCGTCTCTTGTTACGAAAGGGGCTCTTCACGCCAGATGGGGGAATACCAAGTCTTCATGCCGTTTTTCTGCCTCACTCCGACTTCCATCTCCGCCGGATTGAATTTAACTCTACTGAGTCTAGAAGGGGTATTTCATGTCTTCCCTTATCATGCCTCTATCCGTTTAATGTGGCGTAAGCTTGTGACGGGCAGATCCTTCCTCCCACGTAACCGACCCAGCGTTACATTCCACCTCTGACTAGCTGACATAAAACTCACCTCGTGAACCTTATGTTTGCTTTCAGGTTCGACAAGACTCACGGTATGCAAATAACCTGTGGCTTTAATGCCGCGTCAGCGTACTGTCCGCATACGTCCTTCCTCTTCCCCGCATGCCCACCTCGACAATACCGCCACAAGATCAAAGCCGTCCGTTCGAGAAAGGTTGACACTTACATTTCCAGATGGCTCATACCTACATACAGAAGCCTTGAAGTTTACGTTCGAAGACAAGTTAGGATTCAGGACTGTATGAGTATTTGAACACCAGTGTTGTTTAAATGAGGTCACTAGCTCCTCGTGTGTTAGGTATTTAGGATAATGGGTATTTATGGGTTCTTGGATACCTACTTCCTATAAGAAAGATTTAAAAATGGGATAAATCAAGTCGACATTGAATCAATGATCTCCTGAATAATTGTGATGTGCTCTCTTAGAGTTTGAAGCTAGTCGCAGTACTTTACTTTGCGAAATTTTTGCATGCTGAATCAATGCTACCTATTGGCGATCGCTCTAGTAAAATCAAGTCGTTTAGAATTGAGTGAATTTAAACGTCAATGTCGCCTTCACATATTGACCGCAGATTTCATCTCAAGCTATAATTGATAAACTTGTCCCTGACGTTAAGTTTTGTTTTGTTTATTCGTTAATGAATTTAGGTGACTGGGTCAATGGATGGCCTTGAACTCAAATCGAAATTTTGGTACACTATCGAAGGTCATATAACCATACCTTAATCGTGCTAGTGAAAAGAAACGATAGGTATTTATCTTACAAATACGCTAAGATACCAAAATTGGTTTAGTGATGCGTTTCTATCTAATTATGTGTTAAGTATTTGTTTAGCAACATTTCATTCCGTATGGGAGGTGTGACATGCGAATGCTAATAAATTGGTTAGTTATTTATTTACCCTTACTTGGCGTTACGTCCATCAGTGTCAGGATATCCACAGGAACCTGTAAAAGCTTAAATATTGTAAGGACTCACCAAGCTCTAATGTCTTAATTTCAGCTCCACCGGGTTACTATCATCGGCGAGAAACTTATTAGAGCATCCAGACTACCTGTGTAACTTATCGCACTTTTATTCCGACTTCCCACTTTTAACGATTTAATCCTACAAGATCCGGAACTCATCTCCTTCCTTTCTCCTTTGAATAGATCTCTGATGTAAAAAATCCTCACGTTTTCCTTTAATATCTGCCGTTAGTATTGGAGAAGAACGATCCTATCTAATTATGTGTTAAGTATTTTCCAGATTTCGGATCAATTATTATTATTGCGTTGTCACCTAACGATAATTAATATCTCGTAATAAAATTTCCAACTTTCGACCTAAACGTAAATTTTTTATTTAATGAAACTTATTAGACTGTAATTTTCTTTATATAACCTCGGACTAAATAACTCTATTTTAACCTTCATAGTACAAATTTAAAGCAATTCAAACACACTATATTAACTCCTCCCGCATTGAATTTGTAATTAATTAATTAATTATTAGATTTTATTGAATCGGAAATTATTGCAAACACTGATTTTAGATTTATTATAAGATCATACACTCCGTTAAATTGCACGATTAACCCTATCCGGGCACTTCACTCCCTGTTTTATCAAAGTATAAAACTGATTGTAGACTCTATTTTACCACTGAATTTTTAAGGTATAAAACTGACTTTATTTTTCCACTGTATTTTTAAAGTATAAAAACTGATTCTAGACTCTATTAATTAATTACCAGGGTAATTCTCACGACACGCGCGACGTTTTAATCAACCTTGCCAGTTGTCGAAGGGCCCCTTTTTTATTTTTAATGATAAGTTGAATTTATAAATAGATATATTATTATTCAATGCTGTTATAAAATTCTTTAAACACTGTTGTTTCTTTTTAAATTAGCTACACTATATAAACTTTTTATTTTAATGACAAGTTGAATTTATAAATAAATATATTATTATTCACTGCTGTTATAAAATTCTTTAAACACTGTTGATTTTCTTTAAATTCGCTACACTATATAAACTTTTTATTTTAATGACAAGTTGAATTTATAAATAAATATATTATTATTCACTGCTGTTATAAAATTCTTTAAACACTGTTGTTTCTTTTTAAATTCGCTACACTATATAAACCTTTTATTTTAATGAAAAGTTGAATTTATTGTAAAACTATATAAAACACTTTATTTAATTTTCAACACTCCACAGATTTAATCACGACCGTAATTTTTATAAGTCCCAGAATTCCCACTCCGAATTTTTCTAAGTCTCAAAATTTTACAACACTTAAGAAATTTTCAACTAATAACCGTTTTAGACGCTACGTCACGTAACTTCCACGTTTTAATCCGACGATTGGTCCCCGACGACTCCTTCCCGACAACTAACACCGAAAACTGATCTCGATTCTTCTAAGTCCTCAGTTTTATATGTACCTCCAGGATTAGAACATCTTAATTACGCGTTCATTGATTTTCTAATTCAAACTCTAACAACTCGAGATTTCATATATCAATTCTGTTATTTTCGTATCAACGTGTTAAGTCCGGCCCCTTTGATTTTAGAAATCTTCTGTCTCTTACGTAAATTGTTCCAGTGTCGAACCTACCATTATGTCAAATTTTGCCCCGTCGTTCCTTTGTCTTCAGGTCTTACAAATTTAACTAAAATATCATAATTTTTGTGTCCTTTTTTCTCTCAATATATAATAGGTACGTCTTCAATAAACTGTATATAATTCTCAATTTGGTTTATCGCTACCAGAACACGAACAAACTCATGTCGAAATCTTCACTATGCTTTTCCCAACATTCATTTTCCTAAATTTCCCCACATTTTCATGTTTCTTATATGAATCAATTCAATTTTAGGCTGTATTGTCTCTACTTATGTCGTAGACTTGAATTTTCTTATTTTCTTCAATTATATTTTATATACGACGTTATTTTTATGATTTCTCTGCTTCATTCTTATGTCATTGTCCATAACTATATGATTAGTTATATTCCAAGCCAAATTTACTGTTTTCATCAATACTTCTGAATTTTCATGAGTTTTCCTTACGGAATCGTCTTTAAACTGTCTTTACTTCATTCTTTACCATCATTTGCATAATTTCCAATGCTTATCTTCTCTTAGAAAACTTCACCTTCTAGTCATAAATATTCAATCTGCTATTTTTTCATAATTTTCATAGAAGAAAATTCCAATTTGACTCTGGGATATGTGTCTGGTTAATTGCTTCGTATAAAAACGTATAAAATTGTGTCTCGTTTCATCTCAAAAACCCATAAAGTATCATCGTTGACATATGTTGATATTTTCGATTTCTACGTACTGGATCGTAAATAATAAATTAATATTAACTCGTTAAATTTAATCTCTTTTATCTTATCCAAATATTGCATAAGTTCCATGTTAACTTTTATTGCCCCAAAAGCAATAAAGACTATCATAATCACCCAAAACCATGTCGGAAATATTATTGTTTAAACAACAAAATCGTGTGTGAGCTCGACAACCTTTTTTTACATCAATTGCCTCAGCAATTTGTTCTATCGTCTATAGTATTTTCTCATAGCAAATGACGTAAAACGATCCCTTCCTTTGAATTAATCTAACGTAATATAACTAGAATAACCATCCTATTTCAAATATATAACGATATCTATTTAAACTCGTCTGAAAACGCAAAATTAAGTCGAAATCTTATATTGTTCAATAAATACTTCCGTTTAAATGTCCGTTTTTTTTTATTAGATTTTCTTTTCAAATCGTTTTCCCTGACCGTATTGCTTCATTTAAAAGTGACATTCCTAATTTCCATCGTTTTTCTTTCTTTTAAATATCAAACGTACGTTTTCCTCTGAATCTGGCCTCCTTTTGTTCTTCACGTTCTCGTTATGTAATTGAGTATCCCTACAGTAGCTTTTCCCACGTTTTCCAGGTCTTTTCTTTAATCTTCCGTTCATTATATTTCCTTGCTATTTTATTGCATCATTTTTTCAACATAATATGGATTTATTTGTTCGTTAACTGCGGTTGTCGATTCCTCTGTTGTACTCAATATTTACCTTTACAATTAGGGTCATTGTACCAAATGCACCGAACGTGGGATTGTGTTTATCTTAAAGCGTATTGATCTCTCGGGTTGATGATGATTTTTACCCCATAAATCTCAGACTAATGGTCTAGTCCAAAGTCCATCTCTTTGTCTTGAAAAAAGGTAACCTCCCCCTTCTCTGATTGGTAGATCAATCTTAAGTGTTTATAATTGGATCCCTCTGTGTTCTATTTATCAAAACTTGACATTAATTTAATAATTATAGATCTCTGCAGTCTCCATGGCCCAATCAAACTTAATCAGCTAGGTGTCGCTAGTGTGTTGATTTCGTTATAATTCTGAATTATTATTTATTCATTCGTAAGGTGGAAGCTACTATATTTTCGTATCCACTGCGATTCATCACAGCCCCCCTATAGTTATAATTCCAGCGGTAAACACGCCTCCTAGTGTTAGTTGATGGAATTAAAACTAAACATAGGCGATCTAATTTTCTACAATTTTCTTTAAGTCTTCTTTATTCTTATTTGCATTTTTTTTTTTTTTTTGAAATTCTAACTGGTTGCGCGCCCCTACCTTTCACTATTTCATATCGTAGAATCCTGTTCGGTGTTCCTCTGAGCTGAAACCATTTTTCAATTTACTCTTGTCTACCCAATGGCCTATTTAAGTCGGCTAACTTATGTCAGTTGCTGTCCCTACTCTTTGTCCTACCCCCCTAAGATTCTTACCCCTATACCTTCCCCCCTATGACCCTTACTCCCTCTTCTTCATCGAGACGGTTTCCAACCTTTGATTTTCCTTATTCATATATATATATATTTTTTTTTTTCGCGATTCTAGAATTCCACACGAATTTTTCTCGCAGGAACGTTTTAATGGCAACAATGCGCATATGAACATACACGTATTACACATATATGCACACATACACACCCTTTTTTTTTTTGAATGGGCACAACTTTTATGTAATCTCTTCATATGCTGTTCTTATTTATCTTTTATCTGAGGTTTATTTGATCTATGTTGTATGTTTACTCATCCGAATGCACTCCATAACGTTTACTATCTCATTTTTTTTTTTTTTTTTCACACCGGCTTTGTTTGTTTATTTATTTATTTGCACGTATACACAATTGTATAATGTACCTAAACCCCGTTTTAAACAAGCCCCCCCCCTCCTAAAATCGTATGCGTTTTAAACCACTCCGCTTATTTGCTCTTTATTGCAAATCGGAAATGAACCGGTCACCCGAGAAATATGCCAACCCCCAGTAAGGCTAAATTTCTAATTTATTCAGCTGACATCTATGTAATGGTGTATCTAAAGGTCCAATCCACCCCTGTTAAATGTTTGAATGCAACGATTTGAAAAGCTCACTTTTATGTTTTATGTGTAATATTTTATTTTATTTTTATCCGTCCTTTGCTTTGTATGTTATGTTTATTTTATTTATTTTTATGTCGCCGTGTCAAAAGAAGTATTTATTTATAAAATCCTTCAACTCGAAGGAACCAATAATACCCTCGACCACTATTAACATAAACAACGTCATTTGATTAACTATCTAAGTATCTCTTTATTATTTAAAGTAATATCTCGAGATGTTCCAATGCGAACATAACAAAGATTTATCTATTCTGTTACGAACATATTTATCAGTAAGACCACTTATGTTTGTGTTGCCACAAACATACCCTCGCGACGGTGTCTATTCAATCGCTTGTTTACATTCGGGCTTCAGTCAATGAACCAATTTGAATGATAATATTATTGATCACCGAAGGAATGCGCTTTTATTTATATAACGGCTTTTTTTTTTTTCAATACGCACCACCCTTCTAAATCTGGGTCAACATTCCTAGGCGTTATGTGATTTATGATTTTTATCTGGTATAAGGCACGTTTTTCACTTTTCGTTTTAAAATATTTGGTTTTTGAGTTATTATTTTTTTTTTCGACTGTTTTATTTAATGGTACGTTTTTTTTTTCCACTTGTTTCACGTTTAATGAAGATGTTTTAATGGCACGTTTTTCACTTTTCGTTTAAATTATTTTTTTGATTTATTGTTATATTTCTACTGTATAATTTAATGATGCGAATTTTTTATTCCACTTGGTTTATGTAATCTGAAGTTGTTTTAATGGCACGTTTTTCACTTTTCGTTTATATATAGTATATATAATCAAAAAAGAATTAATGGAATTGACATAGTTTCATATGACCAATATTCATTAGATACAATGAATGCAACTAAAACTAAAACTAATAAAATTATAACGAAATGATATAATCAAAGAAGAGTTGTGAGAATTTACATAGTTTCATATAACTAAAAACTCATTAGATACACAAAGTGATGCAAGAATCTAAAACTAAAACTATTTAAAATTTCAACACAATAATATAATAATAATATTTGGACGATTTATATAGCAGCGTTTTTGTGAAAAATCACCTCAAGGGCGCTGTACAAACTTACCGTAGGTACATGCCTAAAATCTAGATATCATATACATGATAAAATCTATATAAAATGTATAAACATAGGCAGTAATAATAATATAAGCAGGCGTAAAACATAAGCAGTAGTAATAATAAAGAAAAATTAATAAAGAACACATAATTGTAAATTGTTTTCACCAATGTAACTAATGTATTGTTTGTTTCTGTTTATAAATAAATAAATAAATTACGTCACAGATATTGAGGCAGAATTTATATCAAATTATTTTACATTTTGTCTGTGGCGTAATATAACTTATACGTGAAATGTCACATCAAGGACTCTTAAAGATATATTATGAATAAGAATACTATATTACGTATGATTCTTTTTATTTCCTTTCTTTATCCTTTATCTTTCGTTGATTTCTGTTATTCTAGCAAGAAACCTCCCCCAGAGGGGTAGCAATAGGATTAAATATAGATTTGTTCAGAAGAAAGGGGATGCGAGTATTCCTTAAAGAATATCCCTCATGCATCTATTATGGATGGAAGCTGTATTTCTAGGTAGGTAGCTTCACAATCCGTTCGTATAGCAGCTGTCTTAAGTTGAATACAATCTTTTTTAAAGGAATAACATTGCAAACAAATCCATTTTGGAATTACTTTTATTTTATAAATATTTTTTTTTATGTTACGTATGTGTAAAAAGGGGACCAAATAGGTGAAAAAATTCTATTGACTTCAAAATAATGCATCGTATAGTGTTTTTATATAAAAATATGACATCATTATTTATAATATACTAGCTGGTCTCCGGCATGCGTTGCAATGCCATTCAATGAAATATGTCTCGCTGCATGTCCTTTCCCGTGCATCACCGTTCCCTTCCACCTTCCCCGCATTCCCCCTCCCTCGTCTCTTCCTTCTCCGCAAACCCCAACTCCCACCTGCCTTTCATATTTTCATTTATACAAATTTCATAACGCCAGAGCTTACCGTTATATATACCATTTGTTACTCGCTGATAATATAGCTTTCTATTGGTGAAAGAATTTAAAAAATCGGTTCTGTGGTTTAGGCGTGAAAGCGTAACAAACAAACACACGCACTTTCGCGTTTATAATATTAGTATGGATTACAATTTGAGGTTTTACTTATTAAGTTATTCCAAAATTAAAAATATGTTTTTTTAAGGTTTTAACTTTTATTTCCCACCTTTACTGAGAACAGCCGCGCTACTGGGTTTCCGAGTTATTGCAAAAAAAAAAACCACATACATATCTACTGGAAAACTTTGTTATAAAACAGTCACCAATTTGTTCGAGATTCCACAATACTATTATTGCCTATCCCGACTTTCGGTAAAATCCACCGTTTATGAAGTAGTAAGTATTGTGATTCTAAACTGAATATCCCCGGCTTTGTGTGAAGGAGTATTCAATCTGGTCATGAGCCTTTAATGCTGTAGATGGGATTGATGTAAATTGACGGTATCAATGTGATTGCTATAAAGCTCTACG
The DNA here is from genome assembly GCA_917563855.2 of Limnephilus lunatus. Lineage (NCBI taxonomy): Eukaryota > Metazoa > Arthropoda > Insecta > Trichoptera > Limnephilidae > Limnephilus > Limnephilus lunatus. The sequence goes on along the minus strand of OU830593.1, from coordinate 5,187,271 downwards.
TAAATGAACAATTTGAACCCATCTTGGAGGGAAAAAAAGCAGCCAATAAATACAATGGCAACGTTGGAGATACTCAGTCGAACAGTAAAGGTTCTGTAAATCTATCTGTCGCGAGTTCAAATCCTGGATTGCTGTTAGGAACTCTTAATTTTAATAACTCGTAAGTAATTTATCATTAGCATTCGAGAATAAAGAAGGCGTGTTTCCCCACTATGCACCGGTGCCGAAGGGATCAATGGCACTAGTTCCTCGGAGCATCTTAAATTGAAATACCGCTAAAACAAGGATAGCATTCCCACCCGACGCCTCTGCTCTAAAGATTGATATCAGTTTGTTAAGTTATGAGATCCTCTCAAACGGACCGCCCGTTTCTGCACACAGTCGAGGGTTTTTCAGGTATTTTGGGGCTCCAGACGAGAGGAAGCTGCCAATTTCAACCGTGGAGCGCACTTGTGCTTTTTACAGTGTTAGCAGTTGTGTACTATTAAAGTTTATGCAGGCCCTGTTCAATACGCCCAGTTTTTGAGAGGCTAACATCACTCTGGCTTCAATGGAGACACCATCTCTAAGCTGACTTGCTTAGATTCCCCGAATCTAATTCCCTCGAATGCCGAAAAAACTGTCACAAAAATATAAAACTAAACTAATTGCTGATGTTAATAATAACATTTAGAATGTCGTTGTCCTTTTGTTCCGAGCGGTTGGAACTCTGGAATTGTACAACAACAAAAAATCTTCTCTTACCTGGCCGTACCTTATATCGCCTGAATTTTCTTTGCAAGTACCCCAGAAAACAGGTCATCCATTCGCATTATGCTAACGGTGTTTTTCGTGGTTCTTTGAGGTGTTTAGTGGTTTTTGGCGGTTTCCTATGACAGCAGATTTGCGGTAAGAGTGTGTGCGGTTTAAAGCTGAGCGGTTTCTAATGGAAAACGGCCCCAAAGCTCGTTTAGAATAATGCCTACACCATTTGTTCCAACATCGTCACAACTTTGATGTAGGAACCAAAGCGAATGAGCTTTATCACTTTATTATTTTTTTGATTTTATTAAAAATGTGGGATGAGTTACAAAATTTTAAGCAAGTGGGATTATGACAACTAGACATAATACTTTATTATTTCGTCTATGTAGTGTAAAACAGTCTTAAACAGACAATTTTTTATTTAATTAAATGAAGAAAATATTAGTGAAACTCAATCGAAAATCTGGAGACAGAAAAATCAGAAAAGATATTGGCTCCACTGGGACACGAACACAGGACCCTTTGCTTACATGGCAACTGTATCATACTTCGACTAAGAGTTAACAACATTATCTTCATTTTCTTAACGCAGGCAATTTTTAGTTTTTTTTTTCATATTCGATTCCTTACCTATACCCGAAATATTTATAAAAAATATATTTTAGGGATAAATTGACAGTGTAATTAGAACTTTTACATTAGCTCCAGAAAGAAGGTCCTGAGGAAAAAATCCTTCAGGGTCTATGCCATCTTTGGATATGCTGTATGGAGGGTCTTTTTGGCGAGAAAAAGAGAGAAAGTTCAAGGAAAGAAAAAGGTATGAGGGGTGGGTAGTAATCTGGAGGACAATGTGTATATGATTGACGGACGTATGAATCCATCCCTTTCATTGTGGTGTAAAGCGATGGGTCGAAATAGTCCAGCTGGAGAGGTATTCCCTTTAATAAAAAGCTTCCTTTTTTAGATCAGTTCCACCAAGGAGGCCTTGAGAAATATATTTTCCCTCAGAGCCCACGCCATCCTTGGTCAAGCTATGAGGAGGGTTTTTTAAGGAAAGGAAGTCCTGGGAAGAAAAAGAGGTTGAAATGTGTCCCACAACCAGTCTCTCCAGATCCGGCCCGCCACGCACTGGGTGGACAGATGTATCCACCGCCAAGACACATACAAACGTCACCCCATGAAACCGGTAACACACCTGTTAAATCACCGAATGTATCAAACCGCTTTCGGTGACTTATAGCAGAAGTGTTGGTTATCTAACAAATGCTTCCCCGGAGGCGGAACACATCTCCGCCTCCCTTTCATTTTATATCGAAAAAAAAGTCGTCATCGTACTGCATCCTCAAGTTTATGTGGCTATGATTTTAGGAAACCCCTTTCAGTGCTTTCAGCTCCCGACACAAGGGTTAAGGTGATGATATGTTGTCACATAAAAAAGCTATTTGGCAAAGAAATTCCCGCTTCAACAGTGAAAGATCAGAGAACTTTATAGGATTAAATATTGCTATGTAACATGATTGAAAAAATAGTTTTAAAAGTATGGTACCTACATACACAAGAGATTCTTGCTTGTCAACGCCGATGGTATTATGGCATTCTCATATTAGGAATTGTTGTTAAACTGAAAATGCGGAGAAGGTAGGAAAAAGCTAGCTATTAGGATCTGAAGGGTGATCCTGTGTATCTTGTTTATTATCTCTTGCGTTAAGTCATCGATATGAGACAATGAAGACAAAAGGGCAAAATCCATCGGATGTGGGAAGTTGCCATCGTTCGTTTTCGTCTGTCAAATTTCCATGTTTCTATGGCTTTCAATGGATTGTCTATGCATGTCGTGTGTTGATTTCAATTGGTGTGGATAATTATTTCAAACCAATTTGAACCATAATGTTTCTGGAATACTGGGAAATTCAAAATGCATCAAGCACGCTAAATTACGGAAGCAAGGGGAATCCACAAAAACTCTATTAATGTTAATATGGACCGAGGGGCTAAGTTTAAGTGTTCTGTATGGTTGACCCCAATTATTATTGGCCCGAATCGGGCCTATAATTAGTCCACGAAACATGCCCATAAGGGACTTCTTGCGTTATTATTTATTCCATACTAGCTGCTTCCCGGTATGCGTTGCGAGGCCATATTCAAAGAAACACAATGTTTCTCCTTCCCTGTGCGTCTCCGTTCCCCTTCCAGGTCCCCTACCTAGCTACCTGTATAAAGTATAGTCTATTTGTTATTTAGTAGTTTTTGTGTGAAAAAGTAACAAACACACTTACATTTATACAAACTTTTGCGTTTATAATATTAATAAGATTTGAACCACTATCGGTGTGCATAAATACTAAACTTTCAAACGCGCACTCTTTAAAATGATTGGTCTGAACTTGATTTGATAATAATTCTAATAATTTATTATCCTTAAATTCAGATAAATTCGATTTCTCCTGTATGTAATGTCACAAAAGACGTATCTTCGTCGCTTTTTCACCACTGATATAAGAGCAAATATTTCTATCCTCTTTTTCCTTTCCGATTTCAATCCAAGCAACCCTTAAAGGTCCTCTGCCGCCCTTCCTGCGGTGCCCACCCTTTGTACAAATGTATTTGATGAAAATTGAAACGATTCCCTTTAGTGTTTGGCCGCTGTTAACTTAAAACCTTTTCCAAATTGAAAAACACGGCTCCTAGCGACACAGAAGTGTTGAGGAGTACTCCATCTATTGTGGTTTAGAACACCGATATTGAATTCACTACAAGAGCCCTTTATACATAGATAAGACAGGCGCAAAAATCTGAAACCCTTTCCTTCAATTTCTGCAATATATTTATTTTGTATGATTAAATTATACGGCAGTTCAACATTCATATTTGTCGTATCCCTTGTAATGGTCCACCACTCTTGGCTTTTGACTCCAATTGTGATGAACCCTACCTTTGATTTACTTTTCTAAGCTTCTACCTCGTAGTTTAAATCTCGTAGCTCCTGTCTCGTAGCCACGCTCATAATTCTACCCTTATGTCCTACTGATCACACCACTAGGTATGATGGCCTGACTCAACCCTCCTTTCGGTTTATTTCTACCTCAGGCTCGTGATTTCTAAACCCCTATACCTTATAATCTAGCTAAACCTACCCTATCTTCTTAAATCCCTGCGATTTTCTCACAGTAATCAAGATTTAAGATTTTTGTTCACATTATTTCTTTAATCTGCGTTGTGTAATTTTTTTTGTTTTAGATTTTACATCTGTTTGCATACTTAATATGCACACATATGTAGAGAAGATAATGTATTACGTGTGGTAACCCATAGATTCTTTTAGAGAAAGGGTGAGAATTTTCCGATCAATTTATTTATTATTATTTTAGAATATTTAACCGAGTTTGATAAACTACCCCCGCCCTAAACCTTGTGTCTATTTGATTTCCATAGGAATTTAGTGTGTTTATTTAATTCTTCCTATCACCGCTGATACATCGATAACATAAACAACAGTTAATAAATTAAACATTTCAAGAAAGCAAACCTTACCTTAGGATGATCGAACTCGAAGGTCCAGTTTTCTCAATTGAAGTCCTTGTCTGCAACCTCTCCTAACATAATGTGTTTGTAGTCATAGTTAGTGCTATTGGTTAGTATTCGCAAAATTGTTGAAAGAGCAGGAATGGAGGGATATGGGGAGGGGATAATATGTTTGCTGAAAAAGTCGGCACCTCCGCTAACCAAGTGAAAACCGATGAACAACAATTTCAAACCGGATTCTCCCAAGTACGTTTGCTAAGCTTATCCTTAAGTCCGAGTTTTACTCTCTTCGACGAGCGTCTCTTGTTACGAAAGGGGCTCTTCACGCCAGATGGGGGAATACCAAGTCTTCATGCCGTTTTTCTGCCTCACTCCGACTTCCATCTCCGCCGGATTGAATTTAACTCTACTGAGTCTAGAAGGGGTATTTCATGTCTTCCCTTATCATGCCTCTATCCGTTTAATGTGGCGTAAGCTTGTGACGGGCAGATCCTTCCTCCCACGTAACCGACCCAGCGTTACATTCCACCTCTGACTAGCTGACATAAAACTCACCTCGTGAACCTTATGTTTGCTTTCAGGTTCGACAAGACTCACGGTATGCAAATAACCTGTGGCTTTAATGCCGCGTCAGCGTACTGTCCGCATACGTCCTTCCTCTTCCCCGCATGCCCACCTCGACAATACCGCCACAAGATCAAAGCCGTCCGTTCGAGAAAGGTTGACACTTACATTTCCAGATGGCTCATACCTACATACAGAAGCCTTGAAGTTTACGTTCGAAGACAAGTTAGGATTCAGGACTGTATGAGTATTTGAACACCAGTGTTGTTTAAATGAGGTCACTAGCTCCTCGTGTGTTAGGTATTTAGGATAATGGGTATTTATGGGTTCTTGGATACCTACTTCCTATAAGAAAGATTTAAAAATGGGATAAATCAAGTCGACATTGAATCAATGATCTCCTGAATAATTGTGATGTGCTCTCTTAGAGTTTGAAGCTAGTCGCAGTACTTTACTTTGCGAAATTTTTGCATGCTGAATCAATGCTACCTATTGGCGATCGCTCTAGTAAAATCAAGTCGTTTAGAATTGAGTGAATTTAAACGTCAATGTCGCCTTCACATATTGACCGCAGATTTCATCTCAAGCTATAATTGATAAACTTGTCCCTGACGTTAAGTTTTGTTTTGTTTATTCGTTAATGAATTTAGGTGACTGGGTCAATGGATGGCCTTGAACTCAAATCGAAATTTTGGTACACTATCGAAGGTCATATAACCATACCTTAATCGTGCTAGTGAAAAGAAACGATAGGTATTTATCTTACAAATACGCTAAGATACCAAAATTGGTTTAGTGATGCGTTTCTATCTAATTATGTGTTAAGTATTTGTTTAGCAACATTTCATTCCGTATGGGAGGTGTGACATGCGAATGCTAATAAATTGGTTAGTTATTTATTTACCCTTACTTGGCGTTACGTCCATCAGTGTCAGGATATCCACAGGAACCTGTAAAAGCTTAAATATTGTAAGGACTCACCAAGCTCTAATGTCTTAATTTCAGCTCCACCGGGTTACTATCATCGGCGAGAAACTTATTAGAGCATCCAGACTACCTGTGTAACTTATCGCACTTTTATTCCGACTTCCCACTTTTAACGATTTAATCCTACAAGATCCGGAACTCATCTCCTTCCTTTCTCCTTTGAATAGATCTCTGATGTAAAAAATCCTCACGTTTTCCTTTAATATCTGCCGTTAGTATTGGAGAAGAACGATCCTATCTAATTATGTGTTAAGTATTTTCCAGATTTCGGATCAATTATTATTATTGCGTTGTCACCTAACGATAATTAATATCTCGTAATAAAATTTCCAACTTTCGACCTAAACGTAAATTTTTTATTTAATGAAACTTATTAGACTGTAATTTTCTTTATATAACCTCGGACTAAATAACTCTATTTTAACCTTCATAGTACAAATTTAAAGCAATTCAAACACACTATATTAACTCCTCCCGCATTGAATTTGTAATTAATTAATTAATTATTAGATTTTATTGAATCGGAAATTATTGCAAACACTGATTTTAGATTTATTATAAGATCATACACTCCGTTAAATTGCACGATTAACCCTATCCGGGCACTTCACTCCCTGTTTTATCAAAGTATAAAACTGATTGTAGACTCTATTTTACCACTGAATTTTTAAGGTATAAAACTGACTTTATTTTTCCACTGTATTTTTAAAGTATAAAAACTGATTCTAGACTCTATTAATTAATTACCAGGGTAATTCTCACGACACGCGCGACGTTTTAATCAACCTTGCCAGTTGTCGAAGGGCCCCTTTTTTATTTTTAATGATAAGTTGAATTTATAAATAGATATATTATTATTCAATGCTGTTATAAAATTCTTTAAACACTGTTGTTTCTTTTTAAATTAGCTACACTATATAAACTTTTTATTTTAATGACAAGTTGAATTTATAAATAAATATATTATTATTCACTGCTGTTATAAAATTCTTTAAACACTGTTGATTTTCTTTAAATTCGCTACACTATATAAACTTTTTATTTTAATGACAAGTTGAATTTATAAATAAATATATTATTATTCACTGCTGTTATAAAATTCTTTAAACACTGTTGTTTCTTTTTAAATTCGCTACACTATATAAACCTTTTATTTTAATGAAAAGTTGAATTTATTGTAAAACTATATAAAACACTTTATTTAATTTTCAACACTCCACAGATTTAATCACGACCGTAATTTTTATAAGTCCCAGAATTCCCACTCCGAATTTTTCTAAGTCTCAAAATTTTACAACACTTAAGAAATTTTCAACTAATAACCGTTTTAGACGCTACGTCACGTAACTTCCACGTTTTAATCCGACGATTGGTCCCCGACGACTCCTTCCCGACAACTAACACCGAAAACTGATCTCGATTCTTCTAAGTCCTCAGTTTTATATGTACCTCCAGGATTAGAACATCTTAATTACGCGTTCATTGATTTTCTAATTCAAACTCTAACAACTCGAGATTTCATATATCAATTCTGTTATTTTCGTATCAACGTGTTAAGTCCGGCCCCTTTGATTTTAGAAATCTTCTGTCTCTTACGTAAATTGTTCCAGTGTCGAACCTACCATTATGTCAAATTTTGCCCCGTCGTTCCTTTGTCTTCAGGTCTTACAAATTTAACTAAAATATCATGATTTTTGTGTCCTTTTTTCTCTCAATATATAATAGGTACGTCTTCAATAAACTGTATATAATTCTCAATTTGGTTTATCGCTACCAGAACACGAACAAACTCATGTCGAAATCTTCACTATGCTTTTCCCAACATTCATTTTCCTAAATTTCCCCACATTTTCATGTTTCTTATATGAATCAATTCAATTTTAGGCTGTATTGTCTCTACTTATGTCGTAGACTTGAATTTTCTTATTTTCTTCAATTATATTTTATATACGACGTTATTTTTATGATTTCTCTGCTTCATTCTTATGTCATTGTCCATAACTATATGATTAGTTATATTCCAAGCCAAATTTACTGTTTTCATCAATACTTCTGAATTTTCATGAGTTTTCCTTACGGAATCGTCTTTAAACTGTCTTTACTTCATTCTTTACCATCATTTGCATAATTTCCAATGCTTATCTTCTCTTAGAAAACTTCACCTTCTAGTCATAAATATTCAATCTGCTATTTTTTCATAATTTTCATAGAAGAAAATTCCAATTTGACTCTGGGATATGTGTCTGGTTAATTGCTTCGTATAAAAACGTATAAAATTGTGTCTCGTTTCATCTCAAAAACCCATAAAGTATCATCGTTGACATATGTTGATATTTTCGATTTCTACGTACTGGATCGTAAATAATAAATTAATATTAACTCGTTAAATTTAATCTCTTTTATCTTATCCAAATATTGCATAAGTTCCATGTTAACTTTTATTGCCCCAAAAGCAATAAAGACTATCATAATCACCCAAAACCATGTCGGAAATATTATTGTTTAACACTAGAAAGACCGAAGCCTTCATTTTGACGGCTGGCCGAAGTAATGTGACGATATAATGCTTAATAATTATTTTATTGGTGTGATTTTTTTTCACATTTCACGATTTATGATTTTACAACTATGGTGAAAAAAACAGGAACGGGTCTAATTTAGTTTTTGAGATATATTGACTTATACCTACAAAGACCGCCGCCGTCAATGTGACGGTTTGGGCCATAATGCTGAGTTTGTTTACAACCTTCCTTACCCAAGTTTACAACATGCCCATTCCTCCACGTTTATGATAGTACCACGATAGTACTAATATGTCTGTCTCTTTCTTTCGCTATCGCGTATCATATAATTTATAAAAATACCTCAAAAAATATATCTCTGGCCCAAATTTATTTTATGGCTCGTCGGAGAACTAAAGACAGGGTATGCATACATATACCAGAGTTGGTCCAGCTGGGTTAGCTCCTGAAGAACTGGCAGAATCTTGGATAACCAATACCTACGCCATAGGCCCCCTTAAGTTTGGTGACTTAGCTGGGATGCCCAGGTTCATGGGGTTAGGTATTTTTTTACATTAGCTAACAGGAGGAATTCCGCTCAGGGCCTATGTCATCTTTGGGGATGCTGTGTAGGGAGTCTTTTTATGAAAGGAAGGAGAGGAAGTTCCGGGAAAAGGGATATTAGGGGTGGGTAGGTGGTTATCTGGGGGTCAGTGTTGTCCAGGTGTGACGGACTTATGAATCCATCCATCCATGATGTTCCGAGAGAGCACGCCTGGAGAAGTCATAGGGACTCCTTCAACCAATCTTTTCCGATCCGGCCTGCCATTCAGCTGATGGGCAGACGCATATTTATTTGTACAGCGCCCTTGAGGTGATTTTTCACAAAAATCGCGCTATATAAATTAGCCAAATATTATTATTTTCTGCCCCCAAGACCTAGACAAACCTCATCTCATAAACCCGGGCACCCCTACTAAGTCACCAAACGTAGCGAACCAATTTTGGTGACATATGGCAGAGTTGTTGATTATCCAATAAATGGTTCCCGGGGCGGCATACCTATATCCGCCTCCCAAATTGGGAATTTGTTCGGGGAAATTGTGTTCGGATCATGGTGGCGGATACGTCTACCAAACGACTGCGTGGCAGGCTAAATCAGGATTGACTCGTTTAGAGAGATCGTTTGACCTCGCCAGCAGGACTCTCGGAACATTGCCTTGCATCGAAATAGATTCTTACGGATGTCACCACACTTATCCCCAGATTCCTACCCACCCCTCACACATCATTTAAATCCCATAACTTATTCTTCTTCCTTTACCTTTAGGTACCCTCCACATAGACTCCCCAAAGGTGACAATGCTATGAGGGGAATAATTTTCCTTTGGGTTTTTTTGTGGAGATAATGTAGAGATAACGAAAAAAGAAAAGAAACCGGGCCCTATGCAATCTTTGGGGATGCTGTGTGGAGGGTGTTTTTAGGGAAAGGAAGGAAAGGAAGTTCTGGGAAGGAAGTTGGTGTGAGGGGTGAATAGGAAAAATGGTAAATTTATCCAGGAGTAACGGATGAATGAAGAAGGTGTGAGGGATAAATTGAAGAAATTGGTAAATGTATTTAGGAGTGTTAGACGAATGAATCGATCTCTCCCACAGCGGGGCAAGGCGTCGGTTTGAGAAAGGTTCTGCTGGAGAGGTCTTAATGAGGTCTCCCTTAACAAGTGTCTCCCGACCCGGTCAGCTAAGCAGTAGGTGGGCAAACGTATTCGCCACCTAGATCAGACAAACCTCACCCAATGAACCCGGGCACCCCTGCTAAGTCACCAAAAAAAGCGCGAACCACTTGGAGTGTCCTATGGCAGAGGTGTTGGTTATCCGATTAAGGGTTCCCGGGGCGGCGGTACTCATATTCGCCTACCAATTGGCAAAAAGTTATCAGCCGTCAAAATGACGGTCGTGGTCTTTATAGGTATAGAGAAGTACCCGGTCTTTCTAGTGTTAAACAACAAAATCGTGTGTGAGCTCGACAACCTTTTTTTACATCAATTGCCTCAGCAATTTGTTCTATCGTCTATAGTATTTTCTCATAGCAAATGACGTAAAACGATCCCTTCCTTTGAATTAATCTAACGTAATATAACTAGAATAACCATCCTATTTCAAATATATAACGATATCTATTTAAACTCGTCTGAAAACGCAAAATTAAGTCGAAATCTTATATTGTTCAATAAATACTTCCGTTTAAATGTCCGTTTTTTTTTATTAGATTTTCTTTTCAAATCGTTTTCCCTGACCGTATTGCTTCATTTAAAAGTGACATTCCTAATTTCCATCGTTTTTCTTTCTTTTAAATATCAAACGTACGTTTTCCTCTGAATCTGGCCTCCTTTTGTTCTTCACGTTCTCGTTATGTAATTGAGTATCCCTACAGTAGCTTTTCCCACGTTTTCCAGGTCTTTTCTTTAATCTTCCGTTCATTATATTTCCTTGCTATTTTATTGCATCATTTTTTCAACATAATATGGATTTATTTGTTCGTTAACTGCGGTTGTCGATTCCTCTGTTGTACTCAATATTTACCTTTACAATTAGGGTCATTGTACCAAATGCACCGAACGTGGGATTGTGTTTATCTTAAAGCGTATTGATCTCTCGGGTTGATGATGATTTTTACCCCATAAATCTCAGACTAATGGTCTAGTCCAAAGTCCATCTCTTTGTCTTGAAAAAAGGTAACCTCCCCCTTCTCTGATTGGTAGATCAATCTTAAGTGTTTATAATTGGATCCCTCTGTGTTCTATTTATCAAAACTTGACATTAATTTAATAATTATAGATCTCTGCAGTCTCCATGGCCCAATCAAACTTAATCAGCTAGGTGTCGCTAGTGTGTTGATTTCGTTATAATTCTGAATTATTATTTATTCATTCGTAAGGTGGAAGCTACTATATTTTCGTATCCACTGCGATTCATCACACCCTTAGTAGTTTTTCTTGCTTACAGTTTATTATTTAAAATTATGTAAGAAATTAGCTGTGTGTCATAAGTATGATGGTATGTAGCCGTTAATGCAGGGATTGAGACGATAATAAATACTGTTGCAACCTCAAGGTCGAGGCCCAAAACTATTTCTACCACCTGCTAATTAAAGTCATCCGAGCTTATTTTAATCTATCACCATTAAATGTTCGAAGTGTTTTTTTTACCACTGAGGTTTTTCAAGAGTTATAAAACAATAACAAATGGTTAAAAGCTCTTAAGCGTAGGCTATACGTTCAATATTTATTGTGATCCGTCAATATTTATCAGTGGTTTACGATACGGAATTCAGGAATCTAGACATCCGTGATCCATATTGTGATCCGTCAATACGCTATCTTACACGTTCAATAAATATTACGATATTAAATAAACATTGACGGATCACACTAAATATTGAACGTGTAGGGTTCGCATTAGTCTTTATTACACCTACCGAATCAATAAGAAAGTCAATATTATACACGTGGTATTACTTTCCATTTTATGCATAGGATTATAAATAAGACTTTGCATAATGCACGCAACGCATTGGATTGTGGCTTCCTCTTAAATTATTTTATAACAATTAAATTGATTACTACGAGTATTATTGATTGCGGTTGGACAAATTATAATTTTCAAATACAACTTCGTATAGTTTGCAGGATCACAGTTAGCACCAACCTTGGGTGAAATTGTACAGCAATCAATTCTAAGAGGTTCGTTAGTTTACCCCCATTCATAAATAAGAAAGCTATTTTGCATAACGAACGACATCATTAAAAATTTGTACATATTGACAGTTAACCGAAGCTTATCTGAAAGTATGGAGGTCGCGTTACAACTTGTCAATCGTCGAGTCGCGCGTCAATCGGAATATAATTTAGTCAATATCGTATTGACATTGGGTTTTCTCGATCGTCCGGGCTAGACCTCCGACTGTTTAAAATAAAAATATTCAATATTTCTGTCCAATTACTCTTTTTCGGTGACTTGCTGTAAATAAACGTGGTTTATATAGATGTCTGTATCATCACATTCTATGGTATTATACAGTCTACAATTTCTAATTTGGGAATGGGTACCCCAAATGGTTTGCTACGTTCGGACTTGGCAGGGGTGCCCAGGTTCATGGGGTGAGGTTTGACTAGGTCTTGGCGGCGGATGCCAACCTTTTGCGTGGCGGGCCGAACCGGGAGAGACTGGATGAGGAGAGCTTTTGACCTCTCCAGAAGGACTCTCTCAACCTATAGCCTTGCACTGCAGTGAGAGGAATGGAGTCGTACGTTCGTCACTTCTGGACACACTGACCCCCAGATTCCTATCCACCACTCATGCACTTTTCCTTTCCAGGACTTACTCTCCTTCATTTCCTTAAAAAAAACACTTCATACAGCATCCCAAAGATGACATAGGCCCAGAGGGAAATTGTTTTCCTGTGTGAAGCTAAAAAAACACATTCGACTGAAATATTGCTATAAAATAATTCAAGTTTAAAAATGTTTTATGACTTCTTAAGATAAAAGCCAGTTACCAACTGTTGCTGTCACTGCCTCTCTTATTCCCCCGAATATTGAGCGAAAGGGACAACTGCACATCAGCCAAATCGAGGTTTTTTATTTTTTTATTTTTTTATTTAGTAAAAGATTATACATCAATTATAAATGCATTATTTCTTCCGTTTTATGTTCCCCATTTTTCTACTCCAAAACTGGACCGACTTTAAAGATTTTTTTTATTAATTTTTTTTATTTCTATTCTTGAACGTACACTAATGGCCCGATATTATCCTTTAACTGGTGACAAGCGGTCTCACAGGCCGAGCAGCATCAGTGAAACATCATTTCACCCCCTTCTAACGCCTGAGTAGCTTAGCTTCGACTTTAGTTGCGTCCACGCCATGGATAAGGATAGTTGCATCGCGCAGTCCCAAATCGGTAAGTTACATCGACATAAAAATCGGCAGCGGTCTCTCAGACCGCATGTCACGTCATTTTTTCGTTTTTTTTTTATAATGATAGGCCAAAAACACGGAAAACCTGTGCTAGTGGTCCTTCGAGGTTAAATGGCAAATCTAATTACCAATGTTATTTGGATAAAAAAAAAATATGTTTGCTGCAATGTGCCAAACAATTATGCCCTGATTGCTAATAAAAATAAGCAAAGTTTGACCATTGTCAGTTTTGAAAAATGATACCAGTGATTAAAGCATATTTTTTTGTTTATTGATTAGTATCTTAACTATACGGAAAATAAGTATTTTTGTTATAATATGTTGATTTCATTTTTTTTGTTTGTTGTAACTGATCTCATCTCTAGTTTTTTGATTTTAGTTACTACATACATTGTAATAACAAGTTCTTCATTAAAAATTACATTTAGAGTTTACTGACTAGTTTTTTTTATCGTTTTATATGTAATTAAGCTGTTTTATAGACTGCTGTAAGCTACATTACCAAATTTCTATGCTATAGACCGGATACGGTAGCTGCCTCTCAGGCCGTTCGTCACCAGTTACGTTACAAAAAAACCAGGTTATATTTCTGAGGAACCTTTTGAAATGTGAATAATTTAAAAGTTTACCTTGCCACTTCTATTTCGGAGGTTTGTGAGTTCAGTTTGAAGAATTGATTATATCTGACACGGTTGCGTAGAGCCCACGTGGAAAAGGACGAGAGATCGATTTACAGTAATAAATTATAAGCGATTGCGCAATAAATCTGAGAGTCTTGCCTAATGATTTAGAAAAACAAACGTAAATAAATTAAATCAATATTTTGAGAAATCATTTTAAACAATCCCTCAAGAAAATTGTTTTGCGAATCGAATTGAGCAATGATTAATGTAAAACCATTTTAGAATAATCTTCATGACAAAACGGTTTACATGTTTAATATCAAAAAATATGCTTTGAATTAATTAAGGCCTTATCTATCGTTTCGCTTGAGTAGAATTAAAATAAAATTGTTAATTACTACATAAAAAATATAAACGTTAACTACCAAAAAAAACTTTTTTTTTATCATTTTAAATGTATGGACGCATTTAAACAACAATTTATTGCTTTTAAGCCCATCTGTGATATTTTCTTTTGTTTAACTTTTTTCTTCATCACATAGAGTACTGACAAAAATGATCTGAATATTTCGATTTTTTTCAATTTTGGCAATAAAGCGGTTAAAGAAAACTTGTTCAACCAAACTGTGAGTCGACGCATTTTAAAAGATATTAAAAAGCTGATAAAAAACCCCTAGCAAAAATTATATTAAAAAAACCCATAGCAACCGATTTATTTACATTTATTTAAGCCTCGGCAACCCGAATTTCTATCGATTTCTTACATATACTCCCTCAAACATTTGAAGTTTTTAAGCTCCTAAAAAAATGTGTGTAATTTTTAAAGATAATGTCTAGATGCTGCCCACGCCGCGCCGAAATGCAAATTATATGAAATTCCCTCGATAGAAAAAAATCGCAAAGTATTCTCCAAAAATTGTTAAAAACAAGTCTGTTTCTATTATCTTATAAATTATTTTTAGAAAAAATTCACAAAGTTTCTTTAAATGATACATCAGATGCTCCCCAAGAGATTTTTGCTCTATTTTAAACGAGTCGTGTTTTATTAAACATTTTCGCATCGATTTTGTCGCTCTAAATATTAGCGCGCTCCTCTAGCATTCGTAATTTCGTATCTTTCCATCTTCTTCTTTTCGAGCCCGGTTGCGGAGCCTTAAAGTATTCTAACTTCGGAATTGATTTACTCGAAAACGAAAGCTCAAAATCAAACAAGTTATATCACGAAATCGACTTGGAATGTGATGTAAAATCGCTGTTTTTCGGACACCAGGTGCTTGTATGATTTATATATTTATAAACATTATAAAAATAAAAAAAACTTGCAGTGAGTTATTTTTACTGCATTTATTTGTCGCAATGTAAGTTGAGTTAATTATTGACAACACGCGTACTTTACACAACTCATAATCTAAAACCTAGTCCCTAAAAGAGCAACCTTGTTTCACTCTGTCACAACCTTTCATCAGGTAGTATTAAAATTTCCTCTGTCGGCTCTTGTAAAGGATGTTGGGCTGGTCCATTGGAGCCTCTTGACACAGTCAGTGGTACTCCGTACATAGAGTACGTACTCAGCAAACTCAGTTGACAGCAGTGGCGGTTTGCAGGGTTGAAAGGTAGGAGGCACAAATAGTTTCTAAAGTATTATGTATACACACACTTATCTGTTATACCTAACCTAGAAAAAAAAAATGTAACTATTACTTAACAGCGTCACAGCGCCAAAGTGTATTAAAAAAAATGAAATATTTGATTGCAACAGCTAGCTAACTATATTTGAATATGTTATAAAATAAACCTATTTTAATAAATTCTGTACTATTTTGAAGGCCGTGAAAATAGCCCCTAAACTCTCGTTTTTGTAAATGTTCGATGTCTTGGCGGGGGCTCTTACCGTTTTCTGATATTTTTTATATTTTTAATTGAAAGAATTGATGAAAATTGGCAACATAATTCAACTATTCCAAATAAAAATTCGAAAAAAAAAATTTCGTTCCGGCCTAGTGTATAATACAAAACGTCTATAAAAACTTAAAAAATAAAATTTCAAGTCTATGGCGGGGGCTCAAGCAGTCAAGCTAGAACTTCCAAATTGAGAAGTGCTATTTATAATTACATTAAGCAACTTTTTCTTGATATTCCAATTCGAATTTCGAAAAAAAAAAATTTCATACAAAAGTGTTCCACCCTAATCCCCATACTACCATTTTGTGATATAAACTGGTTTTTAATTTATAATCGAGGTCAAATAAAAAACTAAAACACAATAAATTATTATGCCAAACGACAAAGTCAAACTATAATAATAATGATAACATTCAAACACAATATAAATAGTCCATTGCAATTTTGCCCTACTAAATTAATTCAAATAGCCGTAGGTACTTTAAATTAATTTAGTAGGGCAAAATTGCAGTTGATTGATTACCTTGTATTTGAATGTTATCATTATTATTATAAAATAAATAAAATATCCGTAGGTACCTACTACCGCGTATGATCACAAAACTAAACAAAATTTGTTCCCTAGAGCGCTATAGCTAAGCGTGAATGACCGGTTCTTCTTCGGAAGTGTTCGTTTTTTGAGGCGCGCCTCAAACTGAACAACTCTACTACTGATACTACGGCTACTGTTCATTTTGATTCCATGACTTCCCCACACCCCTCCGCCTACATGAAATCAGCGGCTATCAGAGGCGGGCCATATCGCTGCCTTCCTAGCGTATTATTGTACTGCATTGTGTAGTCGGCGAGGCGAGGCGAGCGGAAATCCGCCAAAAAAAGTGTGATGAGTTACA
Source organism: Limnephilus lunatus (assembly GCA_917563855.2). NCBI lineage: Eukaryota > Metazoa > Arthropoda > Insecta > Trichoptera > Limnephilidae > Limnephilus > Limnephilus lunatus. The sequence continues at coordinate 5,170,557 of OU830593.1, read as the reverse complement.
TAATATAAAGACAATCTGTACTAGTGAAATAAGAAAATATTTAAAAAAAACTAACTTTAAGACTTGTACAATTTATGTATTGGTAACATTTATGTCAGAGTTTGACAGAGTTTTTGGTGTTTACATTAACTCCACACCGAAGGCCCTGAGGAAAACAATTTCCATCGAGGCCTATTTCATCTTAGGGGATGCTGTGTGGAGTTTTTTTAAATATTTTTTTTATATGAATACCGCACAAGAGTCCCAACTGCTCCCGTATGAAGCCAGTGAGACTATGGCATACCCAATTGGGTATATTGTGAGGCTGAGGGTAGTGAGGAGGGGAAGGAGATAGGGAAGGGAAAGGTGGAGAAGTGCCTGGCTATTCAGATCTGGTCACCAAACACGGCTAATGCCATTTCAAGCAACGTTTCAATTCTAAATGGTGGTCTTACACCAGGGCGATACAGAGAGTATCTTCCACTCTGGAACGTGCCGCAAATATAGTATAAATTATTTTAAATGAATAAATTGTGAAATAACACAAATTCATCAAATAAAATTTATTTGCCACGCCGGGATTCGATCCCGCGACCTTCGGTGTACGAGTTAAGCGCCTACCGCTGCTCTACGCCGGCCGTCGGTACGTTACGCCGGTTCTTTTTAAAGAAAGGAAGGAGATGATGTTCTGGGAACGAAAAAGGAATGAGGGGTGGGTAGAAATCTGGGTGCCAATTTGTTCAGGAGTGACGAATGTATGAATCCATCCACTGCAGTCCAAGGCGATGGGTCGAGAGTGTCTGGCTGGAGAAATCTAAAAATCTCCCTCAACAAATATCATCCAATCCAACTCGCCACGCATTAGGTGGGTAAACGTATCCGCCGCCAAGACCTAGACAAACCCGGGCACCTCGGCTTAGTTACTAAGCGTAGCGAACCACTTGGGGTGACCTTTATGGCAGAGATGTTGGTTATCCAGTAAATTACTCCTACCCGCTTTTCAAATTGATATATGACTATATTTTGGATGTACGGATATGTGTATATTGAATCTTTTCCCCCTTTTCTTCTCTATTTATTTGTTGGGGAGGCGCTGCCTCCCTTGCCTCATAGCGCGAACCACTACTGGTAGACAGGTGGCATACTCAGTACTACTCGGTATGATAGTTATGTAGTATGCGTTCCTGTCATACTTTGTCACATTCTCGAGTCACAGTGTGGCACAGGGTGGAATTCCTCCGGATACAAACTGAATGCGGTCGTATCGTATGCCGGGTGAAATGTCGCCTGTAACACGTTGAGTTTGGTTTATTGCTTACTGAGTTATTCGTACTCAGTACATTGGTACGCGTCGTTAACTTTAAGTTGCTTACTTTCCTTAGTACAGACGTGTTGAGGGGTAGAATCGTAAGACATCATTGGTTGGAATTTTAAAATGAAATCATGGCGTTTCCAGTATTTTTGCCATTTTATTGATGGAAAAGAGTTTTGGTCACAACTATTAACTCGACATTAAACTATTTGCTAATTGCAATTTCGTATTTAATTTTATTTATTGGTTCACCAAAATAAAACATCACATATAATTATTACATTATTTTACATTTTCAATATGATTATAATACGTATGGCTATAAGTTATAATAAATTAATTTACAAGTACATACATAAAACAAGTTAGATCAAAATCAAATATTGGTTAATACATACATACACATTTATAAAGATATACATGTACGCTCACATATATATGTTTGTATATGCATACGTGTGCACACTCTGCACATATATAAGCATACATGTACCTACATACACACACGCACACACATATTCACATATTACAGAACCAATACATACAAACAATACATGATTAAATAACAATAATTAATTACATAATATACGTACTTGATTTACCCCATAAATAAGCAGGGCTTGTGTATATGGGTGGTTATATAGTTTAAACAGGAGTTCGCTACGCTCAGTTAAACATATAAATTACTGACAGACGACATAAATTTAAATATATTTTGTGTTATTAGGTATTGGTGTGGGAAGCAAACAAAGGGCAAGGGTTAGATAAGAGATTTACAGATAGAGCCTATAAGTGTATTGGGAAGATGTCTAGAATTGGACCATCAGATACATACAATTCACTAGAAAACTTATTTACGGATTTTCTTATAGTTTTACAATGCTCCCTTCTATATAAACAGGTTACAGACTTTACAAGTTTTTAGTACCTACCATAAATGTGTAATCTATAAATGGTACTGTTTTCATGATAATGATTAATATATGTAGGGTAGAGCTAAAGCAACTCAAAAGAAATATACATGAATGACCCCGATAGTCATTTAAGTTAATAGAACAGCCAATCAGAGTTAAGGGGAACAAACCAAGTTGCGAAGGAGGCGGCTTGACCGTCCCGCTTTCTGTGATTTGTCAATAAATTTATCTGACAGTATTCATGCAACATGGTTGCTTTGGTATGCAACTCGCATTGTAATATCACCAATCAGTCCTCGAAAATAAAATCCGCTTACGAATTACTAGTGCTTTTTATAGTGCGGCGCGAATTGCAGGCGGCGTAAAAAATTTAACTGCTTTTTCCCAAATCTTGTTTCCAAAATTTAGTATTTTTGTTACACAATTTAGTTACATCATTTTACAAGAATTTGTTACAATTTACCCACCTCATTCAATTGTAGTGTCCGTACGCCAGGCGGCTCGTTTAAAAACGAATATTTAGATCCTGAGCAGAAAAGTTCCGTAATGGGCTGCGCTGCAAGCCTTTTCCTCACTTTAGTGAACATTACTTTTCTGCGCAGGGTCTGGTTATTTCAATATGCGCTCTTCGGTGTTCAATGTAGGACTGATGTCTTAGTTTTTTCAAAGCATTCTTGAACCCTCCTTATTCGCTTCCAGCTCGTAGAAATAATACCCAGATTTCATGTTAGGGCAAGTGTGATGTTTGGTATTATTTACATTCAAACACTATTAATTATATGGGGGTACTTCTTAGTAACAAAAGTTATTTGTTATAAACTGGTTTATTATGAGTTAACGTATTTAAACACATCGTCGGATCCACCGGATCTGCCCTGATGATGGACATTGCAACGCTGTCCGAAACGTCGGCTATAGTAGGAGGTAGCACAACACGGCATAACACCCCAAAAACTAACAACGAAAAATAATACTACCGGTCACACGATCCGTCTATACTAGCTGCTAATTAAATCTTATCAGTACCCGGGCACCCCTGCTGGCATCTGTCGGCAATTGATAGAGGCTCTTTCCCTGCTGGCATCTGTCCGCAAAAGCTCTTTCAATACATTACAACTAGACATTCCTATGCTACTTGAACACGTTTGCTTTTACACGAGTATAAATAATATATATCAAACGGGACGTCCTGACCAATGTATCACACAGTAACCGCTACATACCGGCGCGGCGGTGTAAATACGAGTGGAAATACAAGTAGAGTTAGAAGTAGAAATACCTAGTACAGATAACTTTCTAAAGCTCATTAATCAAGTTCAGGTATCCCATATCTTTAGTATCACTTTGGGAATCGAAGTTAGGCCACTTCTCATGGTATCAGAACCTCACTTAATAAAGGCTTTGTAATGTTAAGTGATCAGCTTATTAGCTATTTCTATTGCTTCATCTCCGATAGCTATATCTCATCTTACAAATATAACGATATTAAATTACCTTGAGGGTTGTAAACTTCTGGAACTTGCTTTTAATTTGTTTTAATACGTTTTAATACGATTGAAAATTAGTCGGACGGAAAGGAGTTTAGAAAGAATAGTTTGCTTTTGGATTTGTTTAACTAGTGGTGTAAAACACTGTGTTTCTAATTTTCCATTTTTTATTTGATATTAAGATTTGTAAGTATGTATGTACGTACTTAAATACCTACTTACTTCTTCTTCTTTGTGTGCCCTATCAGGTCCCCCCGACGTTGGCGATCACTCTTGAAAATGTCTCTATGTCTTGCGCTGCCCGTAATAGCTCCTCCAAACTTCTAATGCCCGGTCCACTCTAGTACATTTCGCAGCCAAGACATTTGTCTCCTACCAGGCCCTCGGCGACCTTCTATCTTGACTTTCAATATTAAATTTTCTTGGTTTTTATTAATGTAAGCAGTTCCCTATCTGCTCTAGCCCGCCTGAGAATTTCTGTGTTGGTGATCATGTCGGTCCATGGGACCTTGATTATTCTCCGGTGAAGCCACATTTCAAAGGCCTCTCACCTGTTCATGATATTTATTTTCAAGGTCCATTTTTCACATCCATACAGCAAGACCGACCACACATAGAATTTTAGCATTATCTGCCTTAGTTTTGAGCTGATATTGTCATTGCAAAAGAGGGATTTCATTTTACTGAACGCAGTTCTTGCTGATTTAATTCTGCACCTAATCTCTATATATGGGTCAAGAGTCTCCGTGAGAATACTGCCGAGGTATCTTAATCTCTCCACCTTTTCGACATTACAATCATTTAACTGAATCATTGATCCAGAGTGATCTAGTCGTCCAAATGTCATCCATTTAGTTTTATTGGCGTTGATTGTTAGGCCCAGTTGCTCACCAGCATCTTGGTACTTGCAAACTACTTACTTAAAGATATTTATGTACCGTATATTTTATATAAAATTGTTTCAAATTAGGAATTATACAATTTGGCCAAAGAAACGTCACTCTCTCATTTCATTTCTTTATTCAACTTTTCTTCAATCCGGTAGGTCTTACCATGGTTCCGCGACTTTTTATCCCGCGACAAAATATTCCCGACAAAACATCTTCCGACAAAATATCCTACGGACAAAACATCTACCCAATAATATATCTACTAAAACCTTACCTAACATAACCTAAAAAAAATGGGACAAAAATAATACAGACATTCTGCAAAGATAATAAATTATTGTTATCTGTATAATTTTTGTCCCATTCCACAATATTAGAACAATAATTTCATCAATAATGTCATTAAAAGATATCTATATTATTTTTGTCCTTTTTTATGTTAGGTTAGGTTAGGTTAAGTTTTAGTAGATATTTTTGGGGGGATGTTTTGTCCATGGGACATTTCGTCGCTGGATGAAATCGCGCATAACCATTTACCATATTATTGATTATTCCGAATCGAGAGCTCGTAGTAGTAACAACGATCATGCAACTCTGGCAGTATAAAAATGTAGTATACAACAAGGCCACCATCTTGAACCGGAACCGGAACGTAACAAACAAATATACGGACGAATGAAAGCCAAATGGTCGAGTTGAATGAAAATGAGTGTCTTCTTACGAATGCATGGAGTTTTCTTACAATGTATTATGAACAAAGTAAAAAAAATTCTTGACCTTCTTACACAAACGAGCCCAAAACATGAATATATTGGTGTATTTTGTATTTGCGGCACGTTACAGAGTGGAAGATACTCTTAGTATCGCCCTGGTGTAAGACCACCATTCAGAATTGAAACGTTACTTGAAATGACTTTATTCGTGCTTGGTGACCAGATCTGAATAGCCAGGTAGCCCAACTTCCTCTTTCCTATCTCCTTCCCCTCTCCACTACCTTCAGCCTCACAACATACTCCAATTCTCTTATCTTGTGCGATATTCATGTATAAAAAGAGAGTTATATGCATATTTTAGCACGATTTCTTACTAACATTTAAATTTGAGAGAAAGCATTTAAGAATTTTTGTTATTAGTTTAAATATTTTCATTTCTTTCAAAATTTCTTTGTAAGCATAAAACCTAACGCGTTCGTTCGACTGTGTGAATTCAAGAAACAAAAGAAACGGTCCACAAAATAGAACAGTCAAAGTAACCATGAGAAGCGGCTTTCTTTTGACGCCCGGCACTTGTGTCAAGTCTCAGGACGTAAGGCCACCTCGGGCGTGACAGATTTACGAGTGGAGTCGAGAGCGAGGCGCCTTGATTGCGAAGGTGTTTGTTGCTTTACTCTCGACATTTATTGCGTTTGTAAGTGTAGTAAACTTTGTGGACTTAGGTCCTAATAGCGTCTTTAGCTGGTCAAAAATATTTATGAAAAATTGCATTATTTTATTTTGTTAAATTTTTATGATGATATTCAACCATAATCAAGAACCTTGAATACAATTTTGTCACCACACCTTGTACAGCGTGTTCATAGTCGTATTTTTTCGTAAGCACAATAAAATTTGTCCGTATTGATATTAGTATGCGGTAATAATAACTTTTCGTTTGTGTAAAGGTGTAAGAATCGTGATTAAAAAATGGAGTTGAGTTTGAAAACAAATTATTAAATACGAATCACAATGTGCAATTTGATCGCAGACTTTTTATTAATTTGACAAGTAAATATCAATAAAAATATTTTATTACAAAATTGTTCCATTTTGGAGGCATGTATGGGCACTGCCGCCCGGGAACCATTTAATGGATTACCAACACCCCTGCCATAGGTAACCCCAAGTGGTTCTCTACGGATGGAGACTTGTTAGAGGTGTCCTGGTTCATGGGGTGAGGTTTGTCTAAATCTTGGCTACGGATGCTTTTATCCACATACCCTCAGATTCCTACCCACCACTCACACAATTTTTACTCACACACACAGCATCCTTGAATTTAACATAAGCCCTGTGGGGAGGAGATAATGTAAAAAAATTAAATAATAATTTTTTTTTGCAACTCCTACCAGAGCAAAATTTATTGAGATTAACATATTATATCGCATAACCCGTAGAAAATTAGTTATTAGTCATAAACATTTTATTTTACAAGAGAGAGAAAACAAATATATGAAGGATGAATAAGAGGTCCCGTCGAAAAGAAATACTAGTGACATCGTACAGAGATGAAGTGATCGAACTTAAATACGGTTATCGTTGGGCATAGATTAATACAATCACTTGAATTTTCAGAGATAAACCGTAAAATAGATATTTTTTACATACTTTTTTATGGGATGTGCGAAATTAATTGGTGTGTTTATGATGCAACTATTTCTTGTTAAATATTAAAAAAATCGTGTTTAGTTTCATAGTGCAAAAACACGAATAAACTTAAACTTTGCAAGTTATGAGCTCAGTGGCGAATTTGTAGTCTTGGCCGCCCTTGGCCCCAGGCCATATAGTAAGCATCAGCGGCCCCTTTCTCAGTTTCAACCGGTCAACGTTTTACATTTTGACCTTGGCCCGTGTGGGGGGAGGGGAATGGTCATAGAATAAATAATTTATATTTCACCCAGAAAAATTAGTTACAAACAGAATAAGAATGATTTTCTTCTGAATTTTGCAGCATGCACCTCGAATTTAAAGCTTATCTCGAAACTGGTCTAAATTTAAGAGTGAATCTGGATGCCGGTAGTCGTTTTAATCTACACCCAGAATATATAAACTGTTCAAGTTCTCAAAAGGAACATTTAAAAATCCAAAAGCAGTCTCAAAGTGGAGAAAAACTTTTTGTATGTTCCGATTGCAATTATATAATATATGCTAGAAAGGAGACTTTAAAAACCCACAAGTTTACACATAGTAAAGAAAAACTATTTTCATGTTCCGATTGCAATTATTCATGTTCTCAAAAGGAACATTTAAAAGTCCACAAGCCGTCTCACAGTGAAGAAAAACCTTTTTCATGTTCCGACTGCAACTATTCGTGTTCTCGAAAGTGATAATTTAAAATCCATACGCTGAATCACCGTGGAGAAAAACCTTTTTCATCTTCCGACTCCAACTGTTAATGTTCTCGAAAGTGACAATTTAAAATCCATAAGTTGATTCACTGGAAGAAGAACCTTTTTCATGTTTCGAAATTTTACAAATAATGAAAAAAAATTACAAATAATGTCTGAACACAAATTTGGAAAAATGTATGATCACATGCAATACGGTTCCGGTCCGCCGGACCAGGGGTTGAGTAATGGGGACAAGGCAACTTTTATCGAAATCGATTCAGAAATTTAGTTAACTACATATAATAGCTGCAAGTTTGTAATACTTGTACATTTTATATGTACGAACTTATTATTTTATATTATATTTTATTATTCATTACATTATACATATTTATATTTTATACATAAAATGTATAAAGTGATTTAGGAAGATTATTGTTATACGATGTAATGCAGTGCGGCCCGTCATAAAGTTCGTGAGCCTTTAGAATATTTAGATACTCTGAATTATTTCTTGTTATCATCAGTGACTTTTTTGTCATGATTGGCCGCCCCTAATATCTGGCCGCCCTAGGCCCGGGCCTACACGGGCCTTAAGGCAAATCCACCACTGTATGCGCTGTGCTTGCGGGTTCCCTACAGAGCGTCGGAATATTTTAAAAATAGTTGTGATGTTATTTGACTATTATTTTTCTCACCTAAACTATTATTAGTATAAAGTGGTGGTGTGATATCTGGTGGGGTAAGTTTTTAATGAACGGTAAGGACACGGACGACAGGCTAAGCCACTTGGGAATTTATTCACTCCAATGCAGTGACAGTCCCGCGTATTATATAGGCAAAATGGCCCTAACATAAACACTCGTGTCAAGGAAAATCTAAGATGTTAACACATTAATAAATTTCCGGAATAAGCAAATCACCTCATTGAAACAGATTATAAATTTGATAAAAATTCGGGCGTCTCACTAATGAACAGAAATACGATAGGGATCAGATTGGATATTTTAGAAGCACTACAATTAAGGAAAGCGAAAAATATTAATAATGAGGTCATTAATAATCAAATTAATTTAAATAAAAGTCCAATACTAAGGTTGTTCCCTTTTGACAAAGTACATTCCTTTTCCCTTCCATATTCTTCATCTACACTTTCGCCTACTTCTTCCTTCACTTGAGGAGTCCAGCCAATTTTTTTAAAACATATATTATCTGTTACACATGTAACTTAATTTTAGTAGAGTATTGTACTGCCTGAAGAAGCTACGGTGGTAAAGAAACCCGGTCGACATAAAGTGTAGAACATAAAAGTGGTGTTTACTAAGTTATTGTTTTATTTTAAATTGTATTATATTTCTATCAAAAAATATTGATTTGATAAGTTTTGACGTTAGAAGTAATTGTATTTTTGTTCAGCTAAAGTTAAAATTCTAACTTATGTGTTGTTCTGATTCGATAAGCTTGCACTTCGAGTGCAGAACGCTTGGATGAATCGATTAATTTTAAGTGCAGGAAATTAATGGAGGTGCGGTGCTTGCAGGTGGTTGCAATTATTTACATTGAACGGAGTATACGGATTGTAGACTGAAGCCGGATTATTTCAATTTAGGTACTGCAGGACAATTGGTTTCAATTTAGTCCTGCAATTCTTCCCTTGGAGTGAGGGTACGGATTTATTTTGTGTTACAAATGAATGTACCTACTGATTGTTGTTTAATGGAACGAAAGAGGTTGTTTGGTTGATTTTTTTTTAACTGTGAATTTACTACCTTCCTAGGTAATTAAATTTAAAAAAAAAACCTCTTATATTTGAGAAATTGAAAATAAGGCTTGTTAGAATCACTTGGAAAAATTCTAATATTTATTTATTCATTTATTTATTTACGGCTACTTTAGGCTTTTACACAAGTATATATAACAATATTTTCAAAATTCTACTCATAAATAGTGCAGGAAACGACTGTTTAAAACACTTGCAAAAAAATAAATATAAAATAAAAATATTATTGAATTGATCCACACGGTATATAGATAATGTAAAATATAAGAAATCCAAAATAGCTTATTTCTTTCAGCCGACCAAATACTGTTAATGTTTTAGTCAATTTAAATAGCTTTATAATAATATTCCCTACTTGATGAAAACAACTTCAAAAAGGTATGCTTATATGTTAAAATTGATGTACTAAATATATCAACAACATCGGAATATTTGTTTCCTAGCTGTTGAATCCGTCGCATAGGAGTGTAATATTGTGATATTGATGTGGAATTGATACAATAATCTAGTAGGAACTGTCTTGTTACTGACCTGCCTGAAGTATGAAAAGAGATTATATGTAATAAATCAGGGGTATAAAACATTGAATTAATGATTTTATACAAACAGGTTAAATCGGAAATAATTCTACGATCAGATAATTTTATTAAATTTCATGAACAAAGTACGTTATCGTAATTTAGGCATTCACTAGGAATGCCCAATTTAAAATTCACATATCTTAAAAATTTATTTTGGATTCTTTCAATCGTATGTGAATGAACCTTTTAATTTAGGGACCAACCCATGGAATTGTATTCCATATGACTCCTTTCTAGTGACATATAATATAATGTTTTTACAGTATTGACATTATTGAAATCACTAGATACCCTTAAAATAAATACCAACATTTTCAAAGCTTTATTGGTTATAATTTCTATATGCTTGATAAATTTGAGTTTCGTGTCAAACCAAATATCTCATTATCATCCGAGACAGATACTAACGATATGATGTTAATAGAATAATCGAAAAATATTGGATTCTTTGCTCCGAAAAAACTCATAATTTGACAATTGCTTACGTCAAGTTGCAAGCGGTTATCATGACACCATATCATAAATCTCAACAATTTATTTGACAATATATGGCAAAATCGGTTGTTGATGAATGGATAAATCTTAGTACTTATATTATAAACGTGAAAGTAAGTATGGATGTATGTGTGTTTGTTACTGCTTCACGAAAAAACTACTGAATGGATTTTAATGAAACTTTACAATAATATAGCTCATACATCAGAATATATAGGCTATATATAATGGTAAGTCATAATATTATGAAATTTGCAAAAAATGAAAATGTGTGTATTTCATATATTATAGCGGCAGGGAGGAAATGCAGGGGGAAGGGGAACGGGTGAGGTGGGGTTCGCAGAGAGGGAAGAGACTTGGGAGGGGGAAGGCGGAAGGGAACGGTTACGCACGGGAAAGGAAATACAGGGAGAATCTATTTCTTTCTTTGAATGGCATTGCAACGCATGCCGCGGACCAGCTGGTAAGTAGTAATAATAATAATAACTGCATAATTTGTAGAGCGCCATTTTTGTGAAAAATCACCTCAAGGGCGCTGTACAATTTATTATTATTATGTATTAATTCTTAGGCCTTATTTAATTTTATTATTTTCAATCATGTAGATACAGAAAACATATTTACCTGGTAGGTCACTTTCGATAAACACACTCCAAAATTAGAAAGTTAATCCTTGGAGAAGAAACGGCTTTGGACGTGGAGGACATTATATTTAAAACAAATTGCATGATTTTACATTTGCTACCCTCATCACTGTTGGTATTACATTTATAAGAAGACTAGCAGACCCGGCTACACGTTGCTGTGGCTAACGAAACATAACGCCATTACCCAACCTTTATAAAATCCAAACCACCCGCTTGCCAGCTGCCCGCTGCCTAAATTGAATATTTGAATTTCTCGGCTTTTCTGGACTATAATAAGCATGTATTATACATATAAACCTTTATCTTTAAGCACTCTATCTATTGGTGAAAACCGCATGAAAATTTAAAAACCGCATTAAGAGATCTAAGCGCACAAACATTTTGAGCGACTTTATTTCATACTATGTAATGACGAATATTTGAATTTCTCGGCTTTTCTCTACTACAATAAGCATGTTTTATACATATAAACCTTCCCCTTAAATCACTTTATATATTGGTGAAAACCGCATGAAAATCCGTTGCGCAGTTTAAAAGATCTAAGCGCACAAACATTTTGAGCGACTACATTTTATACTTTGTAATGATTAGCGGCAAAAATATTCCTGCGCAATGCGTAACATTATTTAAGTTTAATGAAACTTTTAATTTTAAAACTTGAAAGTACGAGTACTTACTGTAGTCTATGTTCTCTCCAGAGACATTCGTAATTGTAAGAACTGGGACCTGAATTCTCCACGATGCTTATTGAAAGACTAATTTGTTCGCTTTTCGGAACGACTCATATAAATTTCTTAGAAATCGTTGTGTCTCCCTTACTCTCATAGTGAGAAATCTGATCTAAACGGTTTGAAAAGCGAAAATACGACGCTGTATATTCAAATCTAAAAGTTAACCACAAAATAATTCAAATGTACACTTTTATGATAATATATTTGATACAAAATTGCTAATTAATTAAATGTATTAATCAAACCGAGTATTTACCGCATTCGCTAAAAAAATAATACCATTCCATTGGAGCATATTTCATAGCATCAACTCAGAGCTTTTAAATTTATATGTATTACATTTTTGAACTCTCAGAGTAGTCGATAATAGTAATCCATTTCTAAATCATCTGCAACTTAACAATCCTAATAAATCTAACAACACATCTTAACAGTACTGCTGTCTTAACATTGAGAGAAAATATACGAGATTGGTCTTTTTTGTCTTTATGCAGAGAAAACTTCTACACTTATAATAATAATAATGATAATAATGATGATTTTTATAGCGCTGTTTTTGTGAAAAATCATTTAAGGGTCGCTGTATATATATTATACCCCTATATGAGCTTTTACAAACATGTGCTGTACATAATAATTTTTTTGAACACTAATCATGAAGTATTAGTAAAATTTTCAAAATTTTAAGCAATCCCGACACAAAAAGAGCTGATGACCTTGAAACGCCTGAACAGATTTTCATAAATTGTTGCTAAGAACTACCTCGATCACGTCAGCTTTCAAACGAAAAAACAGCATCATATTCGGTCCATTCGTTTAGGAGCTACGATGCCAAAGACAGATACACAGACAGACATACATATAAAGTCAATCTTATAAAACACCGCTCCTTGCTTCGGGGGTTAAAAATATAGCATTTAAAAAATATATTTAACCCATGCAGAAGAATAAAACTATGTGAACATTGATCATTATTATTGAAGTGTGTTTTTATAGCCTTCTTATAACTATATTTCGTGCTGTTGAATACATCTACTACTTCCGTGTAAGTATTGCCAACTGCATGCAATCTATGTACAAGCGACTATCTTAATGACTCATTCGTAATATTGGTGTTGTAATTAAAAATATTTTTGGGGCCCTGAGGGCATCTGGGGCATCTTTGGGGATGCTGTGTGGAGGGTAGTTTTCGAGAAATCAAGGACGTGTCCAGGTTGAGCCCCAGATTTTCTTAATATTGTTTAGGTTTTGTAAACATACTAAGGAGTGGGAAATACATAATTTTCCGTACTTTATTAATTAGCGTGATATTGGGGTCCATTCGTTTGTTTATTAATTTCTAATTATTCAAGCAAATTTAACCTAATATATGTATTTTTCTATTTTGTTTCAGGTAAGTTTTATCTTCCACGTGTTTGCTTATCCACGTCAGTTTTCATTTTGGGACAGCTAAGTGTTCTAGTATTGTTAAAAAATATATTTTCCGTTTAGTCAAATTATTGTCAATGATGCACTGGATGTAGACCGATATTCTTTTTGTGTAATTTTTGTTTTACGAGACTCTTTTTTATGTAAATTTGTTTCTTACGTCCAATTAAAAAAACCCATTCTTAATGCTCAGTTTAAGCGTTCAAAAAGAAGAAAAAGACGGTTTGAAATGGATTTTGTTTGTTTGGAGAAATTGGAGAAAAAGCGCAATACCTTTGCACGATGATGTCGTTTCTCACCCGTCATGCCGCTTGAAGTCTCGAAAACCCTTCTGGACAGAAGAAAAAAGACTCCTTCGATCACCTCTTACCCCGTACGATAGGTGGAAGCTTGAGTGGCAATCGGCCAATGTCAAAAAAGCCCATCTCGTTCAAGACCCCACTGAGAGACAGCCTGGTTTCTCATTGCCTCGCAAACTCTGGACCGCCATCAATAGGATAAGGTGCTCCCATAGCCGTTGTGCTTACATGATGCATAGATGGGGCCTTAAAGAGTCGGCGATGTGTGAATGCGGTGCGGTGTAGACCACCGAACATGTAGTCGATGAATGCCCGCTCCATTCATTCCCCGGCGGGATTGATGAGGTCCACAGACCTAGATGTCCCCCTTTGACACCCCACCATACGAAAGAAGAATGGAGTTGTGTAAATACGAATGTTAGAAGGAGCGCGCTAATATAAAAAAAAACGATAAAAATTATGTAAACTTTAAAAATGTTTATCAAAACACGACGCGTTTAAAATAGAATAAAAAATCTCTTGACATAATGCCTAAGTAGCATTTAAAGATACTATGTGAATTTTTCATACCCATAAAATGTTAAAACAGAACCAAATACGTTTTTATTAATTTTCGGAGCATACTTTGCGATTTATCTAATGCATAAGAAAGAGCTGCAGCTTATTGTGATAACGATCGTATGTTTATTGCCTTTTTTGTATCATTGCTGTAGTAGCCTGTATTTATCTAATTACGTCTAATCACTGGCTCATTACTACACTTAGCCCAGAGTAGGCAATCGTCGCACCCCCCGTATAACACACGCGGTCACTACTGTCACTCTGACAGTGTTGCCACCCCACTAAGTGTATGTGAGACAATGTACTATATCTATTTCATAGATACGAACACTACAGTTGCCATTCCGTAAACGTGAGAATACTAAAAGTGCCTATTTTCGTATAATTACTGTTTCAGATCTACAAATGTATAAACATTATTAAAAAAAATAACACCTATACTTTTAAGAACTTAAAAACTTGAAATGTTCAAGAGAAATGCGTTATAAATTGGTAGAAATTCGGAGTGCAAGGGCTTAAAAATTTTAAAAATATTAATTGCGCATACATCACTCCTATATTGCATCGAATTCAGTCAATTGTAATTTGATACAAATAGTTTTTTTTTTTTAATGTTTAACTTTTATGAGCAAAAACTCAAATTATAATATTTAATTAAATGAAAACAATATTAGCGAAACTCAATCAGAAAGAGATATTGGTCCCAGTAGAATCAATATCTCTTTCTGATTTTTCTGTCTTCAGATTTTGATTGAGTTTCGCTAATATTGTCTTCATTTAATTAAATAGTTTTTTTTAAATTAGACATAATATCAACCTCTCAGGCTAGTTTGTTCGCTTTTCGGAACAACTCATATAGGTCTCATATAAATCTTTGTGGCTCCCTTACTATCATGGTTAGAAATATGATCCAAACGGTGTTAAAAAGAGAAAATACCACGCTTTATATTCAAATCTCAAATTAATTAAAATGTACACATTTACAAGACCAAAGTTTCCAAGCAGAATTTGAAAAATATTTATGAAACTTTGGAATTTTCTTATTAATTATTTTTACAAACGACAAAAAAGCGATACAAACGATACAAATAACTTTTATAATACATTTGCCTCATGAAATATGTTAATGTGCGTTTTTTTCGTTACCAGTAATTTTAGTTAGAAAAAACGTAAGATGAGCCATTTATAAAACTTCTTTATGTTTGCTTTCAATAATTTTATATTTCAAAAATGATTTGTGTTAAACAATTTGAAAGTGTATTTCATTATTATTTCATTTTGACCGGTCAGTGGTTGAGTGTGCATAGCGCTTGGGCGTCGCGTGTTCGATTCCTCGGCTGGCTAAGTACTCCATCACAACACAAGCAACATTTTCGGCTTTCTGTGGTGGTAGTAGGAGATTTTCAAACATTGTTGGGTTATTCGTAACCCAGGAATGCTTGACTTTTAAAAAAAAAAAAAAATTGTGTTTCAAAAACGGCTTTTAGATTTTAGGTGCTTTCAGAAAAGTTCGATTTATTGGGATTTTATTGAAAAACGGAAAATGTTGACCTTCCGACAAAATAGGTCCGAGAGCAGAAGAGTTAAACGTCTCAGAATAATGACAGCATCGAGTCTAATTTAATCTTATTGTTTGTTAGTGGATGAGGTCACCTAGTGTATTCTTTATCAATTGCTGCACCACATCGATAAAGAGCAACTTTATAAGTGTATACCATAGGTTCTCAACGTGCGTGGTGTTTGAGACTTTCAGGGGGGGCAGTATAAGACCCAGAGAAAATAAGGGGGCGTTGAGATGGCACAGTGAGGACGTGAGCAGGTAAAAAATATGATTTAAAAATACAAAAAAACACGCTTATCACGTACTAATAATCTAGCTAGTTCCCGGCATGCGTTTCTATGCCACTAATAAAGAAATTGTTTCTCCCTGCGAGTCTTTTCCTATTCGTCCCGTTCCTCTTCCGTCTTCATTTCCCCTACCATATACCTTTCCTCTTACGCGTTCCCCCTCCACTTTCCCCGCCTTCCCTCTCCCCTCTCCTGCGTTCAATATATTCAGTCCCGGTACATTGAGATTTTCAAACAGCTCGCGTGCCACCTATTGCAATGTTTTTTATGAACTTTTATTTTTTACATCTTACAAACATTCATTTTTTGTATAATATAAGAACAATCAATCAAATTTGGTACCTAAGATAGGCACCTATTTAAAGTAATATAATTTTCAATTAGATTCAAAGTATTCGATTTTGATAAGTACCATAAGCGAGTACTTCGATTAAATTTATTAATTTAAAAAGTTTATTCGAATATTGAATTTTGATTGAACAATCGATATTTGAAAAATATTATTTTCATATTGTGACATTTTTGTAAGAGTTTCTGTAATGATTAAAAAAACTTTTCAGATGTATTGTGATGTGGTTGTAATAATCCATAAACCTTTGCGAGGGTGGAAAAAAGATACTTTGAAAGTTTGAAATATTTCCTATGCTTAAAAAAGCAACACACACAAATAAGTACATAATTTTTTTTTAAAGATTTTTATATATATATTGACACTATATCATGAATACAAGGAGGAAAGAGGTAGCAATCCGGTATTTAAAATACAAAAGAATTGCCTTTTTAACTTGCTAAACAAAAAGGTATAACAATTAAATCCAAATATACAACAAAATTCCCCAAAGAAATTACTTACTTAAATAGAAAATATTATAGATACACAGTTTAAAAAAGAAATTTATTACTCCCCAAAAACAAGTTCTAGTAAATATAATCGTGGCAATAGCTGTCTCAGATTTGCGATAAATGGTAAATAAAAAAAATTAGGGGTTTCTAGAAAAAAATCTCAAAATAGGCGGCCGGCAAAATGAGGTTGAGAACCTGTGGTATACTCGTACCAACAATTATTATTTTTGCTCCTTGTGCTACGACTGGCATCTCTCTTCATAATATCGGCAAACGAAGATGTATCGTCGCCTTAAGAGCTCTCGAATATTGGAGGCCGGCCATCGGTTATTTCGGTTTCCCCCCTTCGGAGAAAATTCTTGGAAAAAACTTTGCGAACAAATGGCGGGTTAAAATAAAGTTTTTGAAATCTGACCGTTATATTTATTAAAGTGATGGATAGCACACGCCAGACTTTAATGCCGGCCTGAAACTGTACGATCCATTCTCGCGCAGTTACTGATTTTACAATGAACGTAAGTGAAAGAGAAAGATGCTTAAAAACATACGTGCGATAGAGAAAGAAATGGGCGGAGAGGATTGCCACTTTTTTAAAACTTTAAACTCGCTTATTCCGACGATTTCTGCATCAACGGCAGGCCGCCATTAAAGTTTGGGGTGTACTATAAGTACAGTTATTTGAGAAAGTAAGAAAAAACGGACAAGTAGACTTAGAATTGGACAGTTACTTTTTCTTATGAATAATTTGGGAGGCAGGCATGGGTACTGCCGCAACAGGAACCATTTATTGGATAATCAACACCTCTGCCATAGGTTACCCAAAGTGGTTCGCTACGTTTGGTGACTTAGTAAGGATTCCTCTGTTCATGGGGTAAGGTTTGTCTTCATTTAACGTAAATAATATCTTGTGTTAAAAAAAAAGATTTTGCGATCCTAAAACCACCTTGATTTAAAATAAAAATGTCTTACTCAGAAGAAATATGGTTTAAAAATAATAATAATTAAAACAGAGATATCTAGCTCCGATGAAGTTATCGGGGACATAAAGCAAAATCCGTTCCAGAACATCAGAATTGCAAATGTGCCCATTTAGCATTTTGCTTACGTCCGCAGCTTACTAGAATACACGTCTTAAGTATGGAACCCGTAATACCAATCACATATGCACAATCTGGAACGTGTTCAAAATCGATTCCTACGATACTAAGATTTCCGTAGCTATTGTCCCCAAGCACCATGTTTCGGCCGCTTACTCATCTTTCAATATATGTTATCGTTTGAAGATCGAAGAAGCTCGGCTGATGTACTCTTTCTGCAGAAAATATCCTGGTCCGTCGTATATTGCCCGGAACTCCTACATCGAATCCAACTACGAGTTCCCAACAAACGAACCAGATCAGACATAATTCTTAGCCTCCCTCGATGCAACACTACTTCTAAACAAAATTCCTTCATTTATCGTGTATCATCAATACACACTACATACAATTTGACATTTTCAACTATAGATACTCATCGAATGCTACCACCATTCTACGAACTTTTTTTTTTGTCATGCGTTTAGTATTCATTCTTTTCTTCAACTTCAACAACTCTAGTATTTATTCTTTACTTAAACAGACCCCCAATTCTACTACCTCCCTACCTAACTTACCCCTCTCTATTCCCGTGTAATCTTTCTTAATTGCCATTATTCAAATCACTAACTTATATATTCATAATCATCACTCTGGGATCTATAACCCCTGGAAGGTCTTGGCCTCCTCAAGAGTCTTCCTCCACTCATTTCGGTTTTGTGCCAGCTCTCTACAGTTTTGAAGCTCCAAGGTATATCTATCTTTGAGTACCTTTTCGCTCCATATTAATCTTGGTCTTCCCAGATTCCCTCGCCCTATCGGTCTTGAGTTCAGCAAGGACTTTGGTGCTTGATGCTCGGTCATTCTCTTTACCTAACCACCGAAGTCTTGGCAGTTTTATAAATTTTGTGACGATTAGATCCTTAAACAGAGTATATAGTAAAAAACAGAGTACTGGCCTGATAAGTGTTTTGTACACTAATATCTAGGTGTATCTGGACAGCAGTCTGGATTTTATTTGTATATTATAATAATGAATTATTAACTTATATATTATAATACCTAAATTGATACCTTTAAAAGGCACAATTAATGTAACATAGATCATAAAATGCTTTATTTCATTGAAAAAATTTGGTCTCCCAAATAAAATAAAATGAAACGAAACAAACAATGTGTTTAACTTTACCTAACATTCTTTGCTAACAGTACCAACTCTTTCATTTGAAGTTGTTATTCTTAAAATAGTTTAAAGTTATAAAACATTTGCAGTAATACATATTTGTAGCAAAGGAGTAATGTAAGGCTTGCAGTTTAGACCTTAACTGTTTTACTTTGATACTCAAGGGGGTGGATGAAGGAGGGAGAATTCTGAGTTCGCATTTCTGGCATTTCTGCCAAAATCCACGCTAATACCGCGGCAATTTGGTTCAAACAACCAACCTCAAAATGTAGACATGTACTCCCTGCTAGCTTAGTGATGAAATGTCTGTATCAGAGGTTTCCAAATATTGCTTCCCACTTTAACAGCGACCATGAGGTTCGAGTTTTTAGTTTGACGAGTGGTTAAGCAGATTTGAAAAACTACACACTCAATGGATTGAACTTGCTACAACGTCTTTATCACAATAGAAAACGCCATGTTGGCTGTCACCAATGTTGCCCGGTGTGACGTCATCGCCGCCGAATTCATGAATAAAAATGAATATATCGTTTTGGTGGCAAATTGAAAATGCCACATTTTAAATTTCTTTCATTTTTTCTCGCGTTACAGAAAATTTTTTCGTCAAAATAAAAATTAACTTTATTACAGTAATTTTTTCGTTCTTTTGTTCCGAGAATGAAAAAAAGGGTAAAAATCCCCTATTGATTAAAATAGGATAAACTAGACCCATACGTGACGTCATTACTCTAGTATCTTCTGACATTTTCGTTTTTATCTAAGACGTGTAAGACAGAAGTCGACGATCATCGATGACGTACTTGCGAGCTGTCGCTGGCACTAGTATTATTTTACAAATTCTAAGTATATTATTGAAATGTAAGTGTAATGTGAATATTGAATAATAAGTAAATAGTAGAACATAGAAATCAATAAATAATTATAAAAGAAAGTCCAAAATAACGTGAGGCTCGCAAAAACTCAGAAACGAATCCCGGTACGATCAAGGAAGTTATTTGGTGTGGTAGATCTCTATCCCCTCCAGGATAGCGGTTCCCATTTTTATCTAAAGGACGTGTTTTTGAAGATAAAATGGCTGGAGTTTCACACTCTTGAAATTTCTAGAACAGTCTTCCGGAAAGTTCTAGAAGGTTCCATAGAGCTCTAAAAAGTTCTGGAAGGAGTGGCGGAGTATGTCGTGGAATGTTCGGGAATAGGGAATCGGGAACATCTGAACGTTGTACTGAGTACGTTGGAACGTTGTACTGAGCGAAGCCGTGTAACCCAGCTAGTATATATCTAAAATAATAAATACTTTAGCTAATAAATCAGCTATTTCGATTTCATTTTCGAGTAGGTTAGAAATAACTATAACAAATACTTGCTCGACGTAAAGGAAACTATTTGAGAGCCTCTGGTCATTCCGAAACAGGATAGTGGGAACTGACGTTGGTTATTCACTTGATTGTAGTGCATCAAAGGGTCCAATTATTTTTGAAATTTTAATTAAATATATGTGTTTTACATGTTTCATGTTTGATGGGTTGATTACCAGTAAAGTTTCCGCATAAAAGTCATTTTTGCAAAAATATAAATGGTTACAGAAAGACTTATTCCTAGTAGAATTATTGAAAAAAAAACAGACATCTAGGCTACACCAACGGAAGCAATCTTCCGAACAGGCCCTCCATTGCTATGCTTAATGTAACTCTAAGTCACCAGCTCTGATATCGGGGCTCCATCGAAGCCAGAGTTAAGTTAGCCTCCCAAAAACTGGGCGTACTGTACAGGGCCCGCAGATACTTTAATAGTACACAACTGCTAACCCTGTACAAATCACAAGTGCGTCCCATGGTTGAATTTGGCAGCCACCTCTGGTCTGGAGCTCCAAAATACCTGAAAAATACCTTCGACTCTGTGCAGAATTTGGCGGTTCTTTTGATAGATTCTCCAATCTTAACAGATGGATTGCAATATTTAGAGCGCAGGCGTCGGGTGGAAAACTATGCATGTTCTACCGGTATTAAAATGGAAGATACTCCTAGGAACTAGCGTCATTGATCCCTTCGACAACGGTGCATAGTCGGGAAACACGCCAAACGCTCGCCCAACATATGTACTCGGTTGACTTTTATCACATGATAACGGGTCGCTTCTTCGACTTGTTCTTGTGTTCAACAGCTCGGCTGTGAACGATTTGCCGAGCACTGTGTTTCCTCCTTCCTATGGGTCTCTTCAAGACCTATGTTCATTTCTTCCTCTCCTCAAAAAGACCCTCCAATCAGCATCTCAGATGACATAGGCCCTGAGGGAAATTATTTTCCTCAGGGCCTCCCATGTGGAGTAAATGTAAAAAAAAGACAAAAATGTACTCATAGATAAGGAAAAAAAAATGATTAACGGTATACAAAAAATGCAAAGAAAACAAAATGATGCTAATGGAAATAAGAAAAATGAGAAAGCTCTTATTCATAGAGGTCGAGTTCATAATTAACCAAATATTTTAATTTTTTCCAGTGTGCACTTAGTTAATTGACCTGGAGATAAATGGAAAATATATGCGTCTGAAAATAAGTCTTGTATTTTGTGCACGTTCTCCTGAAAAATTAATATTGTGTGAAGTTAGTTTTTTAGAGCGAGACCGTTTGAGAGTGCGTTTCGTAATACTCTCTGTGTTAATTCTCCGCAACCCGAATATCTACCGATTTCTTACATATCTCCCTTAAACACTTTTAGTTAGTCAAGTTTTATAGCTCTTAAAAAATATATATGTCATTCTTGAAGATAATATCTAGACATTCCCCGCGCCGAAACGTAAATTATGTAAAATGAATGAATGTGAATTATTTCTCAAGTGTAATCTTTCTGAGCAATAAAACACAAATTAAAAGAATGGAAATAATTCAGAACAGAGGTATGAGATCTATATTGTGCTGTAGCAGATATACCAGGATAAAAACCATGCAACGCCAACTAAATATATTAAGTGTGTGGCAAAGATTAGTTTTCAATACCCTAGTTTTTATTTATAAGTTAAAAAATAAAATGTTACCAGATTATATGTTGAATAATGTTAGAATCAACAGTACAGTTCATTGTTATCCTACGAGAAACTGCAACGATTTTAGGCTTCCTAAAACAAATTTATCGGGAACACAACATAATATTTATCATGAAGGTTTTAAAATGTTCAATGAACTCCCTGTAAATGTTAAGGAGGCTTGCGGTTTTTCGTGGATTATGTCTTAACCCTTTACAGCGCAAGAACTTTTTAAATGTTTATTTTATTACCTATAGGTGGTACGATAACTATACATAATGGGAAAAATAATTAAAAAAATCATATGTAAAAGTATATATAATTTTTTGAAAAAAAACATCGTGATGCAGAAGTGCATCATGGTGTCAAAACATACCAAAAGTTAGGAAGTACGAAACATTTGAAAACAGTTATTATTTTTGTTAAAACATATATCAATAATACTCGTAACATAGGCCACACCACATTTTTGACATTCTTTTTGGGCTGTTCCTTTACATCCTGGAAGTTTGCATCTCAGCCTCTTTTCAGTCCATGTAAGCCAGTGTCCTACCTGATCCAATCTGACCTCTTTTGGTGGTATGTACTGGTATGGCCTTTCTTATTTCTATCCTGGATCAGTGATTCTACATCACTGGTATGTTTGAGCCGGTTTGTTTTTTTATATTTTACTAACGTCTCAGCAATTTCTTGCTTAAAATCGGCAGAATTTAGCACCCGATCCTTATTGTTGGTATCAGTTGGTATTTCTCCTAACGGTGCCCAGAATCAATATACCACGGTGTGATAAGAATTCGATCAAGGGTAATAATGATGCATAGTAGTTGTCAAAAAACAATGGATAGTTTTGGTTGTCAGGTAAGTCTCTGGCAAGTCAGACCGCTACGTTAGATGACGCACCTATTGAGGCTCACCATGTTCTCCTGGCCACTGTAGAGTTGGAACTTTGAGCCATATCCAGATACACCACAAATCACAAACAGCTTGAAGCCCCTGTTGAGGTTTATCTGGCAAATAATGCTTTAGGGCACTTCGCGCTTTAGTGGAACACTTTAGTGGAGTTCATCAACAGACAAATGTTGTTCAAAAAGCACTCTAGCAAAATTATGGTTCAAGTTCTCAATTATAGATCTGATTTTATACAATCGATCAGAATTTGGCTGACCATACGGTGTCATTTTGGTGTTATCATTGAAATGTAGTGACTGTCTCAAAAACTCAAACCGTTTTAGCGTCATGGTCTCAGGTATGTGGGCGTAACCATATTTCTCTGACCAGTACATTCGCACATTAGGCATAATATGAATTATGGACATGAAGAATATAATTCCTATGAACCGTCTTATTTCCTGGCTTGTAACATTTATAGGCTTATTGGCATCTTTGTGCACGCTGTACAGGTTTGTTTCCTCTCTAATAAGATGGATAATGTCGTCAGTAAATAAATATGAAAATACCTGTTCAGGTGTCTGCAGCTCTAATATTTTATTGGGTAAGATAGAAGATCCCCAAAATTTAGTCTGGTCTTTGCTAAGTTCTAAGTTTTTATTTTTCCATAAAATATTTGTCTTAGAAGCACGTGAACTTCTTGAAGTAGTAGTTGTACTGGTACTCGGTATCGGAACACCAGGTGGTGTCTCATATTCGCAACTGTAGTGCTGATATTGTTCTCCAAGTTTGGTGACAAGATATTGTTAGCCTGTTCTTCTGGATCTGGTATTTCTGGTTCCTCATCTGAATCTTCGCGTAAATTCTGCCCATTTCGTTCCAATATGTAGGATGGATCAGCTACGTCATCGTCATCTGAGTAGTCCAAGCCATCATCACTATCTTGCCAACTGTCCAGAATGTTTTCCAATTCTTGAGTCGTCAAAGATGGAAGCTTGGTACCTAAACGTGGAAGCTTCGAACTCATAATGAGACTGAAATAAAAAAATATACTTTCTGGAAACAAACTATGTAATAAATTATAATCATTCAGCGCAATGATGCATTACTGCATCATAAAAAAAGTGTAGCGTATCCCTGTAAATATAGTAAAATTCATTTAAAGTACATCAAATTGGTCAAAAATAAGCACTTACTGATACTTCAGCAAAATTTCACGGCGATATTTTCAATATCAGTAATAAAAACAAACGATTGAACTCGCGTGCGAACTACACAAACCGGTTATGACAATTTTTTATATTCAAATGACCACAAAATGTAAAGTAGCTCCATCTAGTATAAATAAAACAAACTAATTCGTAAAAAAGCTTTGCTGTGGATATGCAACACTGCGCAAAATGGTATTTTTTTGTTTCTTTGAACAATTGAAGGAGTTAGAATTGTATGATGCAGATCTGCAACTCAGCGCCGTAAAGGGTTAATGTTGTAAAGTCCAAATTTCAGTCAGTAGATAGTAAATAATATTGTA
This sequence comes from Limnephilus lunatus, assembly GCA_917563855.2. Taxonomy (NCBI): domain Eukaryota; kingdom Metazoa; phylum Arthropoda; class Insecta; order Trichoptera; family Limnephilidae; genus Limnephilus; species Limnephilus lunatus. The sequence goes on along the minus strand of OU830593.1, from coordinate 5,145,980 downwards.
GTAGTCATTGAAAAGAAATCATTAATAAAATACACAATAAAAAATAAAAAAAATCCCTAGATAGAAAAAAATCGCAAAGTATGCTCCGAAAATTATTATAAACACGTTTGTTTCAGTTATTTTACAAGTAATGTATGAAAAAATTCACAGTCTTTCTCTAAATGCTGTTTTAGACAGCTCCTAAGAAATTTTTGCTCTATTTTAAACGAGTCGTGTTTTATTAAAGGGTTTCACAATTTTTTCATCGATTTTATCGCTGTTAATGTTAGCGCACTCCTCTAACATTCATAATTTCATATCTTTCCATCTTCTTCTTTTTGAGGCCAGTTACGGCGCCTTTATGGGTAACTCGTGTTCATTGAACTCTATAACCGGGTTTTGCATTAATTTTTATAATTTGTATTGATTATGGTTATGAAACTCGTGATTGGTTTATTTATGTTTCCAATATGGCTGCCAATTAACAGCTGATTTCGTTTGTCAAACGTCTGAAGAATTAGTTCACGTTATTCCCGCTACTGGCGCTAGCAGCTTCGTGCGAGCCCAGTTTCCTACAAAAATGTCGCGAGCTACTGAGCGAGTGGACAGTTTTGTGTGTCATCCTGACAATCTCACTCGCCGATTCACCCGATTTTAAACTTAGTAGATAGTAGCTTGTAAACTCGCCTTGTGTCATCGAGGCTTTAGACTTGAAAATAGTTAATCCTATAAGTATTTTGGCCTTCCATAATTTTGTCAGCGATATCATCTTTAATCCTGCCCGAGGCTCTATTTCAGGAAAGGTTCCCTGCAATAAATAATTGATAAAGACCTCCCAGCGTCCCCTTTGGTCATCTTCGTAAATTAATCGAATTTACACCATCGATAAGTAGTGATGAACTAGCACGGAGGGGATCAGAAAATAACGTTCAAAGAAAAAATAAATCTTATGTGGAAAAAATACAATAGAATAATTTTATCATTACAGAAGCGACAAAGTGTTTTATGATTTTCCGATTAAAAACTATTGGTTTTTTCTTTCGATGACCTCCGTGGAAGACTGGTAAACTTTTTGGTTGCAGATGACCCAGAAATCGCAGTTTCAAAACCAGAGCGGCATGAACATTTTTAATAATTTAAATTGTTTCGATATTTTTTTGGATGGGCACGTTTAATTTAATTTAAATAGAATGTGATTTGTGCGTTTGCACCTCAGAATATATTTTCCCGGTCCGCAGTGTTATAGCCGTTTTACACCGTCTCTTTTTTCATTCCGATTCCCGTATAGAGAACATAAACAAAAAAATTGGCTTTTCACGATCGCTATTTTCATCTCTTTTTTCATATCTACGATTTCAGTTGGCGTCACTGTAAACAACATGGTTCAAGTGTTGTTTATTCATTTGTTGTTCTAATAAAAGTCAGAATAAAAGAAGAGAATGTATGAGACGATGTATGAATGTGAGTGAGGCAAAGAGTGTGTGCCAAGACCGAGTTGTTTGGCGGTTCGTCCTCTCTGCCTACACCTGCGGGGAAATGGCGTGATGGTTAGTTAGTTAGTTAGAATTAACAATTTTATCTTCAACTAATTATTTTTTTCGCATGTCCCGGTTAGGCGAGAGGTTCTGGGTTCGAGTTCTAGTTGCGACCATTATTTTTTTTCTATTTTTTGTCTTGTTTTCTTTCATATTTTCGTTAAGATTATCATTGATGGGTGGTTACGCCAATACATATACCCACACATACACACACCTACATAGCACACATACATACTGTTACTGCTTGGGATTGGTATTAATATTGTTGCAAATCCTGTCCTACCTTGTTCCCAAAATCCGCACCTATAACTACCTTCACCACGTCAGTCTGCAATCAACAGCCCGCGCCGCAACATATACCTACTATAGCCATTGTGCTCCCGCTGAAGCTACCTGCAACATTAACCTAATTCCGCCGTGTCCGCCGTGTAAACGAAACGCACGCCTATTGCTGTTTTCAGTGCCAATTGGACGGGGAGAAAGAAGACAAAATTGCCAGCATACAAGTTCTTTATCCTGTTTCGGTGAGTCCTTTCCTTTATATGCAGCATATGTTTTTTCCTCGTTCCAAGCAGTAAACAGTAACACAAAATTCAAGGTCCTTCGTCAGTCAATCTTCGCAATTATCAAATCCACTCTACACACACACTATCTCATTCATCTTGATCCAAACGAGCCGGACATTTTTGAACCATAATATTAGTAGATAATAATCCAGCAGAGTGTGAATACGTTTTTACAATACCGCATATAAATAATTACCCGCATACCCGCAGTTTGATATACCTACATGAGTAATTTTGTTTCTTTATACCTATCGTATTATGGTTGGAAATAACATATTTACCCGCTATTAGAATAAATAGATACAAGACACTGCTTTGATATTTATTTCTGATAACTCATGTAATTATATCTTGCTAATCAAATCGCATTACCTACCTTATAAATAATACGATTATTTCTTAATGTTCGTATTGTTTATATTATTGGATTACATTACAAATAGAATAATACGATCGTAATATTTATAATTTGTTAATGATAATAAACGCAAAATAAAATAGTGCACGGCGCATCTGTTAACCTTTCACAGCTCACCAGTCAATTTAACCCCGTGCGGTTATCACTGTGAATTAATTAAATATTTATTAAATATTAATTAATTAATTCCGCATAAATAATACAGACACATTATTTTAACCGCAGTTTTAGTTGTTTATCGTCTCATATTTTGTAAAATATAACCGGAATAAATAAAATGGCTACAAGCGCGTCATCCGGGTCGTCTCGGGACGAAAGACGTCTCAAACGTTTAAATGCTAAACTATCAGCTAGCTTTGCAAGCTTACAGTCGGTGTATGACAAGATAAGGAAAGCTTCGGAAAGCATTAGCAATCGCCAATCTTTTTTGTCAGGCGCAACTACTGTTGAAAAAATTCGTTCTGAATTTATAACAATTTTAGATGAAAAAGTGGATTGCGAACTGGAATTGAATCCGGAAGCAATTGCTGAATACTCTCAATTAAATGCATTTGAAGAACTCTTCGGGGTTATTAAATATACCGAAGCAAATATGCTGTCCAATCCAGTTGCGAAACCTCGCCGTCAAATTAAGTTACCGCCTTTGGAAATAGCGTGCTTTGACGGAAAATTAGATAATTGGCCTCTTTTCTATGAAACATATAATTCGGTTATACATTTGAATGATTCTCTGGATAATGCTGAAAAGATGCAGTATCTGATGTCTAAATTAACCGGAAAAGCATTAAATATTTGCAAAACTATTACGCCTACTGGTACAAATTATCAAGTTATTTGGGACGCATTGTGTACTAAGTATAATGATCAACGCGTTCTTGCTGAATCATACTTTGACCGATTGCTGAAATTGCCTCCAGTTAACTCGGCCACGCCCGCTTCTTTAGAGAATTTCGCAGATGCATACTCCGCTAACATCGCCGCGCTGAAGCAATTAAAAATAAAAGACCTCGCAGAATTCATATTGCTACAACTGGGTCTTAAACGGCTTGACATAGAGACTGTAAAGGCTTTCGAATCTTCTATTAAAAATAATGAAAATTTACCTTCCAGCGCGGAACTAATCGACTTTGTAAGACAACAGCAACGAATTCTCAACCGCGCGCAATTCACGCAACCGACCTCGAGCCGCGTTGGCTCAAACATTAATTATACCGCTAAACCGCTAAAAACTAATTCCGCAAAGGCATTTATTAATGTCGAAAAAATCGATAATCACTCCATCGAAATTTGTTTTTGTTGTCAAAAGGGATCGCACCCTTTATACCAATGTTCTAAATTCATAAGTCTAGAACCGCGCGATCGATTTAACTTTATTAAGTCATCGAATATTCGTGTTTGTGTGAACTGCCTCAGTACTAGGCATATCACGAAAGCTTGTAAATCAAAAAGTACATGCAAAACATGCGCGCTCAACCATCATAGTTTATTGCATTTCAAACAAACTGATGGGCGGAAGTCACAAACAGACCCAATACCATCTCCCGCGTTACAAGCAGATGCCGATAATGATAACTTAAATTCTTTTAATCCGGTTTCGCTATGTGTAACAAATTCATGCCCTAGTGCAAATACTACTGCACTCTTAGGAACGGCTGTTTGCACTACCAGAGACGCTAAGGGCCAGGTACAGACGTTACGGGCTCTAATAGATAGCGGCTCCCAAAGGGACATAATTACGCGCAAATGCTGTTCACGCTTGAATCTTACGGTGCGGTCATCTCCAAGTACTTACGTCACGGGAATAGGTGACGTAAGAAATGTGACAAATGGCGTAACTTGCTTAAAATTACATTCCCGCTATGACATCACTCAGTCGTATACGATTAAACCATATGTAGTAGAAACTATAACCAGTGAGTTGCCTACTGTTAACATTAACCGTTCCTCTTTGTCGTATCTTGACAATTTGCCCTTAGCAGACACAACATTCTGTACGCCCGGTGAGATTGATATTATCTTAGGATGTGACATATTTGCTCGCATTCTAAAGGCAAACAAAATATCAGGTTCTCTCGGCCAGCCATTTGCTATTGAAACCACTTTGGGATATCTCATCTTGGGTACTGCCCCAACGATGATTGAAAACCCAAGTATAAACGCCACGCAATCATTTTGTACGTTCACGCAAAATAATGATTTTTGCCTGTCGCGCTTCTTCGAATTGGAAGACATTCCAGATGAGAAGTTTTTAACGCCTGATGAACAAGAGTGTGAGGACATTTTTAAACTCACTACCTCTCGTGACACGGCAGGTCGTTATATCGTCGCGTTGCCGTTTCGAAACAGTCCCTCTGTTCTCGGTGAATCGTTACCCGCCGCCGAACGCAGGTTTCGATCTCTCGAACGCCGCTTGATATCTCAACCCGCAATAAAGTTAGAATATGACAAAATATTACGCGAATACCTACAGAAAGGGTACATTTCGCCGGTCGACAATTCTGACTTACCTCATTACGTTATACCGCATCATATTGTAGTTCGTGAAGATAAACTTACTACTAAAATTCGCATGGTGCTAGATGCGAGTATGAAATCCGATTCGGGTTATTCGCTTAATGACATCCTACATACCGGAAAGAATTTACAAGGTGATTTGTTTCGCATTATCCTCAATTTCAGATTGTTCGCAATAGCTATAACCGCTGACATAAAACAAATGTACCTACAAATCGTAGTGCAAGAAGAATGCCGTCGTTATCAGCGCATGCTGTATAGATTTAACAATAGTGACCCTTTACAATTGTTCGAATTTAATCGCGTCACTTTCGGCATGTCTTGTAGCCCATTTTTGGCTATGCGTTCACTGCGTCAACTCGCAACGCATGAAAAACCTCGTTTCCCACTCGCGGCAAACTTGGTGGAAAATGGCTCATTCTACATGGATGATTTCGTCACCAGTTGCTCATCAGTCGAGGAAGCTACCGAGTTGTCGACGGAATTAATTCAGTTATTCGCTGCCGGAGGATTCGACCTTGTAAAATTCTCTTCTAATTCTCCAAAGTTTTTATCCACGATTCCTACAGCTCGTCGTGTTAAGGAACATGTGGAATTTAATCCCGATGAAAACCTAAAAATACTAGGGCTTCATTGGATACCCGCTTCTGATCATTTTGTATTTGTCGTACACACCGACGAAAGAACGTGTACTAAACGAAATATTCTCTCGACGATTGCTCGTCTTTGGGATTTGATGGGTTTCGCCGCACCAGTTGTATTATTGGCTAAGCTGATAATTAAATCTCTATGGGAGTATAACCTGAATTGGGACGATACTCCTCCTGAAACAGTTGTCACACTTTGGCGACAGTTTAAAAAGGAATTGCCATTACTGCAATCTATTAAAATTCCTCGTTTTTTAGGAATCGAACCCCAATGTGTATTAACGCTTATCGGGTTTTCAGACGCAAGCGAACGCGCATATGGAGGTGTTATTTACTTACATGTTTACTGTCCGAATACTGATAAAACCACAATTAATTTATTATGCGCTAAATCCAAGGTCGCTCCGGCTAAGACGATTTCACTTGCGCGATTAGAACTATGTGGAGCGCTAGTACTTGCACGATTAATGCATACGGTCAGTAATACCTACACATCAAATTCGAAAGCTCATACGACTTTAGCTTTTTGCGACAGCACGGTTGCTCTAGCTTGGATAAATTCACCGCCTGCAAGATGGCAGACCTTCGTTGCCAACCGCGTCTCACAAATACAAAACCATCTTGGGGCTGAATGCTTCCATTATATAAGAGGTCAAGACAATCCCGCCGACTGCTTATCGCGGGGTCTTACTCCCGCTCAGCTAATAGACCATCCGTTATGGTTTAACGGTCCCGTATTTGCCCAATTACCTAAAAGTGATTGGCCTTTACAACGTTTTGATACGAAATCGATATCTGATCCACCCGAATTAAAAACAAAAATTTTGATGTCCGTTCAAGACAATAACCGCCCTAAAACAATCGCTCCACCGTTATTGTGTGCACTAGCTTCTCGTGTTAGTTCATGGCCGAAATTAATTCGAATAGTAATTTATGTTTTTCGTTTCATTAAGAAATTACCACGAGCATTCGAATTAAGCCATATCTTAGTTGCAGAAATCGCTGTTATAAATTCTATACAGCAAGAACATTTCTCCGAAGATATAAAGGCAGTCAAAGATGGGAAGAAGGTTCGGCGAGCGATTGCAAAATTGAATCCGTTTCTTCATGACGGCATTCTAAGGGTAGGAGGCAGATTGAGTAATGCTGAAACAGAATTTGACAGTCGTCATCCCATTCTATTACCCGCTCGTGATAATGTAGTCAATTTAATAATAGACTACTATCATATTAAGAACCTACATACGGGTCCTACGTTACTGATGTCGCTGCTAAGACAAAGATTTTGGATACTTTCTTCGCGCAATTTGGTTCGGAAACGTGTGCATCAGTGCAATACGTGCTTCAAAGTCAATCCTAAACCACAATTCCCATTAATGGGAGATTTACCCGCATGCCGCGTCCGCGAAGCTAAGGCTTTTTTTCACACGGGGGTTGACTACGCTGGCCCGCTTCAAATAATCCCTTATAGACGTCGGGGGGTGCGAAGTCAAAAGGCATACATTTGCTTATTTATTTGCTTGGTGACCCGAGCAGTTCATATTGAACTCGCTTCGGATCTTTCCACCGAAGTTTTCCTCAACGCTTTCAAGCGTTTCCTTTCTCGTCGAGGTCCTGTGAGTATAATGTACTCCGATAATGGGACGAACTTTGTGGGAGCCAAATCCCATTTAAGGTCTTTATTTGCACTTATAGAGTCACCGAATTACAAAAAGGAATTCTCAGACAATCTGTTGGAGAATCGAATCGAATGGAAGATGAATCCACCGCAAGCTCCTCACTTTGGTGGGATCTGGGAAAGTAACATTAAATGCCTGAAAGGTTATTTAAATAAAATAGTAGGCACCTCTCTACTGACTTATGAAGAGATGCAAACAGTGCTTTCTCAGATTGAAGCAATTCTAAATTCACGCCCGCTATCTGTACTTAGCGTTAACGATGTTTCGGCTCCATTGCCGCTAACCCCCGCGCATTTTTTAACGCTCACTCCCTTAAAATCTTTACCCGCTGCTGATTTGTCAGACGAGCCAGTCAACTTGGTACAACGCAAACATCTCGTGGATCGTCTTGTTCAGACGTTCTGGAACCGATGGCGAATTGAGTATTTAAATACTTTGCAAGCTCGCCAGAAATGGAATACAAATGCTAATTCGGTAAAGACAGGCACGGTAGTAATGATTAAGAGTGACAACATCGCGCCCCTTCAATGGCCTATTGGGGTAATAGTCAATGTCTACCCCGGGGCAGATGGGGTGATCCGGGTTGCGGAAGTTAAAACTAACTCCGGAACATACCGCAGGGCAGTCGTTAAACTCTGTCCCTTACCGTCACAATAGATTTAACGACATCTTAGAAGTTAGTTCATAATACTTAAATTTTTAAAAATCAATTAGATTAGTTTCATTGTTAAATAGGTACCAAACCCTACTAGTTTTATCTACCGCAGGTTCAGTATTATTTATTGAATCCTTTCAAGTCATATTTTTCGTTTCAATGTTTTTTATTCATTTTATTTCCTTGCTATATCAGTCATTTTGACCATTTGGTAAAGCATTTATATAACTTACATAATATTTTCGTAACTTTTACATAATTTATTACATTCTACCGCGTGTCATTATAATTTTGTTTGCGCATTGAAACGTATTGGCACTCTTTTGGTTTATGGAAGTGGATTCTTTCATCCCCTTCCAGGCGGGGGGCATGGTTACGCCAATACATATACCCACACATACACACACCTACATAGCACACATACATACTGTTACTGCTTGGGATTGGTATTAATATTGTTGCAAATCCTGTCCTACTTTGTTCCCAAAATCCGCACCTATAACTACCTTCACCACGTCAGTCTGCAATCAACAGCCCGCGCCGCAACATATACCTACTATAGCCATTGTGCTCCCGCTGAAGCTACCTGCAACATTAACCTAATTCCGCCGTGTTCTCCGTGTACACGAAACGCACGCCTATTGCTGTTTTCAGTGCCAATTGGACGGGGAGAAAGAAGACAAAATTGCCAGCATACAAGTTCTTTATCCTGTTTCGGTGAGTCCTTTCCTTTATATGCAGCATATGTTTTTTCCTCGTTCCAAGCAGTAAACAGTAACACAAAATTCAAGGTCCTTCGTCAGTCAATCTTCGCAATTATCAAATCCACTCTACACACACACTATCTCATTCAATGGGAATAACCTTCAAAAGTTAAAAAAAAAAAGAGTTTTTTTTTTTAATTTTTTTATTTCTTTGTTTACATTTTTTCAGAGAATAAATGAAAAAAAAAATGGATATTGGTTTTGATTGTAGCCATGAAGGAAGATTCTACATGGTTATTTATAATTTTTAAAGAAAAAATTTAAACGACATGAGCCTCATCATCAGATCAGTTAAATGAATGTCGATTGCAAATTCAAACGAGTATCATTGCAAAACCAAGTCCTAGAAAGCGACATTCCGTATTCTACATCATTCCTCTCTCATATAATTGCGTTCTCTATAAATGTAATTTGATAAGTCCGGTTCATAATCATAACTGACTTGGTACTCTATTAAGATTCAAAGTGGGAGGCCTGGTTCAGGATTATAGCGTTACAAGTCCCAGGGGCTAATCCTAATGCCGGTTCGTCACCGACCGTCGCGGCCCCCAATTTGCAGTCCCTGACTGCCAGAGATACGAATGACGTCATCGCGGGTCTAATCCGATAATTATTACGGGGTCTATTGCTAATCTTAATTGAGGAGATAAATGGAAAAAAAGCCTAAATTCAAAAAATGTGAAAATATCAAACCCTATTACAATTTTTAAAAAATCTGTGAAAAACAAATTGAATGCAAGCGATTTTTTTGCGTTAGTTCCACACAGGAGGAACGAGAAAAACAATTATCCTCAGTGCCTAAGTATCTTTGGGGATGCTGTGTGGAGGATCATTTTAAGGAAAGGGAGGAGATGAAGTTTTGAAAATGAAAAATATAAGAGGAGTGGGTAGGAATCTAGGGTTCAGTGTGTCCTGGTTATCTACCGCCAGACAAAGACAAACCTTACCCTATGAACCCGGGAACCCCTACTTAGTCACCAAACCTATCGAACCACTTTGGGGCGTATATGTGTTGATTATCCCAAAATGGTTTAAAATGAAATTAGAAAAACTAAAAATTCTGGGTTCGAGTCTTAGTTGCGACCGTTATCTTTTGATTTTTCTATCTTGTCTTGGTCTCTTTAAAATTTTCCTTAGGATTATTAGTGTTATCTTTCTCTTGGGTGATATTTTACATTGGTGGGAATAACCTTCCAAAGTTATAAATAGAGCTGTTCTAATAAAAATTGAATATTCATTTTAACTTTTACAAAACGGTCAATAGGTATTACATATAAATAAAATCGCATTTATTAATCCGAGACACTATCTAGGTTACAAACCAGTTTATCGAACACTCGTTTCCAATGAAAAGGGTAGATTCCAATAATATTGAAAAAATATAAAAAGATAATATTGTTAATTATTCTGAAATATGAAAAATGACGTTTAAATACTAGTAAAAGCCGGATTGGTAAGGCGTTTTGCTTTATTCTCTTTTATATTTTCGTTTAGATTATAAGTGTCATGTTCTTCTTCAACGATATATTACATTGATTGGAATGACTATAAAAAGTTATAAAAATAAAGTTGTTCTTATTAAAATTGATTAAATTAGATAGGAATTGAAACGGAAAAAGAACATAATGATTATAGTAGGTAATATTTAAAAATATAAAAATTATCGTAATAAAGATAGTTTTTAGTTGAACATTAATCTATTTGTTAGTTATATTTGTTTTCTACATTTTCTTAAGCCTTCATTAAGAGATACGTTAATATTAAGTGTATTAATACTTTCGTGTTCAAGGATTTAAAATAGCACAAAGGGTAACAATTATTATAAGCAATAATTATTAGCCAGAAACACTCATCAACATTGAAAAAATCTCCCGAGAAAAGATAAATGCCGCCGACGGGACTTGAACCCGCGTCCTTCTGATATCCGGTCAACAAATCTGACCGGATATCTTTGACCGGATATCAGAAGGACGCGGGTTCAAGTCCCGTCGGCGGCATTTATCTTTTCTCAGGAGATTTTTTCTTGATGAGTGTTTCTCGCTAATTAATTATTGCTTATAATAATTGTTACCCTTTGTGCTATGCATAAAAATCTTGTCTTAAACATTAGTTTACCAATTAAAAATAATAATTTAAAATAGGCTTATTCTCAAAAAAAATTCTTATTGAAGTCGAGACGTTTTTTTACTCATCTCCTCAATTGTGAGGAATATCCACTCTAAAAGGGGAATAACTCCCACTTTGAGAAAATTACATTTTTCTTTAATTAAATTTTGGACCTCGTGCTCAAAACTACATTATGCTAATTTTTAAGGTAATTGTGAAAACTTTCAAACGAATTTGAGTAAAGTGTTGAAATGAGTGATGTTTTTGGGAAATGTGTTAAAAATATTGAAGCTTATCTCGTGTTTAAAGTTACAATATAAAATGATTTTATTTCGTTTAAATGTAACAAGTGAGTGCTTTATTTAAACCAAAAAATCAATTACCGACCGGTTTCGCGAGAATCTTTCCTTCCTCAGGTCAATAAGCACCTTCAAAAAAAGGATCCTTCTGTATTTATTGTTGACGGAGAAACGGCATTTCGAAAACTCTCGATAGTAATAAATGCGAATGACACATGATAAACATAAACAGGACATATGTCAATTTACATCAAGTACAACTCTGTATAAATTCTACAATATTGTAAACTTCACAAAATCACCTAGTACCTACAATACTATTTTGTATTTGTTTAATCTGATCATGCAGAGTTCCCCCACTATTTTAAATTGGGAGGTGGGTATTGGATAACCAACATCTATGCCATAGGTCACCCCAAGTGGTTCGCTACGTTTGGTAATTAGTAGGGGTGCCCGGGTTCATCGGGTGAGGTTTGTTCAGGTCTTAGCGGTGGATGTGCTTGCCCACCAGCTGCGTGGTTGGCTGAAATGAAAGAGGCCGGTTTGCAAACACCTTATGACCTCTGCAGCTGGTCCTACACCGCAGCGGTAGGAATGAATTCGTACATCCGTCACTCCTGAACACACTGATCCCTAGATTCCTACCCACCTCTCATACCGTTTTCCTTCCCAGAACTTCCTTTCCTTATAAAGACCCTCCACACAGTATCCCCAAAGAAGACATAGTCCCTGAGGGAACTTATTTTCCTCAGGGCCAACTGTGCGAGGTTAAAGTTAAAAAAAAAGTATTTTCTTTTCTCCATTCATCTGTCACCAAATTCAGATAGAAAGCGTGTCTAAAATAAACAAAAAAATAATTCTTGAATTGAAAAGAAATGAAAACATTTTTAAACATCCATTTGAATTCGATTTTGTATTTTGAATGAATGAATGAATGAAGAAATCTTGGAAGTGGAAAATAAATCACTTCCATAGGGAAGTGATTTATTTTTCACTTCCAAGTTTTCCACTTCCAAGTTTCCACTTCGGATATAGATCCGATCATATTGAAACTCAGCACATAGACCCGTTGTCGATGACAATGCATTCTCTCAGCATTTGGTATACTTAAAGCATTTTTTTTTAAATTCAAAGAAATTAAAGCACTTATTATACGAAATGAATGACGGTTTTAAAAAATCCAAATTTGGCAAGATTGGTAGCGTGTTTGATTCCGATCACCGAGAAGGAATTCAATCACTGAGAAAAACAATTTTACATCAGGGCCTACGTCATCATTGGGGATGTGTGGAGGGTCTTTATAAGGTAGGAGAGAAAGTTCTGAGAAATTAAAAGGTATGAGAGGTGAGTAGGAATCTACGGTGTTCAGGAGTGACGGACGTACGACACCATCCCTCCCGCTGCGGTGCAAGACTAGCTTCAGAGGTCATGAGATTTCCTCAAACCAGGCTCTTCCGTTTAAGCCCACGGTGGGCAGGCACATCCGCCGCCAAGACCTGATTATGTAATGAATTTTGTTGATTTTTACTAGTAATGAGTCAGCCCATTCTATCATTTCTCAGTCGGTGTGTTTGAAGAGAAGTTGGTTCGTGCTGGGAATTCGAGAACATTCCTTTGATGTTTGCCGTATACCTTTAGATATTATATTTGCCTATATTGATTGGATCTCTAGGGGATATTAATGAATTAGGTAGTAACATTCGCAAAGTTCATCAGTAATTTATTTATTTATCAATCAACAGTTAAATTTTGTCATATTTCGTAATTGAAATATGTCTACGAAAGAGTATGAGTGCAAGCGAGAAAGATTGCTTGTAGTGTTTATATAAATGTATGCGTGATCTGTCGTATCTGGTTATTTTATTTATTTATTTTATTTTATTAAATGTGCATTTACAGGGATACAAAGCCAATAATAAATATATATTTTATTTTGTTAAGTAAGAATAACGTTTATGAATTGTGAATATTTTGTTGAAAAATATTTACATATTATATCAGGAGACTGGTAATTTAGTAACAGAATCATTTTTCCGGGCGGCATTACTCGGTAGATTAGTTCGGCATCTCGGAAAAACTATGTCGTGAAAGTTCTATGTCGGCGGGCTCTTGTGAAGTTGTCGGGAACATAAAAGTCCCTTTTTTATTATATCGGGAATACAGATATTACCGTTTATAAGATAATATGCTATTGTCAGCAAAACAGTTTTCCATTTTTAGTCGTTCCCAAATATACACCTGTACCAAGCTACCTACACTCCATTTTTTCCATGTATTGTCAGTAATTATACCAAAAATAAAAACAATTATAGATTTACAATAAAGAATTATATGAATAACAACAATGGAAGATGCTCCGAGGAACTAGCGTCATTGATCCCCTCGGCACCGGTGCATAGTCGGGAAACACGCCAAACACGCGCCCAACATTTGTACACAGTTGATATTGGTCACATGAGAACGGGTCGTTTTTACGATTCGTTCTTGAGTTCAACAGCTCGGCTGTGGAACGATTTACCGGCCTCTGTGTTTCCTCCTTCCTACAACATGAGTCTCTTCAAGACCCATGTTAACTCCTTCCTTTCCTCAAAAAGACCCTCCACACAGCATCCTCAAAGATGACATAGGCCCTGAGGGAAATTATTTTCCTCAGGGCCTCCTGTGTGGAGTTAATGTAAAAAAAAAAAAAAAAAACAGAAAAGTTACTTGTGACATGAAAGAAAAAACTTTGAACATGATGAAAGTAATACCACACACAAGCGCGCACAGAGGCATTTTTCTGAAATTGAATGAAATGACTGCAATTAACGAATACGCATCATACGCAATAAATGTCGGACTTATTGACTTATTGAATCTGGATTTGGTTCAGTTGGTAGCATTGTTAACAAATAGGAAGATTCAATACTCAGTCAAACTAAAAAATAAGAAATTATGTTTCAAAAAACATTCGAACATAGATGTTGGTAATAAAGTTAAAAACGGGTTAATTTTTTATTCTTGTACAATATGCTTACATAAAATTTGCATTACCATTCGATAAAAATTTTCAATAATTCTTCTACATATTTTCTTTTATCACGTAAAATAATATAATATTATTATGGTGTCTACTCTGCCCTCCGGGTTATTTTTCAGAAAATTGGTCATCCATTTAGACGTAAGTTCCTAAGTGTGTTTACCCGCCGTAGGGTGGTGGCGACCTATAATTCCTGGACCCAGCGGGAGGTTTTTAGGGTAGAATCTACCACGAAAACCTTCAGGATATGCCAACCCTTACTAAAACGGATTACGTACTTCAATATGATAACTGAAATAAACGCTAAGATAAAACCATACACATATTTTTATGAGAAAGATGTGCCACCTTTGTTTCAGTTTGAAAATGATTTGTGAATATGGACAAAGTATTCACATAAATTGCAAGGGCGCATTCCGAGTTCCTTTTTGAGGGTTTCAATTACCCAGATCAAATAAAACTATGGCATCCAAAAGATATTGGAATGAGGTAGGTGAGTACCTGGCTATCTGTTATACATTAGTTCCACACAGTTGATACTGGGGTAAATAATTTCGCTCAGAGCCTACGTCATCTTCAGGGATGTTGAAGGTATTTTTAGGAAAGGAAGTAGAGGAAGTTCTGGAAAGGAAATAGATATGAGGTACTACTCCAACCCTCCCACTGCGGTGCAAGGCGACGTTCCAATAGAGTTCTGTTGGAGAGGCATTTTCAAAAGGCCTCCCTTAATCAGTCACTCGCGATCCGGCTTGCCAGCAGTTGTGGGCAGACGCATTAGCCGCTAAGATCCGGAAAAATACTTGGGGTGACTTGTGACAGAAGTGTTGTGTGTCACTGGATGGGGAGTGTACTTGTAGATTCCTACCCACCCCTCATACCTTTTTCCATCCCAGAACTACTCTCCTTCCTTTTCCTAAAATATGACAGACCCCGAGGTTAATTAATTTCCGCAGAGCCTCGTGTGGAGCCAATAATAATAATAATTGGATAATTTGCAGAGCGCCGTTTTTTGTGAAAAATCACCTAAAGGTGGATCACCTAATGGAAAAAAAAATCTTATTTCTCTAACATAATAAATTATATATCGGATAAGTTTTTAGATTTTCACGGCCAAAAGCACTTTCATTGTTAGTTTTTGGAATGTTAGCGCAACACGGCATAACATCCCAAAAACTAACAATGAAAATTATATATCGGTCCAAACTGGTAGATATTTTGTGTATCGTCCCGGCGAAAGACAGCCATTCAGGATCGAAACATTGCGTTGATTGAAATGGGTTTAGCCGTGTTTATTAAACAGAACTGCATCGCCATGTGCCCACCAACCTTCTATGAATCATTTTGTTTACATCCGCACAACATCTTATCATAACAAATTCTGTCAAAAATGTGTTAATAAAAATGTAACAAACCTATATTTTCGGTTTATTTTTCTTATGTACTAGTATGAAATCTTGAGTTTCCAACATTTTTCATGAATTTTGTCGCTATTATGTACAGTTTTATAATTATGTCCATATAGTAATTATTATTAAACAGTCTTGATAAACTCATTTATAACAGTGTTAAGAATATTAATGCCAATTAATAAACTAACAACATTGAAAATTAAAACCATAATAGAAAATTAAAAAATACACAACAATATACCTAATATGAACAATAGGTCACTTGCATGGATTTCATAACGAATTGGAAAAAATCGTGTGGATAGATTTTTTTACTAAGATTACGAAAATGTTAGTAAACTGATTAATTTTTTTTTATTTATTTATTTTTTTATTTTATTTTATTTATTTATAAATTTTCAACGCCCTGGTGGGCTTTTACATTACATGTTTATAATACAGAGACAGGTTTTTAAAAACAAAAGATAAACTATAAAAAATAACTAGTACACGTCATAAAGAGTATAGAGATAAATTAAGGAAAGATTATACTTAACAATAAAAGAGAAAGTTGTAAGTTGTAAATACATGACAAAAAGCAAGATACATAAAAATAAAATGGTAACAAGTTTTTACATTGTGGATTAATATAGAAATATACGAATAAATGCATAAGCCCCTATGTGATGCTCCTTAAATATCAAAATATTCTACATAAAAGTATCGTTCAGGTATTTCTTAAATAATGATAAACTTGTGTTAAATACATCGATATTAGAGGTGAATTTGTTTCCTAATGTGTGAAGTCGAGAAATAGGTGCATGAATGTGGTAGTTCGTCCCAGAATTATTGTTGCAGAATAATGCGTTTTGCCTTGTTGCTCGATTGGGTACCCTGAAATCGATGAGATGCAGGAGATCGCAACAATCTAATTCAGAATGAATAATTTTAAACAAAAAAGTTAGGTCATTTATTTTTCTTCTGTTTTTTAGGGAATGCAATTTAAGTGTATTTAGTAAGGATGTGTAGTTAATGTGTTGAATAGGTATGTGTAACTTGAAGTTAATAAATCTTAAAAATTTGTGCTGCACTCTTTCGATATTTTTTATATGAATTTGATAATATGGGGACCAAACTATGGAATTGTATTCCAACAAGCTGCGTACGAGTGACAAATATACGATTTTTATAACTTCTAACGAGTTAAAGTCTTTGATTGTTCTAATTATAAATCCTAGTGTTTTCATGCCTTTGTTGGTTATTTGTTGAATGTGATTTATAAAATTTAATTGCGTGTCAAACACAACTCCAAGATCTCTAATTTCATTGACTTTTTCTAAGATTTTGTTATCTATTGTGTACTTGAAAGATATTGGGGTCTTTGTTCGACAAAACGTTAGTGTCTTACATTTATCGATATTGAGGAACAAGTTATTTGTGACACACCAATTTTGTAATTTGTCGATGTTTGACTGTGGGATTAGGCAGTCACCTATATTGGATATTTCTTTGTATAATTTGATGTCATCGGCAAAAAGCAGAACTTCTACATCGTTGAAACAGCTTATGATATCATTTATGAATATTAAGAAAAGGATGGGGCCGAGATGACTCCCTTGCGGTAGACCACTAGTTGCATATAATAACTTAGATAAAAAATGTTTAATTTTAACAAATAAGATTCTGTTAGACAAATAATTTGAGAACCAATCCAACAACTTGCCTCTCAGTCCTAAGGCATACAATTTACTAAGTAATATTTTATGTGATACTTTGTCGAAAGCTTTTGAAAAATCTGTGTAGATACTGTCAACTTGTTTTTTTTTGTAAAAGATTCTGTAATATAGTTATGGTAAAGTAACAGGTTAGTAGCAGTTGACCTACCGGAAACAAATCCGTGTTGGTTTTTATCAATTACTTTTAATATTGATGGATAAATTAAATCAAGAACAAGGGATTCAAATATTTTCGGGAGCGCTGATTGTATACATATAGGACGGTAGTTTTTAATGTCTGTGTCGTCACCTTTTTTGAGAATCGGGGTAATATAACTAGATTTCCAACGGGTTGGAAAATGTCCAGAAGAAAGTAAGTGGTTAAATAATGTGGTGAGTGGACCTGATATTGCGGATGCGCATTGTTTGAAAAATATTGGTGGGATGTTATCTGGGCCTGCAGATTTGTTAGGGTCGAGTGAAATGATTTTATTTAAGCATGATTCCTGTGTAATGGTGTAGTTCTGTAGATGTATTGTGTTTTGATATGTGTATGATGGTACGTTGTTATCTGATATTTCACCTTCGTATACACTTTGGAAATGATCCGCAAACAAATTTACAATATCAAAGGTGCTATTGGCTATTTTTCCATCATAATGCATTGTGGGAGGGTAGTCTGTACTTTCATTGTTTAATTTTTTAACAAAATTCTTATGTGGCAACAGTATGATTTCCGGCGAATTTTGGTTTTTGTGTTTAACGTTCACTAGATTTATTGTTTGTTCTATGCGAACTTATCCTTTGGTTTGATTTTTTTGATAAAGATGGCGGTGTTTTTACAGATGTTACTACGAAGAGAACCCCGTACAATTTATTGCTATTCGTGTGGAAAATGTTCTTTTTTTAAAATGATTTTCGGCTATGTAATTATCGTTTTTTCGCACACATAAAATTATGTCCCGTATTTCCGGTTTATAAAAATGGTCTGATTTTTCAGATAGAAATTTTAAGAAAATTGCCAGGGTTTCAAAAAATACGATAAAATTAAAAAAAAATACAGAATGTCTGAGAATATTTGCCTTAACCGGAAAAAAATTTAAAAAAATGTGATGCAAGTGACCTATTCTGATGAAGTAAATCTTCTTTCTTATAGATATTTTTTAATATAAAGGCGAAAGTTTGTATGGATGTGTGTTCGTTACTCTTTCACGCAATAAATAGGAATGGAATTTAAAACTTATTTCTCTAATCGAAAGCTACAATATTTGCGATTAATACCGGCTATATATATATATTGGTAAGTTCTGGCGTTATGAATAAGCTGTGGCGTTATGAAATTATTTATTATAGATTTATTGTCCGATCGAAAACGTGTTGCTAAGTAATTGTTTGACGTGGGCTGTCATTTCGTTATTTGTTTAGGTTACTCTGGAGATTCTTTTGATAGAAAAAATTCAAATATGTATAAAATAGGTACTAATCTACATTTTGACCTTAGCCAACAGCTAGTGCGTATTTGATTGTTACGTTTTCATAGGTGACATCGTGAAAAATGAATGTAACGGGTATGGAGAGGGGGGGGGGTGAATATGCGAGCGAAGCCGGGGGCAAAAGCTAGTCTTAAATAAATGTTATTAAGTTAAGTTAAAGTTACATTTTAATTTGAATATCAAACAAATACAACTATGCGTCGGTAAAACTCCATTGTAGCTGACTAAAACGTGATCCCACTGAAAATTTTACTGCGCTTAATCCCAGCGGACATTTTTTTAAACGCCGTCATTTAAAAAATAAACTACAACAATGTGCATACATTATTCACGTTGATAGCGGTAGGTGAAATGAACAGTTCACTGGGTTTAGGCGTGGTTTTATTCTAAAGTAAGCGATACAAAATAAAACCCGGTGAAGATTTTTACGTTCGTAGCGGAACAAAATTTCGCTAGTTATAAAATGTCGTAAGCCCAGTGGACATTTTACGATAAAATTAAATTAAAATAACTCCGCTCACTGGGTTTAGCGTGTGTTAGTTCTGATGAATGACTTGACTTGCGTTAGTGGGTGTTTTACGGCCATATAAAAGGTTTTCGTTTAAAGTCCACTGGGCTTGGTATGTTTTGATAGAAATATTTGACACTTCTTGCTATAAACCATGTAGGAATTTTACGATGGTCGGGAAAAAAAGTGTAAGTTAACTTGGTCTAGTGCGGATGTTGGCGGGAGAATGCGCGCCGCGAGAACATATATCGGCTGAATTTGGAACTAAATTGCAATACGAGGTGCCAACGTGAGATTATGAAAATGCAAGGTATTCCTTGTGAGATTTGAAACGTTTTTTGTTAGTTCCCTTAGGTTGAGTTGCTTCAAACTCTCCACATTATGTCGTATGTCGTTAGAATAATGTCTTAAGGTTAGTCACGTACGTTATAATCTACGCATTCGCAGATGGCGCCAATCAAATTATTTTAGGTTTTTAAAACTTTTTGCACTTATGTTTTAAAATATTAAGGTAAATTAATTGTTCGCGCCCGTACATATTTAATTAGAATATAAATAAATAGTTTTGTCCATAAACAAACCCAAATCTTTCAATACAAATTCAGTCATCGATACAAAAAATGCAATATTGGATTGAGTCACCGATACAAAATTAAAATTTTCAGCCTTTCTTGAAAGATTTGGGTTTGTTTATGGACAAAACTATTTATTTATATTCTAATTAAATATGTACAGGCGCGAACAATTATTTTACCTTAATATTTTAAAGCATAAGTGCAAAAAGTTTTAAAAACCTAAAATAATTTGATCGGCGCCGTCTGCGAATTCGTAATCCGTTATCTAGGCATTCATAGATGGCGCCAATCAAATTATTTTTGGTTTTTAATGCTTTTTGCACGTTACACTTTAAAATATTAAGGTAAATTAATTTTTCGCGCAATTTCACATTTAATTAGAATATACATAAATAGTTTTGTCAATAAATAAAACCAAATCTTTCAAGAAAGGCTAAAAAATACATTATTGGATTGAGTCATCGATACAGAATTGAATTTTTCAGCCTTTCTAGAAAGATTTGGTTTATTTATGGACAAAACTATTTATATATATTCTAATTAAATGTGTAATTGCGCGAACTATTAATTTACTTTAATATTTTAAAGCGTAACGTGCAAAAAGCATTAAAAATCGAAAATAATTTGATTGGCGCCATCTATGAATGCGTAGATTATAACGCGCGTGACGTTTAACCTTATTAGGAGTGATTGGTAGTAGCACATGATAGAAGCACTGTCGGACGTTCGAGTTTAATACCCGTACGGTTACGAAAATAGCCGATTATGTCCGATCTACAAGCGGGCGTCTTCAGTGAGCGGTTCCCCTGCCGCAGATTAATAGAGTGCATCATTTAGAACGGACGATAAGTCCAGTTAGATATTCATTAATTACAAAGTGGCTCTAAGTGAGGGGATCGTCAGGAATATGCAAGAATAAGTTCTTTCTGAAGGTGGTGACTGAATTCGAATCCTAGTCTTCATGGTCGCAGTATATTTATCTCTACATATTATTATAAAGTCCTCCGCCGCTTACTAGCTAGTTGGCTATAACTTAATGTAATAAATTAAAAACCTAATAACTTTATGACTTAATAAATGTATAACTTAATACAATTTTAATTTAATAACTTAAAACTTAATAACTTAATAACTTAATAACTTAAAAACTGAATAACTTAATAACTTTATAACCTTATAACTTTTAACAAAACTTAATCTCAAACATGGGAACCCCTTAGCACAGGTTCGCCTAGTGGGGTGCTCACAAATTACTGCTACTAGATATTAACCTATTTACATAAATTTTTTCTTCTTATTACTAAACTAATAATTTTTAAAGGGTATGTTCAAGAATTGAAATAAATAAATAAATTTATTATTGATTTTAAACAGATAATATATAATAAACAACAAAATAAACAAGACTCGTAATCTAGACGAACCGAAGTAATATTGAAAAACCGTATATAAAATTGTATTGTTCATCAAAGGAATTAACAGAAAACCACTGATTATTCCTCAAAGTTTCGCAGTATGAGCTTGGTACACGGTGTATATGTGTTTAACTCTTCGATCAAAATAAAATCCTACTTTATTAGGATGGGTTGCACGTAGTAAACCGATCCGATATGTAAACGAGGGTGGCCACTGCCCCCTGGAAAGCTCGCAATGTTTATTCCACCAATATTTATTATTTTAGTAAAGACAATACTCGGTAATTATTCGCATTTGGTCCTTCGACACGACTGCTGCATTTTATGCACACGGAATATTAATAGCTATTGGACAAAAAATATCGTAAAAATAGCGTAATAACTTGAAGAGAAGTTAATGCTGTCACTGTGAAATTTTTCAGATTGTTGTTATGAATTTCCAATCATTGAAAATCGATTTGTAAAATTTTACGGTAAAACTTGCTAAAACTTAAGTTTTTTTTTCTTTAAGATGGTTTTAATATCCATGATTTTTATTAACCAAAGAGATCAGAAATATATTTGTAGAGCAAAATAACTATTTTTTAAAGTTTTTACCATTTTTAAGGTTTCTACATATTTGGAGGAAAATAATATTGACTCTTTGTTGTAAGTGTGAATGTTTTGTGAAAACCGTAAAAAAATGCAAAGGAATTGTATTAGCACTGTGTTCACATAAAAATTCGCCGTGTCCCCCCTATTATGATATAATATTTAATGACACTTCCCCCACTTCCCTTCGCCTAAATGAAATCAGCGGCTCTCGGAGGCGGAACCTATCTCTGCCTCACTAGGTTATTATTGTACTTTGTTGTGTAGCAGTTCGGCATGGCGAGCAGAAGTCCACGTGTGGCTGGCCGCGTAACACCGCACAAAAAATGCAATGGAATTGTATTAGCACTGTGTTCACATAAAAATTCGCTGTGGTACCCCCCTATGATGATATAATATTAAATGAGACTCCCCCTTCTTCCCTTCGCCTACATAAAATCAGCGGCTCTCGGAGGCGGAACCTATCTCTGCCTCACTAGGTTATTATTGTACTTTGTTGTGTAGTAGCTCGGCATTGCGAGCAGAAGACCACGTGTGGCTGGCCGCGTTGCACTGGCGTGATGAGTTACACAATATAAAGATAAACAGTAAAAGTGAAATACAGAAATATTCAAGGGTAACATTTAAAGTGAAGTAACTTTAAAACAACGTGCGTAATTATTAAATTTGTAACATTTAAATTTTTGCTATATTTTGAATGTATTGATACTGGATAAGTGTATCTTTTTTCCATTTTCTTCTCTATATTTTGAGGAGGAACATATTCCCCTGCCTTACAGCACGAACTACTACTGTAAGCTGTTTCGTCGATATATGAGTGTATTGTTAATAGGTGTATTACTATGGCATTCATGTGGAAGGGAAAGGGAATAAAATGGATAATGTCATGTGAAAGCAAAAAAAAATACAAGCCAATTGCAAGTATGCAACTCTTACGTCCTTCTACACACTTAACTAAGAGGAATATATTAGTCACTGGAGCGATCACGCGAAATAAATAAATTTGCCTCGATTGCTCGAGATTTGCAGAAAATCATTTTTTAAATTTTTTGCCAAAATTAAAAAAAAACATTCCTTGAGACTTAAAAAACTTATGATAGTGCTATATAGCCAATTAATTAGGCTGTATTTTACCATTTATCTCACTTTTTAGAATAAAAAAATACTTAAGTATAAAAAAATATATAAAAAATTGTAAAGATTATAACCGCGCGAACTCTGCACATTTTTTTCTTTGAAACTGCCGTGAGGGGTACTTATTCGAGTCAACATAGAATATTTTCGATTTCTGTATGTTGTCTAAGGTATACTTGATAATGAAAGGTGCATATCTATGAGAAAAGGACTTAATTTTAACCAAAAACAGCTGATTAAAAAATCAGTGGGAATTTTTTTTTTTTACATCGTTTTAAAATAGTCTACGAAGTTCGGATTTGCAACATCTATGATGATAATAGATAAAGCATTGCTATAGCTTCGTTAAAATAGATGACTGGTCAATAAAATATTTTAAATAATTACAATAAATGTTTTAAGAATGGTAGGAAAATGTGGTCCAATTTTGGACCGCTATTGCAGATATTGCAGAAAAATAAAAGTGGTCCATTTTTCGACCATGATAACTCCAGTGGTTAAATATACATTATCATGCAAAAAATCCCGTTTAAAAATATGTACGTATGATATAAAAATAATTTCCACGAAACGTTGAATTCATAATATTTTATCATTTCTTTCATTAAAACTGTACAAAAGGATAAACATCCCATTCTGAAACGGAGAGTTAAATGTTGAAGATGTGAAAATTCTCAAATAAATTTGTAGTTAACCTTCAAGGGAAGTTTACATTTCCTCTAAAATATTGTTATTTTAACCTTAAGACACGCTGCCATGGACATCGCTAGTTTAAATTACTTAACAAATAATATAAAGTTGTTGCTTTGAATGGATTCTTGAATTAATAATTCCTAAATAATAATTTTATTTTTATGAAATTGGCGCTTTTTTACGCTCTTGTTTGATTTCAGGTGGAGGTTTTCTGTGGTACTCACTTTTGTAAATCAAACGCTTGTTTTGTGTTTGTTTGTCTGGTCATAATTTATTATTCTTTTATTTACATAATCCTGATTTTTTATAAGATTTATATTGTGATCTGCTTGTTGGAACACATTTTTTTACGTAAGAATGGAAGCTACCTTCCTTTGTTCTTCTATAGAACTATTTGAATAATGGAACAAAAAAGAAAATAATAAAATTAGGTAGGTACTTGCCTAGAAGTAATTGCCCATAGAACAAGTACCTACTCAATAAGCATCAATTTTAACCATAGCTCCCCGACAAAAAGGGCTGAAATTAAATGAAAGTTCTTTTTAGAACCCTAAAATAGTTAAAATTGATTATTATTATTTGTGAGGATATTTTTTTTTAAATTAGAAAGAATAACTTATTTTTATAAAATAAAAAGAGAGTTGAAACTAGCTAATACACATATCGTAATCCATTGATTGTTGTAGTTAGTTTAGAAACAATAAAATAATAAATTGTAGTAAATCATTAGAAGATATGCATAAGAAAAAAAATAACACTAAATTATAAAATGTTCATCTTCTTGATCCTCGATCGATAGCCTCTGCAGTTCTTGTCTTCAAGAAAGATGGCTTCTTTTTGATCCTTGGCCTTAGTAGAGATGACTTATTTTTTATACTGCTCTTCTTAGATGTTAGTAGTTTATTTTGATCCAGTTCTTCTAAGATGTGATAGCATCGTCCATTGGTAGAAGACACAATTTGGTAATGGGCCTTTTCATAGACCCTTGCTGCGTCTTCAAGGTGACTATACGGGTTATCCCATCTTGTCCAGGGTGAGTGGCGATGACACGTCCCATCCTCCATAAATTTGGTGGTGCGTTGTCGTCTTTGATGATAACTAAGTCCCCAATCTTTAGTTGTCGCCGGTTCCCATCCGTCCATTTAGTCCTTTGCTGCAGCTCTCCCAGATATTCAATTCTCCATCTTGACCAGAAGCTCTGTCTTAGTTGGCTTAGTTTTTGGAAATTATTAAGCCTGTTTATGGGAATCTGTTGTAGGTCAGGTTCAGCTACAGCTGACAGGTTATCACCAATAAGAAAGTGACCTGGAGTAAGTGCGAAGAGGTCGAGGGGATCGTTGGATAGTGGAATTAAAGGCCTAGAATTTATGCAGGACTCTATTTGGTATAATAACGTACACATCTCTTCATATGTTAATGAAGAGACGTTTGCCACTCTTTTTACGTGATATTTCACACTTTTTATGTTAGATTCCCAAAGACCTCCATGATGAGGACCTTTAGGTGGGATAAAAACCCACTGAATAGACATATTAGTTAAGTAATTAGCTATTTCCTTTTGAGAGACATATAAATTATACATATTTTTCAATTCATTATTCGCTCCAACAAATGTAGTAGCATTATCAGAATACAATTTACTAGGTTTTCCACGTCTGGAAATGAAACGCTTTAAACAATTAAGAAATGCATCTGTAGTCAGAGCGGTGACCAGTTCTAAATGAACTGCCTTAGTAGAGAAGCATATAAATAAACAAATATAAGACTTGACTGAATTGGATCTCCTACTGATTCCAGACTTTATTAAGATTGGCCCTGCGTAATCTAGTCCTGTAACAGAGAACGGTCTACATGGTGACACTCTATCCTCTGGAAGGTCAGACATTATTTGATGACTTGTTTTTGGACTGCATTTAAAGCACACAATGCAATTTTTAAGTATTTTTTAATAGCATTTTTTGCCATTATAGGCCAATATTTTAGTCTAATAAGTGCTAGTAACGTTTGAGTACCTACATGCAAATTTGTATAATGAAAATGTTTAATGATTAACTTTGTTAGAGGGTGATCGTGAGGTAGTAATATCGGATGTTTTTGTGCTTCATGTATTAGTTTTCCTCTGGACAATCTCCCACCTACATGCAATAAATCCATATGTATAAATGGGTTTAATGATTTGAGATGACTGGTTTTATCTAAGTTTTTTCCCGCCTTTAATGTTTTAATTTCTTTTGAAAATGAATAAGATTGAGTGACCGTTATTAATGAATGTAACGACTTGTTTAATTCTATTATTGAAAGTTGTCCGCTAAATGTATGTTTTTTTCTTGTATTATTAATGAAACGTAGGATATAAGCAGTTACTCTTTGTAAACGCGTGAGAGAAGAAAAACGATAAAACAATTCCCAATCTTTATTCATACTGACGGTTAAATTTATTTTGCTTTTTAATTCCGGTGGATCGATGCAAATTTCCTTATAGTTCGGCCAAGTTACTTCATCTTGAGTTAACCAATTAGGACCTCTCCACCAGATTTCTGAAGAAAATAGACTTTTAGCACTGGTTCCTCTTGATAAAATATCCGCAGCATTATCTTCGGAGTTGACATGCTTCCATTGACTGGTTTCGCTTCTTTCCTGTATTTCTGCAACTCTGTTTGCAACAAATGTATTCCATCGCGCTGGTTGATTTCCTATCCAGCATAGAGTTATAGTGGAATCACACCAATAAAATGTTTTATCCAAAGTTATACCGAGGGATTCCTTTACTTTTTCAACAACTTTTGTTAACAGAACAGCACCACATAATTCCAATTTAGGCAAAGAAATCGTTTTTAATGGAGCTACTCTTGATTTAGCTGTGATTAATTGAGAATGCCGTTTTCCTGATTGGTCTGTGGATAGCATATATACGCAAGCAGCGTATGCTTTTTGAGATGCGTCACAAAATCCGTGCAATTGTATATTTACGGTTTGATTACATATAATTTTTCTAGGTATTTGAAAAGAATTTACACCTTTTAAATCTTCTAAATATTTTTTCCAAAGCTTCAGAATTTCTATAGGTATTTCTTCATCCCAAGATATCTTTTCTTGCCATAATTTCTGCATAATAAGTTTAGCATTCACGGTTACTGGTCCAAGCAAACCTAATGGATCGAAAATACTAGCAATCAGTGACAAAATATTCCGTTTATTATAAATAGGATGTGACGGTAGTTCCACGTGATATAAAAAACTATCTTTTTCGCAATTCCAAGCTAAGCCTAGAATTTTCTCTCCTTCTGGTTTGTCCAAAATTACCATATCAGTGGCCTGATCGGCCTCCGATGACAAATCAGAAGAATTAGACCGCCATTTTCTTAAGTTCATACCGGCCGAATTCATTATGGAGATTAACTGTTCTTTTAACAAATTACAGGATTCCACATTGTCTGCACCTGTAATTAGATCATCTATGTAAAAATCTCTCTCTAAAATGAGACTAGTTTCAGGATATAACTGAGCGTTTTCCATACTCAGCTGCTTCAAGCAACGCGTGGCTAAGAAAGATGACGGTCCCATACCATAAGTTATCGTATTTAACTTGAAATGGCCCATTTCCTCTTCTGGAGATGCTCGCCAAAGTATTTTTTGGAAGACGCGGTCCTCCTCTCTAATGTTGACCTGCCTGTACATTTTCTCTATGTCAGCCGTCAATGCCACTTGATATTTTCTAAAATTTAACAAATGGGTATATAAATCATTTTGTATTATTGGACCAACCATTAACGCGTCGTTTATTGATATCCCGCTGGAGGTTTTTGCGGAGCCGTCGAACACCACTCTTAGTTTGGTAGTGCTGCTGGTTTCCTTCTTGATTGCATGATGAGGTAAATAGTAAGATTTTTCTTCATTTGAAACTGGTTCAAATTTTGTCATATGACCTAAGTTTTCATATTCTTCCATGAATTTAATGTATTGAAGTTTCAAATCCATGTTAGAAGATAATTTCTTTTCCAAGTTTAAAAATCTTTTTTCTGCCATAGGCAAGGAAGTACCTATTTGATCTATACAAGGTCGGAATGGTAAGCTTACTTCGAAACGCCCATTTTCATCCCTTTTTTGGGTTGACTTGAAGCTCTCTTCACAAGCCTTTTCTTCATAATTTTGGTGCTTGATGGACACCAATTCCTCTTGTTTCCAAAATCTTTCAATTTGATTGTGAATCATATTTAAAGATAAGTGACATGAGGATGATTCTTGCTCTTTTTTTGTAGTGCACGTTCTAATTGGCCCGGATAATATCCATCCAAGTTCAGTGCGTTGCATCGTAGGTCCAGTTGTTCCTAATCTCAATTGATCAGTGGTCAGCATTTCCCAAAATAGTTCGGAGCCGAGTAGGTAATATATCCACATGACCGGAAGTGGAAAATTCAGGATCGGCCAATTTCAATCCTGGTGGTATGTTTGCCTCCCTTTTTGGAAAAGAGGTCTGCGGTAACTTGCTGGTGATTTCTTGTAATACCAAGCAAGTAACAAGTTTTTTGTAATTAGAGTTTATTGATGACAATTCAAACGAGAGGCTCTTCTTTACATTTGTTATATTATTATGTAACCCAGAGACCGGCATATTTAATGACTTGTACTTTATGTTTAATTTTTTAGCAAATCGTTCAGTTATGAAATTCACCTGAGAACCATTATCCAACAATACTCTCGCTGAATGAATAATTCCATTACTGTCCTTAACGTTCACCATTGCCGTTGATAACAAAATTGTTTTTTCTGCTTCTCCAAAAGTGGAATGGTTTGAGACTGGTACTTGATCTATGCCATTCTCAGTGTTTTGATCCTCTTTAGGGAAAATATGGAGTAATGTGTTGTGTCCTGCTTTATCGCAAGTTCTACAATTATTCTTACTCCTGCATTCTTTAGTTGAATGACCTACATTTAAACACTTGATGCAAGCTTGTAATTGCTTGATTTTCTCAAACCGTTCATGTTGGTTTAGTTTCAAAAACTGTTTACAGAAATAAATCTTATGATTTTCCTTACAAACAATGCATTTCAACCTTTGCGACAATAATGAAACTGAAGATTCCTTTTTGTAACTTGACGGTTTATGATGCGCGAATATTGGTTTGGCTGTGGAACATGTTGCTTCCGATGCTTCCAAGACTATCGCTCGATCTGTTAAACATTTTAAAAATTCTTGCAATGTCGGTATTTTTTCTTTAGTTGGATATTGTTCCCAATAGATCCGGGTATTGGAATCTAATTTGTTGGCCAAAATATAAATTATTATTACATCCCAATACTCCGTGGGTAGACCTATGTTTTTCAATGAATTCAAATGTAATTGTGTTTGATCTAATAAACTTCTCAAGGCGACGTGACTTTCTTGTTTTAATTCCTTGAGCTTAAACAATGAATTTAAATGTTGATTAGCTATTACACGCTTATTTTCAAATCTATTTGATAAAACCTGCCAAGCTATTTCGAAATTGTCTTGGGTAATTTCAAGTGCGTTTAATATTTGTGATGCCTTTCCTTTTAAACAATCACGCAAATAGTAATGTTTCTGAAAATTATTTAATGATTTATTATTACCCACTATCGTGACGAAAGCATCCTTAAAAGATAACCATTTCGAATAATCACCACTAAATTCTGGGAGCGAAAACGTAGGTAATTGGATCTTAATATTGTTAGTATCATCAATTTTTTCAATGCTTTTTTTGGATTTTTTTGCTAACGTCACTACTTGATAATATTGCAATTCAAAACACTCAAGTGGGCTATCCTCTTCATCTGAGTTACTATCAAACTCTTCGATCTGAGATTGTATATTCTTAAAGCGATTTAACAGTGTGTTTACCTCCTCCAATCTTGTTTCCGTTTCTATTACATCAACTGAATCACTTAATAGGTAATTCTTAAATCGTGTTAATTGTGCCTTCAATTCACCGCGCTTCTTCACCAGTGATTTTAATGTTTGTGGCATAATGCAGAATTTTTTACACAAACATACACATTAAATTATTTAAAAATAAACTTTTGTTTGTTCCACCTTTGCGGGAGCGAATAATAAATAGATTACAATAAAATAAATTATATTATTTAATAATCAGTGGTAATCATAGAGTAAATTATTTGGAATCTACCTACTGGTTAAATTATATTAGGTTGACAATATTTTATCTTGTTGATTATAATATCACGCAAAAAGAGTGGCTCTTGGTGGCGAATTCTTCGCGTGATTTTACAAGTTATATTATAATGCCTTAATACCTTAGGAATATGTAATGATGAATAAGAATGATGTAGACCGGACGGCTGGCTGGATGAGCTGGTTTTCATCTGGCTTCTCGAAGGACCATATGGCGCTTTTTTACGCTCTTGTTTGATTTCAGGTGGAGGTTTTCTGTGGTACTCACTTTTGTAAATCAAACGCTTGTTTTGTGTTTGTTTGTCTGGTCATAATTTATTATTCTTTTATTTACATAATCCTGATTTTTTATAAGATTTATATTGTGATCTGCTTGTTGGAACACATTTTTTTACGTAAGAATGGAAGCTACCTTCCTTTGTTCTTCTATAGAACTATTTGAATAATGGAACAAAAAAGAAAATAATAAAATTAGGTAGGTACTTGCCTAGAAGTAATTGCCCATAGAACAAGTACCTACTCAATAAGCATCAATTTTAACCAGAAATATATTTTTTATTTTTATATTTAAAAACATGTTGATAATATTGATTAATTAAGTGGTGTATAGAAAATGATTTATTTTTATTTAATTAAAATTAAAACACAAATTTAATTCGCGATTATCGAAGATGTGAGGCAAGGCTAAGATCCTGGGTTTAATTCCTAGATACGACCAAATCTTTTTCTGATTCGTTTGAGAGTCGGTAATATTGTCTTCAGTGATTAAATACTACAAATTGAGGTTTCACTTTTAAAAAAATATCCATACAAAATCTTATCGAGGAACTCATTTAAGAATGTCATCGAAACCAAGAAATTAAAAAAAAAACAGGTACAAAAAAACTGGCACACAACATTCCGGCTAGGATTAAAATACCTTAGAACAAAATAGTGTTCACTATGTACTAGACATTTTTTTTACAGGAGCTCCACAGGAGGCGGGAGGGCCCTGAAGAAAGCAATTTCCCTCAGGACCTACATCTTATGTAATCTTAGGGAATGCTTATTGGAGGGTCTTTTTAATGAAGGGAAGGATAGGAATTTCTAAGAAGGAAAAGAGTACGAGGGGTGGGTAGGAATCCGGGGGTCAGTGAGTCCAGGAGTGACGGACGTATGAATCCATCCCTTCAACTGTGATGCAAGGCGATGGGTCAAGGGAGGAAAAGAACTGGAAAGGTCAAATGGCCTCCCTCCACCAGTCTCTCTCGATCCAGCCCACCACGCCGCAGGTGTAGGAAGACTAATCCGCCACCAAGACCTGGATAAACGTCACTCCATGAACCCGGGCACCCATGCTAAGTCACCACACAAACGTAGCGAACCACTTGGGGTGACCTATCGCAAAGGTGTTGGTTGTCCATTAAATGGTTCCCGGGGCGGCGGTACCCATATCCGCCTCTCAAATTCTCATAAGCCAATTTATGTAATTATAATTTGAAACGAGAGATGGGAAGGCTGATAGGGATATTGAAAGAAGGGTGAATGCTGGTAACTCCATTAATGGAGGACTGAATGCCGTTGGCGCTAATAAAAAACTGTCAATAGAAGTGAAACTAGCAGTCCACAATGGAGTCCTGGTACCTACCCTGATGTATGGCAGTGAGGCATAGAACTGGCAGAGGAAGGATGAAAGTAAACTGAATGCTGTTGAAATGAGATCCCTGAGGCGTATGTGTGGTAAAACAATGTATGATCGTGTGAGAAATGTGGATATCCGCAAAGAATGTAAAGCTGATGTATGCATAATGAGTAAGATTAAGAAAGGGACCCTCAGATGGTTTGGGCATGTAGAGCGAATGAACGAAGAAAGCAGTGTAAGAAGAATATACGACGCAAATGTGAATGGTAGAAGAAGTCGTGGACGTCCGAGGAAGACATGGCACGACCAAGTGAATCAGATACTTGAGTCGGGCCATGTCAAAAGTCAGAATAATAGAAGAGAATGTATGAGACGATGTATGAATGTGAGTGAGGCAAAGAGTGTGTGCCAAGACCGAGTTGTTTGGCGGTCCGTCCTCTCTGCCTACCCCTGCGGAGAAACGGCGTGATGGTTAGTTAGTTAGTTAGTTAGTTAGTTTAATTTGAAAACTGTAGAGAGAGAGAAAAATTATTTTCAGAAACAATCATTTTCAATTATTTAAAGAAACAATATAATTTTTTCTACGTATTACAAAAAAAAAATTTTTAATATAACTGAGGACATCCATTTTCTTTCTGAGATCACTACAGGTATTTTACATTAAGATAGCTTTATTGTTCAGATAATAAGGAAGATGGTAGATTGGTAACACTGGCGCTCTATTGTGATGTTATTTCTCGTCCCAAATTACACAACAGCTCGCCCCCACTTCAAATGGAAAATTGGCTCTAGTTCTAGCAATTTGACTGTGTTTAGCGCACTTGAAGTGAAATGACACAAAACTGCGCTATACAAATATTACGTTATTATTATTATTGGCATTATTAACAATTAATGAAATATTCCAACATCATCTCTAGAATTAAACAAAAGTGTTGAAATAATATTATGAATTAGAAATGGTGTTCTATCTTTTTGAATATTTTAAATATATAAAATCATCGATGCTACAACCTTGGAAGATGTGAAAGGTTGTAGAATCGGTTGCATCTAGGAATCCTTTATACTCTTTCCAATATATCAAAAGAATGTGACCTTTCTGGGGTATCCCGTTCTAAGTCATATTTAACATGGGCTTGTTTATGAATTATAAATTAATTCACGTTTATTTAATTATGTAAGTGTGTTCATTTTCTATGTAATACTCCAAGAGCCCGTGACGATCAGACCTTCGTTATTTTATAAAACCTGAAAGTTTCTCGGTGTGTACCTAATACAGATAAAGACGATCACCGACTATGAAGTTTGGATCACGGTGACTTTGAAAGATATTATATTAATTAATTATAATTCTACTTACGTTATTAAATTATAAAAGCTGAATTTTATATTTGTTACTTGCGGAACTATAAAAATATGTTTTCTCAATTGTCAAAGAGTTTCGTGTGGTTCCTTTACCTTGTTAGACACATTAAAAGTCTACCGTAGGTGAGAAAACGATATATTAGATATATACATGCAAGCGGATGGGTTTGAAAAAGTGCGAAAATTCGATGCTAACAGACTACTTGTAAAAGTGCGAGCAAAATGCTCTTGAAATTATTGAGGTGCAATTTTATAAACCTTTGCAACCTCCTATCTTTCAAGGCCACCATGATCAAAACTTCATCGTCGGGGATCGTCTTTACCTGTATTAGGGACATACACAGAGAAACTTTCAGGTTTTGTAAAATAATGAAGGTCTGATCGTCACGGGCTCTTGCTCTGTAAGTTTTTGTAAGAAGGTACGTCAAAATATTACGAGAAGAATAATTATAAAACAATTTCTAGAAGAAAGCATAATTTAGATTTTAATCTTTAATAGGTTGCAACATTGTATCTATATTATTTTTTCCTTATTGAAGTCGGTTATTTTTAATAGTTTTTATTCCGAGAGGGGGGTGTGGCCGAACAACCTTAAAATATTATTAAAAGCTTAATTTTTCCGACTGGTATCACTGAGAACCGCTGCCCGGTCCATTGCGTGACAATGCAAATCATTCCGATTTCCACGCCCGTTCCGTTCGGATGTTATACCTTCCCTTTATCCGTCATTGTTTTAACTCTTTATCAAGTTTATTATAAAATAACATTTTCCTGTAAATATATTTGACTCGCATTATCAAGAGTTCTTATTAAAAAATCTCAACTCCACACGCAACCCAGTTTACAGATTTGGAAAGGACTGTAAACTGCAAAGTCCAACCAGGATTAAATACCTAAATATAACCCCTTTCTAAAGGGGATATAAATTAATTTTATAAAGAAATATTGAATATTTCTTTGTTTAAAAGTAGTTATGGTTATTATATATGTTGGTGGAGGATCTTGTGAATCGACCCCAGTTTATTTATGCAAAGTTATCCTCTTTTTTAAATGCATAAATTAAAATACGTATTGATTTTAATTGTGTCAGAGACATCAAATCAACTGTATAACCCAGTTTGTAGGAGTTCTGATGGAAAAATATAATGTTCGAAATTGCCCTTGGTGCGATTGAAAATTTTGGTTTAAAAGAAAATCCTCAAAACACTCTAGGCGGATAGGGTAACCGTTTTAGAGGTTCATCGTCGAAAGGCCTAGATTTGTGAATGGGGTATTTCCACTGTTCTATTTTTATGCTATAAAAAGATTAAAAAAAGAAGTACGATACGAGAAGCAACCATTTTTAATGTGTCAGTTTTGATATGCCGTCCAAACAACATATTCGTTTTTGGTCGTGAATAGTGAATATGACCACGGACGTACAAAATACATGGACTTGCCCTAAGCGACAAAAGGCGTTTTATTTCCCCCTCCCATTTGAACCATTTTTCGGAACCGGCTGGGCTTGCGAGAGCTAAGCGTTAATCTTAAAAATGTGACGTCATCATTCGTGTCAGGACCAGTGTCGAGCTCTCATCGTAAATAACACGGTAAAAATGGTGGCTTGTGCTATAAATACGTGTAAACATTGAAGAGAAAAAGAGAATAAACCCAATTGTGGTATTACATTCCATAAGCAAGCATTATTTTACACTGTTTTAAGCTAATTCAGATCACATAATATGATCGTTTTTGAACATACACCATAAATATACCAAACCACCCATACATAACACTATCACTCCGAGATACATGGTGTGTGCCCGTCACTGTTTACTGGGGTAAGTAAATTATGAAACATTTGTAAAAGTGTATTTACCAACTACAGGAGCAAAATATTGGACTCGACCTTATAGGCGACCTTACTTTGACGTATTTGAACTTCAAATTTGTTCATTGCGTGGCGAGCAATTTGCGCTCCCATGTAAAAAGGTCTATTCATTAAAAAGCAGAGTTTACTTTTAAGAACTAAATGATGATTTTATAGTGCGAGATGCCTATATACTGTCAGATTGAGTTTTGGCGAATCACGTATCACCAAAGCCATCTTCCTGCCCTTCGTCCCGCTGTAGTTGGCTTCTACCCCTCACCTTTATGTTCTGGTCTATCAATATTCATATGTCTATGGAATATGACATTGTTTACGTCTCACCGGCCAACCGTCTTACTAGCCAGTAGCCTTTTCTACGTCATAATGACGTTGTAGCTATTTGAAACCGTTTCGTGTTGTAAAGATAATTTGTTTAAATCAATTATCATGAAAGAAATGCTTGTGAGGAGACTACCTAACAAAATCTTTCAGAAAATATCTAATTAGGGTTAGTCGGGATCAGTTGCTCGTAGTATTCTAATTAAATAAAATATATATTTTTTAATATTATATTAAATTAATTCTGTATTTTGAATTAGTCATGCTGTAAAATAACCATATATTTTAAAACCGTTCATTTTTCAACATTAAAAATATGTAGTTTTTTTCTCTTAATCCTAATTTCCTTCAGAGCGGTGTCACCAAGACTACCTCTAGTGAAAATGAGGATTATGAGTAAAGAAGGATTAAGAATCCGCTAATAAGTAATTAACAAAGGAGGAAAATTAGTTTATTTATTTATAAGGAACATAAACAGTCTTCGTAATAAAATATACAAAAGAGGATGGCAAAAAACAGACCAATTTTATTCATGTTAAATTAAAATGAGTTACAATATATTTATTCGAACAGGTAAATAAAGATTAGTGGAACGCTTAAATTTTTTGTATAACTCTAGCTCATAGATTCTCATCCTTTTTTGCCCACCGCCCACTTTTAGAATATTTTTATTTCTAGCGACCCCTAACTCGTGAATCCGAAAACAATTGACCCCACGACGAAGGGGGCGTAATGGGATACCATGACAGGGTTACATTTGCCACAACGGAGGGGGCGTAACGGGATACTCTTGTGGACGGCTGGTCCCCAATGGGATGGGATGGGGCAAGACAGGATGGGATGGGATGGGTTTCTCTGGGTCTCCTACCGCCCCCCCCTGAAAGTCTAAATCGCCCACAAATTTTCTCTAGGTCTTCTACCGCCCCCCTGAAGGTCTGAAACGCCCCCAAGGGAGCGTTATCGCCCACGTTGAGAACGTATGACTCTAGCTAATGTAAACAATTCCATATATTTTTATAACAATTTATTTCATTTAACATATTTTAGATCAATAATACGTACAACTATTATGACGGCCGGCGAAGTCTTGCGGTAAGTCTCTTGACTCGCACAACGAAGGTCGCGGGATCGAATCCCGGCGTGGCAAAAACATTTTTTGTGTTATTTCACAATTTATTTATTTAAAATAATATATAGTTTATTTGCGGCACGCTCCAGAGTGGAAGATACTCTCAGTATCGCCCTGATGTAAGACCATCATTCAGAATTGAAACGTTGCTTTAAATGGCATTAGCCGAGTTTGATGACCAGATCTGAATAGCCAGGTACTTCTCCACCTTCCTCTACCCTATATCCTTCCCATCTCCACTACCTTCAGTCTCACAATATACCCCAATTGGGGATACCATAGTCTCACTGGCTTCAGACGGGAACAGTTGGGACTCTTGTGCGGTATTCATATGCAAAAAATTAAAAATAAATTATTCACAATAATTGCAGATTGCAGTACCTACATACCTGATGCTTCTAAATCCATTTTGAAAACCTTCTGATTTTAAAATACGGAAAATAGGACTAGCGTAGAAACTCCGTCAACTAACCAATATTGGCCGCGCGAAAGGTAACTTAATTTTTGGCACAAGTGCAGGCAATTGGGTTACGTTTACAAAATAATTTTGCGACTTATTTTGAACTGGTTTATGTAGATCATTTTAAAAGTATTTGTGATTAGTTTAAAGACAATACTTTTCCTATTTTTGGCGCCGTAATTTACTTTGGCGGTCCTTATTTGCGACGATCACATTAAAATAATCTTTAAATTTTCACGACATTTTTAACGGTATTCATAGTTTGTGAACATATTCCATTGGGTTTTTTCTTTCTTATTTCATTTTGAAGTGTTCTAAATTTATAAATGTTTTATGACGGAATATGACTAATTATTTTTAAATCAAATCAGATCACTGCACAAATTTAGTATTTTGATGATATTTTTCGGAGTACGAAAATTAGTATGGAGTACGGAGTTCCAATTTTAAAAATAACAGACCCAAGTAAAATTAAAGTTAAAAAGAAGAAGATAACATTTATAATCTAAACTCTAAACGAAAATTTGAAAGAGAACATGACACAGAAAAATAAAAAAGATAACGGTCGCATCTCGGACATTATTGAAATTATTTTGACCGTTGTCTTGTTCTCTACAAAATTTCGTTTCGATTATTGGTGTTATCTTCTTCTTAAATGATATATTATATTGATGGGAATAACCTTCAAAAGTTATTAAAAGAGAGTTGTTCTAATAGAATTAAAAATTATATTGTTTATTAAAGAGCTGTATATAATTGATCCCTCGTATGAACAACTTTTCTCCTCGTATTAAAATCCTGCCATCATCCCTTTACGATCATCTCCCAGCCCTTAGCTCAAGATGACTCGTTAGTAGTCCTCCATTTCATACGAAGAGTACCTAATTTGGGTCTGAACCTTTAAACGAGGGTGGAATCATTACCTCCTTCAATAAGGCCATGATACTAACAGCGACTCTAGCGGCTGAAAAAAGCATATTGTTGGAATTAAAATTTTAGCAATATTGCAAACCGATCGGTTTTTTCTTCTTGTTTTGCTGGAGCTGTTTAGTATTCTTTTCAATTTCTTAATAGAGCACGTTTTTCACATACATAAGAAACAAATGTGTTTTTCAAGTGATTTTGACATTTTTAGAATTTATCAACAGAACCTAAACTTTTCATTTCGTATTACAATTTTTTTTATCTGTTTACAAACATTTTTTCTGAATTCTTATATTATTTAGCTTCTACATTATCAGAAGGGTGATTTTGTACCCTTTTCGACATCTTTTTGTTATCTTAAATTCGTTTTTCCGTATCGCGCTAACAAACTAAATACTGCGCTTGTGTTAAGACACCAACTCTTAAAAGAGGTTACGCTGACGCCAGAGTTGACTACGCGTTTGATGTATTCCACGTTAAGAGATGTCAATCGCGGGAAAATTTTCAAACTGAATGTCATCGCGTGCAAACATCAAAATAATACGACAAATGGATAGTCATTTATGATCACCTATTAGGCTTATATGAATTGCCAATTTATTTAAGGTAGTTTTAATAACTAATAAATAGGAATTCGTATTTTTAACTAGGTACTTAATCCATTCAATCCATTCGGTCAGTGGTTGAGTGGGCATAGCGCTTGGGTCCCACCCGGGCGTCGCATGTTCGATTCCTCGGCTGACTAAGTCCTCCATCACAACACAAGCAACATTTTCGGCTTTCTGTGGTGGTAGTAGGAGATTTTCAAACATTGTTGGGTTATTCGTAACCTGGGAATGTTTGTCTTTCTTTTTAAAAAAAAAAAAAAAAAAATTCAACATACGACAGAAGCCATTGAAAGTCATAGAAAATCACAGAAATTTGACAGCCGATAACGCACGACGGATGCCTTCCGATATCCGACAGATTTTGTCATTGTCTCATGACGCTAACTTAACGCAAAAAATGACAAAAAATACAGAATCCCCTTTCTGGTCTGTTAATCCGCAAAAACGCAGAAACGTGTCCCGGTACGATCAAGGAAGTTATATGGTTTGGTAGCCCTCTATCCCCCATCCATGAAGAGCGTACTTTTGAAGATATAACGGCTGGAAGTTTCTCCCTCTAGAAATTTTAGAAGATTTTAGAGAACAGAACATTTTAGAGAATTCGAAAAATTCCACAACATTCCAGAACATTCCGAAACATTCTGGAATTTTGTAAAATGTTTGGGAATATCATCGTGGAATATTCCAGCACACTCTCTAATATTCTGGAATCTTGTGGAACATTCGAAGCCTTTTTTGTGTTGGTGGGACTACCTCTTGGTAGGGGTATATAAAGCAAGATACGCCGTGGCTTCGGACGTCAGTTCAATCTCATATCAACTTCCTGGGCGAAGCCGGGTACTCCAGCTAGTGTTAATATTTGTTTTAGAT
Source organism: Limnephilus lunatus (assembly GCA_917563855.2). Lineage (NCBI taxonomy): Eukaryota > Metazoa > Arthropoda > Insecta > Trichoptera > Limnephilidae > Limnephilus > Limnephilus lunatus. Next base: position 5,106,968 of record OU830593.1, on the reverse strand, counting down.
GGGGTGTGATGTTTTGTGAAATATTATTACATACATAATAATATTTTGAAAGATCGGCCACCATCTTGAATATCAGTGCTCAGGCCTTTTTACAGGCGGTGATGATAATACGTACCCTTACTGTTTAGGTAGGCTACGGGTACACCGAGGTACCTACCCGCTAATGCCATGCGGGGATGTTTTAACGGCATTGCGGAATCGTTGTACGGTCCTGCCGCCGAGAGCCTTGTTGTTACGTTTCCTTTTGTTACACAGGTCGTGCATGGGAAAGAGGGAGAGGTTACAACGGTGCTATCAGCGGGCCGCATTTACTGCCGCTTACGCCGTGCAAGGCCGTTCCCTTTTTGTTTTTACAACCCTTGCTTTTATATTTTTTATATTATGTTCCTGCGGCAAGCAGCTGATTGTGGTTAGGGGATGTTTAGAATTTAGATGTGTGGAAATTGAATTATGTTTAAATTAACTTACTTGCTAATTTTATTAATATTTCGGTATGTACACATATTTTTTAGTTTTGGGGTGGAACATCGACTCCAGATTCTAATATCTACAGCCTGTATGTCGGACGAATATCTACAGCTCATATGTTGGACAAATATCTATGAACTTCAGGGTGAAGACTAATATATACATATACACTAAGGGCGGATAAATATCTATGACAGTACTAGTTGCGACGAATATCTATGGAGCGTAGGTGGGACTAATATTTACAGAGGGCAGCTGAGCACCAAACCTAACCTAACCTAACCTAACCTAATCTAACCTAACCTAACCTAACCTAACCCAACCTCTGCCAGTGCTGTAGATATTCGTCGACATCACCTGTTCCATAGATATAGTCAGCAGTTTGAGCTGTAGATATTAGTCCTCACTTTGGTTCGCATAGATATTCTTCCAACATACCTCGTACAGATATTAGTCAGAACATGGATTCTCAGCTAAGGGCGAATAAATATCTATGACATTCCCAGTTGTGACGAATATCTATGGAGCTTAGGTGGGACTAATATCTACAGAGGGCAGCTGAGCACCTTATCTAACCTAACCTAACCTAACCCAACCTCTGCCAGTGCTGTAGATATTTGTCGACATCACCTGTTCCATAGATATTAGTCAGCAGTTTGAGCTGTAGATATTCGCCCTCACTTTGATTCCCATAGATATTGTTACAACATACCTCGTACAGATAATAGTCAGAACATGGATTCTCATAGATATTAGTCCAATTTCTTCAGTTTTTGGAATTCCTGTAGATATTAGTAGACGCCTCCGGAATACCCCCTCAGTATCGTCTTGGTAAAATAACGAAATACCGAATTGAAATTTAAAAAAGGTTTAAATGACTTTAGCTATTTAGTGTTTAGTGACACGATGAAATAGGAAGTCCTCATACCTAATTACTTCAGCATCTGTATAATTTTAAAAGCCATTTACATGGCACAAACACTGACCACAAACAATAAAAATCTCGTTAGTTCCGCACAGATACCCTGTGGAAAATAATTCCTCTCAGAAATTGAAATAAGAGATCGACAAAAATTACTTAAAAATAAGAGGTCCCAATGGTCTTAAGCTCGTGTTCTAGTTGCGACCGTTTTATTTTTCTGTGTTTTGTTATTTTGCATATTTTCTATTAGATTTATTTGTATTATCATCTTTATCACAAATAATTTTCATTGATGGGTGTGACCTTTATGGTAGCAAAAATGCAGCATCTTTTACTACAGATACCTTCTTTTGGCTGCTCGTACACCAATAGACATGGACCTCTCATCATCAGCGATATAACAAGCCATGCTAAAAACCGAATCATTCTGTTTACGATTGCCGTCGACTTAACTGCTCATGAATTGCTCCAGCGTTCGCTTCCCACCTTCTGAAAAATAATCTCTTCTATAAATAATCTAAATTATGAGGTAGAATATTGTTTAATTAAGTTATAAATGCAAAGTCATGCTTATTTGTTTTAGAATTGCAAATTATTTTTTCCCCATACCCTCAAAAGTTATTATTAACAAGAGTTATTAAAATGGAAATTGAACTATATCTACTTAACTCTCCCGCAGCCAACTGGGGCCGAAGGTAGACCCCAAAATTAATATCCTTCTAAAATCTACTTAAATACATGAATATATTTTTAGTATTTTAGGCATTCAGGTATTAATACATAATATGCAGTATAAAAAAATAGTGCGAAAATCATTGATCACAAGAAAAAAAGGTAATATTCCCTACCAAATAAATGGAAAAATCACAAAAAAGGGATTTCTATGGTTTAAATGCTTATAAGATAGAAAAATGCGTGGGGTCATCAGGCGATCCACAGGGTTATGGACGTTATGTTTGGCATCTTGGCCTGTCGAGACTTAAACAATAAATTGTATGTGTCTGTAGGTTCGTGTAAGTCAAGGCATCAAATTTAAATAATATGATTATGTTACATTAGCAATATGTAACTTTGTCATCACACTAATACATAATTCCCATGCAAATATTCCTCAATGTTAAAGTTTCAAACTAATCAGATGAAACGCGTTTCAACGTGGTGCCGTTGAATGTACTTAACTGAAATATTTCTGTGAGAATTTGTGGAATCGTTCCTGTGCAGTAGCGTAGCTAAGGGGGGGGGGGGGGCGGCCCGCACCAGATGCCACCCAATGGGGGGTGACACCCGACCTGGAAAAAAAACTTACAAAGGTAGAATATTGCCACAAAAATATTTTACATGTTAACACATTATTTATATTTTCGCTGTTTGGATGGTCGGGGATTCCCCAAAAATTTTGATGTTTTATTTTCATTCCTAGCTTTAAAAATTGCTCAGTTGGAGATTCCTCTGAAATATACCTTGCTTTTCCTGTGCCAAAACAGTACTGTTGTTGTTAATATTGTTCTTTTGGCATTGCTTTGTATGTACTGTGTATTCTTTGTTTCACATTATTTAATCAGTTTTTGTAAGGACTCATAAGGAACACTATAGGATTACTTTTTAGTTTAAAATTAAACGCACTTGAAGTGAAATATCACAAAACTGCGCTATATAAATACTACGTTATTATTATTATTATCATTCTAATTTCTTTCGTGCATCGTGATTGACGTTAAGGCCGGGCGCAAACATCTCAGGTTTTGCTTTCCGATTTTCTGATCAGACAATCGGATCGGATAAACACTGCAAAAATCCGATTCTAAAACCGGATAGGTATTAAAACTAGGGTCAGGCCCGTTGTCGGACAGGATTGGACGGCCGTCGCCGAAGGACGTGGCCTATTTTTTTTAATGATGTGTGCGGGCTTTCATAAGAAATGTATGGCGCGAAGACCTTCCGATTGTCTGATCAGACAATCGGATGGAATAACCTGATGTATGCGGCCAGCCACTCGTGAAGTGAATTGTTACATATTGATTGACGTGAATAGTGAAAAAGTTGCCATTTTGTTAGTGTTTTTAAAAATGTTGAAATACATCTTTCAAAAAACAAGGTAAGTGAATTGGGTAGTTTTTTTTGTTTATATATTTTTTTATTTAAAACGAAAACTAATAAACGCAAAACGTGAATACAATTGTAGTAGAATCGATCGATAACGGACTGAAAAAAAAAAGAATCAATCATCTGTATGTTTTTTTTCTGTGTTTCATTGTTGTGTGTACGTAAATAAACAATTAAGGAATAATAATAAATATTAAGTAATTTGGAAGATTTCGAAAAACATTTTTACACATTTGACTGGAGTGGACCAAATAAATGTATGAGCGCCCTCAGATTTCGTTCTGTTGTCGATCCTTTGGAAAAAAGGTCACTCCCGCATTTCTAGCACCGCCAATCATAATATTTTCATTATTTTCTTCAATATTAGGTAGAACATTATCCAAAATCTAGTTAAACAAAATCTAGTGACACACTTTAATTGTTGGAGTGACACCACGTTATCCGCACCCGGTGCCACCCATGCTAGCTACGCCACTGCTGCTGTGCTGTGAGGGGTGTGATATCAACCCTGATTCTAGCAGACATATGAATTTCTACGTCTTAGCTTTTAGTGGTAAATCTCAAGGCCGTACCGGGATATTCGATTCGAGTTGGAATGTAGTTTGAGTTTGTTCAAGCCTGAATTAGTATTAATTGAAATTCTCAATTTAGGAGGTGGGTGTGAGTACCGCCACCCCAAGAACCATTTATTGGATAAAACAACACCTCTGCTACTGGTACGGTTCGCTATGTTTAGTGACTTAGAAGGGATGCCCGGGTTCATGGGGTGAGGTTTGTCTAGATCTTACTGCGTGGCGGGCCAGATTGAGAGAGATTCCTGTGCGTATTTTATGTAAAAAAAAAGTCACCAAAAGTAGCGAACCACTTGGGATTGGCCTATAACAGGGGTGTTGGTTATCCAGTAAATGGTTCCCGGGGCGGCGGTGCGTTTTGGTTTAAAAATTTAATCGCTTAGTATTGTGTTCAAACAAACAGTTCTTCAACTCGTCTTTGGAGGAGATTACTTCTTTGTAAAGAATAGTGTTAATTTTTGTTAATATGGAATTTATTTAGTATTTCGCGTTTACAAGTGATAGTCGACCTAACTGGAAGCTGGATAAATGGAATCAGACTCGAATGAGCTCATGTAGACGGCAACCGGGCCCTTGGCCCCCCTGGTGCCCAAACTCCGAACTAAACTAACTGCCATCTAGCGGACTTGCGAGACAGCTTTTAGATAAACCACACTTAGAAATATTTTAGATGCTTTAATTAAATACTGCGAGTAGAACACATTATGGCCTTTGACATGATAGAAAATATTTTTTGTCTTTATATTAGCCCAGAAAATAAATAATATATTAAACCTATGAAAACTGCAACAGGGTTCAAAATTTCCTACTTACAAACTCCTTTGTTGTTATGATTTTATTGTATAATGTGGAAAATTTAATTCTTTAGAAAATTATTCTTAAAACTTTTAAATATTTGTGCTTGAACTTCGCAAAATTAAATAAAACACACTTTTTAGCGATATTTTTCTTGCATCAATCAAAACAGGCGGAAATTTAAACCTTATCGCCACCTACATAAGGAGTGTTGTTGTTGGCAGCCCGATTCTAAATTGTGTTGGTTCAAAATTCGTTCACTTCAAATAATATTATACTGGAAGTTTCTTTGAGTATCGTTCTGGTTAAAGTCCACCATTCATAGTGAAATTACTTTAGCCGTGTTTGGTGACTAGATCTGAAAAGCCACATTCCACTTCCCCATTTCCTTCTCTTCCCCACTACCTTCAGCCTCACAAAACACTCCAATCGGGGATGCCAGAGTTTTACTGGTTCCAGACGGTCGGAGGCAGTTGGGACTCTGGTGTAAATTTAAAAATATATGTAAAATCTTCAGAGCTCTTGATTTACTTAAACTGAAAATGGTGTAATAAAAAAAGGTCTAAAACATCTAACCACTGGAGCGACAGTGTAATTTAAAACTTTTTTCTACGATTGCTCGAGATTTTTTGGTGATCATTTTGAATATTTTCCGCCCACATTGAAAACAATCATACCTCCGATTTTTTAATATTATATATTTTTTAAATGAGCTCCATACAGGAAGGCCTGAGGAAAATAATTTCCCTCAGAGCCTGTGTCATCTTTGGGGATGCTGTGTGGAGAGTTTTTTTAGGTAAGGAGGGAGAGGAGAGTTCTGGGAAGGAAAACGAGTATAGAGGGTGGGAAGGAATCTGTGGTTCAGTGTGTCCAGGTCATCCGCCTCCAAGACCTAGACAAACCTCACCCCATGAACCCGGGCACCTCTGCTAAATACGAAGACATACAAACGGATTATAGTTCTATTTAGCCAATGAATTCACCTATATTTTGTCCTACATCACATATTCGTAGGATTTAAACAAAAAATATTACAAAATCGTAAACTTCTATTTAATTACTTACAAATAAGCGAAAATTTGCCAAAATTGGTGGCAAAGCAATCCGAGGTATTTTAAATTGTACCATATTGTGGCAAAAAGCGCTCCAGTGGCTGATCAGAGAAATATGAGGAATATTCATGAAAACAGAACTCATCGTTCAAGAGACATTCTGCTTCAAAAAAAGTTTTTATGCAACAATTCCAATTGATAAAAAACGTATCTGTAATTTTATTTGCAGAATTTCTTTTACGTGAGAATTTTTTCCGAAAATATTCTCGTCCCGTTTTACCCCTAAACTTTGTCCTACACAATATTTTTCGCAGATTACAAGAGCGAAGAGAGAATTTTCAAAGGTTTCCGCTACGGGGGGAAGCCCTCCCCAATTACCTCTCCTCCGCCTAATGACAGAATTCATTTTCTGATTCCAACCTTTCTGTTTTTTCTCTGTTCTTTTATGTGCTGAGTCCCAATGTGTATAGCGGAGCTTTCTGTACAAAGTATAATATTCCCATTTGAAGAAGATCTGAAAACAATGCAAGGACGCTGTAAGCGTAATGAATAAAAGGGATTCTTGGAATTTTTGGATTCGTAGAAGATGGAGACAGAATGGAATGATAGCAAAATATTTGATGCACAGGTGGACGACGTAAAAGTCGGGATGTCTCAGAAGACATTTTATGACGCAGAGGTGAGATCCTTAGCTATGGACCCAAAGGTTGCATACTCAAATCACGGTGAAAATAAGTAAAAATTATTGATTACGTTTATGTGCAAGTTTTTCTTTTTACATTAACTCCACACAGGAGGCCCTGAGGAAAATAATTTCCCTCAGGGACTATGGCATCTGGGATCCTCTAGGGATGGTCTTTTTGGGGAGAGAAAGGAATAAACATTGGTCTTGAATAGACCCATGTTGTAGGAAGGAGTAAACATAGAGGCTGGCAAATCGTTCCATAGCCGAGCTGATTAACACAAGAACAATTCGAAGAAGCGACCTGTTCTCATATGACAAATGTCAACCATGTACATATGTTGGGCACGCGTTTGGCGTGCTTCCCGACTCTGCACCGGTGCGGAAGGAATCAATGACGCTAGGTCCTCGGAGCATATTCCATTGAAATACCGGTAGAACAAGGATAGCATTTCCACCCGACGCCTGTGCTCTAAAGACTGCAATCCGCTTGTTAAGTTAGGATAATCTATCAAACGGACAGCCTGTTTCAGCACAGAGTCGATGGTTTGTTCAGGTATGTTGGGGCTCTAGACCAGAGGCGGCTGCCAAATTCAACCATGGGGCGCACTTGTAATTTGTACAAGGTTAGCAGTTGTGTACTATTAAAGTATCTGCGGCCCTGTACAGTACGCATGTATTGTACATGGACTGTACCGTACTGCATGTTAAATTAAGACATTTTTTTAATATAATACGTACTTTAAGGATAGGTTGTTTCTTGTTTCCCAAAACTTCTACTTGTCAAAAAATTTCAAAGTCGAAATTAAAGATTTTTGAAAGGTCCTTTCCAGTTTTGCTTTTATGACGGTATCATTTGCCGATTGTTTTACAGTACTTGGATAGTAACAGAACATTAACTTTGTTCAAATTCCGTGAAACACATAGACATATGAATATTAATAGACCAGAACAGAAAGGTGAGGGGTAGAAAGCAACTACAGCGGGATGAAGGGCAGGAAGACGGCTTTGGTGATATGTGATTCGTCAAAACTCAATCTGACAGTATATAGGCATCTCGCATTATAATATCACACTTTCGTTCTTAAAAGTAAACTCTGCTTTTGAATGAATATACCTTTTTACATGGGAGCGCGAATTGTTCGCCGCGTAATGAACACATTTGCGAAGTCCAAATATGCAAAGAGTAAGGTCACCTATAAGGTCGAGTTCAATATTTTGTTGCTGTATTAAGTGAAGACACTTTTATAAATGTTTCATAATTTACTTACTCCAGTAAACAGGGACGGGCACACGCCATGTATCTCGAGTGACAGTGTATGTTACAAAAATGATCATATTATGTGATCTGAATTGGCTTAAAATAGTGTAAAATAATGCTTGCCTATGGAATGTAATACGACAATTTCGTTTATTCTCTTTTTCACTTCCATTTTTACACGTTTTCAAAACACAAGCCACTATGTTTACCGTTTTATTTCGTAAAATGCACCGATGCGTGCTCGACGCTGGCTTGCAGAAGAATGATGATGTCACATTTTTTAGATTAACGCGAAGCCATAAACGATCCCAGCCGGTTCCAATGGGAGGGGGAAATAATACGCTTTTATCGCTTAGGGCAGGTCTACTAATATTCATATGTCTATGCTGAAACATAAGTTCAACATTCCGTTAACACAAAATTACAAATGTATAATATACCTTTTAATTCAATACAATTCTAATTGTAATATCAGATAAGCAATAAGCAAGCAATGAAAACTTTTTTTTTTCACTTTTATGAATTTTTATTTGTTTTACAAAAATGAAGGTTACACAGCTAAACATTTCCACCATGAATTATGTTTTTAGTATTACCATGTGAACAACAGCGGCGCCCTCCTATGTTTTCTACTCAAACTTTACATCACATATTCCCCATAAACTCAACAGGCAAAGTGTTATTTAGCAAAAGAGAACCTCCGAATTTCCCTTCGTCGAATAAATGTACGCGCACCAGCTTGTTTATGCCCGTTTTCTCTACAGAATCATTAATAACGCCGGCCGTCATCAATATTATTGGATATATGACGAGGACCAATCAATATTGAGAGATTGCCTCACATTATTTACTGTTGCGGATTCCATGTTGAAAGGTGCTCCGGCTATTTCTCAACGTCGAGTTAATTAGGACTATCGGCGTTCAAGGGGACGCCTGATGCCAGCTTTGAATAATAAAATAGATGAAATATGATCGGGTTGGGTTAAGTCAGGTTACCTTGAACAAAATCTTTACATAATTTAAGAAAAAACGCTTCCTGTCCCCTTGTATATTTTTAATATACCACTGGAACGATTTCGGACGAAAAATGGACCACTTTTATTTTTCTGCGATTGATTTCGCTCCAAAAATGGCCCACATTTTCCTACCATTCGTAAAAAATTTATTGTAATTATTTAAAACATTTCCTGATCCAGCCGTTTATTTTAACACGAAGCTTTTGAAATGCTTTATCTATTATAACCATAGATGTTACAAACACGAACTTCGTAGACTATTTTAGAACAATGTTAAAATAAAATATATTTGTACAGCGGATGTCCGCTCAAGAAGCCTGAAGATATATATTTATTTCTGTTATACGTCCTTATTTCCTCTCTGCATGCTTTAATTACCAATGAGGAAATATGAATAAAATTCCCTTTGTTGATCAAGTTTCCAAAGGATCAACTGACAGAAGGATTGACTGTCCAGGGAGCAACCATAGGGAGCTGTCAAGGACAACACTGAAAATAGGTAGGTCCTACATTTTATCAAATTAAGTGATACACAAACCTTGTAGCAACAGATTACTCGTGTTTACCAAATCTCTGTCCGTGTAATGTATGCGTGTCTACTAAACTAAGGTATTTAATAACCGTATTTGTCCCAACAAATGATATCAAGTTCCTTGGACAGAAGGTCACCATCACTCCTCTTTAGCCAGCCCTAAACGTAATAACTTGGTGACGCGGTTCCCTTAACGCGAGCTTTGTCCTTTGACCTGGTCCCCGCGCAGCCCTTAGGGCTCTAGAGGTGTCGTGGGAGACACAGAAGGCATTAAAATAACTTTGCGTTGTTATTTATTCAAACCCTTTTCCTGAATTCCTGGGTAATGCGCATTTTCATCCCGCGACAAAATATCCCTGACAAAATATCGTTTGACAAAATTTCCTAGGGACAAAAAATCCCCCAACAAATATATAATAAAACTTAACCTAACCTAACCTAATAAAAATGGAACAAAAATAATAGATGTACACATCCTGTAAAGATAATCATTTTTGTATATATTAGCTCCACACAGGAGGCCTTGAGGAAAATAATTCCCCTCAGAACTTACGCCATATTTGGGGATGCTGTGTGGAGGTTCTTTTTAGAAAAGGAAGGAGAGGGAGTTCTGAGAAGTAAAAGGGTATTAGGGGTGGGTTGAAATCTACAACAACATCAATAATGTTGTATTTTTCAGTCTTAGCCCTCTAGCTCACTAGAATTTCTGTGCACGCCCCTGTGTAAGTATTATGTTATCATTGTTGTGTTTGTCTTTAATTAGTGAAAGCATCAACCATGTTCAGAGTAACTGTATCTGTGAAAGCTGTGATGTAAATCACTGTTGACAAATAAAAAAAATCTAGGTGTCAGTGTGTCCAGGAGTGACAGACGTATGTATCCATCCCTCCCGCTGCGGTGCAAGGTTCGAGAAAGTACGGCTGGAAAAGTCGAAGGGACTCCCTCAATTCTCTTCCGATCCGGCCTGCCATGCAGCTTGTGGGCAGACGCATCCGCCGCCAATACCCGGAAAAACCTCACCCCATGAACCCCGGCACCTTTGCTAAGTCACCAAACGTAGATAACCACTTGGGGTCAATGGCAGAGGTGTTGGTTATCCAATAAAGGTTCCCGGGGCGGCGGTACCCATTCTCGCCTCCCAAATTGTTGGGGGATATTTTGTTGGGGATATTTCTTCGGAGGATATTTTATCGGAGGATATTTTGTCGGAGGATATTTTGTCGCGAGACTAAAAATCGCGGAACCGAATGCCTCCATTGCGAGGCTCGCCTCTCAACCAACAACACGACACTTGCCCGAATTGCGCCGAAAATAATCATTTATATAAACCAAGGTTTCAGCATTAAAATAATGTCCGTGTTAATTCTATGTTTAATTGTATTTATGTTAATGAAATGTTATTTATTCAGCCCTTCGCGGATAAGCGCGTTGAGGATACGCGGGACTGGAAAGTTTCGGGAACGTGGGGTGATTCAATTCCGGAAACTTTTCGAGCCGGAAATTATAATCTTATATTTCGAGTTGATTCAGTATTAATTCATTAATTTTTGAAGAAAAGTTCTACTAAAGGGTTATCATTTTGTGATGGCATTATTTATTTTATTAAATCGACAAATGACCTAGTTTATATTAATTTATTTTTATATATTCCAAAAATCTACATGTTTCGTGGAAAATGTTCTTGTGATCAGAATTAAATATACAATACTTCAAATTAAATATATATATTGCCTTTGATGAGGCTGGTAGAGCGAGGGGGAGGGGTAAGAGTGGATAAATGTTAAAATTAGGAATTATGATAGCACTAGAATGGAAATACTCATTAAATTTTGGAAGTAGAAGTAGAGTAGGAAGTAGGGTTAACATTTTTTTATGTTATATTATTATTATTCCAATTATATCTACATTTGATATAAACATTTTTATTAATTTCAAAAAATTTAAAATCATTAATTTGCGATGCCTGCCAATCTAAATAAAAATATATATTTTTTTAAATTTACCAACGTTAAAAGTATGATTTGATCGATGGAGATTGACTGTGGGAGACCTAATCCAATCCTCTCCGGGACTCTCTTGACCCTAGCCTTGCACTTTGGAGGTAGGGTGGATTCATATAAAATACGTTTGTCACTCCTGACTCCTGGACACATTTACCCCTCCATTGACACACCTCTTATACCTTTTTCCTTCCCAAAACTTTCTTTCCTTTCCCAAAAAAGACCTAGTGCATAGCATCCCAAAATATGACATATACTTTTTTTTTCAAATAAAGACAAACATTCCCGGGTTATAAATAACCCAACAATGTTTGAAAATCTCCTACTACGGAGGACTCTCCTATTGAGGACTTAGCCAACCGAAGAATCGAACACGCGACGCTCTGGTGGGACCCAAGCGCTATGCCCACTCAACCACTTACCGGTCAAGAGAAATTGTTTCCCTCGCGGTCTCCTGTGTGGAACTAGCATAAAAAATAGATTGTTAATATCTGTGCACATCAGACATGGCAATTTAATATTTTTTTAATTAATTTCTATATTGGTTACACGTTACACCATTTCTTTGGATTTTTCAACAAACATGCTAGACACGTTCCCGTGTTATTTTAGTCGATTTATGTAATAATTGTAAATACTCTGTAAATGTTTCAATCAATAGATAAATTAAGATATAAGGATGAGTGATTCACTAATTCGGTAACCGATAATTCCACTGACGCTGGATGGTTAACGTATTGCGACGATTTCATATATATTATCATTCTCGTTCTTTACTACACTAAACAATGATACCCCTCAGTCCACTCCTCTCCTTGGATCCATTTGGTGTCCCATTTTGTGGACCTCGACTCTAATTCATCTCTTTAAAAAAACATAGTAATAACTCAGTAAGAAGTCAACATGGAGTTAGAAAGCGAATTGATTTAAATCCCGCCATTTTGAAAAGATGGTTGCCACAGATTTAAAGGCAGATTATCTGAGAGTAATCTGCCTTGAAACGGGATTATGCTCTTAATGAAGGTGAGTTTACACCTAACATATCTTATAAGGAGTTTTGGGGGAGGGGTTGCAACCCTATCAGCTTTAGGGGGTCCTTTCAGGAAGGGAGAAAATCTTTAGAGAAACATAGATGTTTTATGTTAAGATTTTTTTTGAAAAATACCTTAAACAAGTCATCAAATAATTTCAAAGTGTATAATATATAAGAAAATATATATGCAGGGTGTTTAAAGACGTACTTGACTATAACGTCACTGACTTGACTTACTTTAACCAGTTACTTACTTGCGTTGTTTGAAGTAAAAAATGTTAAAGAAATATTGGTCTCAGGTGACATTTTTAATGTTTTTTTTTTCTACAAAAAATATTTTTTTAATCCCAATAATGCCAGGAGTCACAAGCAAGTCAACCACGTCCTTTAACTTTATACACGCCATGTATATTTTACATAAGCCCCTGACTGGAGAGACCGTAAAGAAAAACAAAACAGTCTTTGTCATCTTTAAATGCTGGAAGGGCTTTATAGGCATGGAATGAGGGGGAAAGTTTTGGGAAGGAAAAGGTATGAAGGGTGGGTGGGAATCTGGGGTTCAGTGTGTCCAGGAGTCACGGACGTATGATTCCATCCCTCCCACGTCAGTGCAAGGCGATTTGTCCAAAGTCTAGTCCAGTAGAGTCCTGCTAGAGAGGTCAGACGGTGGGCAAACGCATCCGCCATCAAGATCCGGACAAACCTCACCCCAAGAATACCTGGCACCCCTGCTATGTTGTCAAATGTAGCAAACCACTTGCGGTGACCTACGGCAGAGGTGTTAATTATCCAATAAACATCAATAATTATATCGGTGACTTATACACTACTGGTGTCAAGGATGGCTTAAATGTAGAATATATATTTTTTTTATATACCTTCGAATATTTACAGTAGTCCGGAGGTAAAGTGCACTCAATTCAGGAGGTGATTGTACAGGATAGTAGAAGTCAAAAAGTAAAATAACTTTTATTGAAATTGTGTATGTACCCACAAAAATATTTTTAAATTAAAGAATATTGTTTTCCAAACAAACGGTTAAACTATTTTACCGGACTCAAAACATTGGAATTTCAAAAAGTATATTTCACCTCTTTGCTTGTACTATCGTTTAGAATCAATTACATTTCAAAGTTATTTAGTCCTTTACCCCAGGACACCCTGTGTATTTATATATTTTTCTCTTCAACTATAGCGATACATCGATACATGGATGGGTGACTGGAAAACTCAGAATTAAATCAACTCAGAACCTCCTTTGAAAAGTCATTAACCGCGATGAAAAAAAAAAAAAAAAAATGGTTAAATAGGTTACGTTAAGTTAGGGCTATGGGCTATTTTAAAATTATTTTTTCACTTTTAATGTCTTTTCAAAGAGGTGTTGAGTTGATTTAATTCTGCGTTGGCATGGAACCACATGGATGAGAGCGTCGAATGATGAAACATAAATAAAAAAATAGATAATTTAAAATGGAAATCAAATACCAATATGTATTTGGGGACAACCCTGCATAGTTTAGAATGCCTTAGTTGCGCCCTTATAACTCCACAGTAATAAAGCCTTCAGCCAATGACACCGGAACAGGGGTGACCCAACTTAGGTGCTGACACATGTAAGAGAGGATGAGACTTCCTACCCCCACCCCTTTCCCTCACATCACCCACCACCCTTCTACACCTGTGAAACATAATGTAACCCTCATATGTTCTAGAAGTAATAAATATGTCGCGAATTCCAAAGTTAGTTCCTTAGAATCTGAGATAATTAAATGTGATTATTTTTATACTTTCGACTATAAGATTTTCATTTTTCGTCTGGTCAATTTACTAGTGGATTCGTAAATTAGAAAAAATAAAATCACAGGGTTAATTATCGAAGTTGTAGCCGAGCAACGAACAACCTGAAAGATATAATTCAAATTCGAATTAAAAAAAAATTCTTCCGCATGTCGTCACTGGTCACTCAGCTAAGTAACCAACAACCCCTCACCCCGCCTCCAACTATCCAAAACCTACTATTTTTTATGTTTTTGTATAAAAAATAAAAAAAATCATCAAAAATGTAACCGGAGACCAAAATTTCGTTTACATTTTTTACCGCAAATAATGTCAGGAATAACTGGTTAAAGTAAGTGAAGTACGTCCCTTAACACCTTGTATAATCATATACTGTAAGAATTTTGTCTCGCTTGCCCTCGTCCCCTTTCATGCATACATTACAATTACAAACCCTGTACTCTGAAGTGAAAGATCTGATATTTTACTCATTATTTTTCTTTCGTTATTGTGTTACTTTGATAATTTTGATAACATTATTTAATTTTATGTAGTTTAATTTAATATTATCTGTCCATCTATGATAATTGTTGTTTATTTTACATTTTCTTTTTGTTTCAATTTTATGTATGTGTTTTATTCTTTAATGTTATACAATTTTTTTTATATAGTTTTTTTGATGTTTAATCCATTTTTAATTGTGTGTCTGAATTGTTTTTTCTCGTTTTTTTAATCAAGTGAAAGATTGTTGAATACTTTTATTGCTTGGTATTTATGATGTCTTTCTCCAAATATTGTGCTTACCGTCGGAGTTTTTATGTTTTCTTTATACGCTTGTCAAACTGGTCTCTCAAATTTGTTTATTTTTTCATTATTAAGTAGTGTTTAAACTTTTAGCTTTTAATGTTTTTGAAAATAATTGGCGTAAATCTTGTACGCCAAATACGGTGAATAGTTAAGACAATACGAATCTTATGCGAATATGGTCCATTTAAATCATGTAACATGTTTTCTTTTTTTTCATTTAGTAGGGGAATATTTTAATAAAGCTATTTAAATTGACTAAAACATTAACAGTATTTTGTCGGCTGAAAGATATAAACTATTTCGGATTTCTTATATTTTGTACCTACATTCTGTGGATCAATTCAGTAATATTTTTATTTTATATTTATTTTTGTGCAAGTGTTTTAAATAGTCGTTTCCTGCACTATTTATGAATAGAATTTTGTAAATATTGTTGTATTTACTTATGTAAAAGCCTAAATAGGCGTAAATAAATAAATAAATAAATTCAAATTATGTGAACTGTTTGTTAAACCTATCTAACTACTCGTAATAACATCACAAGCATACACATACGCACACATACACACACACTTTTTTCAGTAATTTCATCGGTACGCTAATCTTACACTGCAACTTTTCTTAACCATGTTCATAGTAATAAATAAATACATATATATGTATCTTCATTTCTTCAGTACAGGGTGTTCCGTGTTATCTGGCGGATTCCGGCTTATTAGCTCGTCCTACAGGTCGCGGAAGATTTATTTCGGTCACACGGTGGGATTTACCGATGTTATATTTAACATTATATTATATTATTTCTCTCTGGTAGAAGTAGAAGCCAATGCCAGGGAGAGGAAAAATTACAAAATATGAAATTTCATAAAATATGTAATAAATATACAGCGATTAAAAAGCCTAATGATTATTGCAGTTTCGATGTAAGACCGAGGAAAATATTTTTAATTAAAAAAAAAATGTCAAAGTAAATATTACATAACGTTACGTTACGAATAAGCTTCAAGATTGCTTGTAAAACTCTATGGCATATTACGCCATGTATACAATTTGGGAGGCGGGTATGGGTACCGCCCGCGCCGCTACCGAAATCATTTATTGGATAACCAACACCTCTGCCATAGGTCACCCCCAGTGGTTTGCTACGTTTGGTGACTTAGCAGGGGTGCCCGGGTGCATGGGGTGAGGTTTTTCGGGTTCTGGCAGTGGATGTGCCTGCCCACCAACTGCATGGCAGGCCGGATCAAGCCGGGGTGTTTGAGGAAGTCCCTTTGACTTCTCCAGCAGTACTCTCTCGAATATCGCCTTGCACCGCAATAGGAGGGACGGACTCTTACGTCCGTCACTCTTGGACACTCTGACCCCCAAATTCCAACCCACCCCTCATATCTATTTTCTTCTTTTTTTCCTAAAAATACCAACACAGTATCCCCAAAGGTGACTGTGTGAAACTAATGTAAGAAAAAAAGATAAGCAAATTATGTAATGTACATTTTTCGTATTGTACATTGAAAATGTCCTGAAAACAAATGGATGCTTTTAACATTAACTCTACATAGGGGGCCTTAACAAAAATAAGTATTTTTTGTATATTTTATTTAACAATAAATTGGGGATGCTACGCGTAGGGTCTTTTTAAGGTTGGGAAGTAATAATGTGCGAGGTGTGGTTAGAAATCTGGATCTGAATCATTCCTCCCACTGCGGTTCAAGGCGATGGTTCGAGAAGAGTTCTGATGGATAGGTCAAATGGTCTCCCTCAACCAATCTCTACCAATCCGGCCTGTCACGCAGTAAGTAGGCAGACGCATCCACCGTCAAGACTTAGACGAACTTCACTCTATCAACTGGGCATCCGGTAAGTAACCAAACGTAGCGTACCACTTGGGGAGCACACAACACAACCACAATGTATAGTTCTACTCTGATTCCTCGAGATAAGTGTCTGTTCTTTAAAGACGGTCAAATTCCTTCTTTTTAACTTGAAAAACGAGATTATATACACAAACAACTTTCTTCCAAGGCAGTTCCAAAACGTTTGCTTATTAAAATAAATGCACTAGAATTTTCACTTTGTTTCCAAACTTCAAATGCTTTTCCAGCAAGGTGATGGGTAGGGAGAGGTGGGAACTGAATAAATATGAAGATCATAGAATAGTAAATTAACAAATTTCAAATATTAATTGCACAAAGGGTAGATAACAAATATTATAATCAATAATTATCAGCCTGAAACACTCATCTACATTGAAAAAATCTTACGAGAAGAGATACTGGCCGCCAACGGGAATTGAACCCGTGTCCCTCTGATTGCCGGTTAGGAGCTCTGACCACTGAGCTATGGCGGCTTATCTAATACCCGCCAAATAATTCAATATATACTAGTGTTTCATTCGACAATTATTAATTATTACATTTTTCCAACTGAAAACAACCAACTTTATTTTTGTGAGAGAGGTATTGTTAAGTACTATATCTCCCGCTAGGTGGCGTCGAGACTTATTATGTCTGCATTTATTGCTGAAATACTTTAACTTGTCAAATATTAATTATTATTTTAAATTGATAAACTAACGTTTAAACAAGATTTTTATGCCTAGCACAAAGGGTAGATAACAAATATTATAATCAATAATTTTCAGCCTGAAACACTCATCTACATTGAAAAAATCTTCCGAGAAAAGATACTGGCCGACAACGGGAATTGAACCCGTGTCCCTCTGATTGCCGGTCATGAGCTCTGACCACTGAGCTATGGCGGCTTATCTAATACCCGCCAAATAATTCAATATATACTAGTGTTTCATTCGACAATTACTTATTTTTGTTATCTACCCTTTGTGCTATGCATAAAAATCTTGTTTAAACGTTAGTTTATCAATTTAAAATAATAATTAAATGCACAAATTCATACCCGATCTTCTAAAACTACAGCCATCGACCTTTAATATTTTTCACATGGGTGAATATTTTTTCGAACTAATTCATTGTGTTTGTGGCAACCCTGATTCTGAACGTACGTAACTCTGATTGGTTGGTATTAGCGACAAAGTTCAAGGAAAGCAGGGCGGGCTTGATAAGCTTGTCAGTTGTCATTTGGACTCTTGGAGGTTCCATTTTGCCAATTTTCTCAGAATTTTTGTAATCTTCATTTCATGGGAATCCTTCCACAAATTCTTTTAACCGCACGATGTAGTTCTAACAAACGAATGTAGAAAAAAAAAGTATGTTGAAATTTTTTGACTTTTAATCCCGCGACCTATTGCTAATCAACGCATAATTTCATGACGCTAGAGCTCACTTTTGTATATATAAACTATCGTGGGCATGCGCACATCAAATCCTCAAAATTTCATAGCATTCGCTTGAATGGTTTAGCAACGCATACGAAAATAGGTAATTTAAATTTACACCAACTTCAGTGATTTCTTTAATTAATATATTTTTTAATTTATTTTTCATCATATTTTAAAATTAAATATATGGATGTCTGTAGAAAATCTGCTTAAATATCGCGGGTGTAAACTGTGCACCCTAAAATTTATGTTTAGACTTACGGAATTCAACACTTCTTCTATCTGAAAGCTTTGTGAAACAATACAAAATTTTGTTTAAAATTGTTTTTTATTTACTCACAAATAATTGCCAAAGTTGCTTTTAAAATCATGAATCATTATATTTCTTAAATGTAAATCAAAAATAAATTAAGTAGTTCGTTTCCGTACCAGATATTTGATATACCTCTGGATTTCAATTCAGTTCAGATCTCAAATTAAAAATTAAGACTCGTGTGAAACGGGCCGAAACGGATTGCGCAAACGTTTCCCTTAAGAATTAAAGTTTATTCCATAAAATTCAATAAATAAGTAAACCATTTTTGCAGTTCCATTTTTCAAACCTTTCATCTGATCTATAAATACATCAAGATCCCTGTTCTTGGGGTCCAAATCGAAAATAATCGCCTTACGAATCTTTCTTTGCGAAATAAAATCCCAGATTTGTATCGTTAAAACTCCGGGAACGGAGAACGCAGTTATTATTCGTCTGCTTTCCTTAGATAAATCTGACAATTTAAACCCCACGTAACATTACCCGAAATATCCGCCATTAAATTGTGTTCCCGGAAAATATTGTTCAGAGCTTTCGATATCTGATACCTTTATATCTGATGTTATTGTGGGAATACGCCACAAAGCTTTGAAAACTTTCTAGAAATGAGGTTAGAAATTTTCAAATCCATTGATGGTTTATTATATTTATTTCATTTTTATTGTAATTCTTAGAATGACAACACGCTTATGCAGTTCGCAAAAGACTGGCTTTTATTAGTAATAAAAGGTTTTAACAATCTTGTTAATAGATGGCGTTATTAGTTACATTTTTAATTTTGATACGGATATTAATACCCCCACTTATCAAAATAAATTAAACATACAGTTTATTCATTGCATACAACGCCAAGCAAACTCATGAAATTGTAATGTTTTTATAACATAAACCTTTGGTCTGTACATCTGCTGGTAAACATTTATTTGTTGACTTATGCAAATTCAATTTAGGCTCAATTGGAGTACTTTGTGTTTTACAATCAGACATCTGAAATTTAGAAATCAACTGTTCAATATATTGTTGTTGATCTACAGTAATAACATTTTTATTTTTATCTAAATTAATTCTCATGCCTAGATATTGTCGAACAGGCCCTAGGTCCTTTAACTTAAATTCTGAACCTAATACATTTTTTAATTTAGTAGTTTCAACCTCACTGTTAGAAAAAATTAGAAAATCGTCTACATACAGTGCTACAACTATTTTAATTTTACCATTAATTTTTGTAAACAAACATGGTTCATATTGACTATTTTTAAAATCTAATTTAGTTAAAACCTCTTTAACTCTTTCATACCATGCTAGGGAAGATTGCTTTAATCCATAAATGGCCTTTTTTAACTTCAATACCTTTCCCCCACTTTTGTTTACAAAACCTTCAGGTAATGACATAAATAAATTTTCATTCAAGTTTCCATTTAGAAAAGCAGTACATACATCTAAATGAGTAATACTCATTCTCATCTTTACACTAAGGGCAAACAATAATCGTATGGTAGAATGTCGCACTACCGGTGAAAATGTATCTGTGTAGTCGACACCAGCTTTCTGTGAAAAACCTTTTGCCACAAGCCGAGCTCGAAAACGCACTTTATTTTCAATATCAAATTTTTTATTAAGCACCCATCTACACTTCACTATCGTCACATCACCCGGATTATCAACAAGCTCCCACGCCTCACTCTCCTCAAATGACTGCAGTTCCTCAGCCATTGCCTGCTTCCACTGCTCCTTCTCTGGCCCCTCAAGAGCCTCTGCGAATACAATCTCTTCAGATGCTGGAAAAGTACTGGAAACACACATGTTACTAAAACCATATCTTTCTGGTTTCTTTCTCTGACGCGTGCTGCTTTCTGTCACTTGTTCGGGTGGTTCTGTTGATTGAACTACGTGTTCTGAGACATCTTGTGTTGGAAATTCAGTTAGTGTTTCATTGCCATCATCATATATTAAAGAATCTGAAAAGCAATCAAAAGGATCCTCAGTTTTTGGAATATTCTGAGATAATTCCCCCACTGAATCACTACTTTCTTCCACCAGTTTGTCTTCTGTCGTCTCCTCATTAGGAATCCAGACGGCCGACTCTTCATTGGTTAACATCCCATCTGTCTCATCCTCCATCACTATGACATCTCTGCTAATAATAACGGAGTTCTTAGTAGGATTATACACACGATAACCTTTTACATCCTCACCATATCCAGTTAAAATATGTTTTGTGGCTTTCTTATCCCATTTTAAACGTTTTTGTTTAGGAACATGCACCATGACTTTGCTGCCAAACAAACGCAGGTGACTTAAGTCAGGTTTTGATCCATACCACAATTCATATGGTGTTTTATCCAATCCTGATGCAATAGACCTGTTTTTCAAATATACAGCAGTATTAGCTGCTTCTGCCCAAAATTTTTTGTCTAACTTTGCATCATATAATAAACATTTAGCTTTCTCAACCACTGTACGGTTAGCTCTCTCACAAAGTCCATTTTGCTCTGGTGTATAATAATTTGATTTTTGATGTATTATACCAGCCTGGTTTAGGTAACTCTTAAAATCCTTATTGCAAAATTCTAGACCATTGTCTGTTCTTAATATTTTAATTTTCTTACTAAGTTGATTTTCAACAACTGATTTAAACTCTTTAAATCTGTCGAAAACTTCACTCTTCTGCTTCAGAAAATATATGAACGTCATTCGACTATAATCATCTATAAATAGCAGAAAATATCGAGCTCCATTTAAAGAATTTGTTTCCATCGGACCGCAGACATCACTGTGAATCCTATGAAGCGTTTCTGTACTCCCCTCACCCACATGAGAAAAGGGTAATCTCATTTGTTTTCCCTCACAACAAATAATACACTGAGACTTGGTTATGTCAATAGTACTCTCATAATTCAAACCATCCACAACACCGTTTCTCATTTTTTGCATATCTTGACTGTTAATGTGTGCTAGTCTTCTGTGCCATAATTTTCCACTGACAGGAACAGTCAACAAACAACTTTGTGATTGTAATCTCAATTTGTAAACACCTTCTGACAAATCCGCAGTTGCAACCAAATCATTGTTTTTGTTTCGAATATAACAATGCTTCTCTTCAAAAATGACATTATTTCCATTCTTGATAAGTTCACTTACGGATAATAAATTGGTTGTCAAACTAGGCACACATAGCACATTTTTAACTGTTATATGATAATTTAATTCCGAAACAATTTCGACATCTCCGGAACAAACAACTTGCACTTTAGATTCATTGGCGACAGTAATTTCTGGCAAATACGGCGTTGTATTCATATTTTTAACCCAATCTTTCTTCGCCGTCATGTGTGCACTTGCCCCCGAGTCGATGTACCATGAATTCTTGTTATATTTTCCATTCAGGAAAACAACATTAAAAACACATTTACTTGTATTTTTCTTTAACAATGGACACTGGTTTCGATAGTGACCCGTCTGTTTACATTTGTAACAAGTGACATTATTGTCAACCGTCACTTTTGAGTTTATCGATGATACCGCACCATTTTTAAATCTATGCTTTTTGCTATTATTTGCAACGAATGCAGCGCCGCTGGTATTCACGTCATTCTGTGAAATCTCCATATCAAGCAACTTAGATTTTATTAAATCGGTGGTAATCTGCATACCCGAATGCTCCACCGCCATAATCATCGGCATGAATTTTTCTGGCAAACCAGCTAGAAGTAATGATCCGATCCATACTTCCGTAATTGCAAATCCTGTGCCTTTTAATCTCTGAGCTGTTTCGACCACTTGTGTGACGTATGAAGTCATGGAATCACAATTTTCTTGTCGTAACGAGATTAAATGTCTTAGTAAGGATATTTTACGAGAAAAACCTGAGTCATCAAACATAGACCTCAGTTTAATCCATAACTCTAAAGTTGTTTTTGTTTCCTTAATATGCACGTACAATCTAGGATCAATAGTTAAAACTAGCTTCGCCTTGGCCCTTGCGTCATCTGATGCTTTTTTCTCAAAATTGGCATCTGGTTCTGACTTGATATAGTTCACCAGATTGTCAAGCACCAACAGATTTTCGACTGCAAAACTCCACTGATCATAATTCTGGCGTCCTGTCAACTTCTCAATGCTTTGAAAATAGTTCACGGCCATATTTCAACGAAAAATCAACAATTTTCGACTGTTTTATACTAAATTCACACAGTAAAAACCGAAAAATATAATGGATATTTGCCCATAACCTCTTAGAATGACAACACGCTTATGCAGTTCGCAAAAGACTGGCTTTTATTAGTAATAAAAGGTTTTAACAATCTTGTTAATAGATGGCGTTATTAGTTACATTTTTAATTTTGATACGGATATTAATAGTAATCTTTTCAAATAATAATAACACGATATCAGTTATGTTAGTAAATAATATCTATTCAATTTGGGTGGCGAGTATGGGTACCGCCGCCCCAAGAACCTTTATTGGATAACCAACACCTCTGCCATAGGTCACACCAAGTAGTTCGCTACGTTTGGTGATTTTGCAGGGGTGCCCGGGTTAATGGGGTGAGGTTTATCTAGGTCTTGGAGGCGAATGACCAGGACACACTGAACGCAAGATCCCTACCCACTCCTTAAACTCCTTTCCTTCCTAGACCTTTCCTCTCCTTCCTAAAATATTGTCTTTGGAGGATGTCTGTATTATCTTTGTCCCATTTTACTATTTTTGAACAATAATTTATTGTCTTTATAGGTTGTCTGTAGATATTATTTTTTCCCATTTTTTGTTAGGTTAGGTTAGGTTAGGTTAGATTAGGTTAGGTTAGATAAGGTTAGGTTAGGTTAAGTTAGATTAGGTTAGGTTAGGTCAGGTTAGGTTAAGATAGGTAAGGTTAGGTAAGGTTAGGTTAGGTTTTAGTGGATATTTTTTTGGAGGATGTTTTGTTAGTAGAATATTTTGTCGGAGAATATTTTGTCTGTAGGATATTTTGTCTGTAGGATATTTTGTCGGGGGGTATTTTGTCGCGGGATGAAAAGTCGTGGAAGAGATGAAATTGGCAGCCCCCTATGATCTGGTTTCCCAATACACCTGAAAAAACTGACTCTGTGCAAAAGCCGGCGGTCCAAAGCTATAGACCCATTTTGAAATAGAGTATTTTATAAAATGTTGTGAAATAAATGTTTAAAAAAATTTAAATAAGGTACAATTACGTTCTGTAGATAACTAAAAATATTTATGATTTGTTTTACCAACTTCGCTTGCGATATATAATCTTAAAATATAAAACATGCATTAAATACCAACAACTTCAAAATCATTAATTTCTCATACTTTTACCGTACATGAATTTTATGTGTAGCAGGCGCAGTCCCTCCATACACACTGTGGATGCGGCGCATCCCTTCCTGTTGATGCGTATAATAAATATAATAAAAGTAAATGTTATTTATTTATTCAGCATTAAAAAAAAGCTTTGTGCTTATGTTTTTCTAGCCAAGTACCTCTAAAATATTCTCGAGTTTTCTTATGTTTTCTAAATAAGCATTCTTTGCAATGAAAATACTTCATATGAGGCTATCCTGAAAATAAATACAGTAATACGACTATTTAAGGGTTAAAATAAAATCCTATCTTCAGATCGATTGATTTCCAATCTTAGATCTATAACAATATTTTTAGCTACAGCACTCAGCCGACAGTCTTAAAAAATATTTGTTTTGTAGTACATTATAAATCAAAACCCGATTTGGAAAACTTAGTTGGATAGTACCGACTTTTGCGGGTTAACTTGGGTCTGAATTATAGATATCTGCGGTCAGACTTCCAGTTGTGTGGATTCTAGAACCGATACAAGCAACGTGGTGACGTATAACCCATACATTTTTAATTGCTTACCAAACTGGTAACGCTGCAACAACTCCCTACAAAAAATCCTAGGAGTGTTTATATATCCACTCAAAAGAATTGTTTTTTTTATAAGAAAGAAATTGATTATTTGTTCAAGGAAGACGTAAGATATTTTTTGAAAAGTTTATTTAAGTTCACCCAAAGAAAGCGAAAATTGACCTTATCACGAGAAAATCAGACGCGCTCACAAAACACGGGATACGGAAGCTTCCGAATTAAAAAATAAATTTTAAAAATATCCCAAATCAGGCAAAAAACAAAAACAGAGTGTGTTGTGCATATTTTTATTTCAAGGAGAATAATACTTACCAATTTTTATTTCTATTTTTATTTCAATCTTCTATAAAAAAAAATTTTTTTTTTCAGCTAAGTTTTAATTTTTATATTAGAATAAGTTAACAATAATAATCTAAACTAAAATATGAAAGAGAACAAGACACAGAAAAACAGAAAAAGACAATGGTCGCAACTGGGACTCGAACCCAGATCTCTCCGTCTAACCGGGACGAGAGCGTTAACCAATTTCGCTATTGCCACCTTCTGTCAAAACGTCATAATTGTCAATCTCATATTTTCAAATTTTAGAATTACATTATTATCAATTAATTATTTTTCTCTATATTACGGGCAACTACCCTTTTTATTGGAAACAATCATTCTAAGAATTGGTTTGTAACCTGGATAGCGTCTCGAATAGATATATCCGAATTTATTTATATGGAACAATTGACTTTTATGAAAGTCTAAATGAATATTCAACAATAGACGGAGAGGTCTGGGTTCGAGTCCCAGTTGCGACCATTGTCATTTTATAATAATTAAAAAAAATCACACGAGTTAGAAGTGAAACCTTCAGAAATCTAAATTAGAGAAGAGCGGGGAGGCTACCAAGCACCGCACAAAGAGGAGACCGATTATACTATCTCATTCTGTCGCAGGCTAAATCCTAAAGATGTATGTGCTTGTCTCTTTTGAGTATCACAATTTTTCGTTTTATCGAGTTCCAAATCCTAAAAAAGTTTTCATTTCATTTTTTTTTTTAATGCTACACAATAAAATCTATTTGGCGCTTTTTTTAGTTTTGTTCCCATACCACCGTTTGTGCATCCTTTCTTCGTCTTCTTCGTGTGCCCTATCAGGTCCCCCCGACGTTGGCGATCACTCTGATAAATGTATCTCTATCTTGCCCGAAATAGCTCCTCCACACTTCTAATACCGGTCCACTCTCGTACGTTTTGCAGCCAAGATATTTGTCTCCTACCAGGCCCTCGGCGATCCTCTATCTTGCCTTTTAATATTAATTGGAACAAGTGATATTTATCCCCTTGAAGCCAATGACGTTATATATTATAAATAGACTCGCCATAGTCTCACATACTCACAATATAATGTGGAAAGCAAGCAACACTCTTTTGTTTTCAGCGGTTTTAAGTATAATTTCTAAATTCAAAACTTTATTCCTGTGTGATAAAGACAGACAATCAAAGAAACAAGTGATATTTATCCCCTTGAAGCCAATGACGTTATATATTATAAAAAATAGACTCGCCATAGTCTCACATACTCACAATATAATGTGGAAAGCAAGCAACACTCTTTTGTTTTCAGCGGTTTTCAGTTTAATTTCTAAATTCAAAACTTTATTCCTGTGTGGTAAAGACAGACAATCAAAGAATGTACGTGTGTGAATGTCATAGATATATGGTAGGGCGGCTTATTAATTTCTTCGCCGCATACTGCTTTCACATCACGGGTATGACCTATGGGTGTGACTGAGTTAACAAGATACTCTCACTCGGTTACACAATGGACAGGGAAGGAATGAATGAAAATTAATTGTAATATTTATAATAATTGATAATAATTAGTAATTTGGGTGTACTTACAAATGAAGTGTTATTCCTTCGCCTTGTTAGGGTGCCTCGATGTCGGCTTCTAAACCAACACCAGGGCCCAACACATCCCTGGCTAGCTCTCAGCGGGACTATGGTACTCTCTATTCAGGGGGTGAGCAGCTCAAAGCTATGGAATTTCTCTCCATCCTCCGGTGACCCACGGGATCCACACTGGTCAACAATCCTCCCGCCGTAGCAGAATAATAACAAAGTTAAATCATTAAGACATGTATTGTAAACTCAAACACATACATAGGTTTCTACAGTACAATTCAATTACAAGAAATGCAAATTACACAAACCTAGCTAAAGCGTTTAACTCTCACTGACTCTCTCTCAAAACGAAACTCTCCGAGTGGTGATTTCCGCGGGGGGCCCTACATTTCACTGATTACGGACAACATTTAAAGGGAGGAAATCAAGATACAGCTTACATGTAGGTTGGCAGGAACCTCGTCTCATGTGGCAGCTTCATCAGGCACTTTCGTAGTCTAAATAGACCGAACTATAGTGCGGCAAAAGGCCGATTATACTCAAAGGTATTTCAATAATACATCGCGGCCCCGTTGAATTGGGTCCGCCGGCTACTGGCCGCGTGCGTGTGCTTCTCAAGGCTCCCGAATCTCTTCTGTGTGGGGAGAGCAGCGGACTGCCGAATGGCCGGGCACGGGGGAGAGGCAAGGAGAAACAGGAAACGGGGCGGGGAGAGGGGGCGGCCGACTGTGGACTGCTGCGTTCTGTCTCTAGGTAATCCGCTACAGGGCGTATCGTAACACTTCCCCCCGCGCTTGGAAAAAAGGCGACGTGGCAATGGAGCTGTAGGAAAAAAAAATCCTCTTAAACTTCCATTGGGGTTTTTTTTTGAGAGATTCGTTGCTTGAGAGATGCCTAGCTAGAACATGCAATTTATGTTATAGTTTAGGTCACAATGTTTGTAGGGAATGGGTGAGGGGTACATACAATGTTTGGAAAAGGACAGTTTTGGCGAAAGTACATGGTGTGAAACAACATACAAGATTATGCAATTGAAGGATGACAATACATGGTTATGCAATTGAACAAATAACAATACATGGTTATGCAATTGAAAAATAACAATTCATATTTGTACAATCGAAGAACAAAAAAACAAGAACAAAAATGCCTGTGTGATTCTAAGGTTTCATTGGTCTGGGAGCTAAGTTTGCGAAGCGTGGATTTGTTTGGTTTCGGAGAATTTCGAAGAGGAGGACGTGGTTTCACAGATTCTAAGGATTACATTATCACTGTAATCAGACCCCTTTGAGATAACACTCAAAAGTACACTTGGGCCTTAGAAAACACTTGGTTTTGTCGAAGACGACGAAGTTCATGAAGTGGAGACTGTGGTTGCTGTGCCGCGACTATGGTTACAGAGGTCATTGAAGAGGAGAATCCAGTGTCTGCAGACATGCCAGTACGAATCCTAAGTGTTATTAAGGTAAACACGGATCGTATATAATGGTTATTGAAGCATAATGTAGCTCAACATAACTTGTATTGGTACGCATTCAGCGAATACTGGCGGTCAAGGTAATGATGGTTTACACATGACGATATATGCGTCACTGCATGACAGCGCAAGAGACGACATGGTTGGCATTGATAGCAAGAGTAAGAACAAACCTAGGAGCTAGCGTGCCCAAAAGGTGGTTCAGAGTGTCATAATGTATAGTGGGACAACTCAACTTGCTGTGGCACGACAAAACAACATACATATGGGCGGTATGGTCTGTGCTTTCAGGAACAAATGCGTAGAAAAAAGGCAGCAAGAGGGACCTAGTAACCACAGCGCGTGCTGTCAGGAAGTGGAGCTCAGCTTGGCTGTTGGTGATGACATCCGCCTGGGCTTCTTTTTAATCCGGGAGAAATTATTATTAGAGCAAAATTCTTGAAGTTTACCTGCCTAGGGACCAATGAAGAAAAAGTTTGGAGAGAAACAAAATGTGTCCAGATAATGAAATAAACGAAGTTTTAACCACCGACCCAGAGAGTGACGAAGAGAGAGTTTTCTAACTACATTGTGATTACATGAACATTTTCCTTTACCAGAATGGCTTGGCGTTTGCCGAGTGACAATATGTCTTGGTTAAAAAACAACCGGCCTTCCATGGCCTATGTTAATATAAAGTTGGTAACATTTTTGTAGAATTTCAACGAACAAGACAAAGAAGTCGTGAAAGAGTCACGGTAAAAGTAGAGAAACCAATTCATGAATAAAGGTTGTCAAAAGGAGACAGACGGTACGCCAAGTGCATATCGTACATATCCAACATTCATGAATGTGTTTCGTAAAATTGAGAACGAGAACAAAAGGTGAGACATATGCAGAGAGTGAGGGAGAAAGCCTGCTGATAATTGGTCAATTTACCGATTCGCACTCCCAGTGAGGGCGAATTATGGTTAACAACAGATTTTCCTCTTCATAACATATACCTGAGAGCATGATGGTGAGGAGAAAGGAAAGGAAAAGGAGAGGAGTTGAGTGACGAAACTTGCTAGAGACTGGACTAATTTCCACTTCAAACTCCATGTGAGAATGAAACATGATCAACCAGCAGATTTCCTGACTCTTTACAATTGTTAAAAGGATGAGGAGAAATTTGAATACACATTATTAAAGAGACTAATCTTTTGCGTGTATTGGGCAAAAGATTAGGGGTCATTTTTAAAAAACTCCTGCGTGATTGTGAGAAAAGACAGACCCTTGCTCCAATTTCACAAACCTGGGGGTTTTCTTATCCGTTCCCCAGACAACGAGTTGGGTGGTTTTGTGCTCAATCGATTAACTCCCACAGCACTATGCCCCATAGTTAGCAGTGAAGCTACAAACTAGTCCTTTTGGGATAGTAGATATTCCTGGGCTTCTTTCCTTTTTGCAAAGAAGTAAAAAAACAGGAGGTCCACGGGCATTGGCGTTGAATGACAACAAAGGGTTGTGGACTACATTTCGTAGATCGCACACAAAAGGTTTGATATTATTTCGTTCGCACGACTCATGGTAAGTGTTTTAACGTCTCCACGTATAGTGTACAAAAACATGTAAGTACATACAAGATAAAACTCAATTATAGACAGAAGTCAAGAGTTTATACAATGCCTCTTAAAGAAGATGGCAAGGCCGATATTATGTCGTTCGCACGAATCACGGTAAGTGTTTTAACGTCTCCACGTATAGTGTACAAAAACATGTAAGTACATACAAGATAAAACTCAATTATAGACAGAAGTCAAGAGTTTATACAATGCCTCTTAAAGAAGATGGCAAGGCCGATATTATGTCGTTCGCACGAATCACGGTAAGTGTTGTTATTACGTCTCCACGTCTCGTGTACAAGGGTTGTACACAATTATACATACAAGTGGTACTCATGACAAATTAATGACACACGACCAAAATACAAAAGCGGTACTCATGACAAATGAATGACACACGACCAAAATACAAAAGCGGTACTCATGACAAATTAATGACACACGACCAAAATAGATTGTACAGAAAGGGTGGTACTCATGACAAATATGTCACACGACCAACTCAATAACATTTAGCTGTGAGCAAAAGTGATTATGACGAACTTCTCGTATCGTGGCAGGTATTTTAAGGATCCCTCCTATGACGGTGGATGTTCTAAGGATCTCTCCTATGACGGTGGGTTACGTTTAAATACAACACAATAAACGTTAACGATGCTCGTTTTAACACATTTTATAAAGATTCGTTAGATTAACTAACTCCGTAGCCCAAGAGCGTACGACAGAGAAGGTAGACAATTTGATGTCACTTCATGTGTTACAAAATACAAGGGTGATGGCAGAGTATAATTCTACTTACACCAAGTATTTAAAACAAAGACAGACCTATAATGGTTTTACATACTGTCTGTTGTGGCAACCTGCAGTGAGGAAGACCAAAGAAAAGGGACCAATTACGGTTTTACATACCCTTTGTGCAGTTACAAACATACCAGGTTATGTGCAATTTGGGTTGCAAATACTTGGTTAAATGGACACCTAAAAGTTGTGAATTCCAAAATCAGGATGACCATAAGGTTTTATTAACCTGTCTCGTAGGGTTGAAACGTGTCATATAAGACATACGTAACGTACAAGCAAAAAAACAAAATAACAAAAAAGCAGTGGCTTTGTTATAACAACCAAAGACCGGATGATTCGGTTTTACGTACTTTAGTTGAAACGAGCCAAATTGATTTATATACAGGGTTATAAAGACCAATCATTGGTTTTATAAATACGAGTTCCAAAATGGACGTGTCGATATCCAGTTTGGGTACATGAGCATGAATTTGGGTAGGACGCCATCAATTTTTAATTTAAGAGGAAAAAATTGAAAAAAACTTATATACACGAGGGGCGACTATGTAAGTAACCACTGTTTGATTTTCATGCTAGAGATACCTCGGAAGGTTTTACAACTCATGATGAACAAAATGAAAGGAAAAAATTGTAAAAAATAGTTAATTGGTTCTGAGTCGGAATTTAACACTTTGGAATTTACAAACCCGACTTCTAGAACGACACGCCGATGGGCAATTGTCAACTACTTTACATGAACAAAATAAACAGGTGAGAAAGTTCCTTTCCACACGACAAAAATGCAACAAAAAAAATAGGAGAAAAATTACAAAATTACATGACAAGGCAGGGTGTGACATGGCATGAACATTGCGTAGTGTATGTGTTGAGACAATAAATGGGCTCGCGACTTCCCAAACATTGAAACTCGAAAAGTGTCTCCGTTCCAAAGTGATCAGTTTTAGAACAGGTGAAAAAAAAATAAAGAAAAAAAATTGCCGTGGGGGAAAGAAAAAACAGTGCAAAAACAACATTTGAAAGTAACTTCAAGGAGAGTGTGCATTAATTTACAAAATAATTTACAACTTGTTTCATTTACGAAACGATGGGCATGTGATTGACACATTACACGCCTGACGTAGTAAGACTCTGTAAGCTTACAAAAAAAATGTGATACATACTGGATCATTTTACGTTTGCTGAGATAGTGGGGGCAGTTTTACTTGACTCCTCACTTCCAGACTTTACAATGTCCTTAATGTGGTAATTACCAATGTGCTTTCCAGATGAGTCAGACAAGGAGTACACTAGGTCTGATATTTTCCTTAGGACTTTGGCCTTCACGAAACGTGGTGCCAGCTTAGCAGAGAAATACATGGCTCCTTGGGAAAGTGTGTTGTTCTTTCTCCAAACTATGTCTCCTGTATTGAAGGTGACATGTTTTCTACGTAAGTTATATCTGTCCGCACTCTTTTGGTGAGCCAGGAGCAAAGCATCAGTGACTTCACTGTAAATGGCCGACAGTTCTTCCAAGCGATGGGCATAGTCTGCGGTAGGGTTGCTTGTGGTGGCAGATGACGTAGGAAAGTTTGTGTCCCTATGTAGAGAACCATGGACGACTTGTTCCATACCGTGTTTTAAGAAGAAAGGTGTGTAACCAGTGGCCAGATTAACAGTGTTGTTCATAGCGGCCTGAATTTTATCTAGGTTTTTACACCAAGTGCGTTGATCTTTATCAACTAGAATAGCTAGAGCTGTGTTGATTG
Source organism: Limnephilus lunatus (assembly GCA_917563855.2). Taxonomy (NCBI): domain Eukaryota; kingdom Metazoa; phylum Arthropoda; class Insecta; order Trichoptera; family Limnephilidae; genus Limnephilus; species Limnephilus lunatus. Next base: position 5,074,956 of record OU830593.1, on the reverse strand, counting down.
TTTGGTTGTAACGTTCGACAGTGTTATTTTGGGGAGTGTACAAGGTGTTATAATAAATGTCCTTGATTCCGTATTTGGCAAGAAATTCTTTGAATTCCTGGGCAATAAACTGTTTTCCGTTATCAACAATTACGGTTCTGGGTGTTCCGTAAGGTATAAAAATGTGTTTTTCCAGAAGTTTGATGATGGCAGACGCATTGGCTCTTTTTAAAGGGAAGATCCAACAGAATTTGGTGAAAACATCCACTACACTAAGTATGTGCATGTGTCCGGCATAACTTCGAGGAAAAGGTCCGACGAGGTCCATTGACAATGACTGTAGGGGTCTGTCGGCACGTTTGGGGTTACCCATTAGGCCGGCAGGTGCTGCCGTGCTATGTTTATAGGCTTTACAAGTTTCACATTTAGAGATGTAATTGCGAATTTGTTTGAAAAGACCAGGCCAGTAATACTTCAAGGAAATCTTTTTATACGTCTTGAAAGTTCCTGGGTGTATAGAGTCGGGAGCACTATGATTGTCAATTATTATTTGTTCTCTTCCTTCGAGGGGAACGACAAGTTTCCAAGAGTAATCTTCGAGGATGGATAGTGGTGCCTTGCAATTACGGTATAGTTGTCCTTTTTTTATGATAAAATTAGGAAACTTTTGTTGATTATTTTTACAACCTTCGAAGATTTTCAAGTACCATTCATCTTTTGTAGATGGAGGGGGGGCAATTGTGTCAACATTTAATGAAGCCAATTCAATTCTTGAAAGAGCGTCAGGAACAATATTGTCCGCGCCTTTACGGTGAACAATATCAAAATTGAATTGAGACAAACGGGAGGCCCAACGAGCGAGTCTACCGGAGGGATTACTTAAAGAGATCAACCATTTCAAACTACTATGGTCTGTGACTACAGTAAATTTGCTACCGTCTATGTAACCGCGGAAATGGTGAACAGAATCCAATACAGCCAATAACTCCTTTTCGGTAATTCCGTAGTTTTTCTCGTGTTTATTTAATGTACGGGAAAAATACGCTACAGGGTGTTCGCCATCTGGGAACTCTTGAGTTAGGACTCCACCGATTCCTACGTTGGAGGCATCCGTGTGGAGGGTAAAAGAGAGTGCAAAATCCGGGCAATTCAGAACGGGGGCTTTTTGAAGGGCATTTTTTAAAGTTGTAAACGCTTCTTCAGTTTCAGCAGACCATCGGAAGTTGCTGACACCTTTACGGGTGCCGGTAATTTTATTTAAGGGGGCTGCAATTGTGGAAAAGTCTTTGATGAATCTTCTGTAGTAACCTGCAAGTCTAAGGAAACCTTTGACTTCTTTCGCGTTTTTGGGTCGGGGGAAATTTGCCATGGCTTCCACCTTAGCGGGGTCTGTTCTTAGACCTTTTTCGTCGACAATGAATCCCAAATAACGTAAACGGGACTTACAGAATTCAGACTTCTTCAAGTTGATGGTTAAACCAGCGAACTTGAGTTGTTGAAAAACCTTTTCCAACATTAATAGGTGTTTTTCAAAGGTGTCGCTGACGATGATGAGGTCGTCAAGGTAACAAAACAGGCTGTTATCGACTTCAGGACCGAAGAGTTTGTCCATCAGTCTTTGTAATTCGGCGGGGCTGTTCTTTAGACCAAAGGGTAATCTTTTAAAATGGAACATTCCCCTACCAGGTACAACGAAAGCAGTTTTTTCACACGATTCTGCGTCCAAAGGTATTTGCCAAAAAGCTTTGCTTAGGTCAACAGAGGAGATGAACTTGGCGTTGCGCAGTTTGTCTAAGGTCGCGTGGACGTAAGGTAAGGGGTATGCGTCAGCTTCCGTACAAGAATTTAAACGTCTACTGTCGAGACAGAAACGTGCGGAGCCATCTTTTTTAGAAACCAAAAGAGTTGGGTTGGTCCATGCACTTCTGCTGGGAACCACCACACCCATTTTTAACATTTCATCAAGTTCTTTTTCCAAAAGTTTAAGCTTTTAGGGGGCTAAGTTGTAATAACGTTGCTTTATGGGTGGGCCATTGGTTTTAATGTGGTGTTCTACCAAATTTGTCAAACCCAATCCACATTTTTCGAAAGATATTGATTCGAATTTATTGACCATTTCCTTTAGTTGGAGAGCTTGGTCCGTGCTTAAATTTTCGTGAGGTATTATTGTGCGGATCTCACTAATTTGAGCAGCAGTGGAGGTTTCGCCAAGAGTATTAAATACTTGGGGAGCAACGTTAAAAGCCTTCCAGAAGTCAACGCCAAGGATGAAATTCTGGGATATAGAGGGCACTATTAGAAAATTGATTGTAATTATTTTATTGTTACAATTAATTGGCAGTGCAAGGGTACCGATGACCGGCTGGGAAACATTATCCGCAGTCGTCAGGTATGTTGTTTGTGGCGAAATTTTAAAATCACTGTTAACAAAAGGCAGGTGAGCATTGTTGCCAAGACAGCTGACAGATGCACCGCTATCAAGTAATCCGGAAAAGGGCACATTGTTAACAGAGAAAAGAGCATAGGGTCTCCCATCTTTAGCTTGTTTGCAACAAACCGAGGAAACATTTAAGGTCTGGTTAAAATACTTAATGTGTGATAACCAATCAGTCCATTCTTTAGACCTTGGTTCAGAATGGGTGCCTGAGAGGTTATTATTTAGTTTTTTGGCCTCTTCATGTAGAAATTTGGTGGGGGCTTGGAGAAATCCACCTGAGGTCTGACATCGCTTGGGTTTTGTAACCTTTCTGCATTGTGCCTTGATTTCTTAAAAATGTTGCGCAGTTCGTTGCGTGGAGGAGAGCGGTCCCTAGAGTGGTGTCTCTTGGAGGTTCGGGGTTCCTTGGATTCCAGAAGTCTTGCTTGCTTGAAACAAGTAGCGGCCAGGTGGCCTACTTTTTTGCAAAAGGAGCACACTTTTTTGTTGTCGAATTCTGGCTTTAAACCAGACGAACGGCTTGGCACAGCCACATTATTCGACACATCCTTTATGTTTTTCCTATCCTGGTACGATTCCAGGAGGAGACAGACTTCGTTTAGCTGGGCCAGGGATGCAATTTTCTGTGAGGTGATGATGTTCTCGTATTTGCTTAAAAGGCCATCAGTTATGACTGGTAGTAGTTCAGCTTCCGGAACAGGATGTGAAAGCTTGATGTTGATGGACTCAGCCCTTTCTATGAATGTAGCCACAGGTTCATCTACTAGTTGTTTAATAGATAGTAGAGATAGTTTGATCCGGTGCTGGGCCTCCTTTTTTCCAAAGCTAGAGATTAGGGCAGCTCTGAGTTTATTCCAATCTTTGCATTTAGTCTTTTGGATGCGGTGCCACGGAATTAATTCTGGGGAGATGAGTTCTATAAAGTTTCTCCGTAGAATCTCGAATGGGATATTTTTGATTGTAGCCGTTTCTTCAATACGGTCAATGAAATCCAGCACATCGGAGACGCCATTATATTTGACTTTCCAAGAGGATAAATCGTAAGTTTTATCTTGTGTCAAGATGGGTGCGACGTCCTGTTTTATCATTACATGCGGCGTAGGTTCTTTGTCAAGATTATCCAAAACTTGCGTAGCCGAACGTGAATTATTTTCGTTGGAGGGGGCGAGATTTATTCTCCTAATGTACTTTTTGTTGAATAAAAGTGCATATGCCTTCAATGTAGATTTAGATTTGCTTGATGGCGAGAGTCCTCTATCCCTTAAAGCAGCTTGTAAGTGGGCTTTGGATAAACTATGCACATTGGGAATGGTACCCAAGTTGGATGGTGTAATAGCTTGCTTGTCCTCCATTGTGAGTTTCCTGGGTGGTGAGGAGAAGAAAAAAAATTGGCCAGGGGTTTCCTTTAGAAAGCGCAAAATTAATTTTTGTGAGGCACTTTTCACTTGGTGATCACTGTTGGCACTTCCAAATGTGTTTTGTATACGTGACACCAGAATTCTTGTCAAGGGAGGCAGACGAGAAAAAATTTTGCGTGGAAAGACCTTAGTGGTAAAGGTTTTTGTATTTCACTGACCACTTTTGAGAAAACTGTGAAATTCACAAGTATTTATTTATTTTAGAAAAATTTTGCCAGGACTGACCTTTAGAAAACAGGTTTTTTATTTTCACAAATCACTTTGCACTGAGAAAGGCACTAAAGTTCACAAAAGGCACTTTTCTGGCAAATAAAGGACAAACTTCCGGATGAAAATGACTGAATATGGGGTTTATTGCGTCCAACCATATTAAAATTATTTTATTTATTCATGGAATTAGTCATTGGCTTTATTATTATTCCACTTTTCACTTATGTAAGGGAAAAAACACAATTCACTTTCACTTATGCTGAAAAAAAACAGTACCTATAATGTATAATGGGGAAAGAAAGTCATTATTTTGTCCATTTGGAGAAACATTAAGTTGTACTAATTTGACAGACACAAGTGGGCCAATTGGTATATTGTGCAGAAATAATAAAAATACGTAAGTCCGAAATTTTCATTAAGGAATTCGCAAAATAACTGGGGTTCCAGAATCAAATTTATAATAATGATTTCCGTTGGTATCCTGTTCGATCATAAAAGCGGTTTGGATTTAAAACGCTGCCTAGCAACAGTCAGTCGACGGCTCCGTTGGGATTTGGCGCGAGTCAAGGCATATCGCGTGAAACATCGGCCGTTAGATTTGGCGCGAATCGCTGTTGCTAACGCACTCGCTGTTTGGTGACGCGTGCGCAATCAGCGGACAAGGCTGGCGCTTCGGGTATTCAAAATGGCCGTTGTTTCAAATGCGATTTAATTCATAATTACAATCAGATCTGTTATGGATCTAATTTACATATTGGTTTCTGTGGTTTTTTCACAGGATTCACTGTAGAATATCAAGGCATAATTAATGTTTACAAAACAGTTGTTATGCGGGAAGGATTTCGACAAAGAAAGGTCCCGCAAAGCGACCGGGATAGAGAAAAAAAAATTCCAACCCCACGATCGGGCGACAGTTGTTAGGGTGCCTCGATGTCGGCTTCTAAACCAACACCAGGGCCCAACACATCCCTGGCTAGCTCTCAGCGGGACTATGGTACTCTCTATTCAGGGGGTGAGCAGCTCAAAGCTATGGAATTTCTCTCCATCCTCCGGTGACCCACGGGATCCACACTGGTCAACAATCCTCCCGCCGTAGCAGAATAATAACAAAGTTAAATCATTAAGACATGTATTGTAAACTCAAACACATACATAGGTTTCTACAGTACAATTCAATTACAAGAAATGCAAATTACACAAACCTAGCTAAAGCGTTTAACTCTTACTGACTCTCTCTCAAAACGAAACTCTCCGAGTGGTGATTTCCGCGGGGGGCCCTACATTTCACTGATTACGGACAACATTTAAAGGGAGGAAATCAAGATACAGCTTACATGTAGGTTGGCAGGAACCTCGTCTCATGTGGCAGCTTCATCAGGCACTTTCGTAGTCTAAATAGACCGAACTATAGTGCGGCAAAAGGCCGATTATACTCAAAGGTATTTCAATAATACATCGCGGCCCCGTTGAATTGGGTCCGCCGGCTACTGGCCGCGTGCGTGTGCTTCTCAAGGCTCCCGAATCTCTTCTGTGTGGGGAGAGCAGCGGACTGCCGAATGGCCGGGCACGGGGGAGAGGCAAGGAGAAACAGGAAACGGGGCGGGGAGAGGGGGCGGCCGACTGTGGACTGCTGCGTTCTGTCTCTAGGTAATCCGCTACAGGGCGTATCGTAACAGCCTTTACGACTATTTGCCGTGTAATTTAAGCATTTTCTCATCACACAGGAGGGCATTTTGGCGCTTTGCAATGCAATTTACTTACTGGTAAGACACGACCTCACTCGACGCGTAGCAGTTTAGTACTAAAGTACTAGAAATAGAGAGAGCTACAATCGTCTTGTGTTTGGCTTCCCACTTTGAGATTTCTACCCCGCGTCCAGTATTAATGTCATTGCTTGAAGCCCATCCCTGCTTCGACACAATTGTTACATAAGGCAAAAGGCAATTGTCCTCTCTCCAATTCTACAATATAGACTTAAAAGTGTTAGGCTTAGCAGTTTCCACGTAATATTGTGTTCCCACGTGTCCCGTCTGAACACAGCGTTAACAGTTAACGCGTACGTGATGTATGCTAATCAGAGTTGTAACAACAGTTATGGCTGTTTGGAATAGGGTCGCCGAGATTGAATTCTTGCGGTAGACACAGAGAGAAAATAAAATGGATTCTATTCCTTAGAATGGATGCAGGACTTATTGCAAATTGTGATGAAGGGAATACAAATTAACAGCGGATTGTACTTGTGCACACTTGAAGAAACATCGAGAGACTACAATATCGTTCCCTTGGAATATCAGGGATCTATGTATCTATTTGTATAAAACTGAGATATAGAGGTTCAAGTTTGGATTTATTGTTAGTAATTGATTGAATATTTATGGGGAAGAATATTTTATGCAAAAACACCTAGCATTTGGCCATTTACAACTAAGTAAAAAAAAAAAACTGATGAAACCTTGTTGCTTTGAAAGCTTTGAAGCTAAACTCAGAGCAACAGCATTCTATCTGATTATTTTAAATAGTTTTTTTTGCCAAACGCCATGTTTTTTAGCTTTTTTTTTCAGACCTATGATTTATTTTCTCAGTTTCACATAATCGAATTGGCAGATGTATCTTTGTTTTGTTTTACCAAGCGAATGAGCTCGAATTGCAATGCAAATGGAATCATTTTGTTTCAAAAATATTTTATCTGTGACTGATTGAACTATGTAAGTTGCCCGCAAAATTTGCAAATGGATGTTTATTATTGTAAAAAATTCTCTTTTTTTAATAGAACTAAGTTGCTCTTAAATTTGAAACACTATGAAAAATAAATACTTATAATTTTTTTTTAAATATAACTCTATTCTATTTCATAATATCCTCGATCTTAAATAGAACTTAGTCACGATATTTTGTATGGTTTGGAAGAGAAAAAAAAGTCATAAAAGTCAGACTAAGTGATCGAGGGTAGGCTTTCAACTAGTAATCCGAAGGTCACGAGTTCACATCAAGAAATGTATTTGAATGCTTTTTCTTACTTCAAAATTTAATTATTATAAAAATAATTCAAGATATATTTGCGGCACGTTACGGAATGGAAGATATTCTCTATATTGCCCTGATGTAAGATCACCATTCAGAATTGATACTTGAAATGGCTTTGGGCGTACTTTGTGACTAGCTCTGAATAGCCAGAAACTTCTCCAAATAGCAATAGTAAACTGATTATATTTGTGCACACTTCTTCACCGACGATTTCAACTTTATTTTAGAGTATTGCATCTTCTAACGTGTTATTTTCATTTGTTGCAGATTTGTCGTCCCTGAAGCAACGTGGCCAGAATCACTTGTCTAGGTCGCGGGCCTCGCTGGGCTCAGAACTGGACCTTTCCCGACGGGCCCGGCGAAAAGACCTAAGGGGAAGGTAATACTCTATTTCTCTTTAATATTAAACTAGCGCAGATCCATGAAAAATCACAGGATATTGTAATCGTAAGATTTGTGATGCTGTCAGTTTTTATTAAAGTAATATTTACCCGACGATCGTTGCCTTTTAAATGAAGAAATTTCTCTAAAGGATGTTAGGATGTTGAAAAATTACGACATATCTGCAATAACACGATAAAAATATTACAAAATATAAACACGGGTTCTTTCATTACTAACACAACTTAACAAAAAAACGAGTGTGCTTTAGACCACACGACTGAAGTAAAATTTCACTAACTTATAAAAGAACATATGACATTGAGGTGACATTGACATTGACATTGATATTGACATTGACATTGACTTTGACATTGACATTGACATTGACATTGACATTGACATTGACATTGACATTGACATTGACATTGACATTGACATTGACATTGACATTGACATTGACATTGACATTGACATTGAAATTGACATTGACATTGACATTGACATTGACATTGACATTGACATTGACATTGACATTGACATTGACATTAACATTGACATTGACATTGACATCGACATCGACATTGACATGTGACCATGGGGTGACCTATGATCCTATGATCTACGACCGTGGGATGACCTACGACCTTGGGGTGACCTAAGACCTTGGGGTGACCTAAGACCTTGGGGTGACCTATGACATGGTTATTCAACAAATGATTCCTTGTGCTCGTACCTCTCCATAACACTTTTCGTAACGCATTCACAAGCTTACTCCCCAAGTCAAGCGTGCGTAAAGACCCGAACGTTTGCCTCGCCCGATCACCGTTCGCATCGATTACCGTTTGCATCACACTTTTCGTAACATCACACTTTTCGTAACATCACACTTTTCGTAACGCATTCACTAGCTTACCCCCGAAGTCGAGCGTGCGTAAAGAAGTTTTATTTCAATAACACAAGATACCGATCGTCCAGTTGATTAGTCATACATCCACAGGAGGCACTGAGGAAAATGATTTCCCTCGGGGTCTATGTCATCTTAGGGGATGCTATGTGGAGGGTCTTTTAAAGTAAGGGAAGGATAGGAAGTTCTGGGAAAGAAAAAAGTATGAGGGGTGGGTAGGAATCTGGGGGTTAGTGAGTCACACATGCCTCCAACTGCAGTGCAAGACGATGGGTCGAAAGAGTCCGGCTGGAAAGATCAAAAGGCCGCCCTAACCAGTCTCTCTTGATCCGGTCCGCTAAGTAGCAGGTAGGCAGATGCACCCGCCGCCAAGACCTGGATGAACCTCACCCCATGAACCCGGGCACCATTGCTAAGTCACCAAACGTAGCGAACCACTTGGGGTGACCTATGGCAGAGATATTGGTTATCCAATTTTTTTCCTTTAGATGAGCTCCACACAGGAGGCCCTGAGGAAAATAATTTCCCTCAGGGCCTATGTCATCTTTGGGGATGCTGTGTGGAGGATTTTTTTTAGGAAAGGAGGAAGGGAAAGTTCTGGGAATGAAAAAGGTTTAAAAGGTGGGTAGGAATTTGGGGTCCAGTGTGTCCTGGTCATCCGCCTCCAAGACCTAGAAAAACCTCACCCTATGAACCCGGGCACCCCTGCTAAATTACCAAACGTAGCGAACCACTTGAGGTGACCTATGGCAGAGGTGTTGGTTATCCAATAAAGGTTCCCGGTGCGGCGGTACGCATTCCCGCCTCCCAACATAAATATTTTGGAATTTACATTAGGTTATTTTGTCCTTGGGATATTTTGTCGAGGGATATTTTGTCAGAGAATATTGAGTTGGGGATATTTTGTCGCGAGATGAAAACACGCGGTACCATAAACATTTGTAATTACCTGAAAACCTTTAAATATGACATCGATTCAGACTTAGAATGAGTTAACAGTTAACCTAATCACAAAACCTCAACTTAACCTGCTTGGGATTAACTTTATCAAACATGGCCAAACGAGCTTTTGGTTTTAGGTTACGATATAAGTTTACTCCCCAAGTTCTGACTCACTTATCGCTTATTAAATACTAGCGCGTTCATACTGACTCATATTGGCAAAGTTTTATACTTTGTTTACTTAAAGATTTTGTATAAGGGTTTATTGGTTTTAATTAAGTGCGATACGTGGGATTTAACCCTTTATTTTAGTTGAATCTTGCTCAAGCGTGGATTGGATTTAAATACGACTTAGAAGTCAAATTTAGTATTTTCTATCGGATGGAGGTTTACGTAAGCATTCGTGGGAGAAAGAGAAGAGAAACGACAGTTCTAGAAGATTATTTTTTTACAATAGCTCCACACAGGAAGCCCTGAGGAAAATATTTTTTTTCTGGACCTATGTCATATTTCGCTGTATGGATGGTCTTTGGTGGAAGGAAATAAAAGAGAGAAAGTTGTTGAGTGGTGAGTCAGTTCGTACACTGAGGATTAGTGTATCCGAACGTGTGGAATCCATTCCGCAAGGCGATTTGTGTAGGGAGTCCTGTTGGAGAGGTCAAATGGTCTCCATTAACCAGTTTTTTTCCGATCCGACGCGCCACGCAGTGAGTGGGTAGCCACATCCTTAGACAAACATCACCCCACGAACACCATCACACACCCTTGCTAAATCACCAAACGTAACAAACCACTTGGGGTTAGAGATGTATCAGTTCAGCTGGAATGGGCTCTTGAACTCGGGTTCTTCGCGGGAACGGATCCTACTCCTACTACTTTTTCAAATCGATTAAGGTACTGACACACTTGCTCACAAAAGCCGGCTTATGAGCATGCTCATTAATGAGTACGCTCCTGTCAAAAATAGTCAACTGTACACATTTGCTCAATAATGAGCAGGCTTGGTTTGAGCTTTCTCGTGAATGAGCGTGTTCAAAACCAACATTTGAACACACATGCTATTTAATGAGCATGCTCATGTCTAATAAATGTTAAATAGAGTCAGTTTCATTCGCTCTGAGTTCGAGTTTAGTTAAACAAAATAATATTACTGCTTGCAATGCAATTATTTAAAAATCTTCTGACTTAAAAAAATAAGCCGTTTGATTTGGGTTCAAGATGTCAACAAATCCGATAATGACTAAATATTAAAAAAATAAATGCTAATTTCAATAGAATGCGGTTTCATTTTGGAGGTAAAGGAGCTTTTGGGGGAATTTGGAAATCTATTGTGGGTATTTTAGTGACCTTGTGTTTCAAATATATTCGTGATTGCGAAAATAAATCACGTAAAACGAGGTTTTTTCATCTTCCCAGAAAACTACTTTGATATTTTTGTAAAGAATGCGCAGGCGCGAACTGAGATCTGTTTGAAATGAGTATGCTCATAAGCTAGCCTGTTCACACAAACATGCTTAGAGGCTTCCCCTTCCACCCAATAATCCAATGAGCATGCTCATAAATCAAACGGCTGTTGAATTGTGAGCAACGTCACTGACACACATGCTACTAGGTAGCATGCTCTTTGGCTTGAAATGAGCAAGTGTTCCCGTAGCATTACTCCCAGAGAACTCGGTTCAGGGCTTGGACCCAAACCCAGAAATCGCAGCCGGACTCAGAGCCGGAACACGAATGCTTCCACTTGCTTCTAAGCACCTCCCCTTTCCACCTCTCCCCCCCCCCCCTTACTACTTCGATTTCTACCCACGCCTGTCTTTCTATACTTGATAATTTAGTTTTTAGTACATATAATGTCCTGATGAAGAGAACATCGTTCTCGAAACATGTTGATTTTTTAAATAAAGATTATCGTGGTAAAACCAAAGTGTTTTTAATTATTTCATTAATAATCAATCAGTAGTATTTTGACCTCAAATCCAATTTAAGTTTTGTTTGAAAAAGGCCGTTGGCGTTTCCCTTAATGCGTATGTGGGCCCAATGTGTCCTAACTAGAGTGTGGCATTAATTGTGAAATGTTAAAAAAAAAATACACACATATATAAATAACTAGTCCTCTTTTGATAAATTCATAAGTCGAAGCAATAACGGCCAAGGGATTTTCAGGGAGTTGATTGGTTTTTCCGAGAATTTTCCTGCGGGAATTCTAGGCGACATTTAATACTTAAATGCCAACAGCTAGCTTCAGTTATTCGGAGAAATCGAATCGGAATTATTTGACGCTTCTCGTCAAAAGGCTTTCTGCACAAGTATCCATGAATAAGGGTTTTAATACGTTGATACTATCGCCGGTAAAACGATTAAAGGGGAAAATGGAATGGTCGCGAAAAACTCCGATGTTATTGGATTTTTTTTTGTGCTTTGATGTCGAGTGTTATTTTTGATAGGTTTATTTTTTTTCTATGATGTTCCAATTGTTTTTTTTTATTATCAAGGACCAGGGCCGGATTAACCATGTCGGGGCCCCTAGGCAATGCACGTCTTGGGGCCCCTTTACCAATGATGGACTAACGGGGGTGGGGGGGTTGGAAGGGGCAGCCCGCCCCGAGCCTCTGGTCCTCGAGTGTATTCAAACGCCACCATGTTCTCTTGATCAAATCCTTAACGAGGCTTTAAAGTACCAGGACGCTGATTTGAATTATCCTCCAGCAAAACTTTGAATGCGTTTTTCTCTAAACTTTTTTAACACATTTTTCAACCTCTATATATCCAATTTGCGTTCACCCAGACTTTAACTGTTCGAAAATCTAGTGTCTTTATTTTCATTAATCAAAAAAATAAAATAGAAGGGGGCCCTTTATAAAATCCCTAAGTGGTGCCATACCGACTGGATTTAACATTTGAACAGTTTAAGACTTAGTGCATGCAAATCAGATGTATAATTTTTCTAATATTATGTGGTCAACCATGGTGAAAAGTTTAGCAAGCAGATAGGTAGTGCCCACTAAAGCTTATACAACATTTATATTTTAAACATATATAATTAGAAATATAAGCAAAAAAAACTCAAACAAAACAAATGTCAATATAAACCACAAACGGCACCTATAATCTGAAATCTAAATGCTGCTTTTCAAATAGAAGGAAAGTAAAGTAAAATACTGTTTTAATTATTGTCTTTTTATTTATTATTTGTGCATGATGAGAACGTTAGTCATTGGGTTATAACCTAATTATTATAATTTGTTGTTTTCTTTAATGCATGTAATGTTATTAACCTGCAAATGTTCATAATAAAAATAAAAATAAATTAAAACATCTTCCAAAATGGGTGCCGGAGTTGCTCACTAATTGAGATTCGAACCATTGACGCAAGTAATTTTTTCTTGGGGCGCGGGGCCCCTAGCCGATGCGGGGCCCCTAGGCAGTTGCCTACTCTGCCTAAGGGATGATCCGGTACTGTCAAGGACCCCTACGAGGGACATGGCTCGATAAAATGAAGCAAATATTTGAGTCGGGTCACGTCAGTATGACAGAAGATGATCTATGAGACAATTTGTGCATGTGAATGAAGCAAGGAGTGTATTTCAGAGTTGTGTGGAGGTCAATCCTATATCAATCATTTTTCTCTATTATTTTATGTAATTCACAGGGTGTTAAGGGACGTACGTGACTTACTAAAATCAGGGATTCCTGAAGGTATTTGGAATAAAAAATGTAAATAAATTTTGGTATCCTGTGACTTTTTTAGATTTTTTTTTATTTATCATAAATAATCAGTACATATTAGACAGTTAGGGTCGGGTGAAGGGTTGGGCGATAGGACAATGGCATGGGGAAGAATTTTTTTGATTTTGTGTTTTGAATAAAAAAAAACAAACAAAAAATTCACAGGTGACAAAAATATTATTTACACTTCTACTCCAAATAATGTCTGAATTTACTGATAGAAAGTTAAATGCGTCGCTTCACACCGTGTGTATAAATATATATTTTGTATGGAACAGTTATTGAAAGTAAAATAAAAATTCAAGGTAAATACTATTGTTTTGGAATAATATTACAATAATCGTCAGTAATGATGCAACAAAACAATCTCATAAAAGCAAAGCCTGCGCGTGGATTTTTTGGTAATTTTTATCACCATTCTACGATTTAAGAATTAAACATAAAATGAAGGTATTAATTTTCCTTTTAGATGAAAAATGATATTAAATTAAGTTATAAAAAAAAGTGAACTTAAATTTAAAAAAAACACAAAACGTGACATTTTCAATGGAATTTTTAATCCAAGTAGGTCAAACAGAAGAAGATTATTGGAAGTTTACACAATTAAAATCTTTTTCTTTAAAGTCTTTGGAAATTTTACACCTCATATCTCAAAACAAGGCAAAGTAAAGTTAGAACACTGCCCAACCAAAGTGGCAATTTGTTAAAAGAAACCAATGTATACATTATACCTCTCTCGTTACATGAAAATAGCCAATATCGAGGGTGTTATCGAACCTTCGAACCTCTCCCCACCATGGCTACTTGTTATAAATCTTCAGTGACAAGGTGTCAGAGAGAAAGGTGAAAAATGATGATCCTCGAACCCAAGGGGTGGATTAAGCAACGTGCCCTGATAGCCTTCGAAGGTCCTTCGAGGCCTTCACATCTTCAGCATTACGAGCTTCAACGCTAAATAATTTAACCAAAAACTACGAGGAATAATATGCCTAACAACTTTAAGTTCTAGCGCTTTAATTTTTTTGGCGTTATTCTTACGTAAGATCCCAAGTGCCTGGAGCCTGTGGAACCATAACATCACCAATTGTTGAATACTGTGAGGCTCAAGGGAAATATTTATGATGAAGAGGACTCTTTTATAGTAGATGATCCGCACTAGAAGCGACCTTCACTTTTAATTATCAAAATTAATATTTAAAAAAATATATCTCGAGTGGGTAACATCTTACTTCTCACTAATATTATAAATGCGAATGTTTGTATGGATGGTTGGTTGGATGTTTGTTACTCTTTGACGCAATAAATATCGAATGGAACTTAAAAATTATTTCACTAATCGAAAGCTACATTATTTGCGAGTAAAAACGGGTTTATATATTGGTAAGCTCTGGCGTTATGAATGAGCTGTGGCGTTATGAAATTATGTATCATACGTTTTCTGTCCCTAACAAAATCAAGTTATTGCAAACGTCAAACAAATTGTTACCTTGGAAACAATGTTTTTTTTTAAATTTTAGGCTTAAAAAGAGTGCTTTGTTGTGTTTAAAAGGAGTTCTTTTTTGGCTTCGTAGTTAATATCTACATATCTCTAAAAATGTTTATTCTCCGAACAAAAAGCATAACGTTCCTATAAAGCATAGCGTTTGAAGTGGACTGTCATTTTCTTATTTTTTAGGTTATTCTGGATTCAAATATAAATAAAATACTAATAAAGGGAGTAGGTACTTAAAATAAATTTCTATAATTTAAATATTTTCTAAAATAGAATTTTTTATTTGCGAAATGTCATTCTCAAATTTTGAAATTTTCTATTAAACGATAATTATTTTCTATTAGACAAAATAGCAAGAATAATAACAATTACGCCAATAATTATGCCCATAATTTTCCACTAATACTATGCAAGCGAAGCCGTGGGTAAAAGCTAGTTAGTAAATACTTTAATTAACTACTCCAAAATAATGCTCAGTATCGCTATCCTTCTATGTGTGCACGAATAAATAGCATACGCGCTCTCTTTCAATTAATATTTTTTAATTAATCATAAACTTACCAGGAATTTTTTAGACACAACTCACTAGAGATATATTTTCTAATATATTAAATTTGATAAAAAAATACTTTTCATCCATTAAACAGATGGGTGAAGGTCGTTTCGAGTTCGGATCTTAGACTTACATTCGCGAAAATATGCATAGTGGGCGTTTAACACCTTGCTTCTTCTAAATGTATTCCCTTTTGGTAACCATATATTTATATTGGGACTAATTTTAAAAAAATTACTTCAGTTAAATCTTAATAGTTGCCATTACAGAAGAAATAATATTTTGGGACCGACTGAATGGTCGAAAAATTGCAAAACCTTGAATACAACCATAGATTGCAATCAAAGTATCTGTGATTTGCCTTTGCTGTTGCAGACAAGAAATCATCAAAAATAACAATATCGATAAATAAACAATACTCGTACACGCTCACAATCAGTTCAATTGGATTACTTTTGAAGGCTTTGTCCATAATTATAATATTAATCATTGAAATAGAAAATAATATGAAACTTGAATGAGAACAAAATACTGAACTAAAAAGGTGACGGTCGCAACTGGGAATCAAACTCAACAATATCGTTGTCTCCATTTCTCCTTAAACCACTCGGCCATTGAGACATATTTAATAACATTATTATCAACTTTTTTTAAATTTATTGGTGGTAATAATATTGTTACTTCTGAATCAATCATAATATTCTAAAATAATCGAGTATATTTTTGACAAATCTTTTATAAGCCCAGAAAAAATTAAGTATCAAGCCTGCAAAAACTGTTTTAAAGTTCAAAATCTCCTACTTACAAAACCCCTTTTGGGTTATGGTTCTATTGCACAATGCGGAAAATTAAATGCTTTATAAAATGATCGTACTTTCTTTTATACTTGGCAAAATAAAGTAAAACAAGCTTTTTTTATGTTCTTTTTCTTTTGTAAATCAAAACTGGCGGCTATTGTTAAGCGATAGTTTAAACCTTATGGCCATCTGCATAAAGATTGTTATAGCTAGCGGCTTGATTTCGAATTTAACACGACGTGGTGCACCGCCTTAATAATAATAAAAATTGGCATCACTTTCATAATATTTAATAAATATAATCGTGCATCTTCATTGTTTATTTTTGGGGTGTTATGCCATGTTGCGCTATCTCCTTCTTTAGCCAACTTTTACATTTTCCATCATCAGGGCAGATGATGTGTACTGTATGATGGACACTGTAACGACACAACACGGCATAACACTACAAAAACAAATAATGAAAATACTTTTGGCCGCGAAAATTTAAAAACGTATCTAATCGTGCATCGTTTAAAAAATCTTTACTTTTCAAACATTTTTATTAGGTAAGCAAAAACTATACAAAAACGTGACATAATTTTGGAGAGCTTGCAGATTTTATTATAGGTGCAAGTTAGTTCATTGCTTGCATGTCAAATTAAGCCTCTGTTGGTAAATTTACTTTGTCTGTCAACTGGGATACACCACTAGGATATTAACATAATGTAACAACGTACCCGCAGTAATTAGCTAGTTCATTGTACAATATGCCATACACGGGGAAATGCTATGAAACATGAAACACTAATGAATTGCCAAATTGATGTACAATAATATTGCAATAGCATAGATTCTCCTTTTGAATTAGTACAAACAATTTCAGAGCTTCAGAACCACTACAATATTGCAACGATAAATGATGAATATTGGAAAATTATTTCTCTCAAGGCATGTCATCTTTGGGGATGCCTTGTGGGGGGGGGTTTATGTGGAAATGAAGGAGTGCAAATGAGTCTTTAAGAGATTCTCATTGCAGGGAGGGAGAAAATACAGAAGCACGCAAACACCTCTGCCATAGGTCACCCCACGTTTGGTGACCTAGCAAGGGTGCCCGGGTTCACAGGGTGAGATTTGTCTAGGTTTTAGCGACGGATGCGTTTTCCCACCTAATGCATGGCAGGCGAGGATTAGGAGAAACTGGTTGAGAGAGGCCTTTTGACCTCTCCAGCCGGACTCGCACCGCAGTGGTAGGGATAGATTCATACGTCCGTCACTCCTAGATACTCTGACCCCCAGATTTCTACCCACCCCCAATACCTTTTTCTCTTCCAGAACTTCCACTCCTTCCTTACATAAAAAAGACCCTCCACACAGCGTACCCAAAGATGATATAGGCCCTGTGGGGAATTATTTTCCTCAGGGCCTCCTGTGTGGAGCTAATGTAAAAAAAATCACTCACTCGTTCAACAGAACTCGTTGAAACGACCAGTGTTTATGTGATCAATATGAATATTTATTTTTTTAGCCATACTATTTTTTAACCCCCGACCGCGACGCAAGGAAAGGTGTTAGTTATAAGTTTGACTTTCTGTTTGTCTTTTTGTCTGTCTGTCTGTGGCATCGTAGCTCCTAAACGAATGAACCGGTTGTGATGCAGTTTTTTGTTTGAAAGCTGACGTGATTGACATGGTTCTAAGCTACAATTCATGAAAATCTGTTCAGGCGTTTCAAGGTCATCAGCTCTTTTTTGTGTCGGGGGTTATTTAACCCTCCACCCGTCATGTCTTTTTTATAACGCAAGGTGTCGCGCGGGGTCGCTGAGGACCCCAAAAATAAATATTATTAAATTGTTCTTATAGCTTACATTTAATGTGTTATTTTAACTGATTATAGTCAGGTGATAATGCCTGCATTAAAATTAAAAGACATATTCAAAATTAGATATTTATATTCAATGTAAAAGCTTAAAAATCAACGAGGATCATTTTTTATAATTTTAAATCACACTTTATAATAGAAAACTTTTTTTTTTAAATCTATAAAATTTCTATCAAACTTTTAACTATTTGAGATTGATATAGACTTATTATTATTACAAAAAACAACAAAATATTATGAAAAAACATATAAACTTGGTATTTCATTGTAATTTGTTGATTTTCTTAGCCTCACGCCGAAACACATCGCACATGTGTTTCGGCGTGAAATCTGTATCTCACATCGCACATGTGCAGACTGAATGTTGCCGGCACAAGCATCAAGTTTATATAGTCCCTTTAAGGAAGCTACCTAAAGTAAGTAATCAGTGAGAACATTTAAAATGGACATAAAAGGCCACTTGCATAAAAAATTTTAATTTTTTATTCCGGTTTAGACAAATATTCTGAGACATTCTGTATTTTTTTAAAAGTATTTTTGACATTATTATTTTTAATTAGTAAACTAATTGAATGAGATTGTGTGTGTAGAGTGGATTTGATATGTGCGAAGATTGACTGACGAAGGACCTTGATTTTTGTGTTACTGTTTACTGCTTGGAATGAGGAAAAAACATATGCTGCATATAAAGGAAAGGACTCACCGAACAGGATAAAGAACTTGTATGCTGGCAATTTTGTCTGATTTCTCCCCATCCAACAGGCACTGAAACAGCAATAGGCGTGCGTTTCGTTTACACGGCGAACACGGCGGAATTATGTCAATGTCGATTCAGCGGGAGCACAGTGGCTATAGTAGGTATATGTTGCGGCGCGGGCTGTTGATTGCAGACTGGAGCACTTGGTGATAGTATTTTTAGGTGCGGATTTTGGAACAAGGTAGGACAGGATTTGCAACAATATTAATACCAATCCCAAGCAGTAACAGTATGTATGCGTGCTATGTAGGTGGGTGTATGTGTAGGTATGTGTATTGGCGTAACCACTAATGTTTAAGACAAAATTTTTATGCATAGCACAAAGGGTAACAATTATTATAAGCAATAATTTTTAGCCTGAAACACTCATCAACATTGAAAAAATCTCCCGAGAAAAGATAAATGCCCCCGACGGGACTTGAACCCGCGTCCTTCTGATATCCGGTCAACTGCTCTACCAACTGAGCTACGTCGGCTTATCTCCTACCCGCCAAATAATTCAATATGTACTAGTGTTTCATTCAACAATTACTGCTTACTACATTTTTCACCTGAAAACAACCAACTTTATTTTTTGTGAGAAATGCATTATAAGTGCTAACTCTCCCACTAGATGGCGTCAAGACAAATTATGTCTACATTTTTTGGTGAAATACTTTAACTTGTCAAATATTATTGTAGTAAGCAGTAATTGTTGAATGAAACACTAGTACATATTGAATTATTTGGCGGGTGGGAGATAAGCCGACGTAGCTCAGTTGGTAGAGCAGTTGACCGGATATCAGAAGGACGCGGGTTCAAGTCCCGTCGGCGGCATTTATCTTTTCTCGGGAGATTTTTTCAATGTTGATGAGTGTTTCAAGCTAATAATTATTGCTTATAATATTTGTATTTTTGACACCCTGGCGATTTTTTTAAAATTTCAATCCGAAAAATCAGACCATTTTTTATAAACCGGAAAGATGGTACATAATTTTATGGGTACAAAAAAACGATAATTACACAGCCGAAAATCATTTAAAAAAAAGAACGTGTTCCACACGAATGTAAATAAATTGTACGGGGTTCTCTTCGTAACATCTGTAAAAACACCGCCATCTTTATCAAATCATCCAACCAAAGGATAAGTTCGCAGACAACAAACAATAAATCTAGTGAACGTTAAACGTCAAATTCAAAAATTCGCTGGAAATCAAAGTGTTGCCAATTATCAATGTGGAATTTTACAAAATTAAAAGAACATAATCGGAGACGGGACTTTATCATGTAGTGTCGTCACGAGCTCAAATAATGGATTTATTTATTAAAAAAAATAAAAAAATTGATGTCTAAAAAATTTTACTAACGTTTTCGTAATTCTAGTAAAAAATCTATCCACACGATTTTTTCTAAGTCTTTATGAAATCCATGTAAGTGGCCTATTAGCATTTATGTAAAACATGGTTTTTTTAAGACCCCACGAGACGGGTCGAGGGCTAAAATTTTGATAATTGGAGTTTGATAAATGGCGGTGTGTGTTTTGATTGTTTCAGGCTGAAACTGGCGGGTAGCCTGGCACTGGCGAGCAGCGGGGAGGCTCCACTCTTGGGGCCGCCGCCCCCCACCCCCTCCAACCACCTCTCTCAGACTGAAGAGAGGTACGTCTTACCACATCATATTACATTATTCTAAACCCGGCGGAGTGAAGAAATGACCCACCATGTTTTAAATTGCTTGTGGTTTTATAACTAGCGACGTCGCCTCTCACTAGCTGAAGGCGTTGACTTTATTTAAACGTTTTTTTTAATGAGAAATCAGTCGCCCCACTTACACGTGCCGTGAAAAAGGTAAATATGACCATTCCCCGTAATCAACAAATCATACCATGAAGCTGCTTTGTCCACCATGGAAATTGGAGTAGGGGTAACGATCCTCAGTAAAAAGATTTGAGTTATCTTGCAATATGATTTTCATCATAAGCTATGAAGTTATGAAATTAACTGTCTTATAAGGCAGCGAACTGATGGTTCTATAATTACAAATGTTCAAAAAAGGAAAATTTTGAAATCCATCGCAAAAAATTGATTAACCCGGGTAAGGTTGAATCGAAACTTATACTATTCATGTAATATGCTAACCCTATACAAATCGCAAGTGCGCCCCACGCTTGAATTTGGCAGTCACCTCTGGTCTGGAGCCTCAAAATACCTGAAAAAAAACTCTCAAGTCTGTGCAGAAACGGGCGATTTTCCTAACTTAACAAACGGATTGCAATCTTTAGAGCACAGTCGTAGGGTGTGAATGCTATACTTGTTCTATTAGTATTTCAATGGAAGATGCTTCAAGGAACTAGCGTCATTGATCCTTTCAGCATCTGTGTAAAGTCGGAAAACACGTCAAACGCGCGCCCAACATTTGTCACATGAGAAAGGGTCGCTTCTTCGACTCGTACTTGTGTTTAATAGTTCGGCAGTGGGACGATTTGCGTGTCTCTGTGTTTCCTTCTTCCTACACCATAGGTCTCTTCAAGACCAATGTTTATTCCTTCCTCTCTTCAAAAAGACCCTCCACACAGCATCTCAGATGACATAGGATCTAAGGGAAATTATTTTCTTCAGGGCCTCCTGTATGTGAAATATAAACCGATTTGGTATTTATAAACCTTCATTATTTAAACGTCGATTTTGAGTGAATTTCGACTAACAAAGATAGGATTTTGTTATTTGCTCACACAAACGTGTAAAATATTATGTAATATACCATTCAAAGGTTCTTACAACCGAAATAAATTTTAATATTCCGTTTTCACTGAGAAAACAATCCATTTCAAACAATTCATTTAAAATTAATTCTGGAAAATACAGGGCGACCGGTCCTTTATACGACATATTGTAGGGCGTAGTAGAGGAAAAAAATTGTCATAAATATTCAAGTAAAAAAGTTCGTATTATGAACATATTGTTTACTCAATTAAATAAAGACAATATTAGAGAAATCAATCGAAAATCTGGACACAGGAAAATAAGAAAAAATATTTGCTCCTTTGGGACTCGAACCCAGGACCTTTCGCTTTCCGGGCAAATGCGCTACCACTGCTTAATCATTCTAGACTTACACAAAATTCAATAGATGTCGCTTATTAAAAATAAAATGGATAAAATTTTATCCAGACACTATCTGATAGCATTTTGTTCGGATTTGAATCTTGCAATCATACATAAAGAAAGCGGCCAATAAAATATGCGTAGTGTGATACAGTTAAAAATGACCGGATCGGATATCGACACCTTAGCGCAGTGGTAACACATTTGCCCGGAAAGCGAAAGGTTTTGGGTTAGAGTCCCAGAGGTGCAAATATATTTTTCTGATTTTTCTGTTTCCAGATTTTCGATAGAGTTTCGCTAATATTGTCTTCTTTAAATTAAATATTACAATGTGAGGTTTTACTCATCAAGTTAAAAACAAAAATTACTATTGTTTATTTACATTGCGAAGATAGTGAACAGTGAAAAAATACGAGTGAAAAAATACGATTACTTTCGAATTAGCTATTAATTAGAGGAATAATCTCCTCATAAATTCAATTTAGAAAGTTCTAGAGATTTGCGAATGTCTTTCTTGTCGTAAAATATGTAGATTTTGTTAGTTATATAATATGTAAATTTTATATTTTATATTAGCTTCATACAGGAGGCCTTAGGGAAAATAATTTCTTTCAGGGCCTATGAAATCTTTATGGATGCTTTGTGAAAATATTTTTATGTAAACGAAGTTCTGGGAAGGAAAAAAGTAAGAGGGGTTGGTTAGGAATCTGAAGGTCAGTGTGTCCAGGAGTGACTGACATATGAAGCCGTCCGTTCCACTGTGGTGCAAGGTAATGGGTCGAGTGAGTATGGCTGGAGAGATCAAATGTCTCTTTCAACCGACCTCTCCCGATCCCGCCCACCGCGCATTAAGTGAGTAGACGCTTCCGGCCTTAAGACTTCGACAAAACTCACCCCACCTAAACACCCCTGCTAAGTCGCGGAAACACTTGGGATGGCCTATGGCAGAGGTTTTGTTTATCCTTTCCCAAGACATAAAACTAATAAAAATTTATATTAAGTACAAACCAAGAATAAAAATATGGCTGAAAGAGGTCAATAAAAAAACCCTAATGAAGACACTAAAAACGACATAAGACAAATAAACTATTATTATGTAACTTTAGTCCGCCTCGGCACAGGACCCCCTAGTGAGAAGGACTAAGAAAGACAATATCCATACTTAATTTCACCCCTATATTTTGTATGTACAATTATTTTTTCTAGTCGCTAAAATAAAAAAAAAAAATAAAAATCCAATAAATGGTTCCCGGAGTGAGTGAGGTGAGTTTTATGTTTTTTAAGGTTTTTCACTGGTTACCTAGGTACATCTCAACAACGGTTGAGTGGTCAATTTAGTTTGAATATCAGTGGCTAAGTTGATTCGCACCCAGACGCCGTAGTTCAGTTCCTCAGCTGGCTTTGTCCCCCAATACAATACAAGCAATATTTTCCGCTTAATGGGATGGTAATTTTCAAACATTATCAGGTTATTCGTAACCTAGGAATATTTGTATTTTTAACCACTCGAGCTCGCGTTAATAATTGAAGTCCATCGCAGCGTAAAATAATTTTAATCCGGGATTTCAGACCCACCGATATGGAAATTTCTGCCTTCATTAAAAGAATCATACCTCTGAATTTTCATTTCGAAACATATAAACCGTTAATATATTATAATAAATTTTAATATTACAGAGCTACTGAATTCACATATATTTGACCGCTTCTCCCATTTTTTAGAATTCATAAAAAAATAATGTTAAATTTGTAAAAGCATGAATTCCTCGCATTTTTTACTTTAAAAAAAACTTTCGTACATGGTACCTTTTGAAAGAGTATTGCATATTATGACTTCTTTATGTTGTGTGTAGCCTAGTTGATAATCATAGATATAAATTTAAATTAGAAAATGGTTTATTTTTAATGTGTATCACATGATCAATGACTTCTAAGACAAATATTTCAATAAATTCGTTTTGCGAAATGTCTATAGCAAATAATTCAGAAGAGATGCGAGACATCAAAATACTTATATATTTTATTGATTATTCGAAGTATACAATGCGCGGAAACATTTGAAATAATTCCAATAAATGTTTGGATACGTCAAATCCATTTATTCGGGTTTTGGAACAACTTGTACATGTACATGTCTCATAGAAATCATTGTACCTCCCTTATTATTATGGTTAGAAATATGATATTAACTGTTTTACAAAGAAAAATATACCACGCTTTATACTCAAATCTAAAAATTAACCGCAAAATAATTAAAATGTACACTTTTATGAATCAAAAGATTCCGACTGCAATTTGAAAAAAAAATTTTACTTTGGCAATTTTTCATTATTTATATTTACACAAAACGACAAAAAGTGAATTAATGATAATGTTTATAATACATCTGCCTTATTTTTTTTTTTTTTATCACTGTTTGTTATCAGTAATTTTAGTTAGAAAAAACCTAAGGTGAGACATTTTAAAACTTTTTTATGTTTGCATACAAAAATTTTACATTACAAAAAATGTATGTTTATTTATAATTATATAATTTAAAAGCGTATTTCATCACCTTTCCGAAACAGTTTGTAGTTTTCGGATATATTCAGAAATATTGCGTTTATTTGAATTTTATTGCGATACAGAAATATTTTGATCTTCTGACAAAATAGGTGGAGCCTTTAGGGATTAAAATACGTCTTCAAATTGGCCATATTTTGGCCAGCAAACGCTCCAGGGTTACTTCAATTTTCCCAAAAAATGTGTAGAAAATTTAAAATATAATATATAAGTACTTAATATTTATTTTCTTTGCTTTCAAAAATATTTTTTTAACGTTTTGCATATACTACCATTCTCCCTGTATTCGTTTTAGATTTTCGACAAGAAAGGTGACAACTTAATTCAAAGAGATATACCCGAGCTTCGAAAGGTTAGGAGTTAAATTTCCGCTGCATTCAATCATCCCTTATAAGCCTCCCTAAATAATAATTTAAAATACTGTCCCATTTGAAGGTACAGAAATGTCCCTCCGAAGGTATCGTGGGTCGCTTAGTAATAAAATCAGGCCCCCGGGTCTAAACCACTTTAAACAGGGTTTTCACGAAACGTGGTATTATTACTGTCATATTTTCAGGCAGGCGCAAATTTCGAAATTTGTGGTAACACGCAAACGTGTTATAGAAGAATCTATAGTTTATCATGATGTGAATAATATTATCTTCTCAGAGAATTTCAAACCTTTGATTGCTTAACCCTTTGAGCACCGCACTTGTTTCCATTAATAGAGCACATTTTATGCTTGATAAGAACAACTTATAATTAAAAAAAAAAAAAAAAATTATTTATTTCATCCAAATACACATGAAAACAAAATATAATATCATATTGCAGTTGTGTATTGGTTACATTTTAAGTATATTTTTCCATTTATTTTCTTCCTTTTCTTTTACACAGTATTAATAATAACAAAATTAAATGACAATAACATGTTACTTACAAAGTTAAAAACATAAGGTAATAAATAATGCGTAAGTAAGTTTTTTTTTCTTGATCTATATACGTGATGTTTACAATATATTATTCAATGCCTGTCTCGCTAGGGTATACCTGTGTTGAGACAGGCGTAGAGGTACATAATTACATATCATATATAAGAGTAATATAATTAACAATTAAACATAAAGATGATTGAAAGTGTGGGTAAATCACATAAAGAGAGTTTTCTTATAAATGAGGGAAGAGATACAGTACAGTAGTAAATCCTGTCAAATCTATTTATGGATTTAGATTATTTATGATTTTATAATTTTAATTTGTTTTATATGGGTAAGGACGTATGTAGATAGATATTTCTGTCTATTTGTAGTTTATTTTACAGATGTTTGCAATAGTGTGACGACCAGTACTTATAATCCATTTCTTTATAACTTGTTTGAATTTGGTCATTGATTCGGTTTGTCTAATCGTAGCTGGTAGTGTATTGTGTAGTTTGCAAGCTATGTATTTAAAGTGTCTTTGTCCAAAGGTGGTTTTAGCAAAGGGAGTTTGGAGGAGTTCTTTGTTTTTGGTTCGGGTATTGTGTATCGATTGTGTTGCTTTGTATAGGGTTATGTTGTTTTTATGTAAATTAACTAAGATGGATCTTGCGTAGAGCTGTTTAATGTCCATAAGTTAATATCTATAAGTTAATAACATCGTTATAAGAATAATGTTATAATAATAATTGATGCCGTTAAAGCAATATCAAAATAGGAAAAAAATATGGAGGTAAGAACTGTTATATAGAAGTATCATAATATATATTTTAAGTTGTGCATAGCCTGCCTCACTAGGCGAACCTGTATTGAGGCAGAATTTTTAGTAAATTGTTTCTCGTAATTTTGTCTATGGTTTACTTATAAATGTATAATATATGTTCTTATACAGCAATACTTTACTTCTGTTTACATTATTGCTTGCTTATACCTACTACAAAAACAGCAAGGTTATTACTACAATCACTTAATTAAAAAAATCAAATCAATTGGAATAAATGGGATGGTGCTATCCTGGATTGTAAGCTTTTTGGAAAATAGAACACAACAAGTAAAATTATTAAATAAACTAAGTGATTCTCAAAGTAGTAACTTCTCAATACCACAAAGCACAGTTCTAGGACCACTTTTGTTCATATTATATGTAAATGATATATTTGAAGTTGCTAAATACGGGGAAATAATCTCATATGCAGACGACTTTTTTTTTTTTTTTTTTTTTTTTTTTTTTTTTTTTTTTTTTTTTTTTTTTCAAAATTCTTAATGTAAAAATAAAAGCTAAAAATTAGATAACTTAGAAGCACTTGAAATCAGAAAATCCCTAAATAATAATGCTAGTATTTTAAATAACCAAATTAATTTATCTTTTAGTCCCATTCTAAATATTTTTCCAATAAACCGCTCTGTTCTTCCCGGAAATCCCGCAATTACCCCCACCCCGTTGCTTACCCCTCACTCGAACTCCTAAAATTTGTATTCTGTATAATAGGTTAGTTATAATATTCTCCTAACGAAGGAAGGGTGCTTCCGAAACCGGTAGAGTGTTTTTTTTTTAAATAAAAGTGGCCTACAACAAATTTATATGTGTTTTAATTGTAAATAATAATTATATATATAAACATACATTTATCTTATTATTTACATAAACTAAATTTCAAGATACTAAATATAAATAAAAACAGCAATAAATAAAAAAATCAAAATTACCAAACAAATAATACTTCCTCCCGTACACACAAGCGTTTGCTTATTATGGGAGAATAATTTTAAAAAATATATATATAATTGTAATAATTATAATTGTATTAGGCTTTTATATACTTTCATTATATCTATGTATCTATTGTATGTATTGTACCAAAGGAAAATTTTTTCAATTAAAAAAAAACAATAATGGTAAAAAAAAAAAAAAAATTGTCAATGACAAGGCGTTTGGATGAGGGCACCAGTAAAGGCTCGATCATTAGAACATATCAAAATTTTAACTTTTTTTTTAACTCTTTCTGTGTTTGACTCTGTTTGATATTTTCAGGAAGCATGTTGAATATTTTTGTGGCAAAGTATTTAAAACTACGTTGTCCAAAAGTGGAGTCGAGTGCTGGAACTTGCAATAATTTCAATATGTTTTATGTACCTCTACCTATACATTTTTTTTTGTTAAATGTTATTTGTATTATATTAAATGTATTTTGTTAAATGTTAAATATTTGTATTCTAACCACTGGAGCAATTTTTGCCATATATTGGCGCCATTTTAAATGTCTCCAATTGCTTTTCGGATAAAAAAGGCCCATTATCTCTTGATTCGGCAATTTAAAAAAATAAAAAATTGTAGCTCCCACGTTTATTATTTTGAACTTAAAACGAAGCTTTTGAAACGCTTCATCTATTATGACCATAGATGTCGCAAATCCGAACTTCGTAGACTACTTTAGAACTTCGTTAAAAATATATATATATTTTTAAATGTTTTTCTGGTCAGCTGTTTGCGGTTAAAATTTAGTCCCTCTTTCATAGATGTGCACCTTTCATTATCAAGTATACCACAAACAAAAATCAAAAATATTCTATGTTGACTCGAATAAGTACCTCTACAGTTTCAAAGTAACAAACACGCAGAATTCGCGCGGTTACAAGCTTTACGATTTTTTAATATTTTTTTTACAAATCCTACAAATATGAAATGAACGGTAAAATACAGGTTAATTCACTGACTATATAGAACTGTAATAAGTTTTAATGTCTCTATGTTAAAATACGAAGTTATGATTTTTTTTAATGTTGGCGAAAAATTTAAAAAATTATCTTCAGGAAATCTTGAGCAATCGAGGCGAATTTATTTATTTCGCGTAGTCACTCCAGTGGTTGTTAGGCCTCTGAATCATAATATGCCTGAGGTGTGTAAATAACCCCAAAATCGCCGGGCATAAAATTAAAAAAAAAAAACCCTACTCATATTTTTTTGTCAGACCTTTTATTCAAACAATTTTAGGTTAGAAAATTAAGTGATTATACTTTTACCTTGCAAAATTGCAAATTTATGGAAATAATTTTTAAAATAAAGTTGCACCGTTTAAAAATAACAGAAATCTTAGACAAACATCAATAACAACACTTCCTACTCCAAAATATAAAAAAAACAATAGGTTTGTTAAATCATAAATATCTCGGAGTTATTTTTTTTTAATTCACTACCTGAAAGAATTAGAAACATGCATTTTAATATAAATAAATTTAAAACTCAGCTTAAAAATGATACCAAAAATTTGAACTGAATAAAAAAAATAAAAAATTAACCAATATAATAACCCTCCCCTTATACGCACAAGCCCTGCTTATTTTTATTTTTTTTCACTAGCTCCACACAGTATATAGGCCCTGAGGAAAATAGTTTCCCTCAGTGCCTGTGATCTGCTGTGTGAAGGGTTTTTTTAGGGAAAGGAAGAAGAGGAGAGTTCTGGGAAGGAAAAGGGTTTAAGGGGTGGGTAGGAATCTGGGGTTCAGTGTATCCTGGTCATCCGCCTTCAAGACCTAAACAAACCTCACCCCATGAACCCGGGCACCTCTGCTAAATCACCAAACGTAGCGAATCACTTGGGGTGACCTGTGACAGAGGTTTTGGTTATCCAATAAAGGTTCTCGGGGCGGCTGTACCCATTCCCGCCTCCCAAATTGGGGTAAATCAAATTCATATATTATGTAATAAATTATTGTATAAAATTTATTGTGATTTATGTATCTTTATGTGAATAAATATTAAAAAAAAAAAAAAAAACTGTGCGTTCTGTAAACATTTTAAAGTGAATTACCAATATTTACGCTCTTTAAAATGTTAGTCGTCCCTAATATTTTCAAACAGAGACTTAATACACCATTACAGTTTCAGAGTGCTAAAAGTTTACCTATTAAGGCAATACTATGGCTCAAAATTATAATTCAGCATATATTTACCCATCAGCATAAAGAGAAATTAGAACATAAATACAGCACTAGATTCACGTGCAACGACGGGTTAATAGTTCTGAAATTTAATAAGAAGTACGGAGAGAGAACGTTAGAATACAATATACCGAAAATACCTATTTAATTTATTACCTGATACTATAAAGCAATGTAATTCTATGAATAAGGTTAAAAAATATTTATATTTATATTAATTTGCATGAAAAAATGTTGAATTTGTAGACATAAGATGTAAAATTATAACATTTAAAATGTATATGCAACTTAATTATAAGCACCTGCTGACAAGCCAATTCAATCGGCTTAGCAGGACTTGTTTGTGATTTGTAATAAGTAATAACTATTCTTGCAATAATAAAAAAAAAAATTTAAAAAGTCTTATAACTTCTTCTTAATGTTAATACTATTTGTCCCAAATTTGTAATGACCCTGTAAAGAATATACCTGTATCTGGTAACTAAACTACTCTGGTAGGGAGGGGGAGGTTGTGACAAATTTGGCACATTAATTCCCTTTTAAATGAAGATATTTAGCTTTGTGCCACTGCAGGGGCCACGGTCGTATTTTATTCCGTCAAGTGGAATGAATTACCTGAAATTAATTGAACTAATTTCAATACAGACCGGAGGGTACCGATATTCATTCTGATACCGTAAAACGGGGTGATTAGGAACTACGTGGTGATTAAGTACAGTTCTCAAAAAAAAAAAATTCAATGCGTTACCATTGCCATAATTGTTTATTGTTTATTGCGGTATTTTAAATAGGTTCACAGTTATCTATGTCCTCATACAATCATTATATATATATACATATATAAATATTAAATATATACACTTAAAATAACACATCTACACCAAATCAATCACATATCTTCGTAATTTAATTTTAAACGCATTTATGCTCTCTTCCAATTTTATTTCTTCTGGTAATTCTCCAAATATCTTCAATGCTCCGTACATCAATGATTTTTGACTCAGTGTTTTTTTTTCCTGAAGGGGAGTCTTAGTTCATTTCATTCCTCGTCTCGTGTGTATGTTTGATTTGTAGTTTATCATTTTTTCTTAAGAATTCAATAGACGTATGGCCATTGATTATTTTGTAGATTAACAATATAGTATTGAAGTAAATAATTTGTTTAAACTACAAGTTATTTAACTCCTTCGACATTTTCTGACTAACGTGTACCTATTTTTCTTCAATATGGTTCTCATAGCTCTGTTTTGTAGAATTGTCATTTGTTAATGCTACCATTGATAATGACGGTCTCCTTAGTCGAGGAGACGTGACGTCCAAATCCCGGCGTGCGCAAGTGAATTTTGTTTGATTTATTTGTGGTATTTCACAAATGTTAATTTTTTAACATTACCTCATACCACGTGAAGCACTGAGGAAAATCATTTCCCTCAGGGCCTATGTCATCTTAGGAGATGGTGTGTATAGGGTTTTTTTAAGGAAAGGGAGAAGGAATGTTCTTGGAATGAAATAGGTATGAAGGGTGGGTAGGAATCTGGGGACCAGTGTGTCCAGGAGTGACGGAGTATGATTCTATCCCAACCACTGCGGTGCAAGGTGAAAGATCTCCCTCAACCAGTCTCTCTCGATCACGCCCACCACGCAGCAGATCTCCGAGAGTTCCTCTAAAACATGCGTTTTACCGTGAGAATGATATGTCTGGATTTGATCTTCTATATTTAAAAAAATAAATGATTTCATTAAATAATATAATCTAGCATTTATACGAAAGAAATAAGCAAAATATGACTTTTTAACTTAAAATGGCGGCTTCAAAAAAAAACGATTGATTTCTGAAAATTTCTTCCTTAAATTGTTTACAAAATGGAAAATATTTATCGGTAAGAAAAAACCTGATGAAAAAAATATTTATTTATAAAGCTTGTGTAAAAATTTGAGACTGATCGGTTTCACCGCTTCCGAGAACTCGTACTCATCGACTTTAAAAACACAGGTTTGAGAAAAACGCTACAGCAGCTTTAAAAATCATTACTTTAAAACAAAAACATAAAAAATCAGAATAAAGATAAAAGTTACAACAATGTGTAAATAAATTTATATATTAATAAATTAAAATGCCTTTCCATGAAAAATTCTTGAAAAAAAACGCTTTTTTTTCGACCTCCAGAGTGCTTGTAAACCCTTAATACGAATTAATAATATTAAGATACGTTTTTAGATTTTCACGGTCAAAAGTATTTTCGTTGTTTGTTTTTAGGGTGTTATGCCGTGTTGCGCTACCTCCTTCTTTAGCCAACGATAATACTATTTATTTCAATTTCTTCAACAAAGAAATGCTGTTCATATTCATCACTCTATGTAGTGGTAGAATAAAAATTTATGGTAAATAGAAACAAAACTTTTTTTTTAATATGATTTACCGGTGAAAGTTGAGAATTTTAACAAACGAATGTGGTCATTCAGCAAATAAAAATACGGATTAAATTGAATTTGAAATCTGTAAACTTTCCTATTCACCCTGTTTTACGGCGCCTAAGTGTTGACCTTTGAATTAGTAAGGGCGTTAAGGCTCGGCATCAATGTGAATTATTTAAGTGAGAATTTATTGAGTTATTTAATTATGATTGAGAGATTTATTAATTCTCAAGGGTAGGTTTGATTTTAGAAAGTTTGCAGAAATGTCTCCAGATGGTAATGAGCGTTTTCATCACGCGATAAAATATTCCCGACAAAATATCTACTTCAACTTAACCTAACCTAACCTAACCGAACATAACTAAAATGGAACAAAAATAATACAGACATCCTGTAAAGACAATAAATTATGGTTCAAAAATAATAAAATTGACAAAAATAATCCAGAAAAAAAATTCCAGAAACTATTGAACATATTATATCTGAATGTTCTGTATTAGCGTCGTCAGAGTATATATTTAGGCACAATCAGGTTTTTAGAATAATTCACCAAAGTTTGGTTATTATACATAACCTGATTGACTGCCGTAATATAATAGATACCGTATTATGAATTCAACGAAATCCATTTTTAGAAAATGATTTTTATAATATATAATTATAATAAAACTATATTATAACAGATAGAACAATAAGTCATAATGGACCTAATATAGTTTTACATGGCAAAATTAAAAAAAATAACTTTTATCATTGCTGTCGCTATTCCAAATTCCTATATTAAAAAAATTGTTTCTGAAAAAATAAGAAAATATACATACTTAGGAAATGAGATTGAAATAATCTGGCATTCTCAGACTATAAAAATATTACCATTTGTTATTTTGGCTACTGGCATTATACCTAGCTCTCTCATTCAAAATTTAGGCGTATTAGATTTGTTAAAGAATTTATATATAAAAATGCAAAAATCAACCATTTTAAACACATGTAGGTAATATTTTTAAAATATTTATATTGATGGATCAGTAGGATTTATAGGTCAAGTTAGGAGTTCTACCGAGCCGGACCCTCTGATATGAAAATTTTTGGAGTTGGTGAATTATTTTCCCATTTGGTCTCTGGTAGGTTGACATGTTGTTCTTGTATTGTTTTGTATTTATTATACTTATATAGTGCAATTGCATAGCGTGGATTGACTAGATGGTCATTTGTGGAAAAGTGTGTGGAAGGGTTTGGTTGTTCCTGTGTGGAAGATTTAACCCGCATAGTCGTAACATAAATAAAAAATTAATGTCTTTACAGGATGTCTGTAATGCTTTTGTCCCATTTTTATATTATGTTAGGTTAAGTTAGGTTTTAGTAGATGTTTTGTCGGGGATGTTTTGTCCGTAGGATATTTTGTCGCGGGATGAAAAGTCGCGAAACCGTATCCAGACAATTAAGTCTCGGGTTTTCAACCGATAGGTTAAGTTTTTCAAAATTATGGATTATTTTTAATATGTCTGTTTTACTTTTGTCCCATTTTTATGTTAGGTTAAGTTAGGTTTTAGTAGATATTTTGTTGAGTGATGTTTTGTCCGTGAGATATTTTATCGGGGATATTTTGTCGCCGGGATGAAAAGTCGCGAAACCGTCTCCAGACAATTAATTCTCGGGTTTTCAACCGATAGGCTAAGTTTTTAAATATTATGGATTATTTTCAATATTTTTTTTTTTTATAATTTTTATTTTTTAATTATTACTTCAATAGTGCAGCATTCAGCAAGCTTAATAAGTCAGGTACATCTTATACGTCATTACATAAGTCTGACAATATCCCAAACGTTGGCTAAATGAGAAGGTAGAACAACACGGCATAGCACCCCAAAAATAAATAAGGAAAATAATATACATTAATATAAATACTGGCGCCTAACGTGGGGTATTTCCTTGACGTCATCAGCATCTAACGTCATTGGAACCCTCCTAAATTTAAAACAAATTGCATTTTGGTCGTCAGCTGCGGGGGACGGGTCAGGTCGAGGATTATTCAAAACGGTGTCATAGGATTTATCCATCACGTATCCCGTATCGGCTCCGTGCACAGGGTTGCCATAAGTTTGCAATGGAGATAGGATGAGATACAGGATAGTGATGAACATGGGATTGAGGTAAGATCGTTGGAGAATTTCAAAGTAGTGGAATAAAAACTTTATACGTGACACTTATTTTATAAAAAAACTAGTTGACCCGGCGAAATTCGTACCGCCTCAGAATCAATAACTATTGAAGCAAGTATCGATGCAGAACTGTCCGTGTTTTGTTTTTGTCAGTATCAGAGATGGCGTTGTGTACGGATTTATAATTTTAGTGATTTTCTTACTGTGATGACTGTGGCCGGTTATCCCATGTATGTCTGGACTCCCTTTTGATGGACCCAGATTCCTCAGATTATAGTGATCTCAGTACAGGGTGATAGCAATAATAATGCGTAGGTAGTCTGCTGATGTTTTTGGACAACAACCACACCCTTTTATACGTTCCTCATGTTGTCTCACTCATACACGCATGTCTCTTTCATACCGCAAGACATACGTTCACCACACTTACTTTTCCACTTATTTACTGGAATTTATTTTCATTTTCTTCGTATGTGTTAGGAGGATTTATTATAATTATTGTATTTTTGCTTTGGAGGGGTGCAGACATACTTTCACCGTTTTTCCCATTTTCGACTGTTTACATTTAGCGTGTAAGAAAGAGGGGCAGCATTATTTTTTTAAAAACAAAAGCATAACAATCAGCGCATTGACATTTGACATTTTTGAATTTTTGGAATTTACTCACTATTCAATATTATACTTATCACAATATTCCTGCAGCTCTTTTAAAATATGAGAATATATTCCATACAAAATATATGAGGAAAAGAATTTTCTTAATAATTTTTTTTTCGTGTTTTTTTCTTATGTTTTAGTAGCTATTCTGCTGGGGCGAAGGCAAATCCAACAAATCAAACAACATAAAAATAGGTCCAGCCGTTCTCGAGTTATAAATAGTGAAACTAATCTGACTTTGTTAGTTGTACCCTAATGGTATGATGTACCCTTTCTTATATTTAAAGTTTTAATTGTGTACTTTGTTATGATTATCGCACAATACCTTGTGGAAATAATAAACTGTTTCCCTGATTTGGAGTGTGATTAATTTAATTATATAATATTTATGATATTTAATTAAGACCTTCATAAGGTATTACTAAACGGCTGCCTGTTTCGTGGTTATAAATCAATCATCATAATTAATAACCCTAGTATTTGTGGGTGGTTGAATTTCAGAACCCATCCGTGAGTGCATGTCGACGCCACGCTTAACAGCCGCGTCTCAAATAGCATCTGTCTACGTGGAGTTTCACACAAAGCTACCGTTGTGGTTTGATTTCTAATTCAATAATTCGTCACAAGATGACGCTACTTCCTTTTGCAAAACACAAAACTAAGTTCAATTTCTAGGTATAAGTTCTAGGAATTTGTGAACCTGGAGTGTCTCCCGGATTTCGGAAGATTGAAGGTAATTCTCAGTTGTGTTAATTCTCCTAACCAGGGTCTCTAAATATTCACACATTTCAGAACACCTTCTTAACCTTTACTGGCTCAAGTGCCCTGAAAGAATCCAGTACAAATTGTGCTGGATGGTGTTTAAATCAATCAACGAAATGGCCCCACCTTACATCTCTGAATTATGTGTCCCGGAAAATACCGGTCCGAGGCAATTAACCCTTAGATCGGCAACTTCATCTGCTATAGGCAGACTAATAGAACCCAAACGAAAGCCAAATATTAAGTTCGGAGATCGTGCTTTCGGAGTATCTGGGCCTAAGGCTTGGAATAGCCTCTCTCCGTAATTAAGATGCTTAAAAAGCCCAACAGAGTTTAGTTCCAAACTAAAAACCTACCTTTTCGGGCTCTCATACCCTTAACTTAATTTAAATATACCTATCTGAGAGTATCATACTTGTATTGCCTATAATATGTCTCAATCACACTTTTCTTACTGAATTAAAATTACTCGAATACTTACACATCAATCTGTCTCTCGGAAGATCAAATCCTTGTACTACTGCACCGCTCACTATTAAATGTTGCTTTTACTTTCCAAAATACACTAATTAGGGAATATATTACATATTAATATTAAAATATTTTCAGGATTAAACAACATGTCTTCATAATTATGTCCTCTGCGTGCGAACTCTATCTAAATTTCTTTAAATAAACAATAAACAGTGTTAATTTCAAGCGACCTCCCAGGTAAGTATGGTCCTGTATTAATTCATTTTTAGGCAGAATTGCGTTCATTGGTCAAAATATTGTACGTATATTTTCGTATCGGTGATCAATGAACCGGTGTATGCAATTTTTAGCCATAAGTTGTTTTTAATTGTTTGTCTAGCTTGTAGTCTTTCTAGATTTTAGGCATGTATGATACGTTTGTACAGCGCCCTTGAGGTGATTTTTCACAAAAACGGCGCTATGTAAATCGATATATTATATATAATATACACAATAATAATAATAAATAGGTAATAATAATAATAATAAGATACAATTATACGTATAATAAAAAAAATAATAATAGATTATTTCAGAAAAATGAGAAAATATTTTATTCCAAACTTGACGATAAACAAAATATTATTTCGAATAATAATAATCCGTTGCCATCTGAATCAGATATGCGCGATTTTTGGACAAATATTTGGAGTAAAGATATAAAACATAATGAGTCAGGTCCGTGGATAGAAAATGAAGAACTCAATTGTTCAGACATTGAAGAAATGAGTTTTTCTGATATATCGGTTGAATTGTTAGCTAAAATTATAAAAAATACTCATAATTGGAAAGCCACGGGTTGCGATTGGATACATAATTTTTGGTATAAACGTCTGACTACTTTACATCCCCTTTTGGCAAAAAATCTTTCAAAATTTGTCAGAGAACCTCAAAATTTTCCAAATTTTCTAACTAAGGGCATTACTTATATGTTACCTAAAAGCGAACATATTAATAATCCCTCTCAGTATAGACCCATTACATGTTTACCAACAATATATAAAATTTTAACCTCTTGCTTGACAGATTTAATATACACTCATTTAGATGAAAAAAATGTTTTATCTGAACAACAAAAAGGTTGTCGCAGAAAACATATGGGTTGTAAAGAACAATTAGTTATTGATTCTGTAATTCTAAAACAGATTCAAACCCAAAAACGTAATTTACGTATTTGTTATATAGATTACCAAAAAGCTTATGATAGTGTCCCGCACTCGTGGCTGATAAAAGTTTTAAATATATACAAAATTAACCCAATTATTATTAGCTTTTTGGAAAAAATTATGGCATTTTGGAATACCGATTTGCTTTTGAATTTGAAAGATAAGAAAATTATAGTACCGGGCATTTCAATAAAAAGAGGGATTTTGCAAGGAGACTCATTGAGTCCTCTTTGGTTTTGCTTAGCATTAAATCCTCTATCTAAAATGTTAATCAAAAGCAAGTTTGGAATAAAAATTAAAGGTAATACTAGAGAGAGAAATATAATTTCACATTTATTATTTATGGATGATTTAAAATTATATTCGAATTCTGAACCAAATTTAGAGAAAATGATTAAAGTAGTTAAAAATTTTTCAGATGATATTAAAATGACTTTTGGTTTAGATAAATGTAGAACGATCCATATAGAGAAAGGTAAAATTGTAGATGGAGACGAGGGTATATTTAGAAATTTCAAAATTGAAAGTATGAAAGGGGGTGAGGTTTATAAATATTTAGGATATCCGCAATCAAATAGATTAGATCATACTAGTATTAAAAATGATATTAGGATTAAATTTAAAACTAGGATCAGAAAAATTTTGAAATGCAATCTAGCTGCTAAAAATTTAGTAAAGGCGATAAATACTTGGGCAATACCTCTATTAACTTACTCATTTGGCATAAGTAAATGGTCTAATACAGATTTAGATAGCTTAGAACGATTAATTAGAACTACATTAACAAAATTTCATTGTCATCATCCAAATTCAGCTATAGAACGTATTAATTTACCCAGAAATTTAGGAGGTAGAGGTATAGTCAAAATAACATCTTTAAAACATAATCAGGTAGAAATGCTAAGAAAATTTTTCCATAGGAAAGCTGATAGTTCAGAAATGCACAAAATAATATGCAAGGCAGATAGAAATATTTCACCATTAAATTTATACGACGAGAATGCCAGCATTCTTATAAATACCAACCAGGAATTATTAGATTCCTGGTCAAATAAAATTCTTCACGCAAAACACTTCAATTATCTCAACCAAACATATGTTGACAAATTTTCGTCAAACAAATGGTTGAGTATTGGAGAGTTGAGCGCAGAAATAGAAGGCTTTATGCTTGCCATACAAGATAGAGTCATTAATACTAAAAATTATAGGAAGCATATCATCAAAGATGCAAATCAAATTGATGATTTATGTAGAAAATGTTTGGCTTTTCCGGAAACTATAGAACATATTATATCGGGATGTTCTGTATTGGCGCCGTCCGAGTATACATTTAGACACAATCAAGTTTTAAAAATAATTCACCAAAGTTTGGTAATTAAACATAACTTGATTGACTGCCGTAATGTACCATATTATGAATATGAACCAAATTCATTTTTAGAAAATGAATTTTATAAAATTTATTATGATAAAACTATTCTGACAGACAGAACAATTAGTCATAATAGACCCGATATAGTTTTACATGACAAAATTAAGAAAATAACTTATATCATTGATGTCGCTATTCCAAATTCTTGTAATATTCAGAAAACTGTTTCTGAAAAAATAAGAAAATATACAGATTTAGGAAATGAAATTAAAAGAATTTGGCATTCTCAGACTATAAAAATAATACCATTTGTTATTTCGGCTACTGGCACTACCTAGTACAGATTTAGGAAATGAAATTAAAAGAATTTGGCATTCTCAGACTATAAAAATAATACCATTTGTTATTTCGGCTACTGGCTACTACCTAGCTCTCTCATTCAAAATTTAGGCGTAATAGATTTGTCAAAAAATTTGTACATAAAAATGCAAAAGTCGGTCATTTTAAATACATGTAGGATTACGAAAGATTTTTAAAATATTTATATTGAGGGATCAGTAGGATTTATCGGACCAGTTAGGATTTCATCAGAGCCGAACCCTCTGATATGAAAATATCTGGAGTCGGTGAAATATTTTCCCATTATGTTTCTGGTGGATTGACGTATTGTTCTTGTATTGTTTTATTCTTATATAGTGCACTTACATTGGGTTAATTTACTAGATATTCATTTGTGGAAAAGTGTGTGGAAGGGTTTAGTCTTTCATTTGGGAAAGGTTCAACCCGGACATAAAATCTGGAGCACCGTAAAATTTTTTATAAAACAATAATAGTGATGCTTGCCATACAAGATAGAGTCATAAATACTAAAAATTATAGGAAGCATATCATCAAAGATGCAAATCAAATTGATGATTTATGTAGAAAATGTTTGGCTTATCCGGAAACTATAGAACATATTATATCGGGATGTTCTGTATTAGCGCCGTCCGAGTATACATTTAGGCACAATCAAGTTTTAAAAATAATTCACCAAAGTTTGGTTATTAAACATAACTTGATTGACTGCCGTAATGTACCATATTATGAATATGAACCAAATTCATTTTTAGAAAATGAATTTTATAAAATTTATTATGA
The DNA here is from genome assembly GCA_917563855.2 of Limnephilus lunatus. NCBI lineage: Eukaryota > Metazoa > Arthropoda > Insecta > Trichoptera > Limnephilidae > Limnephilus > Limnephilus lunatus. The sequence goes on along the minus strand of OU830593.1, from coordinate 5,035,746 downwards.
TAAAACTATTCTGACAGACAGAACAATTAGTCATAATAGACCCGATATAGTTTTACATGACAAAATTAAGAAAATAATTTATATCATTGATGTCGCTATTCCAAATTCTTGTTTCTGAAAAAATAAGAAAATATACAGATTTAGGAAATGAAATTAAAAGAATTTGGCATTCTCAGACTATAAAAATATTACCATTTGTTATTTCGGCTACTGGCATTATACCTAGCTCTCTCATTCAAAATTTAGGCGTATTAGATTTGTAAAAAAATTTGTACATAAAAATGCAAAAGTCGGTCATTTTAAATACATGTAGGATTACGAAAGATTTTTTAAATATTTATATTGAGGGATCAGTAGGGTTTATCGGACCAGTTAGGATTTCATCAGAGCCGAACCCTCTGATATGAAAATATCTGGAGTCGGTGAAATATTTTCCCATTATGTTTCTGGTGGATTGACGTATTGTTCTTGTATTGTTTTATTCTTATATAGTGCACTTACATTGCGTTAATTTACTAGATATTCATTTGTGGAAAAGTGTGTGGAAGGGTTTAGTCTTTCATTTGGGAAAGATTCAACCCGGACATAAAATCTGGAGCACCGTAAAAAATAAAACAATAATAATAATATATATTTATTATTATTATTGTGTATAAAGCAGCTGTATTTTTTTTTAAAGAAAGAAAAACATTCCTGGGTTACGAATAACCCAACAATGTTTGAAAATCTCCTACTACCACCACAGAAAGCCGAAAATGTTGCTTGTGTTGTGATGGAGGACTTAGCCAGCCGAGGAATCGAACATGCGACGTCCGTGTGGGACCCAAGCGCTACGCCCGCTCAACCACTGACCGGTCGTATATTACATATGACGTCATTGTTCGTCCTGGTTACTTTTTCGCGGTGACTTGCCATCACTGGTTGACACGTTGACAGGGTTGACACTGTTGACAGTGGATACACGGGCTAATTTTGGAACCAGTTCCTATTGGATTTACAAAATAATCACCAACACAAAAGCCGCCCCCCGCAGGGCCTAGCAGTAAAAACCTTTTTAAAAAGGGTTTTAAACTGCTAGTAAAATAAGGTCATTAAAGTGAAAACTTCTTAAGCACCTTTGTGATTTGAAACTCGATGAAGCGAAAAAGAGACAAACACATATATCTATAAAATGAGAATAATCCGTCTCCTAGCCGTAGTTTCTAGTAGCCTCGTAGCCTACCCTTTTTTGTCTACTTTAGTTTTCTGAAGGTTTCTTTTTGAAGTGAAAATTTTTTAAGTACCGTTGTGATTTGAAACACTATTAAACGAAACGATACTAAAAAGAGACAAACACACATCAATACGATTTAGCCTGTGAGAGAATGAGATAGAATGAAACGATTACGAGCTCATTTTTAAAGTTTCCTATCGGTTGACATTGTGTGGTGAAGGTTTCACTTCTACTGCATGTGTACTGCGCACAATTTTTTTAAATGTATAAATAATATATTGAAGATATAAACAAGCAAAAAATGGGTGAAAATAAATATAAGTTGTATAAACAATTTATCTCAATATTTTGAAGTTGGTATGACATGCGTTATAGGTAGGTACTATAAAAAGTGTTTTTTCCTAAAATAATTAAATAACCGCCATATATGAACGAGCAGATTCGACTTCTTTTAAGTTTACCATTCACATTAGTATTTTTAATGAAATAAAGTTGTGCAATAAAGACACGTCTCGTTAATTTTCGTTTTTTATTTTTCGGATGTTATGCCGTATTGCGCTACCTCCTTCGTTAAGCAACGTTTCTGACAGCGTTACAGTGTCCATCATCAGGGCAGATGTTTGTGTTATCTGAAAACAAATCCATACACTCAAATTGAATTTTTCGAATAACCATACCTGCACCTAAATACGTTCTCTAGTCAATTGTATCATAAGGATTCGTGTTTTCCCCGTTTAAATAAATAAAAAATTTCTAAATGCTCGTTGAATCTCGAAGTCATGTTTAAATTCCATTGTTGGACTGAAATTGATATTCACAAAACAGTACTGTTAAAATATCCGCTCGCTGCGGTTAAAAAAACATAGATTTGTACGAATAAAAATGCATTCAACGTGAAAAAACGGGACAGGAAAGTGGCAGCCCTATCTACACACTATAGTTATATGCCTAAATTCGAATGCCGGCTTCGCCTACTTCCACTTTAATGAAAAATCGCTTTTTACCGAAAGCGGAAAATAGAACAACTCATAAAGTATCGTTTTTCAGGAGCTTGGGGAGAAATGGCGTAAATTCTTAAGTTTTTTTTAACAGCATTGCTAAATTTCGTTTCAATATTCGCTAACACTATTATCCATTTGAGAAGTGATTTGATAAATATGAAAAATTGCATTTTAATACCATATTCCACATACCTCTGCCATAAGTCACCTCAAGTGGCTCGCTACATTTGGTGACTTAGCAGGGGGGCCCGGATTCATGGGGTGGGATGCGTCTGCCCACCATCTGCTACTCATGGCAGACCGGATCGGTAGAGAATGGTTAAGGGAGTTCCTTTGACTTCTCCAGTTATAGTCTCTCGGAATGTTGCCTTGCACTGCAGTGGGAGGGATGGATTTATACGGACGTACTGACCCCCAGTTTCCTACCCTCACCCGTACTAATACCCTTTTCCTTCCCAGAACTTCCTCACCTTCCTTTCCTAAAAAAGATCCTCCACACAGCATCCCCAAAGACGACAAAGACCCTGAGGAGAATTATTTTTCTCAGGGCCTCCTGTTGGGGAGCAAATGTAAAAAAATATATTTATTTTTGAAGAAGAAGATCTTACTAATAGACTTAATTCTAAACGAAAAATGAAACAGTAAAAGATAAAATAAAAAAGTTAACGGTCGCAACTGGGAATCGAACCCAGTCTTAAAACACTGTATCCCGGCGATCGGGACCTATATTTTTTTCTGTCACTTTTGTCAATCTCAAATTTCAAATTCAGAAATCACGATATTATACTTTACACGGGAAAATCCCCTAAGACAATCTTACTAATATTTTAAATGCGAAAGTTTGTATGGATGGTCCTTACTCTTTCACGCAATAAATATCGAATGGAATTTAAAAATTCTTTCACTAATCGAAAGCTACATTATTTGCCAGTAACAAAGGCTATTTATATTGGTAAGCTCTGGCGTTATGAAATTATGTATCATACGTTTTCTGTCCCTAACAAAATCGAGTTATTGCAATAGTCAAACAAAATGTTACCTTGGAAACAATGTTTTTTTTTTTTAATTTTAGGCTTAAAAATAGTGCTTTGTTGTGCTTAAAAAGAGTGCTTTTTTGGCGTCGTAGTTAATATCTACCTATCTCTAAAAATGTTTATTGTCCGAACGAAAAGCATAGCGTTGCTATAAAGCATAGCGTTTGACGTGGACTGCCATTTTGTTATTTTTTACGTTACTCTGGATTCAAATATGAATAAAATACTAATAAAGGGAGTAGGTACCTAAAATAAATTTCTATTTCTATAATTTAAATATTTTCTTAAATAGAATTTTTATTTGCGAAATGTCATTCTCAAGAATTTTATTTGTCTTATCGTTATTTGTTGTTTGTATTATGTGATTTTTCTTAAACAGAGAGAATTGGAGGAATGGGAATGACACAGGCTACTTTTTATCACGGAAAAAATTTTTATTACCGTGGGAAATTTTTTTATATAGTAATTTCCCACTAATACCATGCGAGCGAAGCCGCGGGTAAAAGCTAGTCCTAAATAAAACTGTTGCTCTCTATTGTGTCCTCGAATATATCATTTCAAATTACAGTCCCATGTTTCGTTGATAATAAACTTTTACTTGAGAAGTGGGAACTACTATCACCAATATAATCTGTGCCCCAAATTAACGCCCCAATAATGCTTTAGGCCAACTTCAGAAACATTAAATTTCAATAGATCTTATCCGTCAAAGTAAGCGGCCAGAAACACTGTAATAATTTATTCAACCCATGTGATTATAATTTTACAATACAATATTAGTACATATTCTCGTTCCAAAATAAGATCAACCCGTGAACGCGCATGTCTCCGCCCATTACCCCCACTGCTACAGCCGAAGACATACAAAATTTTTAGCGGAATGACTCGGGCGAGCACAGCGCGGGTGTAGGGGCCGTAGCGGGGGGAGTGGCATGCGCAATACGAACCAAGTTTCGTACCATCACGGGTTGATCTTATCGCGGACAGAGAATAGATAAGCAAATAAAGGACGTGTGCACATAGTAAGTTATTGTTTAGAGTGGAAGAGACTCTCAAAAATCACCCTGGTGTTAGACCACAATTGAGAATTGAAAATTTCTTGAAATGACCAGATCTGAATAGCCAGGTACTTTCCTTCCCCTCCCCACTATTTTTTGTTGTTTTTTTTTAATGAGAATCTCTCACAAGTCTCCCAACTGCTCCCGTCGGAGCCAGTGAGACTATGGCATCCCCAAATGCGGTATGTTGTGAGGCTAAAGGTAGTGGGAAGGGGAAGAAGATGGGAAGATGAAGGTAGAAAACTTGGTTATTCAGATCTGGTCTCAAAACACAGCTTAAGCTATTTCATGCAACGTTTCAATTCCAAATGCTGGTCACCAGGGCGATACTGTGAGTAACTTCCTCTCTTGAACGTGCTACAAATATACTGTATATTATTTTTAATGGATGAATTGTGGTATAACACTAATTTAAGAAATTAAGTTTATTTATGCACATCGATATTTGATCCCGCGACCTTCGGATTCTTGCCTCTAGATCGCAGAAGCCGCTGCCTTCAACCTCATGACAAACCCCCAATTGGGGAACCCATTGTCTCACTGACCTCCGAGGCTTGGGAGCAGTTGGGACTCTTGTGCGGTATTCAAATTTTAAAAAAGGTATTAGTGATGCAGGAAGATTAAGTACCTATGTGGTCGATTCAGGAAAACATGAAATTTTATGATGTTCGACGGTTTGAAAATATCTAGATGGATTTCATAGAGGCTATGGTAAACCAGCAAGTTTTTACGGCGATTTATGTAACGCCATAAAAAGGCTTTTACATAAAAATGTTACCTGAGATTATAAGTACACAGTGGTATACAGGTATCAGTAGTAATAAAAACAAAATAAGAATGAATGAGCACACAAAACTGATATCTCTGAAGTGACGGTTGTTATTAGAAGTACAGTGCGATAAAATTGAAAAGAAATACAAGTGCTCATTCAAAATTGTCAACATTAAGTATATCATTTTTATTTGCAAATCGTTGAATTCTAGGAATTGGCTTGTAAGGGGTTATCCATAAATTACGTAACACCTTAAGGGGGGGGGGGGGTATTGCTATATATTCAGTATTGCTAATTTCTTACCGGCAAACCATTGCGGTCAGGATTTACGCATTTTCAAGCATTATGCATGTGAAAAAAGGCTTCACACAATTGAGAAAATTTCTCTGTTAGTAGAGTTTTGCCTCTTTCTATGAATGTAAAACAGTAATAAGGAACTCCAGTGAAAAATATTATAGCCCTAATAAAATATGTTCATATAGACCAATAAATGCTGATTCTGAATATATAATTTTTATTTAATAATATTAAACGTACAGTTTTTAAAAAAATATTAAAAAGTGCATTTTTAATATTCTCGTTAAAACACAGCGTCCGCTTGGTATGCTGTGTAATGCTATTATGGAGACGTCACGATGGTAATCACTGTAATGACTGGTTTATTTATGCTGTACGTCATTTGTATGGGAATTTAGGTATGACACAAACGAATGTTCTATATATTTCTTATTTTTGAAGATGTCATAAAAGCATATACCTTTATAGAAACTAAATGGAATTGCCTTTTAGATTTTTGTATCTGACATATACGATCGTGTTTGAAAATTGCAGTATTTTAAGTGTCAAAATGAAAAAATTTAAAAAAAAGCAGCCGACTGTAAACATAATCTATTAAATTGTCGAAAAATTTAGGAAAATTCAAAATTTTAAAAGTACAATCCTCTTACTTTATGAATTTGGAATAAAACTGTCACTTCACTTTTTATCTCGTTCATACAATTAAAAAGGATAAAAAAATATTTTAATGATTCCGAAAAAATAACTTTAAAAATATGACATCTTGGACTCGGTGTTACGCAATTTAATGCGTTGATTTCTCTATTTTGTGTTTATTTACACATGCATAAGGCTTTTACATTATTAAATAATATTACTTTTATGGAAGTTTTATTAAATTCACGCGGAAAAGTCATTAAAAAAAAAATTCAGACGTAACCTTAAACCTATCGTACAACGAAAATAAATCACCAACAAAACACTATTTAAAGGACTAAAACCGAAAAAAAAATTACGCAGCATTGGTACTTATGATGAATTACACTAATATCACAGTGAATTGATCATTTAAACGTAAATTATCTTCAAAAACGTCGTAAAACTGCAAGTAAAATTCATCATGTCATTTTTGCGAAGCTCCTGATCTCGCCGTCGCCATAGACGACATTGCCCATACACCATAAATAGACCAATCAACGCGTTAATAATAAGCAAGATGGCCGGCGGCGCCTGCGCAAATCAATGTGAGATTCAAGGAGACCAACATAAAAATCATAAAATACGTTTTTTCGTATTTAGTAGATGACGTCACAAAATGCATAATAGATATGGTGTTTTTAGAGGGACCTTGAAAAATTAAAACTTTGAAAATTATTTTAACTATTAAAACTAACTCTAAAAAAAAATAAGCAGTTATTTAAGTTAGAAGGTCATTATTCATAAAAAAAAAAAAAAAAAATTGGACTGGACTTCTCTATTATTAGAATGCATGCGATTTTTTTTCCTAGGTGTCTATTCATTATTCTGTAAAGTCCAAACTTTTTTGCCACCATTTATCATAATTTTTTGAAGTTGGGAAATTTTGAGCGTGAAAAATATTATTTTTCTGCTGGAAAAATTGGTAAATTGATCGAAAAATAGGTAATTTTTATAAAGACTTAATTTTTTTACATTAAGGGAAGTTTTGAAATTATCCATGTTCGAAATTTTTTAATTTCATAAAAAAATTCTTCCCAGAAAATTTTAAATTTTGAAAAAAAAAGAATTTCGCAGGATAAAGGAAAATAATTTTAGCTCGGAAAACAGGATGTAAAATTATTCCAAAAATATTTACCTTTTTGATTTAGTTATGAGAAGTTTTGAATTAGTTGTGGAATTTTTTGAAATGCGGAAAATTTTCTCGGAAAAATCGTAGGAAATGAGCCGGAAAATTGTATAAAAGTTTGCCTGTTAAGGCCGTCTTCAGACTGGTACAAATTATTCTTAATCTACGGTTTACATACATAACATATTTATAGAGGAGTGGTAAGGGGTGGGCAACAAGGATTGTATTTAATTATATGGGTTTTCTTATATTATTTGTTACTGAGTCGTCTTTGACTGTTGAAATATAAGAAAATAACAATCTTAAAAAAATATGACATCTTGGACTCGGTGTTACGCAATTTAATGCGTTGATTTCTCTATTTTGTGTTTATTTACACATGCATAAGGCTTTTACATTATTAAATAATATTACTTTTATGGAAGTTTTATTAAATTCACGCGGAAAAGTCATTAAAAAAAAAATTCAGACGTAACCTTAAACCTATCGTACAACGAAAATAAATCACCAACAAAACACTATTTAAAGGACTAAAACCGAAAAAAAAATTACGCAGCATTGGTACTTATGATGAATTACACTAATATCACAGTGAATTGATCATTTAAACGTAAATTATCTTCAAAAACGTCGTAAAACTGCAAGTAAAATTCATCATGTCATTTTTGCGAAGCTCCTGATCTCGCCGTCGCCATAGACGACATTGCCCATACACCATAAATAGACCAATCAACGCGTTAATAATAAGCAAGATGGCCGGCGGCGCCTGCGCAAATCAATGTGAGATTCAAGGAGACCAACATAAAAATCATAAAATACGTTTTTTCGTATTTAGTAGATGACGTCACAAAATGCATAATAGATATGGTGTTTTTAGAGGGACCTTGAAAAATTAAAACTTTGAAAATTATTTTAACTATTAAAACTAACTCTAAAAAAAAATAAGCAGTTATTTAAGTTAGAAGGTCATTATTCATAAAAAAAAATAAAAAAAAATTGGACTGGACTTCTCTATTATTAGAATGCATGCGATTTTTTTACCTAGGTGTCTATTCATTATTCTGTAAAGTCCAAACTTTTTTGCCACCATTTATCATAATTTTTTGAAGTTGGGAAATTTTGAGCGTGAAAAATATTATTTTTCTGCTGGAAAAATTGGTAAATTGATCGAAAAATAGGTAATTTTTATAAAGACTTAATTTTTTTACATTAAGGGAAGTTTTGAAATTATCCATGTTCGAAATTTTTTAATTTCATAAAAAAATTCTTCCCAGAAAATTTTAAATTTTGAAAAAAAAAGAATTTCGCAGGATAAAGGAAAATAATTTTAGCTCGGAAAACAGGATGTAAAATTATTCCAAAAATATTTACCTTTTTGATTTAGTTATGAGAAGTTTTGAATTAGTTGTGGAATTTTTTGAAATGCGGAAAATTTTCTCGGAAAAATCGTAGGAAATGAGCCGGAAAATTGTATAAAAGTTTGCCTGTTAAGGCCGTCTTCAGACTGGTACAAATTATTCTTAATCTACGGTTTACATACATAACATATTTATAGAGGAGTGGTAAGGGGTGGGCAACAAGGATTGTATTTAATTATATGGGTTTTCTTATATTATTTGTTACTGAGTCGTCTTTGACTGTTGAAATATAAGAAAATAACAACAATATAAGAAAAATAAAAAACAATATTGTCTACTTTAGTTTTATGAAGGTGTAACTTCTACATGATTTGCACATTGCTTTTTTATGTTATTCTCTGGTATTCAATTGATTAAAAGTCAGATACGTTTTTAGATTTTTACGCCCAAAAGTATTTTCTATTATTTGTTTTTATGGTGTTATGCCGTGTTGCGCTACACATCTGCTACACAATTGTCCAGATGATGGTTACTGCAACCCTGTCCAAAACGTTGGCTAAAAAAGGAGGTAGCGCAACACGGCATAACACCCCAAAAACAAATAATGAAAAAAAAAATTAAATCGTTGTGTTAAATCCCAATTTAGAAAATTAGGCCGTTAATAAATAAATATACCATTGTGCAGGTAAAGCCTTATTTTTCATACACAATGAAAATTCGGTCAGTGACTGAGTTGGTGTTGCGTTTTGATTCCTCGGCTGGCTAATTCCTCCATCACGACTCAAGTAACATTTTCTGCGTACTGTGGGAGTAGTAGGAGATTTTTTCAATATTGTCAGGTTATTCGTAACCCGGGAATGTTTGTCTTTCTTTTTGAAAACAAATTTTGTAACCTACAAATTTCATCGAATTCCATCACTATTAAATATTTACTGCTTTATTTTTATTATAAAACGCGTTATTTCATTACAACAATTTTACGATACGTGGAACATATTGTATAAAGTAGACAATTTCCCATTATATTAGTTTCACCATACTATGTAACACCCTTACACACAGAATTACCAATCTTCGAGTATGTTCTAGATGGGCTCTATGACTAGATGGTACAAGATATCGCTAAAAGGGAAACTGTAGTTTAGTGGAGCGGTGTTTACACGGGGTATATTTGTCATGCCCAACTTATGCACGAGTGTGCTAAATTCGAGAGCCCGACCATTTAGGAAGATGATCTGATAAGTAGATGTACGACAAGGGTTGTAGGAAACAGGAAGCATATGATGGAGAGCTAAAAGCCAAGCAACATATCCACCCTTTGGAATAACAAGCTTCGATCGGTCGCAGAAACGTCATAAAATAATAGTAAAATCATAGACATACAAATAACTAGACGAGAACTTACAGATGAGGGGTAAAAACCAACTATGGTGGGGCGAAGAGAGGAAAGAGACTTGTGATTCGCCAATAAATCAATCTAACAGTATAATAGGCACCTCGCACTATAATATCACTATTTAGTTCTTGATATTAAAATCTGCTTTTGAATGAATAGACCTTTTTATATGGGAGCGCGAATTGCATGCCACGGTATGAACAGATGTGTAAAATCCAAATTCGCAAAGTAAGGTTCAGAGTATTTTCATAGTGGATATTTTGTTACCGTAGACACTTTTACAAATGTTTCATGATTTACTTAACCCAGTAAACAGCGGCTTTGTGTTTCGCTTCGCTATGTATCTCGATGTCTAAGTATGTGTTTCATAGACATACAGCGTCCGTGCGTAAAATGTACGATGAGAGCACGACACTGGTCCGGACACGCCCAGCCGGTTCCGAAAAATGGTTCCAATGAGAGGGGAAAATAACACGTTTTTTAACACGTAAGGGCATGTCCATATATTTTGTACGTCCGTGAGTAAAATTCATTATCGCACGACGTTACCGCTACAGATGGAACCTTGTTATGCCAAAGAGTCGATTTGCAAAAGGCAACGCCAACATTTTGTAATTTGTGACAGTCAAATTAATGTATATCAAACAAAAAAATGGTGTGCGCATCTAACTAAAAAAAGTCTTTAATCGTTTTTCGTCTGAAATTTCAAGGTAACCGTAACGTTTTTCTGTCACGAGCTTTACTGCTCTCACCTTGAAAACTGTCTGATTTGTGCGTTTATATGGGAATGTCCTTTTACTTGTTTTTATCAGTTAGGTTAGGATAAAGTATGGAAACCAACACTCCTGCCATAGGTTACCCCAAGTAGTTCACAAGGTGGTTTATCTAGGCCTAGGCGGCGAATACGTCTGCCCATCTACTGCTGGCAAGTCGGATTTGATTGAGATCTTTTTATCTCTCCAGCAAGACTTTCTCGGAAAGTCGCCTTGCACCGCAGTGAGATAGGTCCTTCACTCCTGGATACATTGACCCCCAGACTCCCACCCACCCCTCATACACCCACCTCCCATTCTCTCCAGAACTTCATCTACTTCCTTTCCCTAACATATTAGCATAGCATCCCCATAGGGCGTAAGGGATGTTTTCCTTAGGGCCTCCTGTGTTTGATAATGTAAAAAAGGCACATACCTAAAAATATTTCATTCAAATTTTATTAATACAGTAATTTAAATCAGGAAATTATATTTCGTATTCAAATAGACACAAAAAAGTTGTTTGAACAATGTTGCTTTCCAAATTGCACAGTTTGAGGGTGTTTTTCGCAGTTTGTCGTATAAATCTTACATAAAGAGTGTTAGATAATTACCTCTCAGATTTGAGAAAGGGTGTTAGATAGATAGCTATCTACTTTCAAGTTTGAGAAAGGGTGATAGATAGGTACCTTCTCTCAGGTTTGAGAAAGAGTGTTTTATAACCACTCTCCAGTTTGAGAAATAGCTTTAGATAGATACCTACCTGTTCTCAAGTTTCAGAAAGGGTGTTAGGTAGGTGCTTGCTCTCAGGAAGAAAGAGTGAGAAAGTATCAGGAGAAAGACCGGTCAGTGGTTAAGTGGGCATAGCGCTTGGGTCCCACCCGGGCGTCGCATGTTCGATTCCTCGACTGGCTAAGTCCTCCATCACAACACAAGCAACATTTTCGGCTTTCTGTGGTGGTAGTAGGAGATTTTCAAACAGTGTTGGGCTATTCGTAACCCGGGAATGTTTGTCTTTCTTTTCAAAAAAAAAAGAGAGAGAGTTTCAGATAGGTATTAAGTTTGAGATCTCTCCCTTTTAAAATCGCTTTTATAACACGAAACCTTTTTTTAAACCAAATATCATTCACATAATTCAAGAAGAAATACATTTAAAGAGATTTTTAATCCAGATGTTGAGGTGTTACCCCGGACCCATCAATCATTCAGAGACGTTAATAATTCCATTGTTAACCCTTTTCGCCCGGGTTTATATCAAAGTAAGTTTTATATCCATCGCCCGTCACAAGAGGTTTCTACCCTTCATCGCAAAATGACCTCTTGACATCAAATCTATGTAATTGACCCTAAACATTTATATAATAGTAGTTTTCATAAGCCAGTGGTTTACGACCTTTGTGATGTCGTTTAAATAGCTAGGTACACGGCGTACACCAGAGAAAAAATATATGTTTTCAAACACCAAGCGTCAGCGCATAAGAGTCCTAACTGCTCCCAACCGTCTCGAACCAGTGAGACCGTGTCTTCCCAATTGGGTTGTTTTGTGAGGCTGAAGATAGTTATGAGGCGAAGGAGATGATGAAGAGGAAGAAGGCTGGCTATTCAGATCTTTACCAGGGTGATGCTGATAGTAGCTTCCACTCTGAAACATGCAGTAATCATACTATAATATTTATAAAAAAACTAATAATAAAATAATGAAACGCAAGAATTTATTTTCTATTCGTTAAATAATTTGTACTTGAATATTTTTATGTAGGTTACAGGCGGGAGAATTGTACTCAAATTAACATCCAACAAACACAAAATATAACAGTTGAAATTTCTAGTTAGCCTAGTTGGTTAACAAATGAAAAATTTGATTTAAAAGTGATGCCCAAGTCTTTAATTGATTCGAATTTTGACGGTTGAAAAACACTGTTGCGTTCTTTTCGTATTAATACGAAAAATCTAATTTTTGGCTTTTAGTCAGTTATATAGTTTTTTGTCCTCTTTGAGTTCATTTTTTGCTGACCAACTCCAGTAAGTGTTATTTTATTTATGGTTTTTAATCCTTTTGCCCCGATGGCCTTTGCCATGGGGAAGAAACCCCCTGATCCCGCCCCCCCCTGATCCTTCAAATTTTGACATTGGCAGTGAGGTAGATATAGTAGATATTCAAATTCCATCTTCTACTCCTAAAAAAAGGAAAGTTTGCGACCTTCCAAAAACTGATACGTCTCAGGTCTCAGTTCCTGTAGCTTCTCCTTCCTTGTATCGGACTTCGGCAAAAGCTCCCTTCATAGTTTATTTGCAAAACAACACTCCTGGCTACTCTTTACATCCCCTTTAATTTGGTAAATTTATTGGAAAAAAACCACTTGGCATTTCACCAGGTGGTATCCGATCTGAGGGCAGATTTCGCATTTGCGTCGACTTTACATCCGCGTTTAATGCCAATAAATTTATAAATTCCATTGACTCCCTTTCTGCGAAAAAGTTTAAAGCATACATCCCTTCCTTCAATATCTCTCGCTTGGGTCTCGTTAGAGGTATCCCTGAAAACCTATCTGAAGAAGAGCTTTTTTCGGAATTGATTATTCCATCATCTTCGGGAAAAATTATTAAGACTAGGCGTCTTAATTTCAAAGATAAATCATCAGAGTCTGTAGTTTGGAAACCCTCCCAAACTGTAGTTCTGACATTTGAAGGACAGTCCCTCCCCTCTCACGTTTATTTATTCCACAACTCTCTCCCGGTGGAAATTTATTCATTCCCGACAATTCAATGTTTTAATTGTTGTCGGTTTGGCCATTCGAAACAATCGTGCCGCTCTTCTCCTCACTGCTTTAAATGCGAAGAAAACCATCTAGCAGACCAATGCCCTTCCTCTTCCAATTCCTTTACTTGCGTCAATTGTTCAGGCTCGCGCACAGCCATACATCCATCCTGCCCCCAACTTTCTCGCTAAAAAAACATAAAAAGTTATATGGCCTCCAATAGCGTTTCTTACTTCCATGCTTCCAAATTAATAGCTCTTTCTAAAAAATCTTTTGCTGAAGTTGCCTCTCAACCCCAAATTAGTACTTCTTCAAACTTGTCTTACAGAAAGACTGTAATGACAACATCCGCTTCCCGTCCGATTAAATCCCCTGGATATGATCAATTTGGTCACAACTCCCAGCTCTTGCTCCCAAATGGTAACAACAGCGCTCTTTTTCCTCAAAATCTTGTCTTTTCTAACAGCAATTCAACTAACAAAGGTTCTTTCAACCCTGATCTAAAAGCAAATACCATAAACAACAATACTTCTAGTGACAATTCTTCTTTAATTCAAACTCTTGTCATGTTACTCATCTCAATTATTAACAATAATAATTCTCTACCGTCCAACGCTGCCTCATTACTCTCCTCCTTGTATTCTCTTCTTAATCTTAATCTTCCCAATGGCTGCCCCAGCAGCAACAATTCTGCAGTGAAATTGTAGAAACGCCACCTCCAATAAGGATGACCTCATCCGCCTTCTACATTTACACTCTATATCGATTGCTGCCGTCTCTGAGACTTGGTTTAAGCCATCTCAACTCTTCAAGGTGAGTGGCTATCAATGTCTGCGGGACGACCGCATTGATGGGAAGGGTGGTGCAGCCCTTTTCATCAAAAAATCTCTCCACTTCTCCCCTATTTCCATTAAACCCCCAAATTCATCCTTCCAATTAGTGGCAGCCACTGTCTCTAATATTACATTTGTATCTCTCTATATTCCCCCTTCTACCCCATTTGACCTTCCATTGTGGGTCCACATGCTTAGCAAAATATCTTCTCCCTTGGTTATTCTGGGTGATTTCAATGCCCACTCCCCACTCTGGGGTTCTTCTTCCTCGGATCCTTCGGGTATCAAATTAATTCACCTTTTAGACTCCTTGAACATTTGTCTCCTAAATGACGGATCCTCAACAAGGTTTAGTCATCCTGGACAGAATCCTAGTGCAGTGGACATATCCTTCTGTTCCCCGAGTATCTATCCTCTAATTTCCTGGCGACTTACATCACATCAGACCCCTGCGGCAGTGATCATTATCCCATTATTTTGAATTTGGCTCAACGGTTGAATACCAACCACTTTAAAAGTAAGCCCAAATTTATCACAAAAAAACCGATTGTTCCCATTTCAGAGACTCTATCCAGGGTCATACCATCTCCTTGCCTCCCCCTACTTCTGATAACTGCACCTCCTCTTATAAATCTTGGACTGATTCCATTCTAAAATCGGCTGACAAGTCTATCCCCAAATCATCTCCTTTAGGCTCGAAGGCTCGCCCTCCCCCTTGGTGGGATGAGGAATGCCTTAGAGTGCTGAAGGAGAGGAAAGCGGCCAATAAGACGTACTGCCAACAGATGACTATGGATAATTACATCTCAGCCAAGAATGCCCAAGCTGTTGCTAAACGCACTTTTCGTTTAAAAAAAAAACAGCTGGCGTAATTTCTGAACCAATATATCCCCTGCTACTCCAGCAGGGGAGGTTTGGTCCATGATTCGCATGTTTAGATCTTCCTTTTCCCTGCCAAAGCCATCTCATAATTCTGCTATTTGGATAGATGACTTTATTAATAAAATAGCTCCCCCATATGTCCCTAATTTTGATAAACTTCCCTCTTTAACTTATACTCTAAAATCTTCTTCATATTTAGATGCTCCTTTTTCCATTGATGAGTTAAAAAGAGCCACGGAAAACCTCAATGACTCAGCTCCGGGCAAGGATGAAATACTGAATACATTCATCCGTCATACTGATGACAATTCTCTTATCAATGTCTTTCTTGATTCTGGTATTATTCCCCCAGACTGGAAAATTCAAAATATCATTCCCATTTGCAAAAGTGGCAAAGATCCAAGTATAGGTTCGAGCTACAGACTTATCTCTCTCTCTTCTACTCTTTGCAAAGTATCTGAAAGAATGATTTAGAATAGATTGGACTGGTTCGTAGAAAAAAATCAAATTCTTTCCTCTTCCCAGTTTGGATTTAGAAAGGGTAAAAGTACCCTGGACAACCTTTCCTCTCTTGTTACAGATATCAAATTAGCATTATCCAAAAACGAATATTGTATTGCAGTGTTTTTAGACATCTGTGAAGCATACGACAATGTTTCTATCCCTATCCTGAAAGAAAAGTTACTGGCAATAGGTATTCAATTCATTGCCAATTTGCTCTCCCAGAGAACTATTTTTGTAGATGGGTCCGAATCCCCTCCCCACATAAGACACATATTCAAAGGTCTCCCGCAAGGGTCAGTCTTAAGCCCGATATTGTACAATATTTACACATTTGATCTAGAAAAATCTATTCAATTCTTGTGCAACATACTCCAATATGCTGATGACTTGACTTTCTACAAAATATCCCGCAATATTTTTATTGCAGTATCAGCAATCAACAATACTCTTAGAAAGCTCTTGGCATGGTTAAATAGTAATGGCCTTGAACTTTCCCCTTCCAAAAGCAAAGATGTCATCTTCACTCGTCGTCGAAAGTTCCCAGATATTCAGGTGATATTTGGCGATGAAATCATCCCTATCACTAAGGAAGTTAAGTTCCTGGGAATTTTTTTAGACTCAAAGCTTACTTGGAATTCTCACATTAACCTTGTCATAAGGAAATGCGAAAGTAACATCAATCCCCTTAAATTTCTGTCCGGAGTGTGGTGGGGATCAAACCGCTCATCTTTAAAACTTCTGTACAATGCTCTCACCCGAAGCCATCTCGATTACGGATCTTTGATTTGTCTGTTTGATCCAATATCTACTTCAAATTCGCTTAAATTAGATAAAATTCCGTCAAAATCTCTTCGCCTTATATTAGGAGCCATGAAATCTTCCCCAATCAACGCAATGCAAGTTGAATGCTGCGAACCTCCCTTAAATATTAGAAGGCGATGCCTAGCAGAAAAATATATTTTCAAAACATGCTCAATAACTTCCCATCCCTTGATTCCCAAACTTCAGTTGTTAAAGTATGAGGTTAATTTGAATCCATTTTGGAAAAAACATTCCCCTCCCCTTCTCTATGATTGCTTCAACTCTTTCCTGGATGTATCCTCAAACTCCTATCGCAATGAATCTCTCCCCTTATACTCATATCCCTATGAAAGTCTTACTTTCTATCCAAAGGTCCACCAATTTATAGGAATATGTAAAAAAAATATAAATAACTTAGCTCAATCCAATAATGCAGAATTCAACAAAATTATTGAAAATAACTGGCCAAATTATATAAAAATTTTCATAGATGGTTCCAAACTCAGTTCGGACTCCCATTTTGGAGCCAGTGTCTATGCACCTCACAGGAATTTGTGTTTCCCACACAGACTTCCCAAAGAGTGTTCCATTTTCTCTGCTGAATGCATAGCTATCATAGAAGCTTTGCGACTCGTCAAATCTCTCAACATTAAAAATGCCCTTATCCTTTCAGACTCTCTTAGCTCTCTACAAAAAATAAGCGCATCCCCTCTCAATTGCAGTAGCGACTCTCTTACCTGCTCTATCAGAGACCTCCTGCATTCCACGTCGCTGGCTCAAGTGTCAGTGGTCTTGGCCTGGATTCCAGGACACCTCGGTATTGTTGGAAATGAAATAGCTGATTCTATTGCTACGGAATCCATTTTCCATGGTCCATTAAGCAGTATTCCTATTCCTGTTAGAGATTATTTCCCTATTTTAAAAAATAAGTTACAATGTCAATGGTCCTCTGAATGGAAATCATCCTCTCTAATAAAAGGTCATCAGTACTCATTAATTCAACCTTCTATTCCTGTCAGGCCCTGCTTTCACAAATGCACTTCCATGCCTAAAAAATACATCTCTTCCATAACTCGAATGCGTCTAGGTCATACTTGTTGTCTTAGCCATCTCTCCAGATTCCACATAGTCAATTCACCTTATTGTGATTGTGGTTCAGAAGATTCTTTAAACCATAATTTTTTTGAGTGTCCTATCAATGACCAATTTCCAAACTTCATACTTGAATTGGTAAAACTAAAAATTGAATTCCCTACCAGTATACCCTGTCTTCTTAGTCTCAAATCTCCTGAAATTCACTATTTGTTAGCAAAATTTATTTCTAAAAATGGCCTTAACATTTAAGCATCTATCACATTTCTTTCTCTTCCATATGTATGCATTTGTTCTTGCATTCTTATTATGTACAGTTGTACAGGTTCCTGTTTTTGGGAATCTGCACATCTTCCTACACTACAATTTTATAATAACTATTAATACCATATCTGAATGTTACTCTGTATGGAAGTTGTACAGGTTCCTATTTTTGGGAAACTATACATCTTCCTACTCTTTAATTTTGTAATTACCATTAATACCAACTCCGTATGTTAGTAGGACCATGCGCCGACTTGAGCGGATTTTCCGGAGCGGAAAACTATCCGACCAAAGGGAAGCTTGGGTTAGTGTGCAATCGGAGTACAGGGAGACAATTCGAAGAAAAAAGTCGGAGTATTGGATGGCGAAGATTGAAGGCGAAGATTCTGACCCCCAGCGACTTTGGAACTCGCTTAAAACTGTCATGGGTGAGTCTGAAAACTCAACTACAGCCGCGTTCAGTCCGAAGGATTTCTCCGACTTTTTCCAAGAAAAAATCCAAAATATCCGAGCAACGACGGCGTCTGCTCCTCCACCTAATTTCACCACCTACAATGGCGAATTTCTGATGAAGTTCAAACACACAACATTGGAGGAAGTCACCAAAATTGTGTCTAGTTCTCTGAACAAACAATGTGCATTAGACCCAATTCCAACGTGGCTACTCAAAAAGTGTCTAAAACATGTAGTGCCGTTCTTAGTGTTCCTTTTTAACAAAACTTTCGATTTAGGCGAGGTGCCCCAACTACTCAAAAAAGCCCTTGTTTCCCCAATTTTAAAGAAACCCCAGTTAGATTCTGTAGATTTAAGTAATTATCGCCCTGTATCCAATTTACCATTTATCTCAAAAGTTCTTGAAAAAATTGTAATCAGGCAGATGACTGTCCATCTGGCCAAAAATGAACTCTTATCAAAGTACCAGTCAGCTTATAGGAGGTACCATTCTACAGAGACTGGCATATTGCGCGTGCTGTCAGATTTAATGCTTGCAAATGAGTCAGGTAAGTTAGCTTTACTATCATTATTAGATTTGAGTGCGGCATTTGATACCATCGACCACGATTTTCTCATCAAAAGACTGGAAAAAACCTTTGGACTGGGTGGTGAGACTATTCAATGGATAAAATCCTACCTCTGTGGCCGAACACAATCTGTACAAGCCGGTGGTAAAAACTCTCCCTTTGTAACCCTCACTTCTGGAGTCCCTCAGGGTTCAGTGCTGGGACCCCTACTTTTCATTCTGTTTATCAACGATGTTGCCAAAATAATAGAATCATTCGGACTTCTTTCCCATTGCTACGCTGACGATCAGCAAATCTATTTCTACTGCGCACCGAATGAGAGAGATAGATTAAAATATATTATCGTTAAATGCATTGCTGCCATAACAAACTGGATGTCTTCGAACAAACTAAAACTAAATCCAACCAAAACAGAATTCCTCTGGACAGCAACAAAAAAGCGTCAGTCATTATTAGACAAATCTCCTCTCATTACTTCTGGCTGTAACATCATCCCTAAAAATGGCGTCAAACTACTAGGTGTACATCTAGACCAAGATCTTTCCCTTAAATCCCAGATTAATAAAACAGTAAGCGCGGGATTCTTTCACCTGCGCCAAATCAAATCTATAAGGAGAAATATTCCGACTAAGGCCACAAAGATGCTGGTAAACTCTTACGTTGTATCGCGACTTGACTATTGCAATGGCATATATGCAAATCTCCCTAAAATATATACTGATAAACTTCAGTCAGTTTTCAATGCTGCAGCGAGACTGATAACCGGCGTTTCCAAATTTTCTCACATTTCTCAACATCTGCGGAACCTTCATTGGCTTAAGTGTCCTGAGAGAATTCAGTTCAAACTCTGCTGGATGGTGTTTAAAGCACTACACGACATGGCGCCACCCTACCTGTCGGAACTGTGCATTCCAAATGATGTCAATACTAGGCAAGCAACCCTTCGATCAGCATCTTCAATAGCCGTAGGTAGACTCTCAGTGCCTATGCGCAATCCCAATACCAATTTCGGAGACCGGGCTTTCGCAGTAGCAGGCCCAACAGCTTGGAACAAACTCCCTTCACATTTGCGAAAGATCGACAGTACATCTGAGTTCAGAGCAAAGCTCAAAACTCACCTTTTCACATTATCATATCCCGAAAAATAACTTCATTTTTTCAGTAGTATTTCATTACTTAGTCCATGGGAATTACCTAGATTGATGTATCTTCATTACCAGCTTTTCCGTTGTTACGCAACTTTTGACATTATATTACAACTTATTATGCGATTTTTTTTTTTTTTTTTTTTGTAATATTTTCATGACTTACACTGACAGCACGGGCAGTAACATAACAACATGTGTTTATAAACGTAAATAAGTATGTTAGTCGTAAATAACTAATTTTAAGACAGTTGCAAATCATAATGCAAATAGAGCAGTAACAATACTGCTCTATTCGTATTATGACAGTAATCATAACAATATGTGATTATAAATGTAAATAAGTATGTTAGTCGTAAATAACTAATTTTAAGAGAGTTGCAGGTCATAATACCTACGAATAGAGCAGTAACAACACTGCTCTGTTCGTTTCGTATTGTATTATGGCTTCCAATTACATGTACAAAACTCGGTTATAAAAATAAATATAGTTCTAAATCACTAGTCATAGAAGTCTTAGTTGTAAGTCATTAGTTATCAATCTTAGTTATAATATAAGCCACTTGTAGTATATACCTAGGTATAGATTAAATGTATAAACGAATTTATAAAGCGCCCTTGAGGTGATTTTCTCACGAAAATGGCGCTATAAAAATCATCCAATAATTATTATAATTATTATTATTAGTACAACTTGCATAATATTATATACCTAGGTATAGATTAAATGTATAAACGAATTTATAAAGCGCCCTTGAGGTGATTTTCTCACGAAAATGGCGCTATAAAAATCATCCAATAATTATTATTATTATTATTATTAGTACAACTTGCATAATCATATGAATATTTGTCTTGGCCCATTGTCTATATTTACTTATATGATTTATCTATTCCATTTAAATAACTGTAAATTTAACTAATTTTAAAAACTGGTAATGTAATTAAAAAAAAAAAAAAACGAAATGTTAATAATTTAAAAAAAAATTGATAATGTAACAAAAATTGATAATAATAACTAATTTTCAGAAAATTGGAAATGTAAATAATTTTTAAAAAATGTAACTAACTTGAAGAAATGGCCAAGATCACCCTTAATGGGTGAAAGCCAAATAAATAATAATAAAAAAAAAAGTCTTTAATTTGTGTTTATTGTTTAATGTCTCAAGAGCATTTTTATCAATGTTGTAATAATTAAAGATCAATGGATTATTCATTCGAGAAATCTGAGCATTTGATATTTTAAGATATTTAGGTGAAGCCTATCTTCTATTACACCAAATTAACAAATTGTTGATATTATCTTGAAGAACGATACAATGTGTAGATAACAAATATTATAATCAATAATTATCAGCCTGAAACACTCATCTACATTGAAAAAATCTTCCGAGAAAAGATACTGGCCGCCAACGGGAAATGAACCCGTGACCATCTGATTGCCGGTCAGCAGCTCTGACCACTGAGCTATGGCGGCTTATCTAATACCCGCCAAATAATTCAATATATACTAGTGTTTCATTCGACAATTACTTATTATTACATTTTTCCAACTGAAAACAACCAACTTTATTTTTGTGAGAAAGGTATTTTTAATACTAAATCTCCCGCTAGGTGGCGTCGAGACTAATTATGTCCGCATTTTTTGCTGAAATACTTTAACTTGTTAAATATTAATTATTATTTTTAATTGATAAACTAACGTTTTAAACAAGATTTTTATGCATAGCACAAAGGGTAGATAACAAATATTATAATCAATAATTATCAGCCTGAAACACTCATCTACATTGAAAAAATCTTCCGAGAAAAGATACTGGCCGCCAACGGATCTTTTCTCGGAAGATTTTTTCAATGTAGATGAGTGTTTCAGGCTGATAATTATTGATAATAATATTTGTTATCTACCCTTTGTGCTATGCATAAAAATCTTGTTTAAAACGTTAGTTTATCAATTAAAAATAATAACGATACAATGGTTAATATTTAGATAATTAAAAAAAGGAAGATAAATACATCACGAAATATTTTTGGAATATCATTTATAAACAAGATTGGACCAAGGTGTGAACCCTGTGGTACTCCATTTTTTGCGCATTTTTTTCCGTCAGGGAGGATTTTATTTTAAAAATTTGCGTTTATTAGTAAAATAGCTCTTACACTAGGCTAGTTAACGGAATTCTCTAACAAATGGTTCATCGTACTCTGGAGGCTAGTTACAACGGTCTATTTTTCTGTTTCACGTGAACCAATCTAGTACAGGCTGCACCGACTCATTGCAATTTGCTTTTCCTGACAGACTAATGACATTTGCAGAGAGCGGACTCTCTCAGCTCTCTGTCGACAGAGAGAATTAAGAATGACGCCTGTTTAAATGTTCAATTGCAGCTTAAGTCATTTTGACTTTCCGCATTTCCCAGAGACTCCGAGGGATGTTTAATTTAAAAATAAAAGGGCGTAAAAAGACATTATTTTTGCTCTGAACTGGAGCTTATGGTAATGTTTCAAGAAGTTTTACAAATTTCGGGGTTGAAATGCAGTTTTAACACTGATCACTTGCTGTCGAAAATATTTTTCATTTAATTTTGTTGAATATATATTTGTTTTATCATTTGATTATGCGCACTCCAAGCTAACTGTTACTTATTATTAATTTTCTTATTCGTTCCATTATGTATGACAGGAACAAAATTAATTTACTCACTTTTCTGACAATGAATTTAAACACATCTCTCTATACATGAAAAAAATGAAACGCCGAAATGTATGTACGCACTTAACTTTCGAACGACTGCAGCAAATTGGATAATTCTTTGTTTTTTGTGTTCGTTATTGTCAGGACAGGGTTTAGTGAACTCTGTCATTATGACATTTGTATAAAAACATTTCAATTGGGTGGCACGCGAGCTGTTTGAAAACTGAATGTACCGGGTTTGGATGTATGGAATGCGGGAGCGGGGTTCGCGGGAGGAGTTGAGGGGAACTCGGGAGGGGTAGGGGAACCTGGGAGGGGGAGAGGAACTCAGGAGGGGGGTTCGCGGGACGGGGTAATGGGGAGAGTGGAGCGGGGAGAGGGAAGGTGGAGGAGGCGAAGTGGGAACACGAGACGGGAAGGGGACGCGGGAGAGGAAGGGGAGGCGGAAGGGGAACGGGACGAATGGGAAAGGATACGCAGGGAGAAACCATTTCTTTATTAAATAGCATAGCAGCGCATGCCGGGAATCAACTACTTTTTCATAATCTTGACTGCAATAATATTATGCTAAATTTTAATTATTTCAGAACAATAAATTTTTTTTAAATCCTCCAAGCCACAAAATGAAAATTTTACAGGAAACCACAAAAACGAATATTATTAAAATCTTAAAAGTAATTAAAAATCTTGTATAAAAGGTATTTGATTTTCAACATTTGGAAGTAATATAGTTATAATTCTATTTATAACTAGCTTTTACCCCCGGCTTCGCTCAGTTTTCGGTGACTTCTACGGTTTAACTTCATGGTTTGGCTAAGGTTTTCCAGAAACTTCTACGACAATGTTTTAAATATAGTTCATTATCCGATAGTTCCTTCAGACAACATTTAATGTCCTTACTGTAGCTATTTTTAGTTTTAATTTGTTTGATACTAAGTGGGAGTTTTTTATGTAACTTTACTGCTAAAAATTCAGAAATTCTTTGTCCAAACATTTAAGAATGTCTGTTTGTTTGGCTCTGGTTTTATGAGTATGCGAGGTGTCTGCCTCTGAATCATTTTTGAAGTGGTGTACTAGAATGTTTTTGGCATAGATTTTCTGTATGCTTGGAACATCAAACTGTTTAAAAAAATTATTTTTTTTGTTGTGTATTTTATTTAGATATAAAATTTGATATCCTATATCTAATGTTTTCTTTTCTATGACTACTACAATATTATTTACCTACTATTGAGTAAAATTTGGACTTTACAACATTAAGACATAATCCACGAAAAACTGCAAGACTTTTAGCCTCCTTAACATTTACAGGGAGTTCATTGAACATTTTAAACCTTTATGATAAATATTATTTTGTGTTCCCGATAAACTTGTTTTAGGAAGCCTAAAATCGTTGCAGTTTCTCGTAGGATAACAATGAACTGTACTGTTGATTTTAACATTATTCAACATATATATTTTTTTTAATTTTTCACTTTTGGTATAAATTCTAACTCGATAACTCAAATATTATATTGTTTAAAATATTTCTTTACGCCATATTCTTCAAAAACTACTTGTATATACTATTTTTTAATTTTTAATTTGTATAACTTTGGTATAAATTCTAACTCGATAACTTTTGTAAAACTTATTTATAATCTATGTAAAAGCCCCTATGGGCGTATAACAATAATAAATAAATAAATTAATAATCTGGTAACATTTTATTTTTTAACTTATAAATAAAAACTAGGGTATTGAAAACTAATCTTTGCCACACACTTAATATATTGAGATGGCGTTGCATGGTTTTTATCCTGGTGTATCTGCTTCAGTACAATATAGACCTCATGCCTCTGTTCTGAATTTTTTCCATTCTTTTAATTTGTGTTTTATTGCTCAGAAAGATTACACTTGAGCAATAATTCAAATGGGATACTACAGTTGTGTTATAGACCAATTTCCTAGTATTAATGTCTAATTTTCCCTTTATCCTATTTAAGAAATTAATCTTTTTGGCATTTAGTTAGTTAGCATTTCAAAGTTAGAGTTTAGTTTTAGCTTATTATCGATCATGATTCCCAAATATTTAATTTCTATATTTAGGGTAATAAGTTCATTTTGTTTTTTCCCTAATACCATGAATTTACTTTTAGTTACATTTAGTTTGAGTTTATTTATGCTTACACATTTAGATATTTCATGAAGTTCACTTTGTATTTTAGACAACGCATCTTCAATATTATTTGCTATAATATATAAAAGTATGTCATCAGCAAACAGTTTGATCGAACAGTACTTTAGGCACTTCATTATATCATTAATATATATAATAAAAAGTAGTGGTCCCAAGACCGATCCTTGAGGAACTCCAAGGTTTACTTGTTGCTTTTCAGAGATAGCATCTTCGAATTTGGTTCTTTTTTCTGTTTTTTAGGTAATCAGTAAACCACTGCAATTCTTTACCATGAATTCCCATGTCCTTCAATTTCATTATTAGTCTTTCTCTGACTATCGTTTCAAAAGCACGTCTAAAGTCTAATAATACTGCTATGATGATTTTCTTCTGATCCATACTGGTTTTCCATTCATTTATCACATAATTTATTGCTGTTGGAATATTTGTTTCTAAATCCAGATTGATGTTTTACAAGAATATTATTTTTTTAAATAAAATTGTTTATCTGTTCTTTAAGTATCGATTCTAGTAATTTTTAATATTTAGGTAATCCATTTATTGGTCTGAAGTTTTCGAAATTTTTAACATTTATTATTTTGGGCACTGGTGTTATTATGGAAGTTTTCCGTGACTGTGGAAAAATTTCCTCTGACAGAGATTCATTTATTAGTGCAACTAATCTGTCTCCTATAGCCGGCAGTGCATCGTTGATTATGCCTATCGTAATTCCATCCGTGGACGATTTTAGGTTCATTGCATTAAGAATTTTCAATAAATACTCAATTTTAATTTTATTAAACCTGAAATATTATTATTCTTTCTTCTTTCCATTGGTTGAGAAAATGTGTCTGTGACTAATGGAATGCTCTTATTTATGTTTTCGACACTGAGTAAAAAATTTGTATTAAATTTTTGGGCTATTTTAGGTTTATCATCTTCAACTCTATCGGGGAACCAAACTTCCTTAGTGTCTCTCTTCTGTTTATCGCTTATGATTTCTTTGAGTGTAGTCCACATTTTTCTTAAATCACTTTGAGAGGTAATTATTTTTTGTCTAATATACGAATTTTTGGTTTGTTTTATTTTTGTGCTATACATGTTTCTAAGTTTCTTATAGGTTTCCCACCTTTCTTCCGTAAATTATATTTTACAGGCTTTATAAGCTGTATCCCTTTGTTTTTGTAGAAGATGTAGAGATTTCGTATACCAATTATTTGAATATTTTAATATAATATTAGTTATAGGCATTAGCTCGTTTACTACTGTCTTCAGATGTCCTACTAGTTGATCGGCTTTTTCCTCCGAATTTCCTTGGTTATCGCAAATCCACTTTTTGTTAATGCCGTACACAATGTATCCTTATCATAGTTCTTTTTATTCCTATTCGTTATCTTTCGTATTTCCTGTGGCTTTGGACTACTATATCTAATTTTTTTAATAATTGTTTCGTGATCAGATATTTTGAGTTCTTCTACAGTATTAACTTCCGCATAAAAGTCATTTGAAATTACTTAATCAAATCATGGTTTTAGAGGTTTTTCCTATTCTTGTATATTTGTTGACAAGTTGCTTCCAGCCTAAGCAATTTATGATGCTTTGTAGTCTTGTGCTTTTTGCATTGCGTTTCATCATATCGATATTAAGATTTCCGCAGATTATTATTAAATCTCTTGTATTTATTTGTTTACGACACCATTATTTAAAAAAAATCTAAGAATTTTGTATAATTTTGATTTGGGGAATGATAAATAGCTGCGTAGGTTCCCCTCTTAAAATCCTTTTGAATTTCAATAGCAAGCATACAGAACCATATTTGTTGTGACTTTGTAAGAGATATTATATTGAATTAATATTATAATTCCCCCCGTATGCCTGCTGAATGAGTCGCATCTAATTGTCGAATATCCCTGAAATGTTATTTCGTGTAGTTTAATTTCTTCAGTAACACAAGTTTCACTCATCATTACCATGTGCAGTTTGTGTTCTCTTAGCATGTGCAACTTCTTCGATATGTGCTAGTAAACTAGAGACGTTTAAGGAGTATATTGTTATGAAGTTTCGGTTTAATCTAAAAAATTAACCATTCTGTTCTCCTGTTCAATTTTTCGACAGTATACTGGACAGTCTTTGCTCCATACAGGGTGATTAATTTTTAAATTTAATTTTAGTCTTTAATTTGCCTTGACTTGAATTTTGTTGTTGACGTCCTTCTGGGGACCTTTAGTATGGTCTTTATGATTTTTTAACCAATATGTTTGGTGTCAGTGTTCATTTTAAGGTTCACGTGCCCTGTCTAGATAATACTTGGTCGATGGTGTCATCGAATTGGAAAAGAATTCAAGAAAATTCAAACACTTAAAACATTGTATTTTTCATATGTTCGCAGTCATCTTGAATTCGCTTCGCAAATATGGAATCCTCAATATAATATTTACATTAAACAATTTAAAGCAATCCAAAGAAAATTTGTTCATCATTTAAATTTCAAGTTTAATATTGATTTTCATGACATAAGCAGCTCGATGGACTTTTATGGACACAAATCATTAAAAATTAGAAGAGACTCCGCAGATCTAATATACCTTTATAAAATTATCAATGGTTTTATTGATTGTTCGCCCCTTTTGGCTGAGATTAATTTTAGAGTCCCAGTCATTAGAACCAGAGACAAATCCCTTTTTCATCTTCAAAAATAATGTTCTACTAATCTCAGACAAAATGCTTTTATATTCAGAGCTTGTAATGTATTTAATAAGAATTCTAATAATATAGATATATTCTCAGGTAATTTAACTACTTTAAAAAGTATGTTATACATAGCTAACATTAAATAATTTTTTGACCGTTTTGCAAGTTATCATATTATTGCTGTGGATCCTTTCCAGTTACTTGCCATTCGACTTATAGACTAGGAGACGAGGTAGGTAAACCCTACGTCATCGAGTACACGGATGAAACTACTTTGTAGTGATAATGGACACTTAGAAAACCTTAAAAAAGCTGGGCTGCCGGTGCGCCTCTTGGCAGGAGCCGCGCTGCCATGGAAATAGTCAGCGTTTTTTTTCGAAAAAATTACGTCATCGAGTACACGAACGGGAATGGTGGCATATGATAAAGGTCGATTAGAAAATGAGAAAAAAGCAGGGCTGCCAACCGGCAGCCTGGCAAGTTCGCAGGCAGCCGGCGTCAAAGTGGGGTAAAAAATAGTAATTTTTACGTCATCGAGTACACGAATGAAACTAATGAATAACTATAGTCCAGATCATTCCGTTTAAGAATTTCTTGGTCTGCCGACCAGCAGCCTGGCAAATTTTTGTGTACGATTTTTTAAAGTTTTTTTTTTTTTTTTTTAATTTTTCGTTTATCTTTATTATTATTTTTTTTTCATTATATTTTTAAAAACTTTGAATGCCATATTTTAAAAATATAAACGATGATGATAAAAAAAAAATTTGAGAGTTCTGAGTGTACCCATCCGTCAGGTGAGCCGTTCGACGCCAAACCACTTACGAAACCTGCCGCGGTGCCCCTCACCGCTGTCGCGTGTCAATATTATTGTACAAATTTATAATATTAATAGTTCTTTTAAAATTGCCTAATAGTCCATAGTAGTTGGAAGTTCGAAAAACCAACGCACCATCGCTGTAAGAGCTACGTTCGTCCGTAAAACGACGGAAATTTCTGAAACCCCGTTCGTTTCATATCGGTTTCGCTTGCCCTGCTGCACCGATTACATCGAATACAAGATCGAAACTAATGAAAAACTGTAGTCTAGATTATTTCATTCATGACTTCTTTGGTCTGCCACCAGGAGCCAGGCAGTTTTTTGTGTACGATTTTTTTAAGTTTTAATTTTTTTTTTTAATTCTTAAATACATTTTTTCAATATCTTTATTATTATTTTTATTTCAATATGGTTTTAAAAACTAAGAATGCCCAATATTAAATAAAATAAGTGGTTATAATAAAAAAATAAATTTTGAGTGTTCCGAGTGTAATCGATGCAGCAGGGCAAGCGAAACCGATGTGAAACGCACTGGGTTTTGAAATTTTCGTCGTTTTTCAGACGAACACAGCTCTTACGGCGACGGTGTGATGGTTGTTCAAACTTCCAACCACTATGTTCTATTAGGTAATTTTGAAAAGACTATTATTATTATAATTTTGAATAATAATATGGGCATGCGATGGCGGAGAAAATCTCCGCGGCCAGTTTCCAGTAAGTTGTTTCGCGTCGAAAGGCGCTCCCGTCCGATGGGTACACTCGGAACACTCAAAATGTATTTTTTTATCATTACCACTTCTTTTTTTTAAATCTGGCGTTCTAAGTTTTTAAAACCATGTTAAAATAAAAATAATAATAAAGATATTGAAAATAATAACAAAAAAAAAATAAAAATCGTACATAAAAAACTACCAGGCTGCTGTCTAGCAGACCAAAGAAATCATGAAGGAGATGATCTAGACTACAGTTTTTCGTTAGTTTTGATCTTATACTCGTGTAATCGATGTAGCAGGCCAAGCGAAACCGATATGAAACGGACGGGGCCCGGAAATTTCCGTCGTTTTCCGGACGAACGCAGCACTTACGGTGACGGTGCAGTGGTTATTTAAACTTCCAACCATTATGAACTATTAGGTAATCTTAAAAAGACTATAATTATTATGTGCTGCGTTCGTCTGGAAAACGACGGAAATTTCCGGGCCCTGTCCGTTTCATATCGGTTTCGCTTGCCATGCTACATCGATTACTCGAGTACAAGATCAAAACTAACGAAAAACTGTAGTCTAGATCATCCCATTCATGACTTCTTTGGTCTGCCAACAAGCAGCCTGGCAGTTTTTTGTGTACAGAAGTTATAATTTTTTTTTTAATTTTAAAAAAATTATATTAAATAACTTTATTACTTTTTTATTTCAATATGGTTTTGAATACTTAGTACGCCAGATTTTAAATAAAATAAGTGGCAATGATAAAAAAATTAATTTTGAGTATTTCGAGTGTACCCATCGGACGGGAGCGCCTTTCGACGCGAAACAACTTACTGGAAACTGGCCGCGGAGCTTTTCACTGCCATCGCATGCCCATATAATTATACAAATTTATAATAATAATAGTCTTTTCAAAATTACCTAATAGAACATAGTGGTTGGAAGTTTGAACAACCATCACACCGTCGCCGTAAGAGCTGTGTTCGTCTGAAAAACGACGAAAATTTCAAAACCAAGTGCGTTTCACATCGGTTTCGCTTGCCCTGCTGCATCGATTACACTCGGAACACTCAAAATTTATTTTTTTTATCATAACCACTTATTTTATTTAATATCGGGCATTCTTAGTTTTTAAAACCATATTGAAATAAAAATAATAATAAAGATATTGAAAAAAATTATTTAAGAATTAAAAAAACAAATTAAAACTTTAAAAAATCGTACACAAAAAACTGCCTGGCTCCTGGTGGCAGACCAAAGAAGTCATGAATGAAATAATCTAGACTACAGTTTTTCATTATTTTAGATCTTGTATTCGATGTAATCGGTGCAGCAGGGCAAGCGAAACCGATATGAAACGAACGGGGTTTCAGAAATTTCCGTCGTTTTACGGACGAACGCAGCTCTTACAGCGATGGTGCGTTGGTTTTTCGAACTTCCAACTACTATGGACTATTAGGCAATTTTAAAAGGACTATTAATATTATAAATTTGTACAATAATATTGACACGCGACGGCGGTGAGGGGCACCGCGGCAGGTTTCGTAAGTGGTTTGGCGTCGAGCGGCTCACCTGACGGATGGGTACACTCGGAACTCTCAAATTATTTTTTTTTATCATTATCGTTCATATTTTTAAAATATGGCATTCAAAATTTTTTTAAATATAATGAAATAAAAATAATAATAAAGATAAACGAAAAATTAAAAAAAAAAAAAAAAAACTTAAAAAAATCGTACACAAAAATTTGCCAGGCTGCTGGTCGGCAGACCAAGAAATTCTTAAACGGAATGATCTGGACTATAGTTATTCATTAGTTTCATTCGTGTACTCGATGACGTAAAAATTACTATTTTTTCCCCCACTTTGACGCCGGCTGCCTGCGAACTTGCCAGGCTGCCGGTTGGCAGCCCTGCTTTTTTCTCATTTTCTAATCGACCTTTATCATATGCCACCATTCCCGTTCGTGTACTCGATGACGTAATTTTTTCGAAAAAAAACGCTGACTATTTCCATGGCAGCGCGGCTCCTGCCAAGAGGCGCACCGGCAGCCCAGCTTTTTTAAGGTTTTCTAAGTGTCCATTATCACTACAAAGTAGTTTCATCCGTGTACTCGATGACGTAGGGTTTACCTACCTCGTCTCCTAGTCTATTACTATTGTGTTCACTCTGAGTTGTAGGTATGTTCATATTATTATTGCTGTTGTGTAGTGATAATAGATTTCTGACTCTGACTACTTTACGTTTTTAAATTTAGTTAGCAGATTATTAGTTTATATTGTGTTTTTATATCTTCTTTTTTTACACTTTTTTTAAGGTTATATTTTTGTTAACTTCTTACGGGTACAGGACCCTTTACGGTGCTCCAGATTTTATGTCCGGGTTGAATCTTTTCCAAATGAAAGACTAAACCCTTCCACACACTTTTCCACAAATGAATATCTAGTAAATTAACGCAATGTAAGTGCACTATATAAGAATAAAACAATACAAGAACAATACGTCAATCCACCAGAAACATAATGGAAAAATATTTCACCGACTCCAGATATTTTCATATCAGAGGGTTCGGCTCTGATGAAATCCTAACTGGTCTGATAAATCCTACTGATCCCTCAATATAAATATTTTAAAAATCTTTCGTAATCCTACATGTATTTAAAATGACCGACTTTTGCATTTTTATGTACAAATTTTTTGACAAATCTAATACGCCTAAATTTTGAATGAGAGAGCTAGGTATAATGCCAGTAGCCGAAATAACAAATGGTAATATTTTTATAGTCTGAGAATGCCAAATTCTTTTAATTTCATTTCCTAAATCTGTATATTTTCTTATTTTTTCAGAAACAGTTTTCTGAATATTACAAGAATTTGGAATAGCGACATCAATGATATAAGTTATTTTCTTAATTTTGTCATGTAAAACTATATCGGGTCTATTATGACTAATTGTTCTGTCTGTCAGAATAGTTTTATCATAATAAATTTTATAAAATTCATTTTCTAAAAATGAATTTGGTTCATATTCATAATATGGTACATTTCGGCAGTCAATCAAGTTATGTTTAGTTACCAAACTTTGGTGAATTATTTTTAAAACTTGATTGTGCCTAAATGTATATTCGGACGGCGCTAATACAGAACATCCCGATATAATATGTTCTATAGTTTCCGGAAAAGCCAAACATTTTCTACATAAATCATCAATTTGATTTGCATCTTTGATGATATGCTTCCTATAATTTTTAGTATTAATGACTCTATCTTGTATGGCAAGCATAAAGCCTTCTATTTCTGCGCTCAACTCTCCAATACTCAACCATTTGCTTGACGAAAATTTGTCAACATATGTTTGGTTGAGATAATTGAAGTGTTTTGCGTGAAGAATTTTATTTGACCAGGAATCTAATAATTCCTGGTTGGTATTTATAAGAATGCTGGCATTCTCGTCGTATAAATTTAATGGTGAAATATTTCTATCTGCCTTGCAAATTATTTTGTGCATTTCTGAACTATCAGCTTTCCTATGGAAAAAATTTCTTAGCATTTCAACCTGATTATGTTTTAAAGATGTTATTTTGATTTATATTTACGGTGCTCCAGATTTAATGTCCGGGTTGAATCTTTCCCAAATGAAAGACTAAACCCTTCCACACACTTTTCCACAAATGAATATCAAGTAAATTAACGCAATGTAAGTGCACTATATAAGAATAAAACAATACAAGAACAATACGTCAATCCACCAGAAACATAATGGGAAAATATTTCACCGACTCCAGATATTTTCATATCAGAGGGTTCGGCTCTGATGAAATCCTAACTGGTCCGATAAATCCTACTGATCCCTCAATATAAATATTTAAAAAATCTTTCGTAATCCTACATGTATTTAAAATGACCGACTTTTGCATTTTTATGTACAAATTTTTTGACAAATCTAATACGCCTAAATTTTGAATGAGAGAGCTAGGTATAATGCCAGTAGCCGAAATAACAAATGGTAATATTTTTATAGTCTGAGAATGCCAAATTCTTTTAATTTCATTTCCTAAATCTGTATATTTTCTTATTTTTTCAGAAACAGTTTTCTGAATATAACAAGAATTTGGAATAGTGACATCAATGATATAAGTTATTTTCTTAATTTTGTCATGTAAAACTATATCGGGTCTATTATGACTAATTGTTCTGTCTGTCAGAATAGTTTTATCATAATAAATTTTATAAAATTCATTTTCTAAAAATGAATTTGGTTCATATTCATAATATGGTACATTTCGGCAGTCAATCAAGTTATGTTTAATTACCAAACTTTGGTGAATTATTTTTAAAACTTGATTGTGCCTAAATGTATACTCGGACGGCGCTAATACAGAACATCCCGATATAATATGTTCTATAGTTTCCGGAAAAGCCAAACATTTTCTACATAAATCATCAATTTGATTTGCATCTTTGATGATATGCGTCCTATAATTTTTAGTATTAATGACTCTATCTTGTATGGCAAGCATAAAGCCTTCTATTTCTGCGCTCAACTCTCCAATACTCAACCATTTGTTTGACGAAAATTTGTCAACATATGTTTGGTTGAGATAATTGAAGTGTTTTGCGTGAAGAATTTTATTTGACCAGGAATCTAATAATTCCTGGTTGGTATTTATAAGAATGCTGGCATTCTCGTCGTATAAATTTAATGGTGAAATATTTCTATCTGCCTTGCATATTATTTTGTGCATTTCTGAACTATCAGCTTTCCTATGGAAAAAATTTCTTAGCATTTCTACCTGATTATGTTTTAAAAATGTTATTTTGACTATACCTCTACCTCCTAAATTTCTGGGTAAATTAATACGTTCTATAGCTGAATTTGGATGATGGCAATGAAATTTAGTTAATGTAGTTCTAATTAATCGTTCTAAGCTATCTAAATCTGTATAAGACCATTTAATTATGCCAAATGAGTAAGTTAATAGAGGTATTGCCCAAGTATTTATCGCCTTTACTAAATTTTTAGCAGATAGATTGCATTTCAAAATTTTTCTGATCCTAGTTTTAAATTTAATCCTAATATCATTTTTAATACTAGTATGATCTAATCTATTTGATTGCGGATATCCTAAATATTTATAAACCTCACCCCCTTTCATACTTTCAATTTTGAAATTTCTAAATATACCCTCGTCTCCATCTACAATTTTACCTTTCTCTATATGGATCGTTCTACATTTATCTAAACCAAAAGTCATTTTAATATCATTATGATTTTAATTGTGTGGAAATCTTTTATTGGATATTATGTGTATTATTAATGTTATTATCATAAATGTAGAATATCTGTTGATTTTCCTCAATAAATAAAAAATAAATAAAAGTGTTGCTAACCCGCTACTATAATACATGTTTGCGTTTTGGTTGTTCCAGAAATTGTATGCGCCGACGCTCGACGTACACGAGCGGGCGGCTGACCCGGGGCACTTCGGGTCTGGCCCCGAGCTGGTCCTTCGTTTTCGACCCTGCCGGCCGCCTTTGCTATTACTGGTCCATGGTGGTGTCGCTGGCCTTCCTCTACAACTTCTGGGTCATCATCTATAGATTTGCCTTCCAGGAAATTAACGGTGAGACAATTTCACGACACATTATTATAGAATATTTTTTTAGGTTTGTGTTTTTTTTACATTAGCTCCACACAGGAGGCCCTAAAGAAAATAATTCTACTCAGGGGGTATTTCATCTTTAGAGATGCTTGTGGAGAGTCTTTTAAGGGCAAGGATGGAGAGGAAATTCTGGGAAGTAAAAAGGTATGAGGGGTGGTTAGGAATTTGTGGGGAGTGATGGACGAATGAATCCATCCTTTCCACTGCGATGCAAGGTAATGTTCCGAGAGAGTCCTGCTGAAAGATCAAAAGATCTCCCGCAACCAGTCTCTCCCGACCCAGCCTGCCACGCTGACGTAACCCCACGAACCCAGGCACCCCTGTTAAGTCACCAAATATAGCAAACCACTTTGGGTATGGCTTTGTTGGTTGGTAATGATGGTTCGGTAGAGGTTTAGTCGTGTAGTTTCAACATCCTTTAATTGATATCGTTATTTTAATTAGTTGTCCAAAGTTTTGAAGTATCTCAATGTCAGTTCAGTATTATTTTAGAAGAATACCATCTATAGTCGTTCGTGTCTAATGTACAAACGGTTACAATGATAGCCAAAGGCATCTGACTGTAGAGCGGACGCTAATAGTCTGGCGGCCAGCAGCGTTTGAAATACTTTGAGCCTACTAGAGTAAGGGCGTGTGATTCAGTTTAGTATTCATTGAAATGTTTACTATAATGCAAATAAATCAACTTGTAATCACAATGAACCTCGAAGTTATTTGGAAATTTCCCAACAAAATTTAAGTAGTATTAATCATTGGGATTAACAAACACTACATTATATGGTCCTTTATATATTTTCTACCTGAACAGTACATTTTTACAGGAGCATCACGTTCATTGGTCAAATCATTGCACATATAGATAGTTTCGTATCGGTGATCGATGAAACGGTGGATGCAATTTTTAGCCATATGTTTTTGTAGTGGTTTGTCTAGTTTATAGTTAGAAGTAAGATTGTATAAACGTATTATTAATTTGTACAGCGCCCTTAAGGTGATTTTTCAAAAAAACCGCGCTATACAAGTCATCCAAGTATTATTATTATTATGGAACATAATTCATTTGCATAAATCGTTTGGGACATAAGAGAAAACTGAGCGGCGTTATGTCCATGCAAACGTATTCCCCTATTTCCCCTCTGGACTTTGACGCTAGTGCAAATTTTTTTTTTTCTCTCTCGAGGTAACCGTCGATTATTTGTTTCAAAGCACTCCAAGCCGTTGGAGTATATTATAAAATATAACTTTAAATTTTGAACTTAAGATCCCTTTTGAGCGCATAAACTACCCGTCGTTAATGAATATTTTAAATATTCCAACTTTAGAAAACAGACGAAAAATAAACGATCTAACCTTTTTATTAAAATTATTTAACTCTAATTTCGTCTGTTGTGAACTCCTGCAATTAATTCATCTACATGTACCTACACGAAAAACTAGACAAACATTAACACTTTATATACGTACATCTCATTCCTACTATGATTTGCACTCTCCAATACAACGTTTACATAGTCTTGGTAAC
Organism: Limnephilus lunatus; assembly: GCA_917563855.2. Lineage (NCBI taxonomy): Eukaryota > Metazoa > Arthropoda > Insecta > Trichoptera > Limnephilidae > Limnephilus > Limnephilus lunatus. The sequence goes on along the minus strand of OU830593.1, from coordinate 4,999,506 downwards.
AAATACTTTAACAATATGGATGTATTTGACAATAATTTGAACTTAGCAAACTTCAAACGCCATATGTGCCAACTATGTATTTCTATCTACCCCATACTAATGTGAACAACAATTGTAATCATTAGGTACCTACTTTATGTCAACTCCTATATTTTATAAACTATATTGTGTTTCTCATAGGTATCTTATGTTACCTGTATTTTGTTAACACTTTTATTTTATGTAACCTATATTTTGTTCTTAAAATATATTATGTTACCTGAATTTTGTAAACTCATTATTTTCACTGTAATTAAAAAAAACATGTACTGCATTCTATGTAAAAGTCCTACGGGCGTTTAAATAAAAAAATAAATACCATCAACAGACAAAGTTAGATTATATCATACTCTCTCTTGAAGCTCTGCCCATAAAACATAACATGCACAAGTTACACATTACTGCATCATCAAATGCACCTAAAATACTCGCTTTTAGTTGGAATATTGTCACGCTAGCAGTTTGCGGTAATGTTTTGTTACCTGCGAATAGCCAATAATTCTGTGCATATTTCCCATAACATGGTTCGCTGGTGGTTTTCTATAAATTATTCCGAGCTATGAGCACATTTACAAAGTGAAATATAATATTGTGCATTCTACTTAATAATATGAAGTATTTCGTGAAAGCGAGTGATTCTGAAAATCATTGAATGGTCCGAAAGTTTGTTCATGAAATGTCTAGTTCAAAATTTGTACTTAAAAAAGTTAAATTTGTAATAATAACAAAATTTTTAAGGTGATATTGGATTCGACGAGAACAATCGAATATGAGAACTGTACAACAGCAACTGCAAATTATTGCAAATATTATAATCAATAATTATCAGCCTGAAACACTCATCTACATTGAAAAAATCTTCCGAGAAAAGATACTGGCCGCCAACGGGAATTGAACCCGTGCCCCTCTGATTGCCGGTCAGGAGCTCTGACCACTGAGCTATGGCAGCTTATCTAAAACCCGCCAAATAATTCAATATATATTAGTGTTTCATTCGACAATTACTTATTATTACATTTTTCCAACTGAAAACAACCAACTTTATTTTTGTGAGAGAGGTATTGTTAATACTAAATCTCCCGCTAGGTGGCGTCGAGACTGATTATGTCTGCATTTTTTGCTGAAATACTTTAACTTGTCAAATATTAATTATTATTTTTAATTGATAAACTAACGTTTAAACAAGATTTATATGCATAGCACAAAGGATAGATAACAAATATTTCTCGGAAGATTTTTTCAATGTAGATGAGTGTTTCAGGCTGATGATTATTGATTATAATATTATTGTAGAAAGCAATCACTTTGTGGTTTGACATATTTAATAAAATAAAATACTGTTTTAAAATAAAATACTATTTAATAAAATAAAATACTCTGATTGCTGATATATTCATGGATAGCCTAGAGAATAAAATTCTATCTTGTACCTCACCTCTTATTAAAAATCTTTTGTACTGGAAAAGATACGTTGATGATGTGTTTTGTATATGGACAGGGACTGAGCGTCAACTGAACTCCTTCCTCAATCTTATAAACTCTTTTCATAATCAGATTAAATTCACATTAGAGATAGGCAAAAACTCAACCTTAAATTTTTTAGACCTTACCTTATCCATCATTAATAACAAAATTGATTTTAACATATTTCGTAAACCCTCCTATACTGACATTGTAATACACAGCACCTCTAATCACCCGATTTCACATAAGCACTCCGCATTCCATTCAATGGTTCATCGTTTAGTCACAATTCCAATGTCCGATACTAATTTTGCTAATGAACTTAAATTAATTAAAAAAATAGCGGTAAATAATGGCTATGAACCATATCTTATTGATTTAATTTTAAATAAAAAACTAAAACAAATAGCCATTAATCAATTCTTATTCGCTAGTCCTTGTCATCAAATCAATGATAATAATATTAATTATCAATGGCGGCGAATTTTATTCATTAATAATTTTTCTACTTTAAGTGTTAAAAACCTTCCTTCTGAAGTCAGACCTGCCTTTTATACGAATAACAATCTAGGTAAATTTCTAATTAATTCTAAAGATAAGGACAACAAATTAAGTCATTCGGGAATATATAAATTAAATTGTAATAATTGTTCGGCTTTTTATATCGGTAAGACAACACGTAATGTTAATATTAGGATAAAGGAGCATCTTCGTTGCCTCAATAATAACGGTTTTTCAGAATTCGCCAACCATTTGATCGATAAAGATTGTGATGATCTCGCCTTTGGGCCTACGAAATAATTCTTTTAAAATTGAGAGATCGATTTAGAAATATATTTAATTTTGTAACATGGAATGGCATACAATTCTCTGTTCCAACTCTTAAGGGTGATTTATGAAACCGGGTCATTACTAGGAAAAACACGTGTGCCAAAATACTTTGGTTGGAGGAGGAATTCTAATGGATATTTCAGGTTCATTATCAAGTCAGGGGCGACCGATGGATATTTGCCCGTGGGGTGGTTGATCTTAACGCGGGCAGATTGGATTTACGAAACAATTATCTGGTGAATTTTCTATGGCAGTAGGAAAATTGAAAATTAGTCAATAAGGATTGCTCGTTGGTGCATTTAAATATACTAGCGCGACGCGCCGATTACGGGTTGAAATATTTGACATATTTGTCGAAATAGGATTGCAGAATTCGTTAAATAGTGACGCACGTAGAAAGGACAAAAGCGTGTTCGGACAATGAATATATAATGTTATTATATAACCAATAGAGTCAACGCAAGTATTGAGAAAGAGTATTAGATTGAAGTACGCCACTGAGCTCTTCTTTTAAGCGTTATTGGGATAGTTTATGACTCCGGCTCAGACGAAATTAGTTTACACCACAAAAAATAACGAACATGGTTCCTTCACAAAATTCTCTGAAATAATAGTTAAAGTGTGACATTTTGACTATTAAAGTTGATATATGCATATTGGGAGATGTGCTTATCACTTAAGATTTGAAAAAAGTGACTAATAAATTATTGAAACCACACAAGTAGATGGGGGGGAGTCAGGGGGAGGGGGTTGGAAGGACAGTCGGGGTAGAGGAGTGTTAGAGGACAGTCAGGGAAGGAACCTAGGGCCGCGCAGACGGGAAAAAATCATCGAGTTTTGATAAACGGCAGAGTAATAATTTGGTGCGCGTAAACCGGGAATAATTCATAAAATTAAAGGAAAATAGTTCACGCGATTGAGGGGAGTCAAGATTTGGTCGTTGGGAAGCAAGGTTTAAATTAAGGGATCGAGGTTCGATAGTCGCGAGGAGACCAGTTTGGTGCGTCTAAACCGGGGATATTTCATTTTAATTAAACAAAGGAAATTCCGTTTTATTAAACAAAAAGGGTCCACGCGAATAGGGAAGTCAGAGATTGAGGCTTGCGAGTTCATATCGGTGAAGTTAAATAATATAATTTGTAAATTGAGGCGGTCGGGACGTACTTTCGGGGCGCCTATCAGGGTCAGGGTGAAATTTAAAAAAGAAATCTACGCGAGAATTGTGTTTGACGGCTGCATCTTGGAATAAATAACTGCATGACGGGTTGTGGTTTATAAGTGCTTGTTTGAATTAAATATTATTGTAGTGAATTGATTTGTGAAATTATTTTGTGCAACAAGGCGAATTTGGTAAGTTTGTATAAAATTATTAACATATTTAGTACGGACCTTGCAGGGAAGAGTCAATTAGGGTTTATATACTACAAGCCTTAGGAATCTAGGACCCCTTTTTTTTGTCGAGCGATGGGGAGCGAGGGGCTTTGCACGTTTCCGGGTTGACCGGCTAGCAATTACCTTTGTTGGGTGAAGTTATTCTTGAGACAATAACGTTGTAAAATAATAATTTTGGGATACAATTAACTAACTAGCATTTGAAGCACAAAGTGCGCTTTCGGGCAATAAATCTTAGACGAGAGACTTCATTTAAAAAGACGGGATTTTGAAATCACAAAACAAAAATAGAATCCTTCAAAAGTGCTTTGTTGGTGATCTAGAAAACTAGGTTACTGGGTATTCTCCAATGCATAACGGGTAACAAAATACATAGGTATAGAATGTAGGTATAAATTAATGTGTGAAGCGCCTTTGAGGTGTTAATTATTATTTACGAGTTTCGTAATAATAATTTTAAACGTAGTTAGGGGATTATATTCAGGAAGGGTTTTTTGAAAAGGCATTGGGTAATATAACGGTTTATGAAGGGTGCGTAGCATGGGCATTTTTGATTACTAACAAAATCTGACATAATTGAATTCCCATTCCAAAAATTTCCCATATCTTATTCCAAATTTTAGGTATCACAACAAGTCTATTACATAGGACTTTGCATAAACTTGGTTCGATATCTAATCATATAATCACCTTTGGTTCACGTTTAGGTATATTTCTTTCGACTTAGCAAAAAACTTTCATATTGTCGGTTGAATGCAGCCGTCGGTAGGTATTCACATTTTAGCGTGATGCGCTATATCCACCTACTTAATTAACAAACTCTTTTTCTTCAAACTTAATTGAGCGGGTTACGACTCGAGAATGGACGGCGGTTGTCGAATGAATTAACGAGTCCGGCTTTCCTATTTCACCATGAGGAAGTATCTCACGCGACTTTATCGAGGGCGATGTGATCGAAATGCAGGTGGGCTACACTATTTTTCTAATGTGGAGGCGAAGTAAGCGATGGTCGTGTCTGGTCCGAGCAAATTGGAATCCCTTGTGATCACATCTCGGTAACGTGGATCTCGTACCCGCTCTAGACTGGATTGGAAGCGTGGCCGGAGCCATTCCATGATGTCGACGTATGTACGTCACTAAGGCATTGGGGGACTTCAGGAGAACAAAGGACGTGCACCCATTTCGCCCTCCTTCTACCGCCGCTCCGAGGTACCAGCGGATAAAAGTTGTCGTCGCGGGAGGCCAGTTTGATGCAGGACGAAGATTACGATCTGGCCGGACTACCTTCGTCATGGGGGAAACGAAGTGACGAAATTTGCGTGGGCTTCACTACCTTTTAGGTTACGCTCGTGTGGGGTCTGCCTTGTCGGCGGAACGAAGGGAACATGACATATGGAATCGTTTGGCAACCGATCGGCGGTTCTTTGTTGGAATCCGGATAAGTTTTCTTAACTACTTTTGGTTTACGCTTAGGTAGGTATATTTCATTCGATATATTCGATTTAGCCAAAAACTTTCACATTGTCGGTTGAATGAAGCCGTCAGTAGGTATTCATATTTTAAGCGTAATGCGTTATATCCACCTACATAAGTAGCAAAAGTTCTCTTAACTCCCTCACAATAGGAATAGGGATCATCCAGCATCAGGGTGGGAATGTACTCTGGACGAAAGGGCAGCCGGGAAAATAGAAGGGAGGGAAGCCAGATTCACGACCTGGTGCCTTTCATTCTTGGACCCAGCACCCCGGAAGCCGAGCTTGACATTTCTTTCTTTGAGCTGATATTTGAGTTTGAGGTTGGGGTACGCCTACCGTAGAGCATATGCCCGTGACATTTCGGGGAAGGTCCCACGTTACGCCTGTGTATGTTATGCGAGGGGACGTATTTTTCATTCAAATCAAATACAGATGACCACCGCGATTGTAGGCTGGCGCATGTTTCTGTAGCGTGCCTAGGAAAAACGTAATCATTATTTCTACTGGTTCGAGGCGGCGTGCTGGACGGAGAACGGGACTATTGAGGACATGAGTGACTGCCAAGGCGAGGATCGGTGACATCAAAATCTTCCTTAATTAAATTCATACATCGCCAGATCAGAGGAGAGAGCGGCCCCACCGATCTCCTGACATTGCCGATTGTCTAATCAACTTCGGTTTAATGTTTATGCCGGTACTTTAGGAGTAAATGGAACTCAAGTCATCGGCATGCTGAAGAACTTCAAAATCATCATCATCATCATCAATCCAGAGTAGGATGTCACGATCTAAAACCTCGTGCCACCCACGCATTTCCTGAACAGTTCCTGACATCGGCTATCACGCCATTAATCGGAGCAGACCCTCATATCAAACGGTATGAGATGACCTTTCGTCATCATCATCAACACATTTATAATTTGGCGGCGTAGTGGTCGATATTATTCCCATTACCACTCTATGAACCAGACCCTCATATCAAACGGTATGAGATGACCTTTCATCATCATCATCAACACATTTATAATTTGGCGGCGTAGTGGTCGATATTATTCCCATTACCACTCTATGAACCAGACCCTCATATCAAACGGTATGAGATGACCTTTCATCATCATCATCAACACATTTATAATTTGGCGGCGTAGTGGTCGATATTATTCCCATTATCACTCTATGATCCAGAAACACACATCAAACCCTTTCCCGACAGAAGGCAAAACATGTCGATTTTCATTCGTCGCTTGCGACCTTAACATTCTCCGGAGGCGTTGGAATTGGAAGCTGATTCGGCGGTCTATGACCATCACCTTATCAGTTGGGCTATGGAGGAGTCCAATTATTTAAACAGCACATGTTCTGTCTCATGTTAATCCAAAATACCTACCCGTAGAATCAAATTAACAAAATAAAACAAGCTAGCTAACTAACAAACTGCATCTAGAACTGTGAGTGTAGAATTATTGCACTCCGTACTGCTTGAGTGTAAATCTTTTGTTAGAATATACATAAATGTCAAATTATTTTCATGATAGCATTTTATAGAGCTGCAGAGAGTACGTGACATCGCATCGAAAGGTAGGATCTTCTCAATTCGCCGTTTGAATGTAAATTTATATATTAGATGCTAGGAGGGAAAATGCAGATTACTTCAATAAAAATAGTCGTCGATGAGCGTAGGTGTTTAACAGGTGCTAGAGGAGGAAGCTGAACGAATATAGTTAGATAATTAGTTATTTTTCAAGTTAGTCAGACCCAGTCATTGTTATTCGAAGCCTTGCAAATTGTAACACGCCATATCTAAAAGAACAAGGGTTTACCACAAATAAATTATTAATTAAATTGGATTAACTATACCAAACCACTCAAACAAAAAAGTACACAACGTTGTGGGGTTAATTACAATTGATTAATTAAGAGCATCTCGTCACGTTTGCATAAAAGTATTACGTGATGGGGTTGAGAAGGCGCTTCAAAAGAAATGCAGGGGAGAGACGCGAGAACGGGCGAGCTACGAGCTTTTTAAAGGCCGAGCGGGGTAGCTGTAGCACTGTAGCAGAATTTGGAAACCAAGTGAAGGTTTTACTACTACTTCTTCATAGGGGGGGGGGGGGTTTATTACAGTTTTGCTAAGTGACCAGGAGGTATGGTATTACAAAGTGTTGCATTTTGCTGGGTTTTATACAATGACTTAAACAAGAATAGAAAAAAAAAAAAAAAAAATTAATACAGTAGGTATAACGGTTCGCATGTCATCCGAAAATGACTGAAAACACAACGAAAAAAAAGTAAAGTACTAGGAAAATAGATGTGTAGCAGAGGAATTAACAATAACGTTTACATTAGCTTAACTAGATAAATATAGGAAAGATAGGCCGATAATCTCCAACTTCCGATAAGACGCAGGATAAAGGTATCATATTTTGAGGGGAGGAACGCCGTACGGCTATGAAAAGTGGAACAAAACTAACCAAGAAAGTAGGTACTTCAAATAATGTATAGGTACATTAGCTTAACTAGATAAAAATAGGAGAGATAAGACGATGATGCCCAACATCCGATAAGACGCAGATTAAAGATATCATGTTTTGAGGGGAGTAGCGCCGTACGTCTATAAAAAGTGAAACAAAAATTAATCAAGAGAGTAGGTAGTGTAATAATGTACACATTAGCTTAACCAGATAAATTTAGGAGAGGTTGGTTGACGATGTCCAATTTCCGATAAGACGCAGGTTAAAGGTATCATATTTTGAGGGGAGGAGCGCTGTACGTCAATAAAAAGTGTTACAAAATTAAACAAGAGAAATTAAGGATATCCAACCTTCGATAAGTATTAGTGAGAAAGGGTGTTACGTTATTAGGGGAGATAGTCCTTCAATAATGCATTCAATATCAGATCGCCGGGGTGATAATATTGATGTTAGTCAACCTTTAATTGGGTTTGAACGTTTGGTAAATTGGATACCGGACGATTAGTTTAAAAATTATGCAATCGGACCAGCGTTGAGTAGTTCTGTTTACCAGAGTAAACATAGATAATCTACCCTAATCGTTATATTGAATAGAGATAGTTTAACAAAAAAAAGGGGCACCAACAAACGATAGAAAAAAGGGTCCCTTTCATTTTGAGGGTAGATCATTTAAACATTTAACACTCAGCGTGAAGAACAAAAAAAAGGGGAGGTCATTAAACCGAGTGCCGACTAGCGGAGATATGTGTCAAATAGGTTTGTGCGTTTAACGTAACGGTAAATTGAAACCCTCCCTACAGCCGGTCATCACAAGAAGTGGGTGACAGTCGGAATAAAAGCATTATTTTGAAACGTAATTTCAAAATAATTTGTACAGGATTGAACGAAATTAGTTTAACTAAATAGTTCAAAGAAACAGAATCTGTTGAGAAACAAAATACATGCAGAATAAACATTAGTGACGTGAACCGGATTAGGCGTGAAGACAATAAAACCAAATTAAAGATAGGAGAGGTAGGTAAAATGTTAGGCAACCTCCGATAAGTATAGGGAATAAAAGGTATTCCGATGTGAGGGGAGGAAGTCGGTTCTTGATGGCAAATTAAAATTTTAAAAATAAATTGTTTGCTAATATTCAACCCGACTTACAGAATAAGCGTATCCAAAATGTTTAATTCTAATAATGCACTAGATTTAAAGGACTACAATAATAATTACGTACTCAAACGTATGAATCTGGAGAAATAAAAGGACTAGGTACCTACTGTAGACAATTGGCATTTCTCCATTTTGGGCAAAGTTCCTTTAACGAAAAAAACAAACGAAAAAATAAGGAAAGGTCGGTCACACTCGTATAATTACGGTAGGGATATTTATGGGAAAAAAAAATGCAGACGGATCTTCGAGACGGCCATTATGTGAAACCGAAAGTACCGATTAAGGAGAGACGTACCGATTTAAGCGCTCTGTGCGAGCAGATACTTGCAATTTTGTAAGGGGAGTTGTATGGGTGAAACGTCACCTGATCGCCTCTTAAAATCAGATAACAGATAGCAGCGGCTAAGCAAATACAGTTTCAACAGTGTTTTGAAAACAGGGGAACATAGACGGAGCAAGTTTACGAGTGATAGCCGTATTACCGTTAACAATGACAGAGCCGAATTGGGGAAAACACTCAGGGTTATTCTATAGAGAAAAATACATTATGAATTTAGACACAGTGAGATGTGGAGCATTGAAACATTCACAATGTTTAGTAGTAGATTGTGGAAGGGTTTACAAATTACGCAAACAAAGTTTATTGTGAAGCGGTGGGTATTTAAAATCAGTGTAAATAGGTGATAAAGTTAGGCAGAAATTAAAATTTGGATTAATTGGTTTGGAGACAATAATAGACACCTAAATACTCACATAATATATTGTCGGTTTATGTGGGGAGTACAATAGGAGACAGTTAGAGTACCATGACTAGGTACCGTTGTAGGTCGTAACCGGCACAAATTCCTGGAAATATGTAGGCATAACGCAAGGTACATTGACCGTAGTTTCAACATTAGACAAACATTGGGCAAGGCCGACGAAAAAAACGGAATAGGGAAGGGATGCGATGACGTACAGGACAGGACCGGTTTAGGAAATATTCATCATTACAATTTTGGAAAAAAAGGGCACAAAGATTTAAGGCGAGTTCAAACGGGCTGACTACTGCTGAAGTTCTGGAACAAAATAGGTGATTGTAGTTTGGATTTCTATCTACCTCCACTATTTTTTTCCATAAAGGGGAGACTGTGATGATCTCGCCTTTGGGCCTACGAAATAATTCTTTTAAAATTGAGAGATCGATTTAGAAATATATTTAATTTTGTAACATGGAATGGCATACAATTCTCTGTTCCAACTCTTAAGGGTGATTTATGAAACCGGGTCATTACTAGGAAAAACACGTGTGCCAAAATACTTTGGTTGGAGGAGGAATTCTAATGGATATTTCAGGTTCATTATCAAGTCAGGGGCGACCGATGGATATTTGCCCGTGGGGTGGTTGATCTTAACGCGGGCAGATTGGATTTACGAAACAATTATCTGGTGAATTTTCTATGGCAGTAGGAAAATTGAAAATTAGTCAATAAGGATTGCTCGTTGGTGCATTTAAATATACTAGCGCGACGCGCCGATTACGGGTTGAAATATTTGACATATTTGTCGAAATAGGATTGCAGAATTCGTTAAATAGTGACGCACGTAGAAAGGACAAAAGCGTGTTCGGACAATGAATATATAATGTTATTATATAACCAATAGAGTCAACGCAAGTATTGAGAAAGAGTATTAGATTGAAGTACGCCACTGAGCTCTTCTTTTAAGCGTTATTGGGATAGTTTATGACTCCGGCTCAGACGAAATTAGTTTACACCACAAAAAATAACGAACATGGTTCCTTCACAAAATTCTCTGAAATAATAGTTAAAGTGTGACATTTTGACTATTAAAGTTGATATATGCATATTGGGAGATGTGCTTATCACTTAAGATTTGAAAAAAGTGACTAATAAATTATTGAAACCACACAAGTAGATGGGGGGGAGTCAGGGGGAGGGGGTTGGAAGGACAGTCGGGGTAGAGGAGTGTTAGAGGACAGTCAGGGAAGGAACCTAGGGCCGCGCAGACGGGAAAAAATCATCGAGTTTTGATAAACGGCAGAGTAATAATTTGGTGCGCGTAAACCGGGAATAATTCATAAAATTAAAGGAAAATAGTTCACGCGATTGAGGGGAGTCAAGATTTGGTCGTTGGGAAGCAAGGTTTAAATTAAGGGATCGAGGTTCGATAGTCGCGAGGAGACCAGTTTGGTGCGTCTAAACCGGGGATATTTCATTTTAATTAAACAAAGGAAATTCCGTTTTATTAAACAAAAAGGGTCCACGCGAATAGGGAAGTCAGAGATTGAGGCTTGCGAGTTCATATCGGTGAAGTTAAATAATATAATTTGTAAATTGAGGCGGTCGGGACGTACTTTCGGGGCGCCTATCAGGGTCAGGGTGAAATTTAAAAAAGAAATCTACGCGAGAATTGTGTTTGACGGCTGCATCTTGGAATAAATAACTGCATGACGGGTTGTGGTTTATAAGTGCTTGTTTGAATTAAATATTATTGTAGTGAATTGATTTGTGAAATTATTTTGTGCAACAAGGCGAATTTGGTAAGTTTGTATAAAATTATTAACATATTTAGTACGGACCTTGCAGGGAAGAGTCAATTAGGGTTTATATACTACAAGCCTTAGGAATCTAGGACCCCTTTTTTTTGTCGAGCGATGGGGAGCGAGGGGCTTTGCACGTTTCCGGGTTGACCGGCTAGCAATTACCTTTGTTGGGTGAAGTTATTCTTGAGACAATAACGTTGTAAAATAATAATTTTGGGATACAATTAACTAACTAGCATTTGAAGCACAAAGTGCGCTTTCGGGCAATAAATCTTAGACGAGAGACTTCATTTAAAAAGACGGGATTTTGAAATCACAAAACAAAAATAGAATCCTTCAAAAGTGCTTTGTTGGTGATCTAGAAAACTAGGTTACTGGGTATTCTCCAATGCATAACGGGTAACAAAATACATAGGTATAGAATGTAGGTATAAATTAATGTGTGAAGCGCCTTTGAGGTGTTAATTATTATTTACGAGTTTCGTAATAATAATTTTAAACGTAGTTAGGGGATTATATTCAGGAAGGGTTTTTTGAAAAGGCATTGGGTAATATAACGGTTTATGAAGGGTGCGTAGCATGGGCATTTTTGATTACTAACAAAATCTGACATAATTGAATTCCCATTCCAAAAATTTCCCATATCTTATTCCAAATTTTAGGTATCACAACAAGTCTATTACATAGGACTTTGCATAAACTTGGTTCGATATCTAATCATATAATCACCTTTGGTTCACGTTTAGGTATATTTCTTTCGACTTAGCAAAAAACTTTCATATTGTCGGTTGAATGCAGCCGTCGGTAGGTATTCACATTTTAGCGTGATGCGCTATATCCACCTACTTAATTAACAAACTCTTTTTCTTCAAACTTAATTGAGCGGGTTACGACTCGAGAATGGACGGCGGTTGTCGAATGAATTAACGAGTCCGGCTTTCCTATTTCACCATGAGGAAGTATCTCACGCGACTTTATCGAGGGCGATGTGATCGAAATGCAGGTGGGCTACACTATTTTTCTAATGTGGAGGCGAAGTAAGCGATGGTCGTGTCTGGTCCGAGCAAATTGGAATCCCTTGTGATCACATCTCGGTAACGTGGATCTCGTACCCGCTCTAGACTGGATTGGAAGCGTGGCCGGAGCCATTCCATGATGTCGACGTATGTACGTCACTAAGGCATTGGGGGACTTCAGGAGAACAAAGGACGTGCACCCATTTCGCCCTCCTTCTACCGCCGCTCCGAGGTACCAGCGGATAAAAGTTGTCGTCGCGGGAGGCCAGTTTGATGCAGGACGAAGATTACGATCTGGCCGGACTACCTTCGTCATGGGGGAAACGAAGTGACGAAATTTGCGTGGGCTTCACTACCTTTTAGGTTACGCTCGTGTGGGGTCTGCCTTGTCGGCGGAACGAAGGGAACATGACATATGGAATCGTTTGGCAACCGATCGGCGGTTCTTTGTTGGAATCCGGATAAGTTTTCTTAACTACTTTTGGTTTACGCTTAGGTAGGTATATTTCATTCGATATATTCGATTTAGCCAAAAACTTTCACATTGTCGGTTGAATGAAGCCGTCAGTAGGTATTCATATTTTAAGCGTAATGCGTTATATCCACCTACATAAGTAGCAAAAGTTCTCTTAACTCCCTCACAATAGGAATAGGGATCATCCAGCATCAGGGTGGGAATGTACTCTGGACGAAAGGGCAGCCGGGAAAATAGAAGGGAGGGAAGCCAGATTCACGACCTGGTGCCTTTCATTCTTGGACCCAGCACCCCGGAAGCCGAGCTTGACATTTCTTTCTTTGAGCTGATATTTGAGTTTGAGGTTGGGGTACGCCTACCGTAGAGCATATGCCCGTGACATTTCGGGGAAGGTCCCACGTTACGCCTGTGTATGTTATGCGAGGGGACGTATTTTTCATTCAAATCAAATACAGATGACCACCGCGATTGTAGGCTGGCGCATGTTTCTGTAGCGTGCCTAGGAAAAACGTAATCATTATTTCTACTGGTTCGAGGCGGCGTGCTGGACGGAGAACGGGACTATTGAGGACATGAGTGACTGCCAAGGCGAGGATCGGTGACATCAAAATCTTCCTTAATTAAATTCATACATCGCCAGATCAGAGGAGAGAGCGGCCCCACCGATCTCCTGACATTGCCGATTGTCTAATCAACTTCGGTTTAATGTTTATGCCGGTACTTTAGGAGTAAATGGAACTCAAGTCATCGGCATGCTGAAGAACTTCAAAATCATCATCATCATCATCAATCCAGAGTAGGATGTCACGATCTAAAACCTCGTGCCACCCACGCATTTCCTGAACAGTTCCTGACATCGGCTATCACGCCATTAATCGGAGCAGACCCTCATATCAAACGGTATGAGATGACCTTTCGTCATCATCATCAACACATTTATAATTTGGCGGCGTAGTGGTCGATATTATTCCCATTACCACTCTATGAACCAGACCCTCATATCAAACGGTATGAGATGACCTTTCATCATCATCCTCAACACATTTATAATTTGGCGGCGTAGTGGTCGATATTATTCCCATTACCACTCTATGAACCAGACCCTCATATCAAACGGTATGAGATGACCTTTCATCATCATCATCAACACATTTATAATTTGGCGGCGTAGTGGTCGATATTATTCCCATTATCACTCTATGATCCAGAAACACACATCAAACCCTTTCCCGACAGAAGGCAAAACATGTCGATTTTCATTCGTCGCTTGCGACCTTAACATTCTCCGGAGGCGTTGGAATTGGAAGCTGATTCGGCGGTCTATGACCATCACCTTATCAGTTGGGCTATGGAGGAGTCCAATTATTTAAACAGCACATGTTCTGTCTCATGTTAATCCAAAATACCTACCCGTAGAATCAAATTAACAAAATAAAACAAGCTAGCTAACTAACAAACTGCATCTAGAACTGTGAGTGTAGAATTATTGCACTCCGTACTGCTTGAGTGTAAATCTTTTGTTAGAATATACATAAATGTCAAATTATTTTCATGATAGCATTTTATAGAGCTGCAGAGAGTACGTGACATCGCATCGAAAGGTAGGATCTTCTCAATTCGCCGTTTGAATGTAAATTTATATATTAGATGCTAGGAGGGAAAATGCAGATTACTTCAATAAAAATAGTCGTCGATGAGCGTAGGTGTTTAACAGGTGCTAGAGGAGGAAGCTGAACGAATATAGTTAGATAATTAGTTATTTTTCAAGTTAGTCAGACCCAGTCATTGTTATTCGAAGCCTTGCAAATTGTAACACGCCATATCTAAAAGAACAAGGGTTTACCACAAATAAATTATTAATTAAATTGGATTAACTATACCAAACCACTCAAACAAAAAAGTACACAACGTTGTGGGGTTAATTACAATTGATTAATTAAGAGCATCTCGTCACGTTTGCATAAAAGTATTACGTGATGGGGTTGAGAAGGCGCTTCAAAAGAAATGCAGGGGAGAGACGCGAGAACGGGCGAGCTACGAGCTTTTTAAAGGCCGAGCGGGGTAGCTGTAGCACTGTAGCAGAATTTGGAAACCAAGTGAAGGTTTTACTACTACTTCGTCTTAGGGGGGGGGGGGTTTATCACAAGATCATACGTTTTGTTATAGCACCGGTGCTAAAATCTTACATAAAAACGGACATGGTAACAGACTTAACAATTTAGAGGCACTAGAAATTAAAAAAGCTGTAAAAACCAAAAGTCATATACTTAATAATCAATTAGACATATCAAGTAGTCCGATATTAGGTCTGTTTCCAATAAACCCTTAATATAAAAAAAAATTCTCAGTGCTCCTTACCACCATGTCAGTTGATGCTTTGTTCCTCCAAATTTATTACTGTAACCCATTAGTCACATAATTATCTTTCGGTTTTTTCCATTACTTGCGAACTTAGGTTAATGTATTTTATGGCCGTCGATGTGTTTGTTATATTTGTATCATGTTGTCTCCCTCTATATTTTGTCTCTCTCTAAAAAATTTTTCTCCCTCTATATTTTGTTTTATATAAGCACACATTATGACTTATTGTTTAGTATTAATTTGTACCCTGATGATGCTTGAGTAAAGCGAAACCGGTCGGTTCAAAAAATTAATAAAACTCGTGGTTTTAAACAAAACAGTATTTTATTTTATATTATATTGATTATAATATTTGTTATCTACCCTTTGTGCTATGCATATAAATCTTGTTTAAACGTTAGTTTATCAATTAAAAATAATAAATAAATTATTGCAATTCCGACGGTCTCCGTGGTCGAGGGTTAAAATCCCGGCGTGCGCAAAAACATGTATTTTTATAAGTGAAAACTTCTTTAGCATTGTTGTGATTTGAAACTTGATGAAACGAAGCGAGCGACACTAAAAAGAGACAAACGCATACATCTATAGGATTTAGCCTGCGAGAGAACGAGATAGTATAATCTGTCTCCTCTTTGTGCGGTGCCTCGTAGCCTCCTCACTCTTGTTTAATTTACTTTTCTGAAGGTGTCACTTATACCATGAGTGAATCTCAATTACTCTCATTTTCTTTTCATTTTGTTTATTCATTGCTTTGATGGTTATATAATTTGTTTTCGACCACCATGCTCGGCACTTGCCCGTGTTATTGTTATTAAATTATT
This sequence comes from Limnephilus lunatus, assembly GCA_917563855.2. Classification (NCBI taxonomy): domain Eukaryota; kingdom Metazoa; phylum Arthropoda; class Insecta; order Trichoptera; family Limnephilidae; genus Limnephilus; species Limnephilus lunatus. The sequence goes on along the minus strand of OU830593.1, from coordinate 4,983,458 downwards.
AAATCACAATTATTATTTATATATATATTGTGATTTTGTTTTCACAATTTAAAAATTTAAAATAATGTTAGGTATATTTGCAGCACGTTCCGTAGTAGAAGTTACTCTCGGAATCGCCCTGGTGTAAGACCACCATTCATAATTTAAATGTTGCTTGAAATGGCTTTAGCCGTGTTTGGTGATTAGATATGACTAGCCAGATACTTCACCATCTTCCTCTACGCCATCTCTTTCCCCTCTCCACTTATCTTGAGCCTCACGACACACATCAATAATTGGGGATGCCACATTCTTACTGGCGCTAGACGCGAGACGCTGGAACTCTTGTGAGTTATTCATGTAAAAAATATTTTAAATCCTTATATTTGATTTTCGAAATCTCGTGACCAACATATATTACGCCTCGCAAAAGTACAGAGATAAATTGAGTGAATTTTTTAAAATGATTAGTTTTAAAGTAGTATGTTTCGAGTACCTACTCTCTTACATAATTAATTTTACGCTTTGAGCAGAAAAAGTTCTCGCAACATTAAGGAATAACTTTTCCAATTGAGTGTTTAAATTTTCATTCCGTTTGAGTGTCTTTTTTTAAATTTCATTAGAATGTACCCCGGAGAAAGTTTTATATTTATTTTTAATTTCAACTTTTGCCACATAAACGAATAATTAAATGGAAAACGTCGCCTCGAGACTTTAAAGGAGAAAATGAAACTAAATCGCATTTCTTCCTTTAAAATTCTGTCGGAACAAAAGACTAAACCCATATTTAAATTTTAAACTTTGAGAAGATACTTCCACGGAGTCGAAAAGTTATAAGATGTCTTGGAGTCGAGTGGACTGCAATTTATTTTTTTAGCTTTTTTTGGAAAGTATGCTTGTATATAAAGCACATTCAAGTTTGTCTGTAAAACAGAACATCACAACGATCGCTTCAATTTAATCGGCCTTTCAAAAGAGCTTACTTTATAATTTCTTATGTTTGCTGATTTCTTAAGTTTCCTGATTTTCTTATGTTTGCTGATTTTGCTTACTGATTTTCTTAAGTTTCCTGATTTTCTTATGTTTAATGATTTTCTTAAGTTTCCTAATTTTCTTTTTTTTTATAACATTTTATTAGATACATTTGTAAAGCAAAAATATCATAGCAATAATATTGCAAAATAACTATAAGACATTAAAATGTGTACAAGTGTGATCTACAGTCTTGTAGGTTGATATTAGTTTCTAGCTAGACAGATCGCCCGTTCTAAGGAACCAAGTGCTGGTGAAAATTCCAAAAATTTGTTCTTTAACAAAATGTAGATTTTTTATTTTTTAAATGAAATATATATAATTAAAAATGCCAAAAAATTATTCTGTAAAAAAACATTTTTTTTTTTAATTCAAATATATACTAATTTTTTACTAAATGTGCCGTTAATATACCATGTAAAATTTTAAGTGACATTATTAATAGTTTTTCAGATTCCACCCTACCCACCCAAGCCAATCAACCATTTAGTTATTATTGAACCGATGTGGGACATTTTGCAAGCTTTAATATTTAATTCTGGGGGAGAGTTTAATTATATATTTTTGGTCCCAGATATGTACATGTCTTTTGATACTTTGCCGTATTGCTCCTTGGGACTATGAGATCCTTTCTGGTGTGACTTCTTGTGATATATTTATGATCAATTTTTTTAAAGTTTAATTCATTTTTATGTACGTGGTAATTACCCTTTTTATGTAGTTTTGACGAACATCATAAGTAAATAAAAGTTTTTGTAGAGCTGATCGCTAGAATACCTATAGGTTTTACCCAAAATTACTCTATTATGGATTTCATGGCCTTCACAAGCGGATCTAAAAATTTTCTATCTGACGCTCCCCAACCAATGCTACCAAACTGTGCAAACATTATGTTTACTGATTTTCTAAGTTTCCTGATTGTCTAATGTTTGTTGATTTTCTCAAGTTTCCTGATTTTCTTACGTTTCCTGATTCTCTTATATATGCTGATGTGTTTAGAATCCTATGAATAATTTGTTAGTGGTTATCAGGTTGCTAGGTTGCCAGGTTTCCAGGTTGCCAATTGCCAGGTTGGCAGTTTACCAGTTACCAGGTGGCTGGTGGGTAGCTGCAGGACTAAAAAATTGTACAATGTGTTTAAAGCAGAAAGATTATCATTTTGTATAACTTACCAATATATATATATATATATTATTTAAATTTTCAAAATGGAAGCACACTAATGTAGTAAGTAGATAGGTACCTAATTACCATCTGTGTTTATGACATTTCATAGCTCTGTAGATATTAATTGCAATTAATTCAATGCGAAAATTTTAGTAATTATTGACTTATTCACCACAGAAATTGGAATTATTCAATAAATTCATATCAAAGGATGCAAAATGACCGATAATCCAATGCGGCATTTAGATAATATTTGCCATTCTCGTAATACTTCTAACTCCGAAAACTCAATGACACTGTGAAATATTTTCATAGAATAATTACCCATTTTGAAAGCATTCAATAATTTGTTGTTATTGTGATTTTGATAAAAACTAAACTGTTCCTTTGGTTCGGTAAACGATAAAATATTACATGTATTTATTGTTATCAAGATTATTTTGTAGAAATCCATTTTATTTTTTAATTCTATTATATATTGATATGCTTGGTGTATCCCTAAGTGACCAGCTATGGGGGCTCCATCGAAGCAAGAATAAAGATAGCCTCCCAAAAACTGGGCGTACTGTACAGGGCTACTTTAATAGTACACAACTGCTAACAATGTACAAATCACAAGTGCGCCCCAGGGTTGAATTTGGTAGCCACCAGGTTGAATTTTGGCGTCTGGAGCTCCAAAATACCTGAAAAAATGATGTAAACTGATTTTCATGCCGTTTTCCCCATTACATAGATAGTAGGTATATAGTTTATCAAGGTTTTGTGTAAATTGGTTGAAATATATAATATATCTGGCCAAGCGGCAGCGGGAAGCGGGCTGGCAAACGGGTGGTGTAGATTTGATTTAACAGATGGTGTTGGTTATAAAGGTTGGGTAAAGGCGTGAAGTTGTGTTTCATTAGCCACAGCAACGTGTGGCCGGGTCTGCTAGTTTAATGTATAAAATAGTTTATTATAAACAATTTCTGCTATGCTATTATTATTACGCGTGACAGCTGTTTCGCCCTCTGAAGGCACTAACAAACTGTGGTTATACTACTTACAGACGATGTATTTATAATATATCTAGACAGGTACCTTCTCTAGAAATAATAATAAAATAATAATAACAAAATTTTAAAAGAAAGACACACTTTCCCGGGTTACGAAAAACCCAACAAAATATCCTACTATCACCACAGTAAGCGGAAAATGTTGGTTGTGTCGTGATGCAGGACTTAGCCAGTAGAGGAATCGAACACGCGACACCCGCGTGGGATCCAAACGCGATGCCACTGACCTGGATAGATATAAATACATCGTCTTTAAGTGGAATGACCATAGTTTGATAATGCTTTCAGATGGCGAAACAGCTGTCACACGTAAAAATAATTACATAGCAGAATTTGTTTATAATAAAGCGATTTTTATAGATTAAATAATAATAATATCGAAAAAAAATATCTAATGTATCGTAACTTACTCAATAGGCTGATACGAAACTGCAAAAAGAAATACTATAGTATACATATTGAAAATGCTAAAAATAATACTTAAAAAACTTGGAATATTATAAATGAAATTGGAAACAAAAAAGGATGTCTTCAAATATTGTAAATGAGGTTATACTAAATAACTAACAAATCGACCATTGCAGAAAGCTTTAATAACTATTTTACAAATATAGTAGACGTAGCTTGAATCATCCGGCATTAATATTAATGATGCTTAAATGGAGACATCACCTCAATTTAATTCAAATAATGATTCAATTAACTCTATAGAATATTTTTCTCCTGTTACATTTAATGAATTTGAAAAATATATTGATAACCTAAAACCATCCAACTCTAAAGGAAATGATGGATTATCTTTTGATACGTTAAAAAAAATAAAACAACATGTCCTAACTTCATTGCAACATATTTTTAATATATGCCTTAAAAATGGTCATTTTACAGAGCAATTTAAAATTTCCACTATAATTCCTATTCATAAATCTGTAGATACGAGTAAATTAGACAATTACAGACCAATATCTCTTGTTTCAAACCTCTCGAAAATATTCGAAAAATGCATCAAGTTTAGAGTCATTGAACACTTAAAATATAAAATTCTATCGAAAAACCAATACGGCTTTCGTAAAGACCTAAGCACAAAGGATGCGATGTATGAATTGACAAAAAAGATATACTCATCTATCGATAAAAAAAAGAAATGTCTTGCCATATTCCTAGATTTAAGAAAAGCTTTCGACACCGTAAATCATGATTTACTCATTACAAAAATAAATCAACTAGGCTTCAAAAAAGACACACTAAAACCACTCTCTAACTATCTTAAAGACAGAACACAAAAAACAAAAATTGGGAATAATTACAATTCTGAGTCAAAGATAAAAAATGGAGTTCCACAGGGAACTGTGTTGGCCCGATTTTATTCTTAATTTATATTAACCGTTTATTTATTTTTGTAATCTCTGGTAAAAATTTTTCTTACGCAGACGACACGGCAATAATAGTGGATGGTAACCATTGGAAAGAAACTTTCTCGAAAGCAACTGATTGTTTTTCACTGGTTTCAACATGGCTAAAATACAACAAACTCATTTTAAACTGTAACAAAACATTTAACTTACCTTTTTATAAAACCATTAAAAATAAACCTAAAGACAACCTTAAAATTAGAATCCATAATACTAGTTGCAATCAAGAAATGTGCTTCATATGCAACGAACTCACTTATGTCGAAAATATAAAATATTTAGGAGTATCAATAGATATAAATCTTAATTGGAATTCACATATTAATCAAATCACTTCTAAATTAGGATATCTGACCTACATATTTTATAGACTTAAAGAAGTTCTAAACATTGAGAAATTTAAAATGATCTACTTTTCCCTAGTACAATCTTCAATCACTTATGGCATTATATATAGGATGGGGTGGTGCACTTGATACATTTATTAAGCCTCTACAAATAATTCAAAAACACATAATTAAAGTCATATCGTATATAACAAAAATAAAACATTCTCGACCAACTTATTTTTCAAAGAAACTAAAATATTTAATATACGTAAATTATTTATATTACAAACTTTGAAATATGTATTTAAAAACAAAATTAATTTCGAAATAAATGAAAACAGAATGAGCAAAAGAATAAATAATACATTTTACACCCCACAAAACAATACTAAATTATTGCAGACATATAGCAGTTTCATTGGTCCTCGTACATTTAACCTTCTACCATTACAAACTCAAATGATAAAATATGTAAAAGAAGTAAAATTATGGTTGAATAATGTAGACATTGAAACGCTTTTTCTATAAATTTATCCATCCTTCTTGAACTCACTTTCTGTAACTTTCTAAACTGTAGTACAATATGTTTTTTTGTTTATTTATTTTTTTATAATATTTAAAAAAAAAAAAAAATTTAATTAAAAATCAGTATGTTTTTCTCCATATATATTTTTTATTTTTTATAATAGCTGAAAAAACCTGTTTCACTTATTCTACCTATGTAATACTAACTTAATATTTTTTTTTAAAGTCTTTTTTATACTTTGGGTACTTGGAAATATAGTATTTTGTTTTAATATTACCCACACTCAGGCAGTGCCTTTTCATTTCTTGTTCATACTAATTGTTAATATATATTATGTTATTATATAATGTTTGCTATTATACATTATATGTACAAAGATATGGGAATAAATAAAATTTAAAAAAAAATATATATATATATATATATATATATGAAAGAAATAAAAAAATTTAAAAAAATTGCATGTAGATAATTTTGGACGAGTCTTAATATAATAATTAAGAAAATATTAGTCCATTGTTCATAAATAATCAAGATATTATATTAATTTATTTGTTGGCCTTCGTTCATTTTCAAGTTGGAGTAAAAGCATTAATTTTACGAAAAAAATATCGTACCGCCTTAATACTCAAGTTATTCCATTAAAACCTTCTCTAGTGCTTATTATCAAGATGGCGATCCTCTTATAGTCTTAAGTTTTTCAATTAATATTAATAATAATACTTGGGCAATTTCTACAGTTAAATGACTCCGCGAGGGCGCTATACAAAGTTTGAGTAAAACTCCTAAAAGTCTTTATACAAAATAAAGGGGTTCTGTCAATAAAAATCACATATCAATCGTCCAGTTGATAACTCAGATATTTAGAGGGGGGGGGGTCAACTGTCACGGAATCAATAATTCCATAAAAAATATATTAAATTATTTGTTAGACCTTTTTTTTATCAAGTTAAAGGGGTATTTTTTTGTATTTCAAGTACTGGGTTGCTATCTTCTTCCTTCTTTTATTCATGATGTATTGTCAATTCTTAATAATAGTACAACACGTAGGATGATAATATTATACAATAAAAATTTAAAAATTTCATATTATCCAATTTAATGAAGATTTGAATCAGTGGCGGTCCGCGAGTTTTCAGAATGTTAAGATTGAAAAATACGACGTTATTGATGTTGTTGTAGCTGAAAATGTTTTTTTTTTCCAAATCTCAATATTTTGTATGAAGATTTTCAGGATTCTTTCAACTTGAGGATGCTTCGCATCCACATTTCAGTATAGCTTCATACCAAATTTTTCAGCTAATTAAGTCGTATTTTCCAATCTCAGCACTCTAGCACACTGAAAACTCATGGACCGTCACTGATCTGAATGTTATGGAATCTTTTAGTAAAATTTTCATCCACTTCCCGAATCACCGAAATATATGAATTTTCGCACACGTGATAAAAATACAATACATACAATAACAAAAATTAACCAATATTAATGTTTACTTTACTTTATTAGGATGTGATTATAGTGTTTTTTTTTATCTTTTTTTACCTGCCCAGCCCTCACTGCGCCATCTCAATGCACCCTAATTTTCTCTGGGTCTTCTACTGCCCCCCTGAAAGTCTCAAACGCCTACAAGGGGGCATTATCATTCACGTTGAGAACCTGTAACGTACAATATGCAAACAACGTGCGCTGGATGCCCCCCCCCCCCCCCCCTAGATTCGGCCCTAAGGGTTCCCCTTAGAAAATTCTAAAGAATATATTTATTTGTAAGACACAAACAGCCTATTTACAACAAAAAATAGAGATGCATATATACAAAGTTAAATTAATTCAAGGCAAAAAGGTGTCCTATATTAAAGTTACTTGGAGATGGAGTTTTATTTTATCTTTAAAAAAAATTGGTGAAGAGGGGAGAAAGAGGAAAATGGGATAAGAATAGGTGATGCTCCCGATGCATTCCACACTCTAGTATTAATTTTTCTATTCGGTTTTTCTGAATGGTACTATTGAAAATGTCTATATTGTAAAATTTTGTATTATACGGTGAATTGGGGATTTTCTAATGTTTGTCCGACATGTGGGCAAATGAAATAAGTTGGATTGTCTTGTTGATCTTTTCGGAATATGAATTTGTATTAAATTGGTAAACTCTGGCGAGTTTTGGTCAAAAATTAATTGTCTTGTATAGAGGGAGTTGAAGTTGTGAAAGTTTAAAGATACAGTGTAATTTGAAAAGTGTAAGTTTTTTTATAATTTACGTGTTAATTTTTTATTTCTTTCGATTCTTTCGACATGGGCTTGGTAGAAAGGGGTCCAGATCGGTGTGCAGTGTTCTAAGTGGGTACGGATGTACGCTGTACCAAGGGAATAAAGAGTTTTTATGTTGCGGAAAGGTTTTGTTATACGAATTATAAATTATAAGAAATGTTCATTCGTTTTTGAAGCACCTTAATATATACATACTTCTTATGGTGGAGGTCACAATTGGATGCTGAAGTTGTTTATTATTCATCATGTCTATTGCATCAAGAGTCACTTGATGAGGTACATGTAACATGTATGTCAAAGGGAAACAGGAGAAGTGGCCATTATTCTACGAAGTGTTTGTTTGTGTTGATGCATTTAAGCATCATCAACGCTCCATTTGTGCATCCTGTGTGATTGCACAGTGACCGTGTTGCACCGGATGCGGTTTTGGTGAAGCCCACATCTTCCAAAGAGAGGACCCCTTCAGTTTAGGGAGTTGGGTTCAAAACAACGCCCATGTACGGTACGAATATATGCAGTTAGTGTTGTATACCGTATCTACATATTACGGGAAAATATTTTTTATTATATTAAGGAGACTTAATAATAGGTTACGCTCCCGGGAACCAGCCATATTGAATAACCAATAATAATAATAATAAATTGGACAATTTGTAGAGCGCCGTTTTTGTGAAAAATCATCTCAAGGGCGCTTATATACTCCTGCCATAGGTTACCCTAAGTGGTTCGCTATGTTTGGTTACTTAGTTATGGTGCCCGGATGCATGGGATGATTTTTGTCTTTTTTAAATATATTTTTTATGTGAATACCGCACAAGAGTCGCAACTGCTCCCGTCTGAAGCCAGTGTGACTATGGCATCCCCAATTGGGGTATGTTGTGAGGCTGAGGGTAGTGGGGAGGAGAGGAGATAGGGAAGAGGAAGGTGGGGAAGTACCTGGCTATTCAGATCTGGTCACCAAACACGGCTAATGCCATTTCAAGCAAGGTTTCAATTCTGAATGGTGGTCTTACACCAGGGCGATACAGGGAGTATCTTCCACTCTGGAACGTGCCGCAAATATACTATATATTATTTTAAATGAATGAATTGTGAAATAACGCAAATTAATCAAATAAAATTTATTTGCCACGCCGGGATTCGACCCCGCGACCTTCGTAGTGCGAGTCAAGCGTTATTTATGTTTTCAAAAAATTATTTTTATCTATATTTCTGAAAAAAATTAAATTTTATTTTATATAATTGTGAAAATGTAACTATTAAATCACTATAATAAGATCTTTAACGCAAAGAACCCGTTAGACAAACTGCTAAAAAGTAGTTTATCGGGACTTTTTGTCTTGTATTTGTAAAGTGTATAAAATAAATAAATAAAATAAAAAAGGCGCCTTACCGCTGCGCTACGCCGGCCTTGTCTATACTTTAACGGCCGTATTGGGAAAGACTGATTGAGGGAGACCTTTTGTCCTCTCCAACCGGACTCTCTCAGTCCATCGCCTTGCACCGCTGTGGGAGGGATAGATTCATACGTCGGTCCCAAATTCCTACCTACCCCTCATTGCTTTTCCTTCCCAGAAATTCCTCTCCATCATTTTTTAAAACAATCCTCCACACAGCATCCCCAAAGATGACATATGCCCCAAGAGGAATTATTTTACTCAAGGCCTCCGGTGTGGAGCTAACGTAAAAAAAGTATTATAATAGCCAATTCAAGCAACGTTTCAATTCTGAATGGCGTTCTTTCACCAGGGCAATACTGAGAGTATCTTCCGCTCTAGAGTGTACGGCAAATATACTATAATATATAACTTTAAATTAATTAAATTGAATTTACTTGCGCACGCCGGAATTGGAACCCGCGACCTTTGATTTACAGTACAGAGCCTTATCCCTCAATCACCAAAGCCATCAATCATGCATTTAAAAAAAAGGAATTTTATTAATTCGTCTTGGTTAATTCTAGACTTACCATATGTGATGTGCTTTGTCTGTCTCACCAGCAAAACTTGTGTTGAGGCGCTTTAAAGCAGAGCCTTTTTTAATAACAATACAAATAATAACAATCATTTAAAGTGTGACAGACAATCATCAGCACACCATTGAAAAAAAATACATACTTATAAATTAGTTTTGATGATTTCTTTGATGTTGGATCTGTTTTGGCTGGTAATCCAGGACTTGGTGTCAGATTTATATTTAAGATACATTGTGTTTTGTCTAATGGCCAGTAGAAGTGCATTGTACGAGTATAGTTTTGTTGCAAAGTATCTAAAATTTCTTTGGCCAAAAATTGTTTTAGCAAAAGGGATAAGTACTAAGAGATTATGCCTTTTGGTTGTTGTATCTCGAGCAGTTTGGACATTTTCAAATGTAGTTCTGTGTTTGATGAGGTGTGCTTGTATGTTTTTGGCATAAAGTTACCCAATGTCCAAAACATATATTCTCCTAAAGATTTCATCCAAATTGCTTGTGATCGGTAGTTTTAAAAGTAATTTGTTTGAAAATTAATTTGAAAATAATCTTTTAGCTTTTAACTAACTTGTTATTTTTTCTTCTTTCCAGGCGAGACGATAATAGTGTGGTTTTGCCTCGATTACCTGTCGGACTTTCTCTACTTTGCTGACATAATATTCCACTTCAGAACGGGCTATTTAGAAGACGGGGTGCTTCAGACCGACTCTGTGAAGCTCAGAAACCACTACATGAACTCGACAACCTTCTATATAGACTGCTTGTGTTTACTACCACTGGACTTCCTCTACCTGTCCATTGGATTCAATTCTATCCTAAGATCATTTAGACTGGTGAAGATCTACAGATTCTGGGCGTTTATGGACAGAACGGAGAGACATACAAATTACCCCAATCTGTTCAGATCTACCAGCTTGATACACTATTTGCTGGTGATCTTCCATTGGAATGGATGCCTGTATCATATAATCTATAAGAATAATGGGTTCGGAAGTAAGAACTGGGTGTACCACGATTCGGAGTCAGCTGATGTGGTGAAGCAGTATTTACAGAGTTACTATTGGTGTACGCTGGCCCTGACCACAATAGGTGAGTACATTTTTATTATATTTTATTAAATGTTTATAGTGTTCCCTGCTAAAATATTCCCAGTAAAAATGTCCCTAGTTTAAATATTCCCAGTTAAAATGTCCCCTGTCAAAATTTGTTTACAATGGTTCCACAAAGGAGGCAACTGAAGAAAATAATTTCCCTCGGGGTCTATGTCATGTTTGGGGATGCTGTGTGAAGGTGTTTTAGGGAAAGGAAGGAGAGGAAGTTCTGGGAAGGAAAAGGGTATGAGGGGTAGATAAAAATCAAAGGGTCAGTGTTTCCAGGAGTGACGGACGTATGTTTGGGTCGAGAGAATCCGGCTGAGAAATTAAAAGATTGCCCTCAGCCAGTCTTATATCTCAATCTCTCGGTGGTACCAGTCGCATCACAGTGGAGACAGCTCGTGTAGATACAGAAAATAAAAATTAAAACAAAAATAATAAAAAATAATAAAAAAACATATTAAATCCAGCCCTATTTTAAGTTTCCGTACCCTTAACCACTCCGACCCCTAAACTTGATTACACGACAATATAACAATAGCAGTCAAGTCCTATAAGCTTATTATTTTTAATTGGTAAACTAATGTTTAAGACAAGATTTTTATGCATAGCACAAAGGGTAACAATTATTATAAGCAATAATTATTAGCCTGAAACACTCATCAACATTGAAAAAATCTCCCGAGAAAAGATAAATGCCGCTGACGAGATTTGAACCCGCGTCCTTCTGATAGCCGGTCAACTTCTCTACCAACTGAGCTACGTCGGCTTATCTCCCACCCGCCAAATAATTCAATATATACTAGTGTTTCATTCAACAATTACTGCTTATTACATTTTTTCACCTGAAAACCAAAAAATAAAGTTGGTGGTTTTCAGGTGAAAAAATGTAATAAGCAGTAATTGTTGAATGAAACACTAGTATATATTGAATTATTTGGCGGGTGGGAGATAAGCCGACGTAGCTCAGTTGGTAGAGCAGTTGACCGGATATCGGAAGGACGCGGGTTCAAGTCTCGTCGGCGGCATTTATCTTTTCTCGGGAGATTTTTTCAATGTTGATGAGTGTTTCAGGCTAATTATTATTGCTTATAATAATTGTTATCCTAAAAGCTTGTTATCAAGCTATCGCGTGTGTTTCCACAGAAATCATTATTTTTCCGTTATTGTTCTAGTGACAACCCTAACACAAAAAATAGAAGATCCATATTAAATCAAGCTTAACATCTCTTTTCAAAGTTGTCCATAGACATTGATAAAAAAGACTTATTTTGCAGAAACAGTTTTCACCCGCCAAAATTCCGTTAAACATTGTTTTTTTTTTTATTAAATATTCTGGTGACAAAATTGTTTATTGTACATTTATACTATAGAATAAGTTTTTTTACCGTTTTCACGTCAAAACATCAAGTGAGTCATTTTTACATTTTTTTTGTTTGCATTCCTAATTTAAATATTTACAAAAGTTAATATTTATTTGTAATAATACGACTGGAAAGCTTATTTCATAACCTTTCAAAAACAGTTTTTAGTATTCGGCTACATTCAGAAATATTTTATTTAATGAGCTTTAATTGCGAAGCGGAAATAACACAAAGTTTTTATAAATCTGACAATTCGTTTAAGACAAAAACTTGCACAATCGCAAAATACCTGATTGATTAAACCTTTGCGTTGATTCATGAAGAAAAAAACTTGAAAGGCCTCTTTTCGAACTCTAGAAGTGGCGTGATTATAGATTTTTTTGTCGAAACGTGATACTGTTTACTCAGTATAAAACAATAAATAATTTTTCATCAAATCAACTTCTCAATTACTAACATGAAAAACAGATTTACGAAGCAATATTTTCAGCTTCGTTTTCTAAAGGCATCATGTTTTAAATATTTACTGATGCTCGTAAAAAGCAACGTTGGAGGTGGAGTTCTCTTCCAAGAATCGGATATCATAAATTTAGACTATCCATGATATTATTCCTTTAGTCCCCGTCAAACGTGTGTCATATCACGTTCTGCCGACTTCCATTTTCTCAGTCTAGATTTCAATCTGTCAGTTAACCCTATTATTTTTTTAGTTTCTTATTCACTTTTCTCTGGAGTTATATGTCCGAGGAGACGGGCGTTAGAAGAGTCTGTGGAGAATGGGAAGTATCTCCCAACCCATCTCAAATCTTTTTCCTCTAACACTTGTTTTATGTTGAATATTATTGACTGAGTTTAGCGAATCTTGTTTTAACTCGGACTACTCGAGCGTTTACTCGAAGTACATTACCACTATTTTAAAAATCGGGAAAATAGTCACGGTCTAATTTTAAAAATCAGGAAAAATTTATGTATACAAAAAAACGAGTGTGCTTTGACCACACGACCGAAATAAAACTTCACTAACTTATAAAATAACATATGACATTGGGGTGACATATGACATTGGGGTGACATATTATCGTGGGGTGACCTACGTTCTTGGGGTGACCTACGACCTTGGGGTGACCTACGATCTTGGGGTGATCTACTACCTTGGGGTGACCTACGACCTTGGGTTAGTATGTACGCCTTACCCTAGTTATGCAATATGTACGCCTCGCCCGATCACCGTTCGCATTGATCACCGTTCGCATCACAATTTTCGTAACGCATTCACTAGCTTACCCCCCCAAGTCGAGCGTGCGTAAAGAAGTTTTACTTCAAAAATCATTTGACTTTTTAGGTATGCCCACTATTTTTCGACATAGTCCCTGTTACGATCGATAGACTTGGTGAGCCGTGGCACAAGGTCCTTGATTCCCTTATCGTAGAACTCCGCCGACAAAAATGCTATCACCTCTCCCTCTGTGTCCTAGTCGGTCTCCGAAGGTTTTTTGGCGAAATATAGCTTCAGGTGAAGAAAAATATCCAAATTATGTCATTGATTGCCTTTTTGATTCCGGGGTTAGGTGGTGAACCAATGTTTCAACCAAAAAAGCCTCGCCTTGATTGGAAAAACGATCCGAAGAGACCCGAGCGCTTTATATACGATTTTTCTCTTCAGCATTTTGGGAACCCAATGAGCACGCAATTTGCATACGCTATTTTCCCCTCAAAATCGTTTGTGTGGTAGACTTCCTAACATCTGCAATCAAAATTGTGAGTTTACGTACTTCAACAGGGTAGACTTCCTCTTAGTTAAGAAAGAGAATAAATGAACGCATTTCGCAGGCGTGCGATGAGATTAGACAGCGCAGCATCCACCTCAAACGGACGCAATGATCACACTGACGCAGCTACCAAGCCGGATCACCGCACGTTTTCTCAGGGGAAAGTCAGAGCTACACGCTTGTGCCAAAAAAACGAGAAATAATGTCCACGTTGCCGAAAATAAGAAAAGTTTTTATTTCTTGGACAACTCTAGTACATTTTTATACCGCCAGGGTTCGCATGATCATAGTTCCTACTACGTCTGCCCACGCAGTAGGTAAGACCAGAGTAAATCTCACCCCACGGCCACGGACTTAAGTCACTAAACCACTGTTGCTTATTCAAAAAATGGTTTGCTGGGAGACAGTACACGTATCCGCCTCACAAATTGACTAAATAATATCACAATAAAACGAAAAGCTTTTGTACTTTAGATACATATTGTTTCGTCGCCTTTAATTGTTTTTAAATGCTGAATGAGACATCCCCTAGAACAGGTTTTCCCAAACTGTGTTCTGCGGAACCCTAGGGTTCTGCCGAACTTGTACGTGGGTTCCGCGTCAATTTATCGGAATAATTTAATTTAATATAATATACACATATTCATATTTCAACACTACTGATATTATTCTCATTATTTGTATAAACATTTCACAATAGTTCTTAAGTAGGTACTAGACCCTTCCAGGTAGAGAGACTAAGCTTTATGGAAGTTGAAAGAGCCGATTATGGTGTTATCGCAGTAAACCTCCATTTTACATACCTAATACCTAATACCTACTAATAAAAATCTTAGAAATTCATTACTGTGCTGTATAACACCGTGATCAGAGTCAATAATGTGAACATCTGTGCGATGTGGAAACAATTACAACAGGATAACTGATCTGCACGTGTGTCACGTCATTTTGATTGTTTTTCTGCCCTAAATGAATGTTTGAACGAATTTAATTTTAAAGTAGATGAGGTGAATTTTTAGAACACCTACATAACTTGAAAACAACTCTTATGCAATATTTTCTGAAAACTAGTAAGAACGATTCCTGGGTTCGGAATCCATTTTCCGTGACAGACAATCCTGTAAGCTTGAGCGCAAGTGGGTATGATATAGAATATAAATCTAATTGATTTAATTAGTGACTCGGACTTGAAACAAAAATCAACCTTTAAATGATTTCTGGGCGAGTTTGTCAGAAGAGTACCCCAATTTATCAAAACAAGCTATTATTGTTTTACTTCCGTTTTCTACTACCTATTTATGCAAAGCGGCTGCAACGAAGTCAAAGTGCAGGAACAGGCTCGACGCCATACCAGATATTATTAGAATTTAACTTACCAATATTGTGCCTGATATCAAGAAGATATACAATAGGCCACTTGCATCACATTTTTTAAAAAAAAATTCCGGTTTAGGCAAATATTCTAAGACGTTCTGTATTTTTTATTTATTTTTAAATCGTATTTTTGAAACCCTGGCGATTTTTTGAAAATTTCAATGCGAAAAATCAGACCATTTTTTTATAAACCGGAAAGACGGGACATAATTTTATGCGTGCGAAAAAACGATAATTACGTAGCCGAAAATCATTTTAAAAAAAGAACGTTTTCCACACGAATAGCAATAAATTGTACGGGGTTCTCTTTGTAACAACTGTAAAAATACCTTTATCAAAAAATCAAACCAAAGGATAAGTTCGCATAGAACAAACAATAAATCTAGTGAACGTTAAACGCAAATTCAAAAATTCGCCGGAAATCAAAGTGTTGCCACATAAAAAAAATAATCTGTGTGGAATTTTTACAAAATAAAGGGAACATAATCGGAGACGGGACATTTTCATGTTGTGGCGTCACGAGCTCAAATAATGGATTTATTTATTTAAAAATAAAAAAAACTATACATTTCTAAAAATTTTCATTAACATTTTCGTAATCTTTCAAGTTAAAAAATCTATCAACACGATTTTTTCCAAGTTGATTATGAAATCCATGCAAGTGGCCTATTCATGGACTCAAAATCGTCAAAGTCAATCAATTAGGTGTTTTATTTATTCCATTTTTTGTTGTTGTTTATATTCAAATTTTTCTTGTTTACATTCCAATTTTTGGTTATTTATATTCCATTGTTTGGTTGTTTATATTCCATTATTTTGTTGTTTACATTCCGTTTTTGTTGTTTATTTATTTTCCATTTTTTGTGGTTTATATTCCATTTTTGGTTTATATTCCATTTTTTTTGTTTATACTCCACTTTTTGTTACATATATATTGTTTATATACTTAGTAAATAATGTGTAATAACTTTTTTTTAAATTTATTAATAGGAATACCCAATCTAAAAAATGAGCCTAGTGTTCCTTTAAAATTTACGGGTTTTCAAAGTGTTCCATTGCAGAAAAAGTTTGGAAAACCCTGCCCTAGAAGTTTCATATGAACGAGGGTCTTACCGTGTGAAAGGCCTGAAAAATGGCACCATTGGAGCAACTATATTGGCACTGTTATTTTATAACCTCTAAAATTGATAGAAAGATGTAAAAGGATTTAAAAGGGTTTTAAAAAATTATCGTTAAGGGTTTTGTAAACAACAACCAGAATATATTTATTAATATTGATCTGATTTTTTCCCTTTGATGTCGATGAAAGAAATAATAACAGTAGGTATGTACTTTGTAATATTGTCGTAAATTGTATCAGAAACAACATCAAAGGGAAATATTAATAACTTTTCCGGGAAACGGGGAAGAGAAAAGTCAATCTTGTTCAATGAAATAATCGCTTCAAAGCAGAAAATATCTGGGAAGATGTCAAAAAATATACCTTATTGCGAAAACAACGAATAAAGGATTTCAATAGTTTTATTTTAATATCAGATCTAATAAAGGGTTAAGGCTCTGTAGTACGTTTTCAAAAAGAAGAAGAAGATGGTTTTAAGGGGAGTTATGTAAATACGATTGTTAGAGAAAGCGCGCTATTATTAAAAAACGATAATAATTAAGCGAAAATTATGGACATAAAAATCAAAATATGCTTGGTTATATGTATATATGTGGGTCGTCTATGCGTTGCTAAACCATTCGTTTCTATTTACAAAGTGAGCTCTGATATCATGAAATTATGCGTTGCAAACCATTCGTGATGAAACTTTAGGAATTTCATGTGATGTGGTATATAATACTGAGTTCTGGCATTACGAAATTATTTGTTGCTAACCGTCCATGCAATCGCAATGAAACCTTGGTAAGTTGTTATGAGCACGCCCGCGAAGGTTTCTATATATTCGACTGGTCAGTAGTTAAGTGGGCATAGCGCATGGGTCCCACCCGGGCGTCGCGTGTTCGATTCCTCAGCTAACTAAGTCCTCCATCACAACACAAGCAACATTTTCGGCTTTCTGTGGTAGTAGTAGGAGATTTTCAAACATTATTGAGTTATTCGTAATCTGGAAATGTTTGTCTTTCTTTTTAAAAAAATATATACTGGTGAGCTCTGTCATTATGAAATTTGTATAAAAAATTGCAATAGGTGGCATATCGAGCTGTTGTTCGTGAAATTCGGGAGAGGGGTTCGCGGCACGGGGGAAGCGGGAGAGGGAAATGGGAAGAGGGAAGGCGGAGAAGATGGAGTGGGAACGCGGGAGAGGAAGCGGAAGGGGAGGCGAAAGGGGAACGGGACCAATGGGAAAGGACACGCAGGGAGAAACAATTTCTTTATTAACTGGCATATCAACGCATGCCGAGAACTCGCTAGTATTAAATAAAAACATCGTAAAAGAAGCGTTTTTTGTTAGGTCGAAATTTGAATGTATTCACAACAAATTTGTTATTCCAACATAATTCGGTCGTTTGTAATTCAAATTCATACCCATTAAAATGCTTTTTGAAATAGTTTTTATTCCATATTTCATCATACTTACATAGCAGGTATTTATTGTAATATTATTTTCTCTCAAATTAATAGTTGCCAAAGTTATCAAAAAATCCAAAATCATGAAAGTTTTAATTTTATAATTTAAAAATAAAAATTGTTCATGTCTGTTCCAGTTGCTTGCTATACCTTTTGATAAAAAAAAAAACAATTTTTAGTTTACTATCATTCAGTTTTATGTGAATACCGCAGAAAAGTTCCAACTGCTCCCCGCCGCCTGGAGCCAGTGAGACTATGACATCCCCAATTGGAGTATATTGTGAGGCTGAAGCTAGGAAGAAGACAGGTAAGAGGAAGGTGGAGAAATACCTAGCTATTCAGATCTGATCACCAAATTCATTTCAAGCACCTTTTCAATTCTGAATGGTGATCTTACACCAGGGCGATACTAGGAGTATCTTCCACTCTGGAACGTGCAGCAAATATATTATATTTTATTATTTTAAATGTATAAATTGTGAAATAATACAATTGAAACAAATAAAATTTACTTGACCACGCCGGGTTTGATCTCACGTAGTCGAGATCCTTATCTCTCTACCGCGGAGGCCGTCAAAATAAAATTATATGAAGATTAAGTCGGAGATGTTCTAAATTATTCTTTGCCATTTAAACGATTGTATAATTACATACATTACGTATACTATTTGTCATACGTACCGCCGTCCCGGGAACCATTTATTGGATAACCAACACCTCTGCCTAGGGCACCCCGAGCGGTTCGCTACTTTTGGTGACTCAGCAGGGATGCCGGGTTCATGGATTGATGTTTGTCCGGGTCTTGGCGTCAAATGCATCTGCCCACCAACTACATGGCTGCCGGATCGGCAGAGAATGGTTGAGGCACTTTGACTTCTCCAGCCGTACTCTCTCGGAAAATCGCCCTGCACCGCGGTGGAAGGGATGGATTCATGCGTCTGTCACTCCCTGACTCACTGACCTCAAGATTCCTATTCACTTTTCTTTCGCAGACCTTCTTCTCCTCCCTTTCCTAAAAATACCCTTCACACAACATCCCCAAAGAATGACATAGGACCTGAGAGGAATTATTTTTTTCAGGGCGAATTTGTGTGAATCTAATGTAAAAAAAGGTGACTGGCCAAATCGGAATGAAATCAACTCAGAACCACCTCAGAAAGATCATTAAGAGTGAAGATAAAAAAAATATAAAAACATTGGTTAAATAGGTTAAGTTAGGTTAGGGTTACCTACTATTTTAAAATTATTTTTTCATAGCTTTTAATGACCTTTCTGAGGTGGTACTGAGTCGGTTTCATTCTGAGTTGGCATGGAACCAAAACAAATAATACTAGGTACACGCTGAATCTCTTTGAATAATAAGTACCTCTACCTACTTAACTAGATTAAACCTGGATCAGATCATGGTTGGATTAACTTTTTAATTAATTTAGTCTTCTTCTGCGACTTAAACTGACTTAGTTACATCTCTGGAAAATATCTTTATCCTTTTTCTATGTAAAAAAGACCTCATTTCCATAGTCTATGGTTAATTGCTGCATCTGTCCGTGGTCTATGCTCGCGCCATTTGCTGTATCTGAAATTAAATTACGCTCAGACTAGTTTTTAAATGGTTAAGACGTAGATTACTATTTAATCCGACGGAGAAATTTTAACTCAGAACACTTTCTTGTGTTATAAGTTTGAAATTGAAAATTTAAGAGGACAGGTAATTATGGAAAGCTATTTCGAGGTTTGTATATATACAGTGGAAAAGAAAGATGAATTTTTATCAATTAGTTTGTGAAAAATTATTATCTTTAGTCCCAATTTCCCAACTCAAATCCACAGTTATTTTATCTTGCGGAGAAATTCTTTATTGAATATCCAAATTTATGTACCTTAAGGCGAGACATGACCACGTTTATCAAGGATTTGCCCGAGGCTCACACTTTAATTTATTTCGGCGAATTTATTAATTATCGTTTTTATTTCCATGCCTCACAAGAGATGCGAGTTATTTATGTTTTGATTTTTAGAAATTTAATTAAATTTAAATTTGATATGTTAATATCGAGTTCTGCAAGTATTTAGGAAAGTATTTTAGTTACAGCTGTTTCGACTTGTAAGGTCATTTTCAAACTGTGGTGAAGCCACGTACGGACGACTTATTTATAACATTTCAAATGTCAATTTATGAAGGTGTCAAAATTGATTTATTACCGGTAAATCCAATTTGCAGAGACACTAATTGAGAAAGTGATTAAGTGGGATTCCGAATCTTTCCCTTTTTGGTTTCACTTGCACTAAGTGCAAGGGTTTTCTTTATTGAACTTAACACTTAGTGCAAGTGAAACCAAAAAGGGAAAGATTAATAAATCAATTTTGACACCTTCATAAATTGACATTTGAAATGTTATAAATAAGTCGTCCGTACGTGGCTTCACCACAGTTTGAAAATGACCTTACAAGTCGAAACAGCTGTAACTAAAATACTTTCTTAAATACTTGCAGAACTCGATATTAACATATCAAATTTAAATTTAATTAAATTTCTAAAAATTAAAATGGAGTTCTACGAATTAAACACAAAAACAATTAATATTTATGTTTTGGATTAATAAAAACAGTACGTCGTCATCATTTTTGTAACTTACAACGCCTTTAAAAAATTGTAATACGTTGTACAACTAAAGTTAGCAGTTAGCACCAGATTTTATTTTTCTAGACGATGAATTAATAACTTCGAGAGGTATTCATTTAGAAACATCTTATGTATTAGTAACACGTTCTTCAGAATTAATTAAAATGAACCCGGCGGAAAGGTCGAATCCTCAGGCCTGCTAGGGTGAATTCGACCGTACGTCCGTCCAATACGCGTGCCGCGGGCACATATTTGTTTACACGCTTTTTTACTTACGTCGTTAAGATTCCCAAATTATTTATCTTCTTCTTCTTTTCATTGATAGGGCAAATTTAGCAGTAGGTCCGTTCAATACACGGGTCGCGAGTCGCAATTTGTATGTACACGGCTTCTTTACTTACGTTGTTAAGATTCTGAATAAATTTTTAGTATATAGTGTCGTCTTAACCCTAGATAACTAAACTATCCTATGAGTGACATTGTTACTAAACATTCGTAAAAAATACAACATAGAAATAATACGGGAATAAATAAGATAATCAAGAACGTTTATTATTTTAGAAGTAATTACATTATTATTATTTAAGAAGTACTTTTATTATTTCAGAAGTAAGTAATTACAATTACATTATTTGGGTTAAACAGATCACGTAATAATGAAAAAAAAACTTATGTTTTTTATTTTACACAGTTGAGACACGTGATCACGTTATGCGCCCTACACATGGCTCTTTTACATTTCACGCAAAAGTTTGTTGTCATTTTTCTAGACTTGGAAGGACAAAAGGCACATATTTTTCTGGAATTTGGTTCTTGAATTGTTGCCGTTTCAGAAACAGATTCAACAAGCAAGATGCTTTTTATGAGCTATTTTATTTCATACATCACCCTAGAATACTAAACTATCGTTAACACTAAGCTTTCGTAAATTTTACGACACTCTTGCTATAAGTCAATACACAAATGATAGCCGACTGACGGAAAAAAATATGAAGGAACATCGCGAACATTGTTTTTCCCAGGAATCGTCATTTTGCGGTCGTATTTTTTACGATAATTTAGTATTCAAGGGTTAATACGTGCCTGTAGTGTTGATACTATTTGATCTACAGCAACCTAACCATACCTTGCCTCACTTAATTTAATTAAATCATTCCTTGCGTAACACGTAACATAACCTATCATAACTCAACTAATCTAAACCAATCCCAACCTTATTTTTTCTCACCAAGACAATGTTTATTTATCGAAGAAAGCAAACAATTTCTTGGTTGACGTTACGCAAAAGAAAAATATCTCCATTTATAACTACTTCATTTGATTTATGCACATCGACCGGTTTGGTTTTTTCATTTGATTTTTCTCATTTAACCTTGGACCTTGGTACGTATTATTTAGTTATCCTGCCTGTTACAGTTATTTTAAAGTGTTCATGGTTTTACATTATCGGATGCAAATAGTGTCAAAGCGACTTTCAAATAATGCATTTATCAGATGACATATCAAGATAATATCGATATTTGAAAAGTGCGTGCATTTAAAAAATACATCACTTTTGTGTTGGATTTTTCACAAAGTACAAAATAAATACTGCACTCTGAGGGTTTATTTTTAATTTTAAAAAGAAAGACAACATTACTATTCGCGGGTTACAAATAACCCTACAGTGTTTGAAAATCTCCTCTACCATCACAGTTAGCGGAAAATATTGCTTGTATCGTGATGGAGGAGTAAACTAGCCGAGGAATCAAACTCGGGACGCCTTAGTTGGACCCAAATGCCTTGCCAACTCAGCCACGGACCGGACTATATATAATTTTAATTATTTTATTAGTTAATTAAAGTTAAATTAATTAACATTACATACAAGGTATAGAGGTGTATTTACAGTCCTCCTAACTAGACATTCCTTTTCCGAGGCGGACTGCAGTTAGTTGTGTTGGTGTTACATTTTGATTTCCTCGTCTTTGTGTTTGTTAATTTCACCATCTTCGTATTTATTGATTTCCTCATCTTCGTGTATATTGATTTCACCATCTTCATGTTAGTGGATTTCCTTATCTTCATATTAATTGATTTCCTCATCTTCATGTTTGTTGATTTCACTATCTTCGTGTTTGTTGATTTCCTCATCTTCATGTTTTTTCATTTCACTATCTACATATTTGTTGACTATGTTTTTGATGTCCAAATCTTCATGTAGATTGACTATGGGTTGTGTTGTTGTTAAATTATTTTTATTTTTTTAAATTTAATTTTATGATTTTCTTATCTAGATATAGATAATTTTGTTTCGGTTATACATAAATATCAATTTAAATATAATTTTTAAAGATAATTTTAAAAAATGTGCTTCAAAAATATTCAAAAAATCATAATTAGAAAAACGCTAGTTATGGGCACCACCAGAGAAGTTTAACTCTAAAGGCTTAGTGTTTTGGAAATCTGATCGTAGAACTGAGCTATCTCGTCAACCGTCAAAAATTTTGAATTTTTCCATTTGGAATTAAAAATTATTAAAAACTATCCGAGGTCGCACCTCACCCACGCAAAAAAAATTTCGTTGTACCTTTTAATCTCAATGATTAATACCGCTTCAGATATTGTGTTGAGAAACTTCCAAATAAATTTGAGGTTCGAATGATTACTAGTTATCGTAAAAATTACAATAAATATATTTAACTGGACTAGACTTCCTTACTTGTGTAGGCTCTAAGTAGTTCTGAGGCTTCCTGCTGGTGGACTGATGGCGCTCGCTCTACTCTCAGATGCCTTCGGCAATCATCGTAAGCGTTCGTACATAAGACACGAACTACGATAGATGGTACTCTTCTAATATCATATTTAACTGCCATCTATTGGGATATAGCAAACCATCGCATTATTAGCTATACTAACGACATCCACTGAAAGATGCTAAACTACCCAGTGAACCTGTACAATACACGCTACACATATTAATTGTTTTCCAATACATAATATGATTTTTTATTCAATTCTCTGCTAATTAGGTCCTCTATTATTGCACAAGGAACGTTTCAGATGGTACAGAGAATTCAAAGAGTATTCTTAAGTTATTCGCTGCCTGGGAATGTTTATCTCGCTTAAAAAATTAATAAAAACACCAATTTCCTCTCAAGTTCTTAGTGCGTAGATGTTTAACAATTAGGGTTGAAACTCCCTCGGCAATGTAAGAAACAAGATAAGCATACTCTCCTTGTTTACGTTTTAACTACCCCGCGGCAATTGCGCCCCTATTTGATGAAACTCGTTTTAAAAAGGCTTAAAGTGAATTAATTGCTAAAATTTTACAAACTCGAAAACTTTAAATTGATATAGAGGCTCTTTGTCTTGGGAGGAAATTAGTACTGTGGTAGTCCTTACTCGAATTGTCCAACTGAAATTTTAAAGACAAATTGACTAAATTACTGCCTAACAGCAGTTTTGTTCAGAGTTTACTAGCTGAGTATAAACTCAGGAATGAAGGGTGTTTTGATAGGTCCAAGGTAGTACATTGAAACCTTTAAGGTATTTTTTAGATTTTCACGGCCAAGAGTATTTTAGTTATTTATTTTTGGCTAAAGAAAGAGGCAGCGCAACACATCACAACACCCCAAAAACAAATAACGTAAAAAAAAATACATAGAGGTCTTGTCCGTTTAAATAAAATTCATTAACTTGCTAACGGCCTCTCATTGTTTGTTTTGTAGGTATAGCAAAGAAACATTAAAAAGCGACTCTGATACATACCGTGTAGGTATTTATTCTGAAATTGATGAAATTTTGCATACTAGACGTTTAAATCAGGAGGAAAGTCCCTGTCTATACAAGATCTCGAAAAACCACCCTTACTCCCTTTTTATCACCCCATAAAGCAGAATTTTGATACTTTTTGATGAAATTTCGCATGCTTAAAAATAAGAGGAATTATTGCTGTCTACATCTGATTTGAAAAAAAATCGTTTAAAGCCCTGGCATTGCTGGGTACTAGTTTATTATGTTGAAAACGATTTTTATTTCAATTTCAGTGGAATTTATATGAAATCGAAAACCAAGCTTAAAACATGCTGTATACAAGCAATGAATCCATGTGAGTACGGTGTTCACAGCAATATTCGATGTGATAGAGTATCTATGACAATACGACAATTTTTTATTTTTAAACGACTTCAAAAAGAAGGAGGTTCTCAATCGTTTTTTTTTTTTAATGTTTGTTACCTCAGAACTTTCGATTGGGTAAACAAATATTGATGATTCTTTTTTTATTATAAATCTGGTGCTTTCCGTGTGGTCCCATTTTAATTTGGTCCAGTTCTGACAATGGAATTCATGAGAAAACCATATATGTCTTAAATTTGCAATAAGCATGTGCACGACAAATGGACGAATAATTCAATATTACGCCAACAGATTCTTTTTTTTAAGTAAAACTTCTTTACGCACCAAAACATTTACGCTCGTCACTAAAAATCAAAAAATAAACAAAAATTCTAAGAAAACAAAAAGCGACTTAAAAAAATGCACTAAAAAGTAAAAAAATAATTTCGTTCGATTGTTATTTTTGGAGTCGGTGTCATCCAAGGTCTCCACATCTCACCTATAACTACCTATGTATGTTATTACCTTGGCTGACACCGACTCCAAAAATAACAATCGTACGAAATTATTTTTTTTATTTTTTAGTGCATTTTTTTAAGTCGTTTTTTGTTTTGTTAAAATGTTAAATTTGTGTTCGCTCAGTTTTAACCCCTTGAATGCCAGGAGACCATATTTGTCCCAGCTCACATATGTCTCATATAAATCGCTGTAACTCCCATACAATCAGAGTGAGAAATACGTTACACAATTTTAAAAAGGAAATATACCACGCTTTACAGTCAAATCAAAAAATAATAACCAAAAAAGTTAAATGTACATCTTTATGAAACCAAAGTATTGAATGGCAATTTATAAAAATAAAAAAGTGATGTTACAATAACGTTTATAATACAATATTTGTCGAATAAAATATGATTTTTTTTTCCTTATCAGTAATTTTAGTTACCTGTAACCAATAATTTGGAGTAAAACAAGTAGGTGTGCAGATAACATTATTTAGTCTCGATTTTTGTTTAAAATTTTAGTTGGTTCTAAGCAAAAACAGAACCAGATGAGACGTCTCGTTGAAAAAATACTGAATCGATAAAATTAAAATAAAAAAACTAACCCATGCTGATGCAGTTTTTCTCTCTTTTTCTAAATATGTCATTCTCATCTGTCTTTTTCCCGCGCTTTTATCAAAACGTCATTTTGTTTTCGTCCTTTTGGCGCTTTTTTCGCTTCGGTTTTTCCTCGCTCCATAAATTTATAGGATGAATTTTTCAGCTTTTTCAGAGAGAAACGTTTGTTTGAAGTGAATAGAAGTGTTTGGGTAATAAGATTAAGGAATTTATAATGTCAGAATCTCAAAAGAATGAATTTATGTTTTTATCAGAAAGATATTTCATTCAAATGAAATAATGCAAGACGTGTAGTTTTTTAAAGTTTATGAGTATTATTTATAATACTACAGCGGTTCTAGCACATTGACGATAAATTTACAATATCGGATCGATAGGCATAACGATAAGATATATCGATATTCCGAGCACGGTTTCACTGTTGATAAACGAACCGATATTGACAGCGAATAAATAAGAAATCGATATTCGCTGGCAACGGTGGAGGTGTTTTATTTGAATTCACATTCCGAAACGTCAAACGCCTAACAATTACTTTTAAATACAGTTGAATTGATATAGTAACAAAAATATGCATTCAGTCCAGTTTCAGTGCCGGCAACCCGGGCGTTTATTTTATTTTCATTTATGTACATAAATTTATTTTACCCATCTCACTAGACAAAGTCTGTTCCGAGGCAGGTAATCATATAGTAAAGAAATATGTATCAAAGTAAATATAAAAAAAAAATAATATTAAAAGACAAAATAAAAATATAAAAATAAAATAAAAACTATATAAAAATATAAATGTAAATACAAAAACATAGGCATTTTCACAAATGCATAATACATTATGTTGTTTTTCTAAATCTTTACATTAAAATTTCGTTATTTGATATATTTCTTTAAAAAGATTGCATACGTAATTTATTAATACGTAACGTAATTCACATATAAATAAATATAAATACGGTAGGTACATGATAATAAATTAATAAGAAAATAAAAATACAGTAGATACATAATAATTGATACTGTAAAATAGCAGTTCCCTGTATATTTTGATATTATATGATTTCGTGGGGAAATTATATGAAATGTGTCTATAATATGTACTAGTGTTAGTTATTTAGAATATTTCGAAAATCTGTTCTTTCCTTTTCAGTCAACCACATTAAAAATCTTTTGAACAGCCAGTTAGAGTTATTTGGGGTAACCTAATTATTATGTGTGTTCAAAATTCACTTTTAACAATATGCCAATAATAATGTGACAATGGTCGTTCGTTGCTCGGCTACAATATATTAGCGGAATGTTAAGGAGTGGATGATATTCTCAGTATCTACTAGGTGAACGACCTGAATTCAGAATTCAAGTGTTGCTTAAAATTGCGTTTGGTGACCAGATCTGAATTGCCTGGTCTTTCCAATTACCTCCTTCACATCTTCATCTGCCCTCTCCACTCCCTTCAGCCTCACAACATACTCTTATTGGGAAAGACATAGTCTTACTGACTCCTGACGAAAGCGAAGCTGCTGTGCGATATTTACATAATTTCACATATGCTACGTGTTTTCGATATTATTTTATGGAATGGAAGCATGGATGCTTGCTGAAGAATTATTAGGCGACTTCAGGCATTCGAGATGTGGATCTACATAAGAATACTCAAAATAATTTGACCGGTCAGTGGTTGAGTGGGCTTAGCGCATGGGTCCCACCCGGGCGGTGCATGTTCGATTCCTCGGCTGGCTAAGTCCTCCACAAGCAAAATTTTCGGCTTTCTGTGGTGGTAGTAGGAGATTTTCAAACATTTTTAGGTTTTTCATAACCTGGAAATGTTTGTCTTTCTTTTTAAAAAAATATAATAAAAATAAGCTGGATGGACAGAGTTACAAATGAAGATGTTGTGGTTCGGACGAATAAACAAAAATAAGTTATTAAAACAATAAAAATCCGTCAAATTCGAAGATCGAGATATTGCATCTCATAATGCAGGGAAGGATTGCCGGAAGACGGGGCTCTGGATGAAGGAGAACCTCGTGGCTGAAAAACCTAAGACAGTGGTTTGGCCAGTCTACTGTAGAGCTGTTCTGGGCGGCGATAAACAAAGTCCACATAGCCAGTTGCCTTATCAAGCATACTTTTTTTTTAAATTGTTTTGTCGTTTTTTAATACATGGGCTATATAAATGTACGAAAAGCAATTCATTCACTTTTTCATTTTGTTAGAAATACACAGTTGTTTTAATGTTCCAAGGAAAACAAGTAGAAACACCTGAAAATATACATTTAAAAATACGAAAGCGTAGAATGTTTACCGTACAAAATTATTTTTAAAATGGAATGATTAAACAAAATCCACTTTTCAGCATTAGTAAACTTGTGTAGCTTGTACTTTCAAAAGTTTATTAATTTTTTTTGCTTTGAATATCCTAGGCACTAGAAGAAAATTGTATTTTTCGAACAGGAGTAAAAAAATTGCACCTGAATATGTTGGAACAAACAGAAAATTGCGTTTACCAGGAAAAGAAGTATGAAAATGCACATTTTCAAACTTCCTTTTAAATCGTTTGTATTGCAATTCCCAGTTAAATACGGGTAGCACAAAGTCAATACGTTTGTCCAAGAGCTTATTTGCAAAGGCACTTCCACGTAAAAATACCGGGAAGTGTGTTGAAAATGCATAAATTTAATATTGGAAAAGATAAATTTTGCCATTTCACAATATTGTTTTTCCGGGAATTTTAAAATAATGTCAATTGACCTTCTTTGAAATATCAAGTGCAGAAAATTTTTAGTTTCACAGAGAGTAGTGTGACATTTTTTAATGAAATTTGTGCATAAATTCAGTTAGTGGAACGACTGCTCGACCTTTTTCATCCAAAACTTAGTTTTGGATTTCAGGACAAAATACCAATCGACTTAACTTTCTTCTTTTTTTGTATGCCTTACAGATTAATATAATCCTATTACAATACACATAACATATGTATACATAGCTTTAAATGTAAATTTTTACAATAATAATATTTTAGAGTTCTTGCCTAAAATTACTCTTGAAGCCTCCAAGACCTAGAGATATCATTTAGCAGCACCATACAGAGCAAGTCCTGGTGGCGGCCCTGGCGGTAATTGTTCGGTTCGAACACTTTATAGCATTCCAATTTATACAGATGGATCCAAATCCGATCTCAAAAATTGTGGTGCCTCGGTATATATTCCTGAATTTAATTTAAATCTGTCTTATAAATTTCCTAAAGAAATTTCTATATTTACTGCAGAATGCTTCGCTATTGAACAAGCTTTAAGCTTTAATAAAAATCCAGCTTCTCAATATTCGTCGAGCCTTACTGTGCACTGACTCTTAAATGCAGTATTAAAAATATCCTCAAATGTCGTTCGATATCCAGAAGACTGACTACCTTATTTGTAACATTAAAAACATCCTCAATTCTCTAAACGAATCGGAGTTTGAAACAGTATTGATTTAGATCCCTGGCCATCTAGGAATTGAGGGTAACGAGAAAGCCGATTCTCTCGCTAAACTTAGTACAATATCTGGTTCTATTCCTTTAAATTTTAAAATGGGCTGTCTATTTAATAGTTTATAATTTTAAAATCTGTTACTGTAAGGGTCCCATTCCTTCTAGATTGGAGACTTTCGTAGCGTGTTTCAGAGAGCAAATCCACGTGATGGATGCACCGCTCTCCGCGATGTATGCATGTGATGCATAAATCGCGGGTGTTCGCCATGCATTCTCTCATATAAAGACGCCTTAGATTTTATTTTTTTATTTGTTCCAATAAATCTATGTTTGCCGGTATGGGGCCCAAACAGCAAAAGCGCATTCTAATATTGATCTCAAAATAATAGTGCAGTTGGAATCGTTGTCATACTATGGGTTCGGATAATTGTTTGCTTATTATTATCACAAATAAAAATTATCAGCAAATACGAGTATCTAGTACGGATATTAGCTGTTTATAAGGAGGTTATCAATTCGACGGTATTTTTTTTATTTTATGTTTATTACCTCAGAACTTTCGATTGGGTGAATCGATATTGATGATTATTTTTTTATTAGAAAGCTGGTGTTTTCCGTGTGGTCCCATTTTAATTTTGTCCAGTTCTGATAATGGGATCCATGAGAAATCTATATAATGTCTTAAATTTGCAATAAGTATGTGCGCGATAAATGGACGAATAACTCGATATTACGCCAACAGATTTCGATGATTCTTTTTTTGAAGTAAAACTTCTTTACGCACGCTCGTCACTAAAAATCAAAAAATAAACAAAAACTTTAACAAAACAAAAAACGACTTAAAAAAATGCACCAAAAAGTAAAAAAAATAATTTCGTACGATTGTTATTTTTGGAGTCGGTGTCAGCCAAGATCTCCACATCTCACCTATAACTACTTATGTATGCAGTTACCTTGGCTGACACCGACTCCAAAAATAACAATCGTACGAAATTATTTTTTTTACTTTTTAGTGAATTTTTTGAAGTCGTTTTTTGTTTTGTTTAAATTTTTGTTTATATTTATTTGTGTTTAAAATTATAAAATTCTAGGGAGTTGCCGACATGCATTACAATGCCACTTAAATAAAGATATTGTTTTCTTATTGTATTGCTTTCCCATTCATTCCCGTTCCCCCTTTTTTTAAGTGAAACTTCTTTAGCGGCATTTAGTGACTTGAAATTCGGAATAAACGGAAATGCGTCACAACTCAGTTCTACACAAATACTCGGTTCTAATATAATCCTGTAAATTCGCACATCGGCGCGTGCCTTTCATAGCGTAGTGAGCAAGGTGCCTGACAAGTCTCAGTGGCCAGAGAGACAGAAATCAAGCGAACGAGGGTTCGAATCCTACGAAATCCAAAAAAAAAAATTATATATATATTTTGTGAAATCGATATCCGATCTTCAAACCACTTTAAAAGAAAACAAGCAAAAGAAAAGAAAGTGACATCTAGCGACTTTCTAGTTTCACCGCGTGTGAATTACACACTCTGTTCTTTTTTTATTCATAAATTATTTCTAAAAGAAAGACAAATATTCCCGGGTTACAAATAACTCGACAATATTTGAAAATCTCCTACCACCACCACAGTCAGCCGAAAATTTTGCTTGAGTCGTGATGGAGGACTTAGCCAGCCGAAGAATCGAACACGGAACGTCTGGGTGGGACCCAAACACGATGCCCACTCAACCGCTGACCCGCTACCCCCCCTCCCGCTAAAGCCGCCCCTTCATTCCCCTCCGCCCTTCCCGAATTCCTTTCCCCCTCCCGCCTACCCTGTCTGCCTCTTAACTACATGAAATACATTCATTTTTCACTTAATAATTGATTTTTTTTTTCAATAGTTTAGAAGTCATCGCTAATTTAATGTGAAAGAATATTAGGTCTCAGAGGGTGTGTCTAAATAAAACATATCATTCAAATTTTAAAAATTACATATCAAGTAATAACTGAAAAAAATATCTTGAAATTTAATTTTTTTTAAATTGGGTAAAAATTTAAAAATGGCTACTATCTCTTGACGGCCGGCGTAGCGCAGCGGTAAGACGCTTGCCTCGCGCACCGAAGGTCGCGGGATCGAATCCCGGCGTGGCAAATAAATTTCATTTGATTAAGTTGTGTTATTTCACAATTTATTCATTTAAAATAATAAATAGTATATTTGCGGCACGTTCCAGAGTGGAAGATACTCTCTGTATCGCCCTGGTGTATAAGACCACCATTCAGAATTGAAACGTTGCTTGAAACGGCATTAGCCGTGTTTGGTGACCAGATCTGAATAGCCAGGTACTTCCCCACCTTCCTCTTCCCTATCTCCTTCCCCTCCCCACTACCCTCAGCCTCACAACATACCCCAATTGGGGATGCCATAGTCTCACTGGCTTCAGACGGGAGCAGTTGGGACTCTTGTGAGGTATTCATGTAAAAAAAAAAAAAAATCTCAGCAGTAATAATCTTCTTTTTTTTAAATAGCGCGCTAAGCTATTTATACCGGAAATATAAAAACAAGAACCGCCAATTTTTTTCGCTCCAGAGACGGAGTTTTTTTTTAAACTATGTAAGTATTTTCAAATATACACGGTCTGAAAGCATTAAGGATTTTTAATATTCTTGAATTTAATAAAGTTTCGGGGTTAAAGGTTGGATTTTTAGATTAATTAATATTTAAATTTTGACAGGAATATTGAAACTCAGGCTAATAATTCAGTTCGGAGGACCAAATTAGAAAAATTTTATAAAACTCGAAAGTATATTTTTTCTGGTTGCCCAGCATTGTTACGTGAGTAGAATTCAGAGTTTCCCGTAATGATTGACGGATTTTCGTATTTATTTTATAATAGAAAGCATACTTCAGATTTCTGATTGAACTTACGTATTTTATTCTTAACCAAATATTTTCAATCCGAAATGTTTATTAATTCTACTAATTAAACGCCTTGTTAAATTTTAGAAATAATTAAATAAATAGTTGAGCCTTGACCGGAATAATGTTGCATCCAATAATATTCTTGTTTTAAGAAAAATAGAAAACTAAACATTTTTTCATTCGTAATATTTTTAATTAAACCACCAGAATATCCAAACAGCCATCGGCCCATCTCGCTTTTAAGTGCCATGTACAAACTCCTAGAGCGAGTGGTGCTCCGCAGACTTACCCCAATTCTGGAGAAAGTGCTTCCACAAGAGCAAGCTGGCTTTAGACCAGGCCGTAACTGCTGTGTCCAGGTGCTAGCTCTGACAACACACATCGAATCTGGTTTCCAGGAACGGCTTAAGACTGCGGCAGCGTTCATTGATCTCTCTGCGGCATACGACACGGTGTGGCACAAGGGCCTCCCTTTCAAGCTCTACGACACCATAGAGAATGGCAACCCAGTGCGATTTATTGATAACTGACCGTACTTTCAAGGTCTTTCTAGGCGGACTAAACAGCAAAAAATACCCCTGAATAATGGCCTTACCCAAAGCTCAGTGCTGGCCCCATCATTCTTTAACATTTATAATCGAGATCTTCCTCACACTGAAGGCATAAAATTTGCTTACGCAGATGACTTCGCCATCACAGCTCAAGCCAAAACCCTCAATGCAGCAGAAGAGATCCTTAATTTTGACCTCAAGACTATGGAAGGATTTATCCTCAATTGGAAATTAATGCCAAATGGGTCGAAAACAGTTGTGACAGCCTTCCATCTCAGTAATTCACAGGCAAATGCAAAAATCTGTGTTCAGTTTGATGGAAACTTTCGAATCTACTCCTCTCCCTTGGCTCCTCGTACTAACAAACACAACCCCTCCAAGCATCAGGAGAAAGATTGCAACACTGAGAGAATACAAGAAGGCACTGCAAAAAAGTGCAATACCGTTGCACGATGATGTCATGATGATGGCATGCCGCTTGAAGTCCCGAAAACCCTTCTGGACAGAAGGAGGGAGGCTCCTATTAAGACTAAGAGACAGCTGGGTTCTCATTGCTTCCCAAACTCTGATCCGCCATCAATAGGATGTGGTGCTCCTACAGATATTGAAATATAAGAGATGTGCTATCAGCAGTTTTTACTGGGCGGGACTGTGTTTCCTGGCGTCGCCGATATTGTTAACCAATACTATTTTCAATTTGGGAGGCGGGAATCGGTATCGCCGCCCCAGGAACCTTTATTGGATAACTTACACCTCTGCCATAGGTCACCCCAAGTGGTTCGCTACGTTTGGTGATTTAACAGGTATGCCCGAGTTCACGGGGTGAGGTTTGTCTAGGTCTTGGAGGCGGATGAAAAGGACACACTGAACCACAGATTCATACCCACCCCTTAAACCCCCTTTCTTCCCAGAACTCTCCTCTCCTTCCTTTCCTTTAAAAAACCCTCCACACAGCATCCCCAAAGATGACATAGGCCCTGAGGGAAATTATTTTTTTCCTCGGGGCCTCTTGTGTGGAGCTCATTTAAAAAAAATTAGAAAAGTTGCACACCTCAAAAAAATTATCTAAATGAACGTATTCTTTCCGTATTCAAACTATGCCCATTAGGTAGTAGTCCGCCGACGCGACGGTCGGGCGGCCATCATAGCATATCTCTTGTATTCCAATATCTTTGGGTGTTCCCATGGCCGTTGTGCTCATGTGATGTATAGTTGGGGACTTAAATAGTGAGCGATACGTGAATGCGGTGCAGTGCAGACCACCGAACATGTGGTCAACGAATGCCCGCTCCATTCGTTCCCCGGCGGGATTCATGATGTCCTCAGAGAGACGCTAGAGGCCTAAGACTGGCTTGCAGACCTAGATGTCCCCCTCTGACACCCCACAAGAAGAAGGATGTATTGCATGAGCGGAACATTCTTCTTTTTCTCGTGCCCGGTCCGTTCAATGGACGTTGGCAATCATATTGGCTATGCGGACTTTGTTTACTGTGGCCTGGAACGGCTCTACAGTAGACTGGCCAACTCACTATCTCAATTTTTTCAGCCATGATGTTCTCCTTCTCCCAGGCCTTCCGGCGATCTTTCCCTGCATTATGAGATGCAAATTCTCGAACTTTTCTGGATGTCTCATCACATGTCTTAGATATTGAATTTTTCGGATTTTTATTATTTTAATAACTTATTTTTCTTCATTCATTCGAACCATATCATCTTCATTCGTAACTCTGTCCATCCAGCTTATCTGGATTATTCTTCTGTAGATCGACATCTCGAATGCTTCTAGTCACCTTTTCATTTCTTCGGTAGGCGTCCATACTTCCAATCCATATAATAATACCGGAACATTAACAATGCTAATTTGTTGAGTTATCATGGAACCGATATACTCGTACATATCTATAAACAATTTGATCTTCTTATCTAAAATTGTAACTATTATCTCAAATTAATTCTCTTCCGTCTAAATGCGGAATCCATGAATAGGGGGTGGCTTAATGTATTGCAAGAGCGAAGCATTAACAGTTTTGCGGCAGTAGCACTACACAGTTCCTTAGAAATCCGGAACACAGTTATTTCCTCGAATGAGATGGTAAATTGCACATTATTTTATAGGAGACGGCACTTGGAACAATGCGATGCGAGAAATAGGTCAACTATCGCGCCATTAATAACTAATTTTATGATTTAGATGTCTTCACAGGGTGTTTCAGAAATGATTTACATTATGAATAATTATGTTTCATATATTATGTGAATAAAAACTTTGTTCCATTTACATGAAATTAAGGTGATACTTAAAAGCATTCAAAATCTACTCTTTCACAGATGGCGCTAGTTTTATTTTTTTACGAAATAAGACTTTTTGCAAGTTATGCCTAAAATTATTAAGACGTATTAAGGCGATCCACTAGTACAGGAAAAAATCGACGTCGGAATTCACGCCCCTTTATGGGAGGAGCTTAAAAATACTTGATAAAAAGCTTTTGGAAAGGTTGGAAAAGATATTTGAGAATTTTTTTTACATGTTGATTTCGTTAAGGCATGTAAAAAACATTAATTCCTTTTTTATGCATTGTTTATTGTAATAAAACGGAATTTTTATATTTATTTCACGAAAACTAGCCGCGCGGAGCCCAACACGTCATTTCTCCGCTCCGTTCGGAGGAGTAGTGACTGAAAATAAGGGCGACTGCCAGTCGTTCTTCGGTGGACGGTATAAGGTTCACTTTGGTATTACAAATTCGTCGACTGCCGTATTGTCGCCGTGATGTCAAAAATACCAACGCGAAAATGCATATTATATTTTATTTTGTGAGGTTCGGAATTTCGAAATTTAATTTTTTTTGGCGAATATCATAAAATAAACTAAATTTGCCACATTAAACAATAAAACTATATCCGAAAAGAGGTTTATAAATAGGAGAGTTTGGACTTCAAAGTGTTTTTTATAGACCTTATAATTTATTTTTTTCTAAGCTTATTAAAAGACTTATGACCGACATTTTAAAGGGCCAAGATATGTTCTACACGCAGTATTTAATTTAAGCATCTATAATACTTCTAAGCGATCAAATTTTCAAAACAAAATCGTATGATTTTGCATTATTTAGTATGGGTTCATCTTAACAGTTTTTTTGCACCGTTGTGATTTGAAACTCGATGAAACGAAAAATAGCGATACTAAAAAGAGACAAACACATACATTTATAGGATTTAGCCTGCGAGAAATTGAGACAGTAAAATAGGTCTCCTCTTTTTGCGGTGCTTCGTAACCTCCCTACTCTTGTCTACTTTTGTTTTCTGAAGGTTTCACTGCTGACGCGTGTGAATTGCACACTCTGATTTTTTTCCATTAACTCCACACAGGAGGTCCTGAGGAAAATAATTTCCCTCAGAGTCTTTTTCATATTTGGTGATACTGCGTGGAAAGTCTTTGGGTAGGGGAGGAAGATCTGGGAAGGAGAAAGGTTTGAGGGGCGGGTAGGAATCTCGGGGTCAGTGTGTCTAGAAATGACGGACGTATGATTATTCTATGAAGTATATATTCCTCCCACTGTGGTAGGTGCGATGTGCCGAGAGTCCGGCTTAAAAGTAATCAGTTTCTCCCGATCCGGCCCGCCACCAAGATCTAAACAAACTTCAACCCATGATCCTGGGCACCCCTGCTAAGTCATCAAACGTAGCGAACCACTTGGGGTGTCCTACGGCGGATGGTGTTAGTTATCCAATAAATGGTTCCCAAGGCAGCGGTACCCGACTCACAAAATTACAAATGCAATAGTATGTACTCCTGCCAGCGGAAGTTCCACTGGTTAGCTGTTAACGTAAGTGGCGCCATCTTTTGGAATTATTGGCTACTTGCTTGAATTCGGTTATATTAAAAATAACCTAACCTAACTATTCTAAACTTATTTATTTTTGGTTGATTATGCCGTAATCCTTCTTTAACCAACGTTTCGGACAGCGTCACAGTGTCCATCATCAGAGCAGATTTGTAATGATTATACTTTATGACGCTGTAATACTGTCCGAAATGTTGTCTAAAGAAGAAGGTAGCGCCACACGGCATAATAACTTAAAAATAAATCACGATAGTACTTGGCAGTAAAAATATCAAATCATATCATTCTATCCGTAGTTTTGACAGTAAATTCTATAAACTAATATCGAAAAATTATTTATCATTGCAAAAGTCCCCGGTGTTGACGGGACTTATGTAGGGCAGAATTTTGGAAACCGATGTACATAGATGGCAATTTTTCTCCTATTTTGAACGACATGGATACAAATTTTCATCAAAAGGTATGTTATAAGTAGTTTACCGGTCAGTGACTGAGTAAGCATCGCGTTTGGTTCCCATGTTCGATTCCTCGGCTGGCTAAGTCCTTCACGACTCAAGCAAAATTTTCGGCTTACTGTGGTGGTAGTGAAGATCTTCAAATATTGTCGGGTTATTTGTAACCCGGGAATGTTTTTTTTTACATTAACTCCACACAGGAGTCCTAAATAATTTCCCTCAGGGCCTATGTCATCTGGGATGCTGTGTGGAGGGTCTTTTTGAGGAGAGGAAGGAATGAACATTGGTCTTGAAGATATCCATGTTGTAGGAAGGAGGAAACACAGAGGCCGGCAAATCGTTACACAGCCGAGCTGTTTTTTTTTATTTATTGTTTCAAGATAAACTTAAAGAAATTGGTTTCTCATCTATAACCATTAAATTAATAGAAGAGTATTTGAAAGACAGAAAATAGGTAACAAAAATAAATAATCAATTTTCAAATCCAATGGAAAATAAATTAGGAGTACCGCAGGGATCGGTCCTTGGACCCCTATTGTTCATTCTCTATATTAATGAAATGGTGAAAATATTTTCAAAATGCAAAGTACGATTATTTGCCGATGATACACTTATATACTTAATGGGAGATAACTATGAAGAACTAATAAATATTTTAAATAATGAACTTAATGATGTATCAAGATGGCTAAAAATAAATAAGCTTAAATTAAATACAAAAAAACAAAATGTATGGTGATTGGATATAAGAAGACATCCAGTGAAAGCAAAATTAAAATTGATGGTGAAATTATTGAAAATGTAACTGAAATGAAATACTTAGGAGTTATATTAGATTCCAAACTAAACTTCAACAGACATGCCGAATATACCCAAAAGAAAATTGGCAAAAACATATCTTTTGGGAAGAATTCGGCCTAAAATTTCCGGAAAAACTGCCATCACCATTTACAATTCAGTTATTGCTCCACACTTCAACTACTGTTCAAGTATCCTTTTCCTGTGTAATGAAAGAGAACAAAATAAGTTTCAAATTCTCCAAAACAGAGCAATGAGAATAATTCTCCGAAGAAATAGATTTTCGAAAATAAATAAAATGTTAAAGGAACTCAATTGGTTAACAGTGAAACAAATGCTGACCTTGAACACGTTGATATTTATTCACAAAATATTAAACAACATGTTACCAAAATACTTCTCAAATAAAATCGTATACAATAAGGACATTCACAGACATTACACAAGGACGTGCAAGGAAATAAGATTATACAAAAAGGACACAACGAATACGCAAAACAGTTTGCTATACAAAGGAATTAAGTCATATAACACACTACCAGAAACTCTAAAGTCCTCACCAATTGAAAAGTTCAAGATGTATTGTAGGAGCTACATAAAACAAGAAAAAAAGAAAGAAAAAATATAGTGAATTTGAAATATTATAATTATTTAGCTGAAATATAAAATATTATATTTAATTAGAAATTTGTAACCTTAAATGTACAAGTTACTAAAATAAAATTCAAATAAAAAAAAATAAAAAAAAAGATACAATCCCGTTAAACCGTAATAAAGCAGTTTGTCAACAGGATGTTAATGTTCAATTACAATTTAAACATATATACATATTATTATTACTATAACTATATTAATTGTCATAATTAACATACATTAATTAATATAAACAATCTCTATTCAGTAACCATTGTTTCAGCATATATTTGAATCTATTTGTAGAGTCGCAATTTTTTATATTAATTGGTAACATGTTAAATATTTTTGGCACGTTAAATTCCAGGGTTTGCCTTCCGTAGTTATTATTATATTTTGGAACAAGCATTCCTTCATTCTTTGTGAACCTCGTATTATGCTCATGTTCCACTCTCTTCTTATAATCAGACTCAGATACATGCTGAATCAATATTTTATACCATAATAAGGCCTGCACCGGTAATATTGTTAAATTCCGATACAACAATGAAATGTTTCGTCTCTGTGAAAAAATATTTTTTTGAACTAATTACTTAATCATAGAATTTTGTACTGATTGTAGGTGGTTTAAATTAGTTTTGCAAGAGTGTCCCCAAGTAGTTAATCCATATCGTAAAGTTGATTCTGCAAGTGATAAGTAAATAATTTTTAAAATATTCACCGGAACGAAACATTTCAGTTTGTACAGCCTACCCACTATCGCCCTCAGCCGTTTACAAATTTTGTTTATTTGTATATCCCATTTGAAATTACAATCAACAGTCACTCCCAGATAAAAATATTCATTTACAAGTTCAATACTATCGCACATGCAGGGCTGCAAAATGTTTTGATGAATACATATAAAGTCATGAGATATTATTTTAGGCGTTTTCTGAAATGAAGCATGTGGAGATCGTATGTGCATCAATTTTTTTTTTTTGTATTAATGATTAGACCTGCGTCATGTGATTATTTTATTAGGGACGTAAAGTCATGTTGCATAAATTCAATCGCAATTGTTCATCAGATATGACAAGAGCAGTGTCGTCAGCATATACAAAATGTTTTACATATTTAAATAGTTTTTTCATTATTAATACAAATATAATATATAGGGTTGGTCCCAAAATTGACCCCTGCGGGACTCCAGCAGACATTTTTTTCCTCCTACTCATTTTTTCTAATATTTTTACACAGATATGTCTATTAAATAAATAATTTTTAAACAAATTAAGCAGATTTCCTCTAATTCCAATTGCTTCTAAAATTTTTAATAATTTTTGAAGGTCAATTGTATCAAATGCTTTGGAGTTATCGATAAATAGTACCAAAACATGTCTTTTATTGTTTAATTCATTATTAATATAATTTGAAAAATCCTGTAATAAATTCTCTGTACTTTTTTTCTTTTGAAAGCCATATTGTTTTTGGTCTATAATGCCAAATTTTTTAAGTAATTATTTAATTTTAAGGAAATATATTTTTCAATTTTTTTTTCCAGTGCAGGTAAGATACTTATAGGTCGATAGTTTCCTATTTCTGAGTGCTTTCCTCCTTTGTATATAGGTCTAATAATAGCACATTTAAGATCATTAGGCAATTTAGCTTCTATAATAAGTCTATTAACAAAGTGCGTTATAATGGGTCCTAAAATATCTATATGTCTTTTTATGTCGTACATTCTTATGTTGTCCATTCCCAAGGATTTTGAATTTTTCATTTTTTTAACAATATTTTTTTATCTCAGTAAGAGTTGCCTTTGGTAAATACATACTGTGGGGTAATTCTATTTGATTAACATTGGATGCTTTAAAATCACATCTGTGCAACATTTGGCTTATACTATCTGAGAAATAATTTACATATTGGTTTGTTACACTTTCCACCGTTTGTTCCTTTAACACATATCGTGAGATGACTTCATCACAATTACTTTTAGTTTTTCTTCCTAATATTTTATTTACTTCATCCCAGGTTTGCCTAGTATTATTAAAACTGCATTTGAATTTATCTTTAAAAAAACAATTTTTTCTTTTCGTAATTAATTTGTTGACATTATTTCGCATGGACTCGGTTGAACACAAGAACGAGTCGAAGAAGCGACCCGTTCTCATGTGACAAATGTCAACCGTGTACATATGTTGGGCACGCGTTTGGCGTGTTTCCCGACTATGCACCGGTGTCGAAGGAATCAATGATTCTAGTTCCTCGGAGCATCTTCCATTGAAATACCGGTTGAACAAGGATAACATTCCCACCCGACGCCTGTGCTCTAAAGATTGCAATCCGTCTGTCAAAATGGGAGAATCTATCAAACGGACCGCCCGTTTCTGCACAGACTCGAGGGTATTTTTTAGGTATTTTGGAGCTCC
Source organism: Limnephilus lunatus (assembly GCA_917563855.2). Taxonomy (NCBI): domain Eukaryota; kingdom Metazoa; phylum Arthropoda; class Insecta; order Trichoptera; family Limnephilidae; genus Limnephilus; species Limnephilus lunatus. The sequence goes on along the minus strand of OU830593.1, from coordinate 4,942,636 downwards.
AGACCAGAGGTGGCTGCCAAATTCAACCGTGGGCGCACTTCCGATTTGTACAGGGTTAGTAGTTGTGCACTATTAAAGTATCTGAGGGCCCTGTACAGTACGCCAAGTTTTTGAGAGGCTAACTGTTTGTCTTTCTTTTAAAAAATATTTAAAAAGAATCAAAATTCTACTTTAAGGGGTGCCAAAAAGGGTTCAGGTGGTTTTCAAAATCTCGTGTTGAAATAAATTTTCTTCATGTTTTGAAGGTCTAGCGAGCAAAATTTCATCAATTTCGGAATATAACCGTTGATTTGATTTCGAACTAACGATTTTTTCTGAAAGTTAAATTCAAAATAATTCACAGTAGTATCGTTCCTGCTTCGAAGAAAATCGATCACGCAACTTTTGAATTCAAATCAAATGCCCATGTATTTTCCCATGCGAGAATTTTAGGGAAAATTTCCTATTCAATATAATACATTAAAAGAGGTTTTGTGGAAAGTTTTGAGATTGCGGAGCGGAAAAGCTCGGATTATTCAGCTTTTCAATAAGCATCCTTGATTAATTATATTATCATAGCGCCCTATTACGACCCCCTTATAAAACATGGTGAATGGTACTTGATGCCATATATTGGGCGGTCTCCCGTGGTCGAGGGTATGGGGATTATGATGTATGGTTGCGTATAAATCAAACAAGCATTTTACACTGTACCAGCTTAATATAACAATTTACATCCGTACCATAATTTATATTTACAAAATATTCGCATATGAAAATTGGGAGCGGAGAAGTAGCGATTTACAAGCAGTTATGTCGTCGGCAATCTGGAACAAAATGGAATTTGTATCGGCAGTCGGTGACTAGTTGAAAATGTTTTGGGATCGCTATTGGCACGTGAGGAGCCAAGAGAATTTTTTTATTTTTTTTTATTCTTCATTTTAATTTTTTTTTTTCATTTTAAGCATCCGCTAAACTGCCAAGGCAGTTTGTCTGCAGGTCAATTTAACAATATTAATACAACGCTAAAGCACAAATATAACAGGAAAACCACAATATACAAAATATATCCAGAAGAATAACTTTTAAGTAGAATACAAAGACATAAAATATACAGATAGACAGACTGAATGACTCCGCGATTCAAAATAGCTGCATCGTTCGCTACCACAAGGGGTAAGTCTCTCGACTAGCAAGCCGGAAATTGTGTCTGTTTAATTTTTTTATTTATTTGATTAATTTGTGTTGCAATAATATTTAGTATATTTTCTACGCGTTCCATAGTGAAAGATACTCCTAGTATTACTCTCGTGTTAGACAACCATTCAGAATTGGGTGCAGTGAGACAACTTCTACCGCATGATGTCCTCCAAATGTGGACAGCTAGTCTCGCTTTTGTGTCTTTTAATATTTGCATTTACACGATTTTTTGTGAATACCGCACCACAGTCCCAACTGTTTTCTACCGTCTGGAATCAGGCAATCTCAATTGGGGTATGTTGTAAGGCTGAAGGAAATTTGATGGGAAGAAGGATGATGGGGAAGTCGTTGGCTATTCATATCTAGTCAGCAAACACGGCTGAAGCTATTTCACGCAAAGTTTGAATTCTGAATGGTGGTCTTACACCAGGGCGACTCTGGGAGTATCAACCACTCTGTTACATACTTGGGTCTTTCAAGTGTCGGTCCAACATCAGACAACCTATATATGGATATGACTGAAGCAAATAGTTAATTATTGTCTCTCTCTACCTCCGTGTTTATTTTAATTAATAATTTAACTGTCGGGTCAACTTCAGAAAGAATAGTATGTAACGCTGAGAAAACAAAGCATGCTCCATAATGGGTGAATTCCCAAGATACAATAACGCTTATCCCTTGTGGGGAATGTTCAAGGATAGGATTAAGGAAGGCACAAATGGGAAATAGGATGCACGAGTATGCTTCGGAGAATTATTCTCCCATAGTGGAATTCCCTCTCAGTCCAGATTGCTGCATCAAAGCATACTGGAGGAATAATATATTGGCCTCATCAAAGCAAAGAAAAAACTTCTTAAATACTTCAAGTATCAAATCACCTAATAAATAGTATGAGAAACAGACATTTATTAAAATAATCAAACAATTTGAAGAATATACAATTATAAATTTTAATTCTTTAAAAGGAATTTAACCAGCGACTCCTGAGTATTTAATAAAAAACAAAAACTTTAACGAAACAAAAAACGACTTCAAATAATGCACTAAAAAGTAAAAAAATAATTTCGTACGATTGTTATTTTTGGAATCGGCGTCAGCCAAGGTAACTTCATACAAAGGTAGTTGTTATAGGTGAGATGTGGAGATCTTGGCTGACACCGACTCCAAAAATAACAATCGTGCGAAATTATTTTTTTACTTTTTAGTGCATTTTTTTAAGTCGTTTTTTGTTTTGTTAAAAAAAAATATTTTTTGATTTTAAGTGACGAGCGTGCGTACAGAAGTTTAACTTCAAAAAAAGATTCATCGAAATCTGTTGGCGTAATATTGAGTTATTCGTCCATTTGTCACGCACATAGGTACTTATTGCAAATTTAAGACATACATATATGGATTTCTCATGGATCCCATTGTCAAAACTGGACCAAAATAAAATGGGACCACACGTGAAGCACCAGCTTTCTAATAAAAAAGAATCATCAATATCGGTTCACCCAATCGAAAGTTCTGAGGTAACAAACAAAAACAAAAAGAAGAAAAAAAAATACCGTCGAATTGATAACCTCCTCCTTTTCGAAGTCGTTTAAAAATGTGCATGTCTGTTTGCTATCCGGTGATTTTTTTTTTCAATAATAACTAAAAAAAAGTTTTCCATCATACGTCGCAACTGAGCAGTTGGGTGCAGCCAGCACGGATTACTTGATACGCATTGCGTCTCGTTCGGCAGCGCGGTAACAGACGAGAGAGAACGCATATCATGTGATCCCGTCACCACCCGTAGGAGTGTGATCAGTGGCAACGTGTGATGAAAGCATATTTGTTTGTTTTTAATTGAACAAAATATTAATTATTATTTTTAATTGATAAACTAACGTTTTTTATGAGAAGATTTTTATGCATAGCACAAAGGGTAACAATTATTATAAGCAATAATTATCAGCCTGAAACACTCATCTACACTGAAAAAATCTTCGTCTACACTGAAAAAGTCCCGTTGGCGGCAAGTATCTTTTCTCGGAAGATTTTTTCAATGTAGATGAGTTTTTCAGGCTGATAATTATTGCTTATAATGAAAAAAATATTATTGGAAAGCAAAATAATATCTATATTTTTACTCCAAATATGCTGAGGAATCGCCGCTTAAAATCCATCAGGTACGGGCATCGGCGGTCCCGAAGAATAATGTCGGATGTGCGATTTTTTAGTCTGCAGTAGAGCTATTTAATGGTTCTTTTTTGCATTTTTACTGCTTTTGAGAACAAGAAATGTAGTTTAGTTATGATATTTCATACAAAATTCCAAAAATACGACCTTTTGAATCAACAAAATAGCCAAAAGAAAAAGCCAACAAAACCTTTTTCAATTTTTCTCAGATTCAATATTGTTTTTTGAAACCATCGATATTAAATGTAGACATTTTCACAAACACGGGTATTGTACGGCGTGTGAGTAACGATAATGAATACAGACTAATAACCAAAAACAACAATCCCAAAAGATAAACCAAAAGAGAAAAACCAAAAACGTTGAACGTCAAGTGGTGTTAAAAATGGTGAAAAAACCATTTGGTTTGTGCGTTCATTGTTAAGTGATCAACAACTTTTAAAAGTCGTTAATGACGAAATCGGATATGGTGGCTTCACCCTAAATTCTAACGACATTATACTGTTCAGTGTTTCGCATCAAGTACCAACTGCCCTGTATGAAGCCATACTAATTGCTATTCATAGTCACCCTGTAAAATTGTTCAACTTTGTTGACTTCACCCTTCATAATGACGTCATTAAAACAATATTGTCATTCGAGTCTCGTGTTTGAAATTATTTTGTGAGGCCCTTTGATAATAACAGGGGAAAAGCGAGATTTGCTTTCGATGTAGGAAAAGTAAACAAATATTACAAAGTCTAGTTGGCATGAAGAGCAGACTACACGTCACAGTATAAATAATGTTTTCTATTTAACTACTGTTTTGTCTTGGTTTGCTATTTAATCGTATCTATTTAATTTCGATTTTGTTTTCTAGATTGAATTAATAAATTAATCCACTTCCCGATATCCGATTGAGCTGAAACTCGGCAAATAGTCTCGCTGTCAATGACAATGCATTCTGCCAACTTTTAAATGCACTCACGCACACAAACGCATTTTTCTGAAAAAAATTGAATTTGTATTTAAAAATTCAGCTGTTATAATATATGAAATAAATGTCGGATGTAGGTACTATTCAATTAGGTTTTGGTATGGGTGTTAGCGGTGTTGACTCCAGTCCCTGGGGAGGAAGGTTCAATCCTCAGTCAAACAATAAAAAAATATATTACATTCTTAAATTGGACTCTTGAAAAATTTGTAACAAACAATTAGGCATTTTTTATCTTTTTTTTTATAATTTATTCACAATATTGGTGCTTGAATAAATAGCCAAGGCCGGGCCGAATATTTCGGGCCTGGCCGCCAAATCACCAAGTCAGAGCTGCCAGTAAATTTCACCACAAGTAAATTTCAACACAATTCCTGACGAATCGAGTAACGTTGAAACTCTAAGTACATACTTTGATTTAAGGGTCTGCAGTCGGAAAGATCTAATTTTTTTTTCATTGCACAGTTGAAGTTTTTATTCTGCGTCTTCTTTGTAACATGTCGACTCATCTGTAGAAACCGATTTCAGTTTGTTTTAATTATTTGGACCTTCGCAAATCGCTAAATAGCGGATGAAATGCTGCAGAGGTGCGGCGCGTCCTTCCGGAACTAGAGGGCAGTCCGCCCCACCAACCTACACCATAATATTATTAATTAATACTGTTGCCAAGGGAGGAAGGTGATTTCTCCCTCTCATGAATATGAAGTTAGTTTTAGAAGTACGAAGAAAATGATAACGTGTTTTACACATCTTTTCTTCCACTGTTGCAATCTCCTATTGGAGGTAGGATGTTATCAGGGCAATCTTTAGCCCGAAGCAACTCAATTAGTGCAGTACCTACACTTCGACGGCCAGCTTCATTCAGAGGTCGCGGGTTCAAATCTTTGTTGACTGATTTATTTTGTTTCACAAATTATTCATTAAAAAATAAAAATTAAGCATTTTTGCGGCACATTCCAGTGTGTAAGATACTCTCAGCATCGCCCTGGTGTAAGACAGATTATAGTGTAAGATAACAGTACCACATACCAGTAGTTATCATTACTATTTACAGTTTTATTACAAGTAATTATCATATACGCAAATAGTTTTTATTTAGTTGAATTGTGTAACTTCAAAATTTTATAATTTAAAATAATATAAGGTGTATTTGCGACACGTTCCACAGTGGAAGATACTCTGTCCTGGTGTAAGACCACCATTCAAAAGTGAAACGTTGCTTGAAATGACTTTAGCCGTGTTTGGTGACTAGATCTGAATAGACAGGTACTTCCCGACCTTCCTCTCTACCATCTCCTTCCTGTCCATACTACTTTCAGCCTCACGACATACCCCACTTGGGGATGCCATAATCTCACTGGCTTCAGGCGTTTGGGAGAAGTTGGGGCTCTTTTGCGGTTATCACATAAAAAAATAAAAACAATTCAAGTAGAAACCATTTATAGTCTTTCTGTATCACGTATTCCGTCATTATTGCCTTGGATCAACTATTTGTAATTCCTCATCATGTGACAAAGATATTTAATTGAAGTTCCATGCGCGGCTAGTCATCGCGCTGGCAATATTCGATTGCGCATTCGGGTTGGATCGATCGATCATTTAGCCCACCTACTGGCGAAGTGATCGGGTCAGGAATAACCGATCTTTGACTGGGTACTTTTACAAAAAGGAAAAACTGCCGTAGAGTAGAGAAGAGTAGAAAATACTTGTCGTTTTTTTATATCTATGACCCGAATATCTTTGATCGGGTACTATCATTTGATTTAGGTAGGTCCTAAAGTTTTTTTTAGATTTCAGGTTAGGTATCAACCATTTCAACTTGTATGTCGAGAGAACGGGATTCGAAATGCCAGGTCTATCAAAATTTATATACATATGTAATACATTATGTATGATAGCACCCATGACGGTGCTGACGAACGAATCTTTTTTGAAAAAGTAACCCGATTACTCATTGGTGGTTTGTGAGCGGGTTACAATTATCGGGTAGTTATCGGTGGACCTAGGACTATTATGCAATATAGGGTACTTGAATTTGTACCTTAAAGTACCTTGTACTTCTAATAAATTAATAATTCTTGAAGAAGGCGATAACTGCCACTTGGATGATGGCAAACAATAACAGACAGTTCGACCACCATAATACAAGAATGTTCCTAGTTTGGTGAAAAGCTTATCACAAACTGAAATATGTATTTCTTCAAATTTTGCAACTTCACTTTGTGGCACCATTTTATTCATTAAATTATTAAAACACTTTGTTTTTACCACAATAATCTTTATTTAAAAAGTCGACATGTTTCGAGAACGATGTTCTCTTCATCAGGACATTATATGTACTAAAAACTAAATTATCAAGCATAGAAAGACAGGCGTGGGTGGAAATGGAATTAGTTGGAGGGGGGGGGGAGAGGGGCTGAAAGAGGAGGAGCTTAGAAGATAGACAGGGGGGAGGGGGTTGCTAAGAAGATCATAGACAAAATTACAATGGAAATATGTTTAAAATAGGGTTATTCACAAAATTAATTTGGTTATTAATAATATTTTAATTTCTATTGACATTTTTCCTAATTTCTAATATTTCTAATAGATCTAATTGAAAACCACTAACGTTAGTGTGTAAAATTTTAAAACCAGTATTAATATCAAATGAAGGTTAAATTCAATTAGATGGTTAGCAAATTCCGAATAATTATTGCTATTTAGACATCTCAAGTGTTCCTTAATCCTCTTTTCAAAATTTCTGCAAGTTTTACCTACGTAAAAATGATTGCAATCATTACAATTCAATTGGTAAACTCCGGATTTTTTCATTTTTTGGTCTTTGTCCTTGTTATTTAAAATATGATTTTTCAATTTATTATTGGTATAAAAAGCTGGCTGTATTGAATTAGGGATTTTTTTCCGGATTAAATTGGAGGTTTGATGATTTACAAACAATATTTTTCTCCATTGTTTTTTGATATTATCACTAAGCAATGGGTATAACATATATATAACAATCCTACATTTACAAATGAAAATTTTCATTTGTCCTACATTTACCCATTGCTTAGTGATAATATCAAAAAACAATGTAGAAAAATATTGTTTGTAAATCATCAAACCTCCAATTTAATCCGGAAAAAAATCCCTAATACAATACAGCCAGCTTTTTATACCAATAATAAATTGAAAAATTATATTTTAAATAACAAGGACAAAGACCAAAAAATGAAAAAATCTGGAGTTTACCAATTGAATTGTAATGATTGCAATCATTTTTACGTAAGTAAAACTTGCAGAAATTTTGAAACGAGGATTAAGGAACACTTGAGATGTCTAAATAGCAATAATTATTCGGAATTTGCTAACCATCTAATTGAATTTAACAATTCATTTGATATTAATACTGGTTTTAAAATTTTACACACTAACGTTAGTGGTTTTCAATTAGATCTTTTAGAAATATTAGAAATTAGGAAAAATGTCAATAGAAATTTAAATATTATTAATAACCAAATTAATTTTGTGAATAACCCTATTTTAAACATATTTCCATTGTAATTTTGTCTATGATCTTCTAAGCAACCCCCTCCCCCCTGTCTATCTTCTAAGCTCCTCCTCTTTCAGCCCCTCTCCCCCCCCCCCCTCCAACTAATTCCATTTCCACCCACGCCTGTCTTTCTATGCTTGATAATTTAGTTTTTAGTACATATAATGTCCTGATGAAGAGAACATCGTTCTCGAAACATGTCGACTTTTTAAATAAAGATTATTGTGGTAAAAACAAAGTGTTTTAATAATTTAATTAATGAAATATTTATAGTTCTATGTTCTATACAAATAAATATTTTTTAATTATCGAAACAATACTATAAGGAAGGTTTGTTAAACAGAATTTGAAGAATTAATATCATTTCCAAGTTAACATTAGTTATTGTTTCATCATGGGACGTGGTGGAGCGCATAAATATCCCTAAAAAGAGCAGGCTTTATACCCGTTTTTTTTTAAATATAAAAAAATAATTAATTATGTACACGGCGTTCTCACCTCAAAATTTATGGTCAAGAATTGTCTAAACGTATAATGAAAACGTGTTATAATCTGAAAGAAATACCTTCCTGCAGTAGTATATAGGCCTTTTGTATCCATTTAATATGTGAAATATATGGGTACATCATATTTATAATGTGAAAGAAGAATTTTTTATCTTGAATCCTTCAATAGAACTAGAACAGGACTTTCCCATTCGTAACGTGAATATGAACTTTGAAATTTGATGAATTGTTCAATTCTAGTGAAACAACCCGCAGTAATACTTTTTTTATTTTAGCTCCAAACAGGAGGCCCTGAGGAAAATAATTCCCTTCAGGGCCTATGTCATCTTTTGGCATGCTGTGTGGAGGATATTTGTAGGAAAGAAATGGGGAGTTCTGGGAAGGAAATGGGTATGAGGGGTGGTTAGTGAGAGGGAATCATAAACCATCTTTGATTTAAACGATTTGTAGTAAAAGATGACAGCCCTTGCAAGCGGAAATTCCGAGTTCGTTTTCCAGTTGAACAATTTTTTTTTCGTCTGTTTTTATGCTGAGTTTGTCTCAACATTACAATCGCAACTATATTATATTAGTCTTAGCGAGAGATCGTACGTGACGTCATCGTTCTAGTATCGTTTTCAAATAAGGTGTGAGAAGGAAGATGACGAAAGTCGATGATGGTCTCGCTGGGATTAGTTTACTCATCTTTACAGTACCAACGTAAATGTAGCCTCCTTGCATATGAATACTAATAATTGTATTTCTCATTACAGGTGATCTGCCTCGTCCCAGAAGTAAAGGAGAGTACCTGTTCGTGATAGCACAGCTGTTATTTGGTTTGATGCTGTTTGCGACAGTGCTGGGTCACGTGGCCAACATTGTGACGTCAGTCAGCACTGCACGGAAAGAGTTTCAAGGTAGGAACTTAAAACAATATATTTTTAGGTAAGAAATTTTTGATTTTAACGTGATTTTAAACTTATTTGTATTTTTTATTGAAATGTATTATCTTACTAATATTATTAATGCGAATGTTTGTATGGATGGATGTGACTTCCTCTTTCACGCAATAAATACCGAATGGAATTTAAAAATTCTTTCATTAATCGAAAGCTACATTATTTGCGAGTAATATAGACTATATATATTGGTAAGTTCTGGCGTAATGAATAACCTGTGGCGTTATGAAATTATTTATTATACGTTTATTGGCAAAGCGTGTTGCTGAGTAAATGTTTGACGTAGGCTGTCATTTTGTTATTTGTTTAGGTTACTATGGAGATTTATTTGATAGCGAAAATCCAAATATGAGTTTTCCAATATGAATATTTAGTGTAGATACAAATATAAAATAGGTACTTGTGGAGACCAGAACGGTCGCCCTTTTTAGCCACAATCTTTGCGCCGCCACTGATATAGCAAGCACATTCTCGAAAGGTACATAATACCTGCATTGTATTGTTTCATGCCGCACACGGCTACACATTTCGGGAAGCGCATCGAAAGGCCTCGACTCAACAGCCGTCACATTCTTACGGCCGCGGAATGTTCCAGAGTCTTCTCTACTTTGCGCGGGTGCTCGAAATTACTTGGCGTTCCGGGTAGCTACTTACACGGTCGGCTATATAAAGCGTAGTGACACAGCGCTAGTCAGTCAGTCAGTTCCAGTCTCTAGTATCAGTAGCAGTTCACTAACACACATAGACAGTGCATCAAGTGATAACGTTCCAGTGCGGTAACCCGTCAGGTCCACGGCGACATGTCGGACCTGTGCCGGTGCATCATCAACCTTCGAGGACGCAACATCTCGCAGCTAACATGGTCCATCGCACCATTAGCTCAGGAGACACAATTGCCCGCGACATAAGGCCCGCCGCACCTTCTTGTCACGCAGGCAGCAACTTATCAGCCACTGAGACTTCATTCTCCTCACGAGGTTTACCGCAGCCATCTCCGCGACTCACTGCGTCGAGCATCCATCCTGGACGTCAAGGTCCTCTCCACCACCACGGTGCGGAACAACATGCTGGCGACATGCAGGCCCGTGGTCTGCTACACCACTGCATTACCGACCTTCATCACTCATCACCTACGAGCCTCATCATCATCGCTCCTGTCTGAACACTGTTACTCCACACCAATTTACCATCGCTACGTAGCAGCAATAAAGACTGACTCAATACATCGACTGACGCCTTTCATTCAATCCTACCTGTCTCTGCCGATCCGAGTCCGCTCCCTCATTTGACCTAAGCCAACATTAGTATCTACGATTAGTATCTACGATTAGTATCTACATTTTGACCTAAGCCAACAGATACTAATATTATGAATGCGAAACGGAGCGTATTTGATTGTTGATTGATTGGGGGAAGGGGAGGGGGGAGGGGGGTGGAAGGGGGAGGGGTGGTGTGGAGGGAGTAAGGGGGGGAGGGTGGGGGGGAGTGGGTGGGGGGTTCGAATATGCGAGCGAAGCCGGGGGCGAAAACTAGTAGGAAATATAACAAAAACTGAAACAAATGAAATAAAAAGAATCGAACCTCGATTAACTGCTTGGAAGGCAACTGTGCTCACCATTACGCCATACCAGCAATTGTAAGAACGATGGTATAAATTCATTAAATGTAATGAAAATAAAAATAAGTACGTATTTTGTTATTTTATAATGTTACGTATCTATGTCATATGTTGGATTTATCGATCTAGAGAAAGCATTATGACTTAGTACCACGTCAACTGCTGTGGGAGGTGCTTAAAGAATACGGAGTTGAAGGCAACTTGCTTAAAGGCATAGCATCTCTGTATGAAAATAGTAGCAGTAGGGTCCGCATAAACGGTCAAGTTTCGGAAGAATTTGAAGTGGAAATCGGCCTCAGACAAGGGTGCCCTATGTCGCCAATCCTCTTCACTATATTCATGGACCGAATCAGCCGAAAAAGCCAAACACCGGATGCAGCCCTGGTAGGCAGTACTAGAATCAGCTCCCTACTATTTGCTGACGACATCGCGAGATTAACGGCATCACAGGAGGGACTACAAGAGTGGATTAACCGTATCAACAAAGAGTGCACGGCGGCGAGAATGAAGATGAGTACCTCAAAAACAGAGGTGATGGTTATAGGAAGGGACCAAACTCAGTGGAACATACTCGCTAATGGGACTCAGTTGAAACAGGTGGACAGGTTCAAATACCTTGGGGTCGAATTCTCCAGCGATGGTCGGCAAGACGGAGAAATTGATAGAAGAATAAATGCGGCAAGCAGTGTATTGCGTCCTCTCTACAGCTCAGTAATAAGAAAAGCCGAGCTTAGCACCAAGACAAAGATGCCAGTGTTTAAAACGGTATACCGCCCAACGCTCACTTACGGCCACCAGACATGAATGCTAAATAAACGAACACGCTCCAGAGTCCAAGCTGCCGAAATGAGATACTTGAGGGGAGTGGCAGGGGTTACGAAATGGGATCATATGAGAAACTCGACGATCCGAGATACCTAATCTAAACATTGAACCACTGCTTCTCTTCATAGAATAATCACAATTGAGTTGGCTTGGGCATGTACTAAGAATGTCTGATAACCGAATTTCGAGGAAGATACTGCGTGCCATTCCAGAGGGAAGACGTCCAGTGGGCCGCCCCAGACACAGTTGGGCGAGGCAACTCCAGAAACTGTGTGAGGAGAGGATGGGTCTACCATGGACAGAGGCCGAACAATCAGCACTCGACAGGGACTTAAGGAGGAGCCTTGTCGATGCAATGGGTCCCCGACCCGAATAGGACAAGGTGAAGAAGATGTATGTACGTATCTATGTCACTTTTGAAGTTATATTTTTAAATGCAAAAAAATATTTTTTTTCAAATATCATATTCTGCAAATTGAACACAAAGGCTTCAATGCATAAATGAGGCTTTTTTATTTAAAAAGCATGTTTTACGTAACACCTTTTACATCACACCTCCACACAGTTTTACATCACACCCCGACACAGGAGGCCCTGATAATTTCCCTCAGAGCATGTATCATCTGATGGGACGCTGAGTGGAGGGTCTTTTTAAGGAAAGGGTTTAAAGAGTGGGTAAGAATCTAGGGGTCAGTGTCTCCAGGAGTGACGCACATACAAATCCACCCATTGGACATTCGGAGAAAAGGGCATAAATCCCTCTATTTTTAATATTTTTTTCCTATGCTATGGATCTACTACAAAACTATAAACCATTAAAACTGATTTTCAAAAAATTAACACGACGCAAATATTTTTTATTCCATTTATTTTCGTTTTAAGAAAAACCTTTCAAAAAAGAGTACTAAAACTCAGATCTAAAAATACAAAAGCATGGTTTTCCTGGTTTAATATTCAAGTTCAGTTTATCCTCTTCTCAAAAAGACCCTACACACAATATCTCCAAAGATGATGTATAAGTCTCGAGGAACATTATTTTTCTCAGGAGCTAATTTGTGGAATGTTGTCGGTTATTTTTAAGTTCTGCAAGTTTTTTAGGTTTTTTAATCATGTGAGTTGTTTCGGCGTTTAAAGCCATTTTTAAACTGTGGTTAGGCCACATTTTACTTATAAAAGAAGTTAAATTATATATTGCCCACTTATCAGTATGTTCACAAGACCTAAGCAATGTAACACAAAATAAATCATTACGAGTCACGTCATTATAAAACAATTAAGAAAAAATTACCATTTAACGGTGGACAAACGATTTCATGGTATTTTACAGAAAAGAGAACCTATTGTCTTAATTATTTTCTCAGTGAATCGGTTTAACAAATAATAAATCATTTTGGCACCATAAAAGTTGAAATTGGGCGGAGGTAAATTGAATTTAATAAATAAAACGTCTCAACGTGGCCTTACCGCAATTTGAAAATGGTTTGAACGTCCAAACAGCTGTCACAATAATAATAAAAACAAAATACCTGAAGAAGTTAATAATAACATTATTAAAATTGATTTACATTAAATTTAACATCAGTTAAATGGAGTTCTACAAATTAAAGAACAAAACAGTTCTAGGAATTAAAGACGAAAACAGTTAACCCGTTTAATTACTGGAGACCAAATTTGTCCCAGCTCAAATAGGTAACTTCTAGGTTGTAACATCTTCGCTGCCATGGTGAGAAATAAAATCTGAATGGTGACAGAAAGAGAAAACTCCACGCTTTATATTTAACCATAGAAAAATTTAATTGTGTACCTCTATGAAACCAAAGTGTCCGATAACAATTTGAGAAGAATAGATAAAATATGTATAAAATTTCGAGAATTTTTTATTAATTATTTTTTTATGAAACAACAAAAAACTTAGGTGTTAAAAACGTTTGTAATACATTTTCCTGATAAAATATGTGTTTTTTTTTCGTTTTCAGTGATTTGAGATAGAAAAACGCAAAGTTAGCTATTTCTAAATTTTTTTTATATTTAAAAAAAAATAATTTCAATAATTATTATATGTTAGTTTATCTTTATCTATCTATCTATCAATCTATCTATCTTTATTACTTTTTTTGTGTTTTTTAATGTCAAGACAAAGTTTGTATGAAACTGCTGGTGAGCTCTGGCATTATAATTATAAAAAAATTGCAATAGGTGGCACGCGAGTTGTTTGGAAACTGAATGTACCAGGACTGAATGTATGGAATGCGGGAGGGGGGAGTAGAGTGGGGAGAGGGAAGGTGGAGGAGGCCGAGTGGAAACGCGAGAGGGGAAAAGGACACGGGAGAGGAAAGGGAGGCGAAAGGGGAATGAGAAAGGACACGCAGGGAGTAACAATTTCTTTATTAAACGGCATATCAACGCATGCCTGGAACCAGCTAGTTTCTAATTATAACATTTGTAAACGTATTTCATCAACTTTCAAAAACAGTTTTTAGTTTTCAGAATGTTTAGAAATATTCAATTTATTTTAATTTTATTACAAAGCGGAATTATTTTGACCCTCTGACAAAATATGCCCGATTCCTGATTACTCATATGTGGAGTTAATGTAAAAATAATATTATAGTATCTGTATAGTTGAAGGTTGTGTCCGTCATTAACATGTTATTATTCCATAAAATTAACACTAATAATTCGTGTGATTACCGAATTATGTCCTAATTGGTCACGTGAGCCAGCCGCAGTACTTAGGACACATACATTGGTAATTACATAAATTAATAACAGTGTCTAATTGTGCCTTCGGCGTTAGGCGAACGGCTCGTTCAAAATTGCAAAATATCCCACGGGGATCATTAAATTTCAGACATAATCATTATCAACGTATTGAATGCAGTTCAACGAATCTGTCATGCAAATGTATGGTTTAATAACGTTATATCCTGTTGATTATATCTATCGATTTTTTAATGTCTAGAACAGACTGCGTTAATTTACTAATATACACACATAAATAGTTACGTATGCAGGGTGTAAGGTTTTCAACTAGAGATTCCTGACCTTATTTGGAGTAATAAATGTAGGTATCGTTTTGCTGTCCGATGATATTTTTTTCACTTTTGGAAATAACCCAACGAATCACGTGATAAGTACTCCGTCTCATTCCAGCAGCACGGTAACGCACGAAACAGCGCGCGTATCATGTGATCTCGCCGCGACCAGTGGTGACGTGATAAGGATTTTTTTTATTGAAAAGAAGAGTCATCGGACAGCAAAAATTACATTTTCTTTTCAACTTCAAGTATGCTAAGGAATCGCCAATTAAAATTGTTCGGGTACTGATGTTACAATCTGTATAAGAATAGACAAATAGACTACGCTTTGCTAGTTTAATACCTACAAAGTTTTGTTTTATACTAATTTGGTGGTGACTAGCGGGTAACGATGGCAACTAGAAGGATTAATGATTCCTAATGGCGTAGGTATTATCATATAATGTCCGGTACTAAAAAGGAGACAGGACTAGGGAATGAAAATCATAGACAGGACATTTATGGTGGTGATTCTGATAAAGATGCTGAGATTCATCATTGCATGGGCATTGGGTATTGTGTAAATATTTTCTATTTAAAAGCACCTAAGCTTCATATATGTGTATAAATACATGTAACAACGTGGATTTTCTGTAACAATTCAGCCTTAATACAACCTTAATATAATATTTTAACTTTATAAGTTAAAATATAAATATAAAAAAATATTTAATTTATTTAATACATGAATTATCGAAAGTACATATAGTTTTTTTAATGATGTTTCAACATCCATGCTAGGGATGACCCTGTGTTATGGCGGGTGAAGTTTACAGTTTGCGGATATACATACATTAGTATAGGTTGAAAATTTTCACTAATTAATACTATGCACACAGATTCTTCTATAATAAGAGAGTTTATGTAGCTTTATTGGATTACAAGAATAAGATGAAGAAGTTAAAGAATTATTGGAAAATAGAAGTTATTAATAATATTAAGGAAATATTGGTGTATAAATCACAGTAATCAGTCTTATACATACATACAATGCTGCTTAGATAGTAAATAAAAATATATCATGTTTGGCCTGCTCTCAATACTATGCACACAGATCTTCTACAATAAGAATGAGTCTATACAAAATCATTCATGATAAGCTTGAAACAACTCATTGTCTGAGCAATATTCTTATTAAGGTCCCCAATAGACGTAATTTAAGAAGTCAGAATATATTTCATCTTGAATTATTTAAAAACAATATTGCATACTTCAATCCACTGTCTCGAATGTGTCGTCTGTATAATTCCATTGAATGTAACCATATAGACATCTGTGCAAATAGTCACGCTTACTTTAAAAAGCAAATTAACAGTAGACTAACCTAACAAGTAATTGAGAATTGAAAATACTTATATTTGATCATGAACTTGAATGTGAATGGCTGTTTCTTACTCCATTTGTACCTTACTTTTTTGTTTTTGTTTTTCGGTTTTTTACATAGTATGTCGATCTTTTTTTTTTATCTTTGTAATCTCTATATTTTATTATCACTATTTTTGTTATCTTTTTTTATACCTCTGTTTATATTTTGCTATTTCTAATTTCTGTTAACTTCTATGTATACATACCGAAAAAGAACTATTAAACTGTGCATTCTGTGAACATTTTTAAGTGGACTATTAACATCTACGCTTTTTACAATGCCAATCTTATAACTTTTTTTATGTTAATACTCTGTAAATGTTCCAAAACAATAAATAAATAAATGATATATAGTTAGATTGGGTTACAAGAAGATGAAGAAGTTAGTTATTATAAGAAAATGAAAAAGGAAAAATTTGAGGAGCTGTTAGACATAGATCACACTAATTAATCTTAGAAACAAAATATAATATTTTGTTATACCATAATTAATTTGGGTACGGCTGCCCCGAGAACTATTTATTGAATAACCAAAACCTCTGCCATAAGTCTTAGTGGTTCGCTACGTTTAGTGGGTCACCCCAAGTGATTTGCTACATTTTGTGACTTAGCAGGAATGAGACTTGTCCAGTTCTTGGAGGCGGATATGTCTGCCCACCAACTGACATTCCTTATACCTTTTTCCTTTGCAGAAACTCCTCTCCGTCCTTTCCTTAAAAATTCCCTCCACAGAAGCACTAAATATGACATAGGCTCTGATGAAAATAATTATTTTCTTCGGGCTTCCTGTGCCACACAGGAATAGCTATTTTTTTAATTTTTTTTTTTCATATAGCTTATTTTAAAAAAACCTCTTGCGCAACATTTATGAAATTTAAATTTAAAGAAACCCTTTAAAATAAATTCTAAGTCCGTAGAAAAAATCTTCTTCTGTATTTGAATTATTCACCAAACTTACGCCGAATAAAAACATCAAACACATATTTTAAGCACCTACTTAAACGGAAAAATTATGCCGCATTTCGTTCGGAGATGACAAAATTCCCTCTCGTTAGTCACAACCCAAACTGAGAAACTTAACGTAGAAAAGCACTGCTTCTTTAAAAATGTGTAATATTTCTTAAACTCGAACAAATTGCGTGGCTTTAGACATAATTAGACAATTGGCATTAAATATTCAAGATTTAAAGCTGCGCGAGGAAACATTTCTACACGTTTACGACATTTTTTCTTCCATTTGGTTCAAATAGGTGTTGCCAGCTCTTTTAACCTCTTTGTACAAGAGCATTTTCTCTCGGAAGAAAATTTCCAATAAAATAGAAATAAATTGAATATTTCTGAATGTATCCAATACTGTTTCTGAAATAAGCTTTCAAATATTATTATTAGAAGTAAACTAACATTTTTTTTTAATATTAAAATTTTTAATTTAAAACTTTTTTAAATTCTCCAAATGGCTCACCTTACGTTTTTTTCTAACAAAAATTACTAATAACAAAAAAACTAAAAAAGCACAGACAAAAAATACATTTAATGTGTTATAAATGCTCTTCAATTTTTTTATCATTTTGTGTAAAAATATTTATAAAAATTAATAAAGTTTCATTAGTTTTTTTTTAAATTGCAGTCGGAAACTTTTGTTTTATATATGTGCACATTTCAGTGTTTTTTGTGGTTAACTTTAAGACTTAGCTTTAGTATGTTTTGATATTATTTATAGACTAGGTAAAGTGGTGTTTTCTCTTTCTGACACCTTTAGATTGGTTCTATGCCAACTGACAACAACCTCAGAAAGGTCATTAAAAGCTATGAAAAAATAATTTTAAGATAGCCGGTAAACCTAGCCTATCTTAACCTATTTAACTATTTTTTTATTATCATCACTCTTAATAACCTTTCTGAGGTGTTTCTGAGTTGGTTTCATTCTGAGTTGGCTGGTCACCCTTTAGATCATATTTCTCACCGATTTCTATAAGAACTATGTGAGCTGTTACCAAAAGCGAAGAAATTAGCCTGAGGGGTTAAGGCCCGGTAAAAAGCGCTGAAAAAAAGGAGAAGGAGAGGTATATAAATACGAATGTTAGAGAGAGAGCGCTTATATTAAAAACGTTAATATTTAAGTGAAAATTGTGAAAATATTTAATAAAAGACTACTTATGTATTGTTATCAAGTTTAATTTGTAGAACTCCATTTTAATTTTTATTTCTTTTATATATTCAATAATTTTATTATTCAAATAGTATGTAAATATACATCTCTAAACCGGAACTGTGACTGCCCATGCCTAGAGCAAGTAAACATTATCAAATATTTAGGAGTAACCTTCGATACACACCTAAATTGGAAGCAACATATACATAATACTACAAACAAAATCCGCAAATCTATATACTTTTTCAAACAAACACGCAATTTCCTTAACCTAAAACTTTTAAAAACAGTATATTACTCACTGTGCCAATCTCACATTGAATACGGAATTTTAGCCTGGGGTAATGCATATTCCAATGCCCTTGATCCCATCATGAAAGCACAAAAACTAATCATAAAAATAATTCTTAAAATGCCACTTACTACCAGCACGGATACTATATTCAATTCCTTCAACGTTATGGACATAAAACAGCTCTACTCAAGATCCATACTAATTAATTTACACAAAAACAACAAAACACTATACAAAGCTACACAAAAAATACACAATACCCGAGCCAAAAACAACGAACTTCTCCAAACTCCTTTTTTCAAAACCACCTTCGGGCAAAGACACTCTAAATACATAGCTTACAAACTATACAATACACTACCAACTACGATCAGACAAACTGACTCCTTTACAAAATTCAAACAAGATATTAAAAAATGGATTATAAGTATTGGACGCCTCACTATTACAAACATCTGTAAAATAAATCACACATAGACAAAAATAACTATGCACATACAACCTAACCCATATAAAATAAACGAAAATAATGGAATCCTGTCAAATTGACCTTTAAATAGATTAGGCAGAATTTACTTCTCTACTTCATCTCCAACATTTATAAAATAACTCTCTTTAAAAGATTTATCACCCTTCCAATCACCTTTCTGTTTTAATTCTATTCAAAGTGATATGTATTCCTTAAATATCCTTGTAACTACAATATTCATTTATATATCTGTACGCCTGTCTCGACACAGGTATACCCTAGTGAGACAGGCATATACATAAAACCATTGTAAATATATTTTATTATAGATAAATAAATAAAAAAAAATAAAAAATAAAAAAATAAACTGTTTTTATTAATTTAATAATAAAATTATTGAATATATAAAAGAAATAAAAAAATAAATAAAAAAAGACTACTTATACAAAATAGAGCAAAAACCTCATGGTAAATATCTTAAAAGCATTTAAAGAAATACTGATACTACGCTTTTTTTCATATAACTTGTAAAATAACAGAAAAAAACGTGTTTATGTTATTTTCGAAGCATACTTTGCTAATTCTTTCTATCCAGGAATATCATATAATTATCGTTCCGGCATAGCAAACGCGTAGATATTATCTTTAAAAAAACGTATATTTTTTTAAGGAACTTAAAAACTGAAAGTGTTCAAGAGAAATATGTTGCGACTTAAGATTTTTTTGTAAAAAGGAACTGTAAGAGGATAATTTTGTAATAGTTTCCATTTGGATAGGTATAATGAGAAATTCCTGTAAATATTTTAACTCTCCAAGTTAAATGCCAGTTTTTTTAACGTTTTGTGACTACCTCTAAAAGCGAAATAATCTTCCGAACCTCTCTCGTCCCATCTCTTTTCTCTACCAATTCCCTTCTGCCACAGAACCTTCCACATATTGGGATTCAAAAGACTCACTGGCTCCGACAATTTATAATCTGGTGCGCCAAGAAAACAATATTTTAACCCAATTTTTTCCACAAATGTCCTCTGCCAATTTAGAGATATTTTCCACCTATTATTTTGGTCTTCGTATGTTGCTCTAAAAATCCACGCATTATTTTTCCTTATCATGTTTTTACAGATATCCCCAAGCTTGAGATTTATTCTGGAGTTCCTTCACCCGTGTGTGCAAAGCTTCTCTTTGATTTTGTAATAATGTTTACATAAGAACGCTCAAATAATATCTCTCAATGGTTTGGGAATATTTGAATAAACATTTTTATCGTTTGAGTAATATGTGTGTATTTACATTTTGACAAAGGTTGTCCTTCTTCTATTGTGATTCTCAAAAATACACATTGTGAATAATATTTTATGAAAAACTGTATAAGCCTGGGGCGTGTACATTGCCCCAAACTATGCAGACATTCTACCCTTAAAAGTATTGAAAGGAATTTAATTCGCTGCGTAGATTAGTAGTCAACAGCGGAATCTACTATCAGGTACGGAATAACGTCTTGGGGAAACTTGTTCCAGACAAATATAGGTTACATTTCAACAATTCAAAACTCTATGACTAAGCTCATATGGACAAAAAGTATTATGCACAAAGATGAGACGTAAACTTATAATATGAGTCAGTTAATATATTACCTGTTCGAGTGAGTGATTTGCTTGTGTTATATCATTTATGGGGGTCAGTGTATCCAGGAGTGACGGACATGTGAATCTATCCCTCCCACTGCGATACAAGGCGATGGAACAAAATAGTGATGATGGAGAGATGATGACCACCCGATTCAGCCTGACCCATGCAGTTGTGTATACAGACGCATTCGCCGTCAAGACCAGGATAAACCACACCCCATGAACCCGGGTACCCCTGCTAAGTCACCAAACATTACGAACAACTTGAGGTGACCTATGGCAGAGGTGTTGATTATCCAATAAATGGTTCCTGGGCGGCGGTACCCATACCCGCCTCCCAAATAGGCACCTTAAAAAATTAAAAATAAATAATTCGTCTTAAAGTGGTTTAACCACAGTTTTGAGAATGGCCTAACTTACGATTTAAAAATCAGTGATTTAACCCGTGCGCTACCGCAGTATCACAAAAAATCCGTGGCAACATGCATAAAAATAATTATACTACCTAATTATAATTAATTCGTGCCGTAAAAATAAATACGTTCAAACATTTTTTGAGTAACTTTTATGTTCACAAAGTTTTAAATATGCAAAGGATAGTGTAGCCAATTTAAAAACGCTGTAGCCAAGGATCGTTGAAACTTTCGTAGTTACGTTGAAAAGCCACGTTAATAAAAAAACTGTTTTTTATATTACGTATGTACATTTTTTTAAAACCACCGTAGTGGTAATTATGATAACTTTTTATTTTATTTATTTTTGGAATGACTTTAAATCAAACCTCAAATTGTAATAATTAATCATTGAAGAGACAATATAAGCGATTCTCTATCGAAATTTTGATACAGAAAATAAGAAAAAGCTTCTGGGAATTGAGTCCAGGACCTACTCTAACCAATGAGCTAATTCGACACTAATCTATTTAATTTAATTGTAATGTGGTCATATTTAATTGTATCTTCCACTATTATCTACCAACATTATTTTCATTTTCTAAGCGTATATTTTTATAGTTTTTTTCTATTTCAAATTTTTGTTTGAGAGTCGCTAATATTGTCTTTCCCACAGATTCCTACCTACCCTGCACTCCTACTTCCTTCCCAGAACTTCATCTCCTTCCTTTCCTTAAAAAAATCCTCCATGCAGCCAGGGGCGTGCACAGAGTTTTTGATCAGGGTAGGCAGTAAGAAAATACAGCAAGTTTCATAGATTAAAATTTGCATATTCTATCAGATAATTTCAGAATTAAAGTATGACAAACGTTTTTGAACCGATAATTAGCATCTATGAAAGACAACTATTTGATAGAAGTATATAACAACAGATGTTTTTGTCGTCACTGATTGCCATTTGCTAATTTTGTTCTAGAAAGCACTGCTTAATACTAACAAAAAAACCTCATAGAAGCAAATTCAAAACGACAGTTCTACTATATGCTTTGTGCATTTCGTAAACATTGAATTATGTCTTGTATGAAGTTAGCTCTAGTCAGAAATAATTCCTGCTTAGACCGCTATTTAGTGAGGCAGTTGGAGGGCGCGCGTGTAGTTTCTAGTTACAGTTTATGCCGCGTTTGTAGTATGCCGTTTGATGTGTCGCTCGCGTAGTTTCGGTTGCTCAGCTTTTTCGCGCTTATTTTTGAAAGTGTGTATTTATTTTTAGCAATAATTTTATAAATTATAATATTATTTACATGCTTATATTTTACAAAAACGGCAGGGTAGGCAGTGCTTATGTGCCTATATGGAGTGCACACCCCTGCATGCAGCATCTCCTAAGATGACATAGGCCTTGAGGGAAATTATTTCCCTCAGGGCCCTCGCGTGTAGAGCTAATGTAAAAACAAAGTATGGACAAAGAACCGCCTTCATTTACTTTAACCAGTGTTTTCTGATATTAGGTATTTGGACTAAAACTGTAAATGAGATTTTAGTCTCCGGTGACCTTTGTGATTTTTTTTTCAAATTATGTTCCTCAAAACCAAATAAAATATTTTCCACGCTTAATAATTGGTCACTTAACCGAGTAAGCGCCCAACCCGTCATTCCGACCCTACCTCTTCCAAATATATGATTTTTATGTTTTATATTGAAAAAAAAAAACAAAAATGTCACCGGAGACGAAAATTTATTTTGAATTTTTTACTCCAAATATTATCAAGAATCACTGGTTTACGTAAATCAAGTACCATATTTTTCTACATATTATAAATTAAAGTCCTCCCCCGCGTATGTCTGTCTGATCGCTATAAACTCAAAAACTACTGAACGGATTTTCATGCAGTTTCAACCAATAGATAGAGTGATTCATGAGAAAGGTTTGGGTATATAATTTGTCAAGGTTGTGTGTAAATTGGTTGAAATATATCTATAATTAAAGAAGAATGTCTGTATGTGGTGGACGAGCGGACTGGCAAGATGTTGGTGTGGATTTGATTTGAATTGAAATTAACAGATGGTGGTGTGAGTTAAAAGATTGGGTAACCATCCGTAGTGTTTCGTTAGCCACAGCAACGCGTGGCCGGATCAGCTAGTAAAAACATAGGTACCTATATCAAAAAATTAAATCGCGTTGAATATTCATTTTCGCTGGCAAAGTCTTAGCTAAAATAGTTGTGGATATTACCTACATAAATGGATGGAGGCGTCTACTAATATCTACAGGAATTCCAAAAACTGAATAAATCGGACTAATATCTATGAGAGACAAAGTGAGGACGAATATCTACAGCTCAAACTGCTGACTAATATCTATGAGAACCAAAGTGAGGACGAATATCTACAGCTCAAACTGTTGACTAATATCTATGAGAACCAAAGTGAGGACGAATATCTACAGCTCAAACTGCTGACTAATATCTATGGAACAGGTGATGTCGACGAATATCTACAGCACTGGCAGAGGTTGGATTTGCAATTATGTATAGCATATTGGCATAACGTAATTAGTCGGGAAACACGCCAAACACGCGCCCAACATTTGTACACGGTTGATATTAGTCACATGAGAACGGGTCGTTTTTACGATTCGTTCTTGAGTTCAACAGCTCGGCTGTGGAACGATTTACCGGCCTCCGTGTTTCCTCCCTCCTACAACATGAGTCTCTTCAAGACCTATGTTAACTCCTTCCTTTCCTCAAAAAGACCCTCCACACAGCATCCTCAAAGATGACATAGGCCCTGAGGGAAATTATTTTCCTCAGGGCCTCCTGTGTGAAGTTAATGTAAAAAAAAAAAAGTCAGCAGTTTGAGCTGTAGATATTCGTCCGACATACTAGTATAGATATTAGTATCTGGAGTCAAATGGATTTGTCAACTTTAGTTCTATAGGACAATATTTCCAGAAAAAAAATAGAAAGAGAGGTGAAATCTGACTGAAACATCAAAGCACACAATATCAGCAAGCAACCGGCAGTTTATTATCTACATCAAATGTGTGTTTTCGTAATAATTTTCTAGCCATTAAACTCAGATATTTTATATCATAAACTTTAAGTACGTCCTACTTACCGCCCCTTGAAAGCACCCTCTACCCTTTAAGTGTTTACGCGGAGATCCAAGAGGCTGCAGACTGAAGGGTGAAATAATCTCAACCCTTGGCGCCAGGCTGAGTTATGCTGTGGGCGTTATTAAATATGGTGCCCTTAAATGAACACAACAGCCTGAATTGCAATCATCATAAATAAAGGAATTCCGCTGATGAAAATATAGGCACTCTTAGTGCAAGGGATTGTTGGCGTTATTTCTATTTTTGAAACTGACAATTCATGGTGGAATTCCATTATAATATATATATATATCTTAATAAATAAAACAAATTCGGGTCAGTTACGCCATTTATAACTCGAGAACGGCTGGACCGATTTATATGATCTTTGATTTGTTGGATTTGTCTCCCACCCCAGATAGCAGAATAGCTATTAAAACATCGAAAAATTCACGAAAACATAAATTATGAAGAAAATTATTTTCCTCATATATGAGATGCAGGAATATTGTGATAAGTATAATATCGAGTAGTGAGTGAATTCCAAAAAATCAAAAACGTCAAATATCAATGCGCTGATAGTTTTGATTTTTTTCTTAAACATAATATAATGCTGCCCCTCTTTCTTACATAGGTACTAAATATCAACAGTCGAAAATGAGACAAACAGTGAACGTATGTCTGCACCCCTCCAAATGAAAATAAAATAATTATAATAAATCTCTCCCATACGATCATTCACCCCATTCCAAAGAAGGGTGACCGCTCCAACCCAGCCAACTACCGCCCCATAGCGATCACATCTGTCCTGTCAAAAGTGATGGAACGTGTGATCAATGACAAACTGCTCACATACCTCGAGAAGAACAAAATTATTAACGACCGTCAATACGGATTCCGGCGGAACCGCTCGTGCGGTGATCTTCTCGCGTATGTGACGCATGTTTGGGGACGGTGCCTGGAATGTTTTGGTGAGACCCAAACGGTTTCACTGGACATTTCCAAGGCCTTTGACCGGGTTTGGCATCGAGCGCTTGTCAACAAACTGCGTTCTTACGGACTTCCCGCATCCTTGTGTGCGTGGATTGCCGACTTTTTGAGGGGGAGGTCGATTCAGGCGGTTGCTGACGGTTTCACCTCTTCCTCGCATTCGATAAATGCTGGCGTCCCACAGGGATCGGTTCTGTCTCCGACTTTGTTTCTGTTGCACATCAACGACCTCTTGTCATGTGCACCGATTCATTGTTACGCGGATGACAGTACAGTCCATGATAGCTTTTTGTTTGACAAGCCTCCAAAGAGCACACAAACCCCAATAGCTCGGAGGGCTTTGAAGCAGAGAATGGACGGTTACCTCGAAAGTGTTTTCTCTTGGGGTAAGAATAACCTCGTCGAATTTAATGTTTCAAAGACCCAATCATGTTTGATAACGCCTAAAAGGGATCGAAATGATAATCTAGTCTCCTTCAACGGAAGCATTCTCCCGAACAGGACCTCCATTGATATGCTTGGTGTAACTCTAAGTGACCAGCTCAGGTATGGGGGCTCCATCGAAACCAGAGTTAAGTTAGCCTCTCAGAAACTGGGCGTACTGTACAGGGCCCGCAGATACTTTAATAGTACTCAACTGCTAACCCTGTACAAATCGCAAGTGCGCCCCACGGTTGAGTTTGGCAGCCACCTCTGGTCTGGAGCTCCAAAATACCTAAAAAAAACCCTTGACTCTGTGCAGAAACGGGCGGTCCGTTTGATAGATTCTCCCATCTTAACAGACGGATTGCAATCTTTAGAGCATAGGCGTCAGGTGGGAATGCTGTCCTTGTTCTACCGGTATTACAATGTTAGATGCTCCGAGGAACTAGCGTCATTGATCCCCTCGGCACCGGTGCATAGTCGGGAAACACGCCAAACACGCGCCCAACATTTGTACACAGTTGATATTAGTCACATGAGAACGGGTCGTTTTTACGATTCGTTCTTGAGTTCAACAGCTCGGCTGTGGAACGATTTACCGGCCTCTGTGTTTCCTCCCTCCTACAACATGAGTCTCTTCAAGACCCATATTAACTCCTTCCTTTCCTCAAAAAGACCCTCCACACAGCATCCTCAAAGATGACATAGGCCCTGAGGGAAATTATTATCCTCAGGGCCTCCTGTGTGGAGTTAATGTAAAAAAAAAAAAAAAAAATACGTATAAAGAATATGAAACGCATTCCCGTAAGTAAGTGGAAAAGTAAGAAAATCACAAAAATTATAAGTCCGTACACAACGCCATTTCTGATACTGACAAAAACAAAACACGGACAGTTGTTCATCTATAATTACTTCATTCTGTAATTATTAACTTAATAAAAAATTGAGTTTAATTCAGCTAATAAGTTAACACAACAGTTATTGATTCTGAAGCGGTATGAAGTTCACCGGGTCAGCTAGTATTATATAAAAATGAAAATATGTTTGTTTCTGTCTATGTTTGTTATGCATTGCTAAACCATTCATCCGATTGCGATGAAACTTTGGGGATTAGATGTGCTTATGCCCGCGATGGTTTCTAATATAAAGGAGTTCTGGCATCATGAAATTATGCGTTGCTAACCGTTCATCCGATTGCGATTAAACTTTGGGGATTTGATGGGTGCATGCCTGCGATGGTTTCTGTATATAAAAGCGAGCCATGGCGTCATGAAAATGCGTTACTAACCCGTTCATTCGATTTCGAGAAACTTTGGTGAGTTGTTGTGAGTACGCCCGCGAAGGTTTCTGTATATACTGATGAGCTCTGGCATTATGAAATGTATATTAAAAAAATTGCAATAGGTGGCACGCGAGCTGTTCGAAAACTGAATGTATGGAATGCGGAGGGAAGAGGGGAACCCGGGAGGGGGGAGGGGAACTCAGGAAAAGGGAGGGGACTCGGAAGGGGGGTTTTCGGGACGGGGGAAGCGAGCGAAGGGAGTGGGGAGAGGGAAATTGGAGAAGGCAGATTGGGAACGCGAGAGGGAAGGGGACGCGAAAGAGGAAGAGGAGGCGGAAGGGGAACGGGACGAATGGGAAAGGACATGCAGGGAGAAATAATTTCTTAATCAAATGACATAGCAACGAATGCCGGTAAGTCGCTAGTATTATAATAAAACAAATACTATATATTTCCCTTCAAAAATCAATAAAAAATTCCATATCATCACAATTATAATAACGATTTGAAAACAATATAATTAAGTCATTAATAAGGTCCCCGAACAATATCGAAGTGAGCAACAAACCCAAGGTAATTAAACCAACCAAAAAAATTAGAAATTCGACAGTCAAAAACGACTTAGTAACAAATGTAAATAATATAATTGATTAAAATCCTTGTGGACTTCCCCTCTCCCCCTCCCCCATATGTTTTGTACATAAACCATAGGTTAAGAATAATTTTTACCAGTCTGAAGATGGCTTTAACAAGCTGAAACCGGTTACGGTCAAATAAATTAAAGTGTTTTTTTTATTGTTGAAGATATGATAGTGCTTCAGCACAGAGATTTCCTGAAATGCATCGAAAATTAATTGATTTACAATCTAACTGATTTTTCATCTTACCCGCAATCAAAACTTAATTTTCTGATTTTACAAATTCCTAAAAAGTCCTTGCTTTATTCAATTCATTGAGTATAATGGCGGTTAAAAGTGTTGGAAGTCACTTTTCAAGTTATGGAAGTTTGGCTCGGTGCCAAGGACCTATTTCTGTTCCCATATTTCGATGGTGACAGCCAAATTAATCACAAGAAATAATAAAGAACACGCTCCGTTTTTCATTATTATACTGTTTGAAAAACATGCATTTGTTACGTCTTGGGTAATATAATTTACCATTTTCTTGAAAGCAGAACGTCTATTGTGCTGCATATTATGAAGTAGAATTACAAAATCAAGCAAAAGTTAATATTAAAACAAATATTCTAAGCACTTGAATTGAAACTCAAAAGATTTAAACAACCGTTTTCAAATCGTTCATCTATTTGTCCGGCGCCTGAAATAAAAAGCTCAGGCAATTCGCATGGCATCTAAGGTTGCCTAGCCTAGGTCACTTGATTTTAAAACACATAATTGAATCTCGATTTTGTTTTCTTGAATGAATGAGCTAATGCTAATCTTGAAATTGAAAATTTACCCACTTCCCGACATCCGATCGAGCTGAAACTCGGGAGATAAACTCGTCGATAACAATGCATTTTGTCACTTTTGGTGGCACTCACGCACGCACATGCATTTTTCTGAAATTTGATGTTATTATATTTAAAAACGAAATGAGTCTCGGTACCGTACAATTAGGATTTGGCTTAAGTGTTCGCAATTTTCACGAGATGTTGACATTTCTTTGGACAAAATGTGTAATTTCTTATTTGAATTAATTCTGATATTAATTATTACGTAAAACATACATTTATTTTTTTAATAACACGGTTTATGATAACTAAGTAGGCAAGTATTAAATCTAATGATTTCAGGGGAAATTTTGGTTTTGATTTATTAAATAAGAATCATACTTTTTTGGATGAGAGGTCTACTATTCTACAGAACTATTAGTATAACGATACTATTATTCTATTTTTTGTAAAACCTCAAATTAAATGAAGGCAATATAAGCGAAACTCAATCGAAAATCTGTAAACAGAAAAATCAGAAAAAGATTTTGGCACCTCTGGGACACGAACCCAGCCGGTTTGCCCGGAAAGCAAGAGGTCCTGGGTTCGAGTCCCAGAGGTGCCAATATATTTTTCTGATTTTTCTGTTTACAGATTTTCGATTGAGTTTCGCTTATTTTATCTTCATTCAATTAAATGTCACTATTATTAGTTCATGGTATACGATAATTAACTGATACACCAAAACAAAACGCAGAAAAAATTGTATCGCATCTAAAAAAATAATAACACACTTCATTTCACCACAACATTCGGTGATAGATGCTGTAATATTGTCCGAAAGATTTGCTAAAGAAGGTAGCGCTAAACGGCATAATACCCCAAAAATAAATTATTATAATCATAATTTTTGTTTTAAAATATATCGAGGCCCCGAAGAACAATTTCGGATTTGCTAAAAATTGAAAATCGTTCTGTTGACTGATTAAGTCAGTATTTTCGGAATTTTGAAAGAAATGAAATGCCAAATAACTAATCTTTCTTGATCTCAAAAAGAGCAAAAATGCAGAAACGAAACATTAACCACAATTTAATAGATTATTTATAAAATAAATCAAGATCACATATCTCATTATGTGTATGTATAGAACTCAAATATATATTATGATAAATTTGAGCTAGAGAAGTTTAATTGAACTACAATATTTTCAGATGACCTAAATGTATGTGATTCAAAATTTATTTGTACTATTTGAACAAAATAATGAACATTGGACATCAAATTTAGAGATGATTAAAATAACGTGCATTGAATGATTATTATTAAATATTTGTTTTGTCAAATAACGTAAGTTCGTAATATTTGATTTCCAGATTGGACGATGGTGAATCCATATAAGTAAAACGAAAAAAACGAAGGTCTCTTTTTAAAATGAAGAATAGATGTAATTCTTTTCAAATGAGATGTATTTTGCAAGTCATCATTGCCATAAATAATAAAAATTAAATTAAATGATTATTTGAAGCCACCAGCATTTTCTCAAATGTAGCAGGCATTTAAAAAAATATATCATTCCTGATTATTCTGTCAATACCTTTGCGAAATATTTTTTTTCGCAAAAGGGACTATATTCAATCCCAACCCCCTCCAATCAATTCATTTTGAGAGATAAAATTTATTCTCTTTGTTGTCGCTGCCAATATTGTCATATTCGTTAATTTGATGGGATATGTTAAAATAATTCTTTTTCATTTATCCTCTTTGTGATTTTGTGTTTAATTCTCTGTTCGCTTTTAATTTTTTTGTACTACGAGGAACGGCTGCGTGTCCTTTTTCATACAAAGCTTAAATTTGGATTTGGGAGCAAAATACCCAACCAAACTGAATTTATTTTTATTCAAAGGGAATAGTAAATATCTAATATGTATATATTCTATTGGTTCCATGCCAACTCAGAATGAAACCAACTCAGAACCACCTCAGAAAGGACATTAAAAGCTGTGAAAAAATAATTTTAAAATAGCTGGTAACCCGAACCTAACTTAACCTATTTAAACAACAACAAAAAAATTATCAACACTCTTAATGACTTTTCTGAGGTGGTTCTGAGTTGATTTCATTCTGAGTTGGCCGGTCAACGTTCTATTTTATTTAGTTGAATTTTAAATTATGTAATTTAGGCCATTAAAGAACTCAATTTTTCATGATTTTAGATGCAACTTTGGTAATGATTTGTGAGATAATGATAAATATTAAATTTAGAAAAATAAATTTGTTGTATTATATGATGGAATATATTTTCTATCTTCTTCTAATAAAAATGAATCGGCGAAATGTATGTACGCGCATAACTTCTGAACGACTGCACCAAATTGGATAATTCTTTTATTTTTGTGTTCGTTATTGTCAGGACAAGGTTTATGAACTCTGGCATTAAGAAATTTATATTTAAAAAAATTCAATAGGTGGCACGCGAGCTGTTCGAAAACTGAATGTACCGGGGCTGAATGTGTGGAAAGCAGAAGGGGGGAGGGGAATTCGAGTAGGGGGTTCGAGGGAGGGGGGGAGGGTAACCAGGATTGGGGGAGGGGAACCTGGGAGGGGTGTGGGGAACTCGTGAGGGGTTTCGCTGGATGGGGAAAGGGGGGAGTGGAGTGGGGAGAGGGGAGGTGGAGCAGGCGGAGTGGCAATGCAAGAGGGGAAGGGGAGGCCGAAGGGGAACGGGACGAATGGGTCAGGACACGCGGGGAGAAACAATGTCTTTATTAAATGGCACAGCAGCATATGCCGGGGACCAGCTAGTATAAAATAAAAGTTAAGAAAACGGTTTAGATGTGAGTAAATTTATATTACAAATGACAGATTTATAAGATTATTTTACCAGTTTCCCGCTTGTACTACGAGTTTACCGATATCGTGGATTGTAGAATAGGGTATTACTGTTTATCTCCAATCTTATCTTATGTATAAAAATTAATATTCGTTTGTTTGTTTATATTTTACGCGCTGCCATACCGTTCTTCCGATTAGGATGAAACTTTTATTATTTGTTGTGCGCTCGCCCGCGGAGGTTTCTGTTTAGAATGTTAAGCACTGGCGTTGTGATTTTTGTATAAATGAAAATGTGTGTATTTCATATATTTTAGCAGCAGGGAGCAAAGTATGGAGGGAGGGAGAAGGCAGGAAAGGTGGAAGGGAAATAATAATAGTTTATTCCAGACTGTATGCAGGGAAAGTGCAATCAAATGCATCCCAAAAGAAATTAAACAATACCAAGGTTCATAAAATAAGATACGAAAAAAAAATAATTCAGAAGGGAAGTTAAGAATGTTAATCCCAAAAATATATGAAAGCAGCCGTCTTTGTAGGATATTTGACTGTCTCCCGACTCCAGCAAAACCTCGTTTGACTCCAGAGGGCCATCAGGGAGTACGCCGATTTGGCAGTCTCCGGCTTCCGTGGTCAATAAGTAAAACTCTCGTCTTACAATTCTAAGGTCGTGGGTTCGAACCCGGCATGCGTAAATATTTAATTAATTTGTGTTATTAATGTGTTATTAAATTAATTTGATTGTTATTTAATTTGAGGTATTTTACAATTAATTATTAAATATATGTATAGTACATTTGCGGCA
The DNA here is from genome assembly GCA_917563855.2 of Limnephilus lunatus. NCBI lineage: Eukaryota > Metazoa > Arthropoda > Insecta > Trichoptera > Limnephilidae > Limnephilus > Limnephilus lunatus. The sequence goes on along the minus strand of OU830593.1, from coordinate 4,910,665 downwards.
CGTTCCGGATTGGAAGGTATTCTCAGTATCGCCCTGTTGTGAGACCACCAAACGTTGCTTGAAATGGCTATAACCGTATCAGATCTGAATATCCAGCTTCTTCTTCCCCATTTCCTCCTACCCACTACCTTCAGCCTCACGATATGCCTAAATTGGGGATGCCGTAGACTCACTGGTTCCAGACGGGAGCAGTTTGGGCGGTATTCATTTAAAAAAGTGTGCAACATAAATTTCCCATACGTTGGCGGACGGAAAAATCCTCTGAAAGAGTGTACTCGTCCCTCCAGGAACATTTCCGTAGCGCTGCAGTATACTTCCTTATACTTTCCCGATTCCAAACGATCATTGCATTCTATTTATACCTCTTATATATTTTATTCAATACCTAAAGGTTCGATCAATATTATATTTGCTTATCTTAACCCTCAACCCGTCGCGCGGGGTCTTTAAAAGCTTGGGTTTTACAGAAATGCTAATTATGTATGTACATTTTAAATATTCCCACTGATTTCTTACTTTAGGTAGCTTCCTAAAAGGACTTTACTTGACGCTAGGGCCGCAAACATTCAGTCTGTGCATGTACTATGTAAGATACAGACTCGTGTTTCGGCGTGGGGCTTAAGAAAATACAATGATAGTCCAAGTTTATGTGTTTTTTCATTGTATGTTGTTGATTTTTTTTGTAATAATAATAATAAGTCTGTATAAATCTCAAATAGTTATAAGTTTGATAGAAAATGGTTAGATTTTTTTTTCTATTAGTATGATTCAAAGTTATAAAAAAATGTTGCTTGTTGATTTTTAAGATTCCATTGAAAATAAATTTCTAATTTTTAATATTTCTGTGTATTACAATGCAGTCATTATCACCTGACTATAATCAGTTAAAATATTACATAAAATTTAAGCTTTAAGGCGATCCACTAGTACAGGAAAAAATCGAAATCGGAATTCACGCCCTTTTATGGGAGGAGTTTAAAAATACTTGAGAAAAAGCTTTTGGAAAGGTCGGAAAAGATATTTGAGATTATTTTTTTACATGTTGATTTCGTAAAGGCCTGTAAAAAACATTAATTCATTTTTATGCATTGTTTATAGCAATAAAACGGAATTTTTAAATTGATTTCACGAAAATAAGCGGCGCGGAGCATAACACGACCGCTCTCCGCTCCGTTCGGAGGAGTAATGACGGAAGACAGGGGGGCGGCTGCCAGTCGTTCTTCGGTGGACGGTATAAGGTTCACTTTGATATAGCAAATTCGTCGACTGCCGTATTGTCGTCGTGATGTCAAAAATACCAACGCGAAAATGCATATTATATTTTATTTTGTGAGGTTCGGGCGTAAATATCATTTTTTTTCGCGATAATTATATAAGAAACTGAATTTGCCACATTATGCAATAAAACCATATCCGAAAAAGTGTTTATAAGTAGGAGAGTTTTCAGTTAAAAATGTTTTTTATAGACCTAATACTTTATTTTTTTATAAGCTTATTAAAAGACTTATTAAAAAAAATGACCGATATTTTTAAGGGCCAAAGTATGTTCTACACGCAGTATTTAATTGAAGCATCTATAATACTTCTAAGCGGTCAAATTTTCAAAACTAAAACATACGATTTTGTATGATTTTGCATTATTTAGTATGGCTTCATCTTAACAACAATTTAATCATATTAATTTAAGGGGTCCTCAGCGACCCTGCGCGACACCTCGCGTTACACAAAAGGCGCGACGGGCGGAGGGTTAAATATAGTCTTTACATATATATTTGAGTCTCTCGCGTATTTAAAACTCGATTAAATAATCATATTTATTCGCGTATAAAAATAAATTAGATCTGACCCTTTTTGCACTCGGCCCTTATGCAACACCGCCCAGTACTTGATCCGTCCCGGCATGCAGTGCTATTTTTAGCCTGCCGCATGTGCGCCGATCAATAGCCGTACCGCGGCCGTCTAAAAATAGCCCGCTGTGGCCCAGTAACCTCGGTCCACGTGGCCGGGCCGTACCTACCCGGGTATGTACGAGTACTAGAATACCACCGTACGATATTATTATTAGAGGAAGGGTGTGTTGTGGTACACTGCGTCATGGCCAGCAGATCTAGCTGATCTAGGCGGTCTTGTGAGGGTAGGTACTGTTATTTCGATTAGATGAATTTTGATGAAATTTTGAATTTAGTACTGCGGTAAGATTATTTAGATTGGATGATATTTTGAATTTAGTACTACGGTAAGATTATTTCGATTGGATAGTTTTGGAATGATATTATTTTGAATTTAGTACTACGGTAAGATTATTTCGATTGTGTGATATTTTGAATTTAGTACTACGGTAAGATTATTTCGATTGGACGATATTTTGAATTTAGTACTACGGTAAGATTATTTGGATTGGATAGTTTTGGAATGATATTATTTTGAATTAAGTACTACGGTAAGATTATTTCGATTGGACGATATTTTGAATTTAGTACTACGGTAAGATTATTTCGATTGGTTAATTTTGGAATGATGTTTTGAATTTAGTACCTACTAGGTACGGTAAGATTATTTCGATTGGATAGTTTTAGAATGACGACCGGCGTAGTCCAGTGGTAAAGCTCTTGGCTCGCCCACCGAAGGTCGCGGGATCGAATCCCGGCGTGGCAAATAAATTTTATTTGATTAATTTGTGTTATTTCACAATTTATTCATTAAACATAATATACAGTATCTCTCAGTATCGCCCTGGTGTAAGACCACCATTCAGAATTGAAACGTTGCTTGAAATGGCAATAGCCGTGTTTGGTGACCAGATCTGAATAGCCAGGTACTTCCCCACCTTCCTCTTCCCTATCTCCTTCCCCTCCCCACTGCCTTCAGTCTCACAACATATCCCAATTGGGGATGCCATAGTTTCACTGGCTTCAGACGGGAGCAGTTGGGACTCTTGTGAAGTATTCATAAAAAAAAAATAATAATAATTTAAATTTAGTACTACGGTAAGATTATTTCTATTGGATAGTTTTAGAACGTTATTTTGAATTTAATACTACGATAAGATTATTTCAATTAGATATTTTTGGAATGATGTTTTGAATTTAGCACTACGGTATAATTATTTCGATTGGATAGTGTTGAAATAATATTTTGAATTTATTACAACGGTAATGCGATTGTTTGGATTGAATAATACTGATTGTGCTGTATTCCCTAGGGATTTTTTTATAATTTCGAAATTTGTATATTTTGATTAGAAAATGCGTAATTAGAATTCAGAAGAGAAAATTATTCACGTTCATTGTTTTTGTTTTTAATGATTCGTAGAACTACATAAAATTTATTTTGTTTAAATTAATGCATACTTTTAAAGTACTTAAGTCAATTTTTGTGATAATGTGTTATTATCAAGTTCTGCAAGTTTTTTGCATTCATTATTGTGACAGTTGTTTCGGCGTTCAAGGTCATTATCAAACTGTGGCTATATCACATTGGGAGACTTATTTATACGATTTTAAAATATCAATGTGGCATAATTTTTTCTTTACGTGAATACCTCACAAGCTTCCCAACTACTCCCGTATGGAGCCATTGAGACTATGGCATTCCCAATTGAGGTATGTTGTGAGGTTGGGGGTGTCGGGGACGGGAATGAGAGGGAAAGGGGAAGGTTGGAAAGTATCTGGCTATTCAGATCTAGTCACCAAACACGGCTAAAGCCATTTCAAGGAACGTTTCAATTATGAATGGTGGTCTTACACCAGGGTGATATTGAGAGTATTTTCCACTCTGAAACGTGCCGCAAATATGGTATATTATATTTCTTTTAATTAAAAAATTGTGAAATAACACAAATAAAATATATTTGCGAATGCCCGAGACCATAACCATAACCACAGTAATATAATTGTCATGTACGCCGAAGCAGCTCTCACAATAACAAAATCTACGATATTTTCAACGCCGTTATTCAATTTTATGTTCTGTATATTTTTTTTAAATACCTACCACCTTGCTTAGATGGTTTGCATGTAATAGTTCTTTTTTAAAAATGATGAAAATTGTTTAGAACTTTTTTTTTGACGTATCAAGTCATAATATATTTGTATTTCGATAAATATAAATATGTTGAGGTCTACCTACGTAAAAATTAAAAATGCAGGAGTCTGGGACGATAAATTTAGATACGGGTATGGGTACCGCCGCCCCGGGAATAATTTATTGTATAACCTAAGTACGAGTATAACCTAGCATAAGGATTAGATTATTGCATACACCTAATTTTTTTCGATTTTTCTGATATTCACGTATACACATATATACACACCTACACAGATATCTATGAGTATGAGAAACAAGCTACTAACACCATCATATTCACCCATTAAAAAGTTCCCAAGTAGGTACCTACCTTCCTGAAACTATGGTATTTGGTTATTGACTATATTTCAGTTGTTTATAGGAGATTTTACGAGCAAGTTAAACTGTAACTGGTCCATTGAGGTTTATGTTACTATTATAATATGATTGGATTGATTGGAATATATTGTATTTTATTTAGATATGAAAATATTTTTATCTCTAAATTTTAATTTTAAATTGGAAATGTATTTGATATACTAGAATTTTATATTAACTATTTTAAAGTCCTTAATTAGTGGGGTAAATACAGCATTCTTTGTAAATAGTCTAATAAGTAAATGGATCTAATGTAACATCCCCAGACAATTATACCGTAAGTTGTAATTGATTGACATAGAAAACAGTATAATGTTTTCAGAGTCTTTGATTAACAATTATTTCTTGTCAACTGTTTTAATGTAATGTTAAACTTATAAACTTCCCCAGTCCATTATACCATAAGAAGTAATGAATTGACATAGGAAAATTTATACTTTTTTCAGTGTCTTTTTTATTTAGTACATTTCGTAATGATCTGAAGATATATGCCCGTTTCTGTATATGGTTTGTAACATTAATAATAATCTCGATGGTATTAGGCAAACGAATGTCAACAAAGTTTAACAATCATTTCTTGACTATTGAATGAAAAAGTGAGTACCCAATAATTCCTAATTAGGTACTCGCTAGATTATCTAATGAATGGGAATGTTACACTTATAATACCTCCCCAGTCCATTATACCATAAGATGTAATTAATTGACATAGGTAAAAGTATACTGTTTTCATTGTCTTTTTATTTAGTACGTTTCGTGATGATCTGAAGATATATCAGAAAAGAACATTATCAAAGTTTAACAATCATTTTTTGTGAACCTTACAAAAAAGCGAGTACTAAGGAATTATATTTGTGGGAATTTTACACGTTTACCCCCCCAGTCCATTATATCATAAGATGTAATTAATTGTCGCAGGGAAAAGTATGCTGTTTTCAGTGTATTTTTATTTAGTACGTTTCGTGATGATCATCAATCATTTCTTGTCGACCGTACAAAAAACGAGTACTTAATAAGGAATTAGATTTGTGGGAATGTTACACTTATAATACCTACCCCATAGTGGTGTTAGTGTTGCCATGGTATTTGGCAATGTTGCCAGACGTCATCTCCCACAGGCCGTAGACTTAGATAATAACGGCACTTCCTATTCAGGGCACAAACATGACGACATGTTTCGCTCCAATTTGAATTTGAAATTCGAACGTCGAGCTGCCTTCCCCTGGCGGCGACGCGCCGAACTCCCAGCCTACGTCACGGGAATAATAATCATTAATAATAATACAATACGGAATAAAATACAAGCTTTATTTAGCTATTGTATCATTTTTGAAATAGTTATTTTAAGGCTAAAATTTAATAAAAACTAAAATTTCGTCGAAAGGTGGTATTCCGATCTTACCCGTACAGGGCGGTTCCGACGAGAAAGATTGATTTTTCTTCATATCAGCATTTTTAACTACTAACTCAATTTCGATTTTATTTCATTCAAAATTTGCTTTTATGTATACCTACATACATTCAAGTTGGCATTAAAAATGCTCAAACGCGTGATGATAAAATTATTAAAAATATGCACTTTTTGTAATTGTTTTTGGTTCAAAAGTATTTATATTTTTTCAATAATGTCTAAGCAAAATAAGAGTGTAAAAAAATACTAAAAATATTAGCTTGTAAGACCAATAATAAATAGACAAACCGGAGCATTCTCGTCACAAATTTTTGTTTTGTGCTCGGATTTTTTTTAATGATTTTTTTCGAAGTAAAAATTTTAATTCTGAAAAATAGCTTTCCTAGATAACTTATTATTATATTACACATATTATTGATTTGTTTTACTATGTTTATATGATATGAAATGTGTGTGATAAAACGAACAACGGTAACACCTTATCATTATAATTTTTTTTTTTTTTTAATTAAGAACATAATAAGATTCGGCCGGGTACTTCAATTCGTTACCGAGTCCACGATCACGATACAAGAAACATTTTCCGCTTACTGTGGAGGTAGTAATAGATTTTCAAATTTTTTCAAGTTATTCGTAACTGAATTTCTTTTAAAAAAACTCCCAAACGTTCCCAACAAACGAACCAGATCAGACAAACTTCTTAGTCTCGAGGTTTCTTATTAGCGCCAGGAGCCGTTTGGCACAAGGTAGGCCCTGTTTGCACTTACTTGACCTTACTATAGTCATTTCAAGCAAACGAAACGTTTCTACTCTAAATTTCGATTTCTCACCAGAAGAGCTATTCTATATCTTTTGTAGATACGGAATCGAGTCCATACGTAATCATCGCCTGTCAGATTTGTGTGATTGTCTATGGCTTGTAATTGCTTTTTTGATAGGTGATTACACATGGAATCGATTCCTTATCATCCACAAAAGACACAGAATCGCTTTTCAGGGCGATAATGAGAGATATACCTTTCACTCTTGTCTAAAGAATATAAACTTTTGTTTCATTTTGGCACGACAAATCAATTCAAATGAATTCCGTATCGTTAGACACACCCCACCGACTCGTTAAAAATATTCAACACAAAACAAAAAGCTTTCACAAATTGACTTATCGAATTTCGCATTCAAGCGTTTCAAAAGAAAGAATACATTTTTTTTTAAAGTAAATTCATGCGAACAAATTTCTCTCACTTCTGCAGCAGATCACGTGGAAAATGTAATGGAACTTTCACGGCTGAAATCTTATTCCTTGTACCGAATTCCACTTAGACTTTAAAGCTGTTTGAAGGGCTCAGTAGAGCAACGGCGCATTTCTATATTTCTATGAAAATTAATTAATTTGTTAAATTTTAAATCATATTTCAGTTAACGCGATGTAAAGAGTATCGATGACTCTGAAACGTGGTATAAATAATAAGGAATTTCGAAAATTCATCAAATTTCAAGATCTGTGAAAGTCCTATTAAAATTTGGTTATTCCTCAATTACTGTAAAACAACCGGCCCATGATGAAATAATAACAGAACTTGAATAGAACTTTCATAGAATTCTAATTTTAACTTTGAAATTTGATGAATCATTCAATTTGAAGACTTCGGTAGCTGGGTCATGTGGAAAAAATGACCGAGCATCAAGCGCCAAAGTCCCTGCTGAACTCAAGACCGATAGGCCAAAAGAGCCTGGGAAGACCAAAAATAAGATGGAGCGACAACGTCCTCAAAGATATATCTTCTATCTTGGAGCTTCTAAACTGGAGATAGCTGGCACAAAACCGAGATGAGTGGAGGAAGACTCTTTAGGAGTCCAAGACTCACCAGGGGTTGTAGAGCCAAGATTGGTGATGATGATAATATTTTTTGCTCCTTAATACTTCTGTATTAAACTCTTAAAAAGGACTTATAATAAATAAATAAATATGTTAAATTACGCTTCCAAGATAAATAATTAATAACTTTAAGTAAGTAAGGTGGTCACATGTAACTGGAATCTTCACAATTGAGTCATTTAATAATTTATTTATTTAATTTTTATTAAATAGGTTTGCGAAACGCCTCCATGTTGCACTAATATTGGACGATGAATTGTAGACGTTATATATTATGAAGTTCAGACGAACAGAAGTCAAAGTTTATATCGCCTCGAGACGTTTGCAAGCTGTTAGCAGAGCTTTAAAGCTCTGAGCAAGAAATGAAACTGCATTCAGAGAAACTTACGGTTATTTGAATGTTATCGTAGGATTTTAACACCGGTTTAAATATAGTTAAGTTGTTAGTGTTAATTTATTATATACTTTAAAATTTACTATGCGCTATTTCAATCTTTAATTGAGTACGGTATTACAGCCTGGGGAGGAGCTAACGCTGCTGCCATTGATCCGATTTTTAAAGCTCAAAAACTAATTACAAAAATTGTATTAAAACTTCCGATCACAAGCAGTTCAGATGAAATCTTCAGGGGAATTTGATTTTGGACATTAGGCAAATTTATGCTAAAAACATACTAGCATACCTCTGCAAACACGGAACTACCTTTGAAAATATCCAAACTGCTCGAGATACTAGAACCAAAGCGCATAATCTCTTACTTATCCCTTTTGCTAAAAAAACTTTTGGCCAAAGAAATTTTAGATACTTTGCAACATAATAAGGAACTCCAGTGAAAAATATTATGGCTTTAAAAAAATATGCTCATGTAGACCAATAAACGCTGATTCTGAATATATAAGTTTTATTTAATAATATTAAACGTACAGTTTTTAAAAAAATATTAAAAAGTGAATTTTTAATATTCTCGTTAAAACACAGCGTCAGGTTGGTATGCTGTGTGGTGACGTCACGATGGTAATCACTGTAATGACAGGTTTATTTATGCTGTACGTCATTTGTATAAGAATTTAGGTATGACACAAACGAATGTTCTATATATTTCTTATTTTTGAAGATGTCGTAAAAGCATATACCTTTATAGAAACTAAATAGAATTGCCTTTTAGATTTTTGTATCTGACATATACGATCGCGTTTGAAAATTGCAGTATTTTAAGTTTCAAAATGAAAAAATTAAAAAAAACAGCTGACTGTAAACATAATCTATTAAATGGTCGAAAAATTTAGGAAAATTAAAATTTTTAAAGATACAGTCCTCTTACTTTATGAATTTGGAATAAAACTGTCACTTCACTCTTTATCTCGTTCATATAATTAAAAATGATAAAAAAATATTTTAATGATTCCGAAAAAATAACTTTAAAAATATGACATCTTGGATTCGGTGTTACGCAATTTAATGTGTTGATTTCTGTATTTTGTATTTATTTACACATGCATTAGTCTTTAACATTATTAAATAATATTACTTTTATGGAAGTTTTATTAAATTCACGCGGAAAAGTCATTAAAAAAAATTTTCAGACGTAACCTTAAACCTATCGTACAACGGAAATACACCAACAAAACACTATAAAGGACTAAAACTGAAAAAAAAGTAACGCAGCATTGGTACTTATGATGAATTACACTAATATCTATCACAGTGAATTGATCTTTTAAACATAAATTAACTTCAAAAACATAAAACTGAATTAACTTCAAAAACATAAAACTGCAAGTCAAATTCATCATGTCATTTTTGCGAAGCTTCTGATCTCGCCGTCGCCATATTGCCATTGCCCATACACCATAAATAGACCAATCAACGCGTTAAGATGGCCGGCGGCGCCTGCGCAAATCTATGTGAGATTCAAGGAGACCAACATAAAAAACATGAAATGGAACTGTTGATGACGTCACAAAATACATCTTAAATTTGGCGGGTTTTTGAGGGACCTTGAAAAATTGAAACTTTGACAATTATTTTAACTATTAAAACTAACTCTAAAAAAAAAAAAAAATGCAGTTATTTAAGTTAGAAGGTCATTATTCATAAAAAAAAATAAAAAAATTGGACTGGACTTCTCTATTATACAATGCACTTCCACTGGTCATTAAAGAAAACACAAAGTATCTTAAATATAAATCTGACATCAAGTCCTGGATTACCAACCAAAACAGATCAAACTTCAAAAATATAACGAAAATGAACATATGAGTATGTGAGATAAGTTTTTAGATTTTCACGGCCAAAAGCATTTTTGTTGTTAGTTTTTGGGGTGTTATGCCGCTAGGCTATAGAAGGAGGTAGCGCAACAAGGCATAACACCCCAAAAACTAACAACAAAAATATAAGCATGTGTTCATATGAAGCAGTTACTTTGTGATGTGACATTATAATTTAAAATAAAACAATAACTTTGTAAACACCACTTTTATTTTTTATATACTTTATGCCGACTGGGTTTCGCTACAACCGTAGCTTCTTCAGGGCAGTACAATCTCTACTAAAATTAATTTATATGTGTGTTATAGCTAATACATGATTTAACCAAATGGGCTGGACTCCTCAAGTAACGGAGGAAGTAGGTATAGGTGTAGATGGAGAATTGGGAAGGGAACGGGCGTGTTCTCTGTCAATAGGGAACAATCTTATATGGGACTTTTATTTAAATTTAGTTGGTTATCAACTACCTTACTGTTAGTGTTTATGGCTTTCCTTAGTTCAAGTGCTTCTAGATTGTCTAGCCTAATACCGATGTTGTTTTTATGAATTAGTGTGGCGCCTGTCTTTTTATCAAATTTATGGTCTTTTTCAATCAAGTGGTTTGCAAATTCCGAAAATCCAGAGCTATGTAAACATCTAAGGTGTTCTTTGACACGGTTGTTTATATTGCGTGCTGTTTTGCCTATGTAAAAAAAGGAACAGTCGCTGCATTGAAGTTGTTCCCTATTGACAAAGAACACGCCCGTTCCCTTCGCAATTCTCCATCTACACCTATACCTACTTCCTCCGTTACTTGAGGAGTCCAGCCCATTTGGTTAAATCATGTATTAGCTATAACACACATGTAAATTAATTTTAGTAGAGATTGTACTGCCCTGAAGAAGCTACGGTTGTAGCGAAACCCGGTCGGCATAAAGTATATAAAAAATAAAAGTGGTGTTTACAAAGTTATTGTTTTATTTTAAATTAAAATATAAGTATGTTTTCGTTGTTATTTGTTTGGGGTGTTATTATATAAGTACCTATGTATTTTTTCAATGGTACGATGATGATTGTCTTGTTACTTTAAATGCAATATTGAGTTACTATATATATTTGTCTCTTCTATGAACTGTTCATGTTTTTAAAGCGCCTGCTCTCAACATAGGGTTTCCTAGTGATTCAGGAATGGGACATCACAAATTTTAATTGAATAATTAAAATAAAAAATAAAAATTTTGAGTTTTACACGCCCTGTATAGATAATACGTAGATGCGAAAAGCACTTTAAATAATTGTACATGATGCCAACAAATTAATCTATTAAAGTTAACGCTAAATTATTACATGACAGACACATAGTTGTTACGACGACAGTTAGGCAAATTAGCTGAAATGTAATAATGTCGTTACCATAATTTACATAGACTACAAATAATAATATGCTTAACATTATTACATACTCGGCTCAAGGCAATGATTGGTAAATGTTAGAGGATAATTTGCATCACCAGGTTTCACCGAAGATATTTATTTATTTATATTAATACTAGCAAGTAGCCGGAATGTGTAGCAATTCCACTTAAGAGGGACCAAACAAAACCGGAAATATATCATTTTTTCATAACATTTTAGATGTGTTGACTCTTTTCCACAAAAAAGTATATATTGATTTCGAAAGATTGTTCTTTTAACTGGTATTAACATAATGAGGTTACACCGTAGGTCGTTGGCAGATTTGTTAAATTTTCAAACAAATTTTTTTATTATGCAACACACATTTCAAATTATATAATCATCCAGTAAAATAAATTATCTGGAAAGCTATTTTTCTGAATTTTAATTTTAGATTAAATAAAAACATTTTAAAAAGATCCGCACACGTGTTTTGATGAAAATACTTTAGTTTGTCTATTTATTTACGGTCTTACACACTAATATATTTAAGATTTTTTTGCATTCTTATTTTGCTTAGACATTATTGAAAAATTATAAATACTTATGATAAAAACACACTTACAAAAAATACATCATTTTAATAGTTTTATCGTCGTGCCTTTCAGCATTTTTGGATGTAGGTATAAATTAAAGCAATTTTTGAATGAAATAAAATCGATATTGAGTTATTATTTCAAAAATCAGGTACGAAGAATAATTAATCTTTCTCATTGGAACCGCCCTGTATGATCGTGAGAACATCTGTCGATAAAATTTGAATTCTCGGCCGCTGGCTGGTTAAAGGCGCTTAAAGAAAGTGTTTATGTTTTAATTCTATTTATTGAAGTCCTTTTGGATACACGATATTTTTCCATCTGGCGCGTTCACAAATAAAACAGAAGGTTTTCCGACGCTTGAGCGTCAGCAGGCTACATACAGCTGTCAGTCAAAGCATGGATTTCCAAATTTAAGGCTGTTTCCTTTGCAATCGCTTCGTCTGCCCCTCCCTCGCCTCCCACCCCTCTGAAACCCTTCACCTGTGTATTCTTTCCCATGTTGATTATAAGAAATGAGCAAAAGAAATTGTTTCGTATTCAAATGCCATTTTTTTTAATGTCAGTTAGAATCTTGTCAAAGTGATGTAAGTAGTACAGTACACCCCTCTCGCTAATTAGGGCGCGTAATAATTCAACTTCGGATGATATGATGATGTTATTTTATAATTAGATTATTATTCAATACGCCGTGCTCAAGATGTTGGCGTTAAGATTTGGTTCATTGGTATTCTAGGGCTTTAATCTGAATAATGATATTAATAATGAATAGTGATTTTAGAGTTTGAGCGCTTTTATTATTACCGTGACGATTCAGATTACTGTACCGTGATGGCACAAAAAGGGCTATAAACATATATAATAATGCTGCAGCTCTTTCAAAAGATGAGATACACAATGTACGTAGGTCTGTTTCCTCTGGGGAAAACATAATAATTTTTGAAAGTATGGAATATAGTTACACGGAAAATATTGAAGTGTGAGTGAATTTCAAATATTCAAAAACGTCAAAAGTCAATATGCTGATGGTTTTGCTTTTGTTCTTAAACATCTCTTTATCATCAGCAGCTCTTTCTTACATATAAAATAATGACACTCGAAAATTAGGCAAACGGTGAACGTATGAATAATGTTTATTTATTTATTTATTTCTATTCTTTAACATACATACATATTACAGATAATTACATTGGTATACAAAGATATCAAGTTAAGTAATAAGGAAAAAAAAATGTTAATGATCCGTAAATGTATATAGGTAAGTACCTAGTAGTATTTTGTGAACACCTCACTAGGCGAACCTGTGCTGAGGTGTTCCAATGTTTTGGAATAATTGAGATTCTGACGACAAAAGTAGAAACACCGTGTCCTCCTTGATATTGTCAAGGAGGAGACTGTGGGTCGACCCATGTCGGCAGTATCGTATACATAAAATAAAAGATTAGTTGCAGTTTGGATCTATACATACAATTATACAAGCATCTAGTTTGTACCTGTAATATTTTAACAGAAAATTAAATAAAGCATATTTTTTTAAATATGAAAAAATGTCTTAAGATTTCATACTATTTTTCACGGGTCGGTGCTATTTTTATAATAAAACTAGCTGACTAGGCGAACGTTCTTCTGCCATATAAATAAATGTTCGATGAAGTGGACGTAGCGCCATCTGTCGTTCAACAACATAAATAATTTCGTTATTTTTTAAATACGAACAACGCCGACGCGACGCGTTTAATTTGTTTCTACAAAAATACTAAAATCGCGATAAAAAAATGGGAGAGTGGGGGTAGGAGGGTGAATAATTGGGGTTATATTTTTTTTCCATTCCAAATAAAAAAATAGTAAAAAATAATTTGTTAACAAAATACAAATATTTTTCTGGATATTGACACCCTTATCACCTAGCGATATGAAATTTACTTTACGACCTATTCTTAAGCCTACCAAATATACATAAAAAAATCATAAAAATCGGTCGAGCCGTTTCGGAGGAGTGCGACCACAAACACTGTGACACGAGATTTTTATACATACAGATTTACCTAATAATTGTCATGGAACGAAAATCAAAAACAGTAAGAATAATGCATGATTTATTGAAGTTATCTTTATATATAAAAATTAATGTTTCACTGTCTGTTCTGTACGCGTTCCACCGGCCGGATGAGAGAGACTGGTTGGCCTCTCCAGCCAAAATTCCTTGACCCATCGCCTTGCACCGCAGTATGAGGGATGAATTCATACGTCTATCACTCCTGATTCTAACCCCAGATTCTTACCCACCCCTCATACCTATTAATAACTTATTATTATTAACTTTCTCTACTTAATAATAATAATATTAATTGGATAATTTATAGACCGCCGTTTTTGTGAAAAATCACCTTTAAAGGGCGCTGAACAATTTGTTAATGAGATCTTAGGCTCTATTGATTTTTTTTTTATTTACAAGTAGATACAGAAACATTCTTACCTGGCAGGCCACTTCCGACAAACACATTTTGATTAGAAAGTTTATGCTTGGAGAAGATACGGCTTTGCACGCAGAGGACATTATATTTAAAACACTGGACATTGCAAGATTTTACATTTGCTACTCCCATCACTGTTAGTATTACATTTATGAAAAGATTAGTGGTAAAAGTAGAGTTGATATAGACTGGAGAATTTTTATGAAATGACTTTTACAAAAGCTTACCTACAAATAGAATTTTTTACATTTTTACGCAATTAGTTATTTACAATTTTACGGTCAGTGAAGGTGAAGGTGGAAGGTTTTTGACTTAAGACTGAGTGTCCGAAAAGGTGAGTTTTATGTTCGGCTCTAAATTCCGCTGAGTCTGTGATCATTCATCATGTGGCGTGGCTTTCCATTCCAGGCTTTAGGTCCTTAAAGCGCGCTCACCGAATTTAGTATCTGATGTGCGTTTTGGTTCCTTTAACCTTTCAATAGCTGATGACGCGGCTGACCTCAGGGTTGGCTGTCGAGAATTAGAATTTTCTGGAATACACATTTCCGACAAGCATGTCGGATTCCGTTAAGGGACAATTAAGTAACATCCAGCAGAACTTGAACTGGATTCTTTCAGGACATTTGATCCAGTGAAGATTTTTTTCTTCCATCCTTCCTTTCCTTAATCAAACACTCCACACAGCATCTCCTAAGATAATATAGGACCTGAGGAAAATAATTTCTCTCAGGTCCTGCAGAGTGCAGGTAAAGAAAAATATATTACTAGCGAGTTCCCGGCATGCGTTGCTTTGCCACTAATAAAGAAATTGTTTCTCCCTGCGTGTATTATCCTGTTCGTCCCGTCCCCCTTCCGTCTCTCTTTCCCCTCCCATGTCCCCTTCCTTTCACGCGTTCCCCCTCCACCTTCCCCGTTTTCCCTCTCCACTCTCCCGAAAACCACCCTGCGGCGAACCCCTCCCCTATCCCGCGTTCATTATATTCAGTTCTGGTACATTCAGATTTTCAAACAGCTCGCGTGCCACTTACTGCAATTTTTTTTTTTAATTTTTAATTTTTACATGTTACAAACATTCATTTTTGTATATTATAAGAACAATCACACAAATTTGGTACCTAACATAGGTACCTATTAAAAATAATAATATAATTTTCAATTATTCAAAGTATTCGATTTTGATTAGTACCATATGTGAGTACTTCGATTAAATTCATTAATTTTAAAAGTTTATTCGAATATTGAATTTTGATTGAACAATCGATGTTTGAAAAATGTCGCTTTCAAATTGTGACATTTTTGTAAGAGTTTTTGTAATGATTAAAAAAGCTTTTCAAATGTATTGTCATGTGGTTGTAATAATCTAGAAACCTTCGAAAGGGTGAAAAAAATGTATTTCGAAAGTTCGAAACATTTTCTTTACTTGATATAGCAATGCATAGCGGACATACCTACATCCAACAGTTTTAGATTTTTTGTAAATATAGATTTTTCATACCTCTACAAATTTATCAGATCACGTCTAATAATTAGAAAACGTTATCGTTGCAGGATCATGAAAGCGCTGTGAATATTTTAAACACTCTAAGTCATCAAAATTTAAACCCTTTTACTCCCTAATCCAAACACGGTCCTGTCATAAAAAAGGGGATGAAAAATCTGCCGTAGAATTGGATACCCTAATCAATAATTCCTATAAAGTACAGACTTAAAAACTTTTCCGTATTTAAATTCAGAACTTTTAATCTGGAGATGAAGTTTTAAAGTTTTGCAGCTTGGATTTTGAGCTTAAATCGGTCTTGAAGCATTACGGACGTTTTTTTAGTATTTTTTTATTTATGTTTTGAGTTTCTCTGACAGAATCTAATGTTCAAAATAGAAAGGTACTAATCACACTTTTAAAGTGATGTCTTTACTAATTAATGAAAAAACGCGACGGTATGAATGAAATGTTTTCAGTTGATTGTATGCTATTGTGCGATTAACAATGCGAAAAAAATGGGAGCAGACATGTATTTCGAATTCAATTTTTCGAAATCTGTTCGAATTTCAGTTTATCGAAAAACTATTTTTCGAACAGCAATTGGCCGAAAGACATATTTTTAGAATTTGTTAATTATCTTTAAAAATATATATTTCACTTGCTTATGACTAACAAGATACTGTTAGGTTAGGTTAGTTGATATTTTCCATCCTATAATAAAATTCTCTTGTATATACTGTATACATATTTATATCTACCATGTAATTAATTACTGTATAAAATTTATTTGTAATTTATTACTAATCTATTTGTTACTAATAAAAAATTTTTTTTTTTAAATATCAATTCGAAAAACTAGTTTTTCGGCCAATTGATGTTTGAAAAATATGTTTTCGAAAAATTGCATTTCTGTCAAATTACCTAGACCCGAAAAAAATCATGGATGACTTGTAGAAACCTGCTTAAAGTATCGCCTTGTTGAGAGATGACCATTCAGAATTCAAAACTTGCCTGAAATAGTTTTAGCTATGTTGTGGTGACCGGATCTATATTTGACAGGAATGGTTTCGTAAACTTTCATTTACTTGAGAAATGATATTCCTGCTGTTTTTATTCGAAATCCCTTTACGCTTGTTGGCTGAACACTTTTTTTACATTGGTTCCACACAGGAATAAAAATCTCTCAGGGAATATATCATCTTTGGGGATACTATGTGGAGAAGAAATGAGAGGAAGTTCTGGTAAGGATAAAGGTATGAGAGGTGGATAGGAATCTGGGGGTCAATGTGTCTAGGAGTGACGTGTTTATAAATCCATCCCTTCCATTGCGGTGCAAGGCGATAGATCGAGAGAGACCGGCTGGAGATATCTAGGTTAGGTCTCCCTCAACCGATCTCTCCCGATGTAACTTGAACACTATGACATTTATACATAAAATAATTTTTATAAATCTGTTACCAAATACTTTTCAAACAAAATTATACCGGCGATCGGGAAGTTGAGTCACTGTTTTTAGTTTACACATTATAAAATTCGTTATTTTTATCATAGAAACGCCGCTTAAAAAACCGACCATCCCATTTATAAGCTAAAAATATTTCAGAATACCCTGATTTAAGAAGGGCTGGCGCTCGGCATTCCTAATTTGGGAATTGGCTTCGCGCCAGACACCGGGCACCGGGCGGCAGGCGGCAGGCATCAGGCAGCAGGCAGCAAGCAGCAAGTAGCCCGTTGCCCGATGATTAATACTGGGTACATGCCGCCTGAGTGGTCGAGTAGGCAGGCCTTGTTAATCCCAGCGGCCAGGCTGTCATCCCTCAGTACAGGTTGCAGGGCCGCTGCGAGGGAAATCGCTAACTGTTTGCGAGAATAACTCCGCCTTAAGTTTCCGGTTACATGGTGAAATTATGCACCATATAGTTCACAGGAAAAACTAGACTTATTCCTGAAATTAATCATTCAAGGCAAATATTCATATGGTGGGAATTGCGCGCCACTTTTTCTGTTAATGTAAATAGTAAAAAATTATGTTTGTTTTAAAATGCAGTTACATTCTTTACAATTATAATACAAACAATTCAATACATTTATGTACATACATTGACTATGATGTTGTATAGTAAGTCTTCTCTAGGTCCGCCCGCCGACTACGTGGCGGGTCGGACCGAGAGAGACTTTTTGATCTTTCCTACCGGACTCTCTCGATCCATCGCCTTACATCGCAATTGGAGGGATGAATTCATACGTCCGCCACTCCTGAACACACCGAACCCTAGATTCCTACCCACATTTTTCCTTCATTCATTCAATTCAATTCATTGGTTAAATTATTAGCTGAAAAAAATTTATACATAGAAAGGCATAATATTCCATACTTTTATCAGAGTCTCAAAGTTCTTTCAGTGAGAGCAATTCTGTGGTACAAAATTATATTTCAGCACATAAATAATCCTTTATATATTAACAGGCTGGAACGCAACCATAATACTCGTTTTAACTTTAATGAAGGGCTAATTGTACCTAAGCATACAAATAAATATGGACAAAGAACGTAAATTACATGATTCCCAGTTGTTTAAATATGTTACCTGCTGAAATTAAAAACTGTGCCCAAAACAAACAATAATTGATGAATTTACTGAAGACTTGGCATACGGAAAGAATTAATTTGTATTAGCTTACAATAACATATTATTCTAAAGACTTTACAAATGTTATTTATGTTTTCAAAAATTTATTTTTATCTATATTTCTGTAAAAAAATTTATTTTATTTTATATAATTGTAAAAATGTAATTATTAAATCACTATAATAAGATCTTTAACGTAAAGAACCCGTTAGACAAACTGCTAAAAAGTAGTTTACCGGGACTTTTTGTCTTGTATTTGTAAAGTGTATAAATTTTTTTTTTTTTAAATACCTTTCTCCTTCCCAGAACTTCCTCTCTTTCCTTTCCTTTAAAAGACACTCCACACAGCATCCCCTAAGATGACATAGGCTCTGAGGGAAATTGTTTTTTTCAGGGCCGTTTGTGTGGAGCTACTATAAAACTCAAAATTTTAAATTAAGAATTATGTGTACCTACTGTCATTGATTTATATTTACATTATATTGCCATTAAAAAAACACACTTCCCGACCGTTAAACGGTGTCTTATTTACACATTGAATAGAGGCTATACAAGCTCTGAAATCATACCCATAAAACAATTCTTGGGTAGTGCTGAGCCGGCAACGTAGATTTTTACAGCCCGGCAGTGCGCGATTGGTTCTCCCGTCTGAAATCGTATTGAAAATTTTTATGGTTCTCTTCCTAAATCGTGTTTTTGTTGATAATTTTTGAATAAATTACTATCAACTATCATATAAGTATAATTAAATGTGCTTACTACGTATTTGGGTTTTTCGTCAGTTTGTCAAATCATTACACATTAATGTCATTTTGTAAAACTAGTTTCATTTTATGTAAAAAAGTTATTTAATTTCGTTGTTTCTGTCAATGAAATTAGCAATCTTCTTATAATGTTGACAACAATTTTTGCAATTTAGATTCCAGTGTGGCAAATTTAACAAATCAACTGATCGCAAACTTAAGAACCTCCTCCTGATCAGGCCGCCCGTATGCACAGCACACAATGCATGTAGAGTGAGGCGCCCCTGGCAGGATTTACGCTTGTTCGCATGCAGCCTGGTGCTTGAGTCAGAGCACAAGTTACAACGTTTTCTTGACAAACTGACTTTGCATGTTTGTCAATGATTGGGTTAGGTCGGGTTTCGTATCATTTTTGTATCCATTAGATTTGTACGAAATTTATAGAAATGGGACTAATTTGACATACATAATACATAATACGGATACTACTGTGAAAAATGGATAGATTTAGGACGATTAAAGGCTTAGAAGTTTTTATTTGTAAGAGACAAACAGCTTACAAAGATAAAATACACAATAAGTTAAATGAAGTCAAGCCAAAAAAGTCCATCATGTTAAAGTTGCTTGCATATAGAATATATATTAAAGATAGGAGATGTTCCCGATACATTCCACACTCTTGTATTAATTTTCGATCGTATGTTTTACTTCTATTCTGAAGGTTCTGAAAGGTTTTTCTAAAAATGTCAATATTTTGAAATTTATTTATTTATTTATTTATTATTGTTATACGCCCATAGGGGCTTTTACATAGATTATAAATAAGTTTTACATAAGTTATCGAGTTAGAATTATACCAAAAGATATAAAAGTGAAAAATGAAAAAAATATATATACAAGTAGTTTTTGAAGAATATGGCGTAAAGAAATATTTTAAACAATATAATATTTCAGTTATCGAGTTAGAATTTATACCAAAAGTTATAAAAGTGAAAAATTAAAAAAAATATACAAGTAGTTTTTGAAGAATATGGCGTAAAGAAATATTTTAAACGATATAATATTTGACAATAACATAATATAAAACATTACAATAACACATCAAATCGTTAATATTTGACAATAACATAATATAAAACATTACAATAACACATCAAATCGTTAAATATATTATACCCACATTACGATAATTTGTAGGATTCCACAAAGTGTTGGTTTAATTTGCATTTAAGATTATAAAGGGAATCAGCAAATATATCTATAATACCACTAAACTTGTTGCCCAAATCATGCATCCTATTGGAAAGTGAATGTGATTGATAGTTGGTTGTGTATATGTATTTTGTTCGCACCATTTAAAAATTTCATCTAAATTAACTTGTAAAATAAGGCAATCATATATATTTCGTATTCTTTTAAACAAATTTAGATCATATGCAAAAAGTAGGACTTGTACATCTTTAAATGTGTTTACAATGTCATTAATGAATATTAAGAATAATATTGGGCCGAGGTGGGACCCTTGCTGGACACCACTTGTGGCCTCGAATACATAGGATTCTATAAAAATTAATCCTGACACTAAGCACTCTATTACTGAGGTAACTGATAATCCATGTCAATAAACTACCTTTGATGCCTAACAGTCGGAGTTTGGATATAAGAATGTGATGTCGAACCTTATCGAATGCTTTACTGATATCGGTGTATATAGAATCCACTTGTTGTTTCAGACTAAGGGATTCAGATATGTAATTATTATAGATAGTTAAATTACTTAAGGTAGATCGACCTCTGATAAAGCCATGTTGGTTAGGAACAATAATATTGTTGATAGGTTTTACAATGGTGTCTAAAACTAATGACTCGAAAAGTTTGGGTAAAACAGACATAATACAAATAGGTCTATAGTTTGATGTATCGCTTTTGTCGCCTTTTTTATGAATGGGCGTTAAATAACTCTTTTTCCATAGAGCCGGAAAACAGACAGACGCTAAGGATTTGTTAAAAAGTTTATGTAAGGGATATATCAAACTATCAATGCAAGTTATTAAAAATATGGGAGGAATACCGTCCGGTCCAGCAGATGTATTACTATCTAATGCGTTTATGCTTCTTTCTATGGATTCTAATTTTATGAAATATTGGCTTAGGTTTAATGACTCTTCCACTGAAGTACTGGAGATTGCATTGACAGTAATATCTTTGTCGTAAACACTTTTAAAAGAGTCCGCAAAAAGATTAACTATACCCTCAATACTGTCGGCACATTTTTCTTTAAAGAACATGCTATTAGGATATCCACAGTTGTCTTTTCGTTGAGATTTGTTAAAATTCCAGAATTTTTCACATTGTGATGATGTACCTCATTTTCTATTACGTTAACATAGTCACTACAGCACTTTATTGATAATTCTTTATATTGTTTTCATAGTTTAGTAAATGTTATATAATCGTTAAGATTTCTGGTATGTTTACATTTTCTGTGGATACATTTTTTTTATTAATTAAATTAGTTAGTTCCCTTGTAAACCATTTCGGATAATTAGATGATGTAAAGCTAACCTTTGGAACAAATTGTTCTATAGGGTATTTAAAATCGAGTAAAAGTATTCTAATTGATCATTTATATTATTATCCTCATCTAAAAAGGACCAATCTGTTTGGGTAAGGTAATCAGTAATATGATGGTATTCAGCTTTGGAAAAGTTAAACGATGGGGCACTTGTTTTTTTTTTTAAGATCTTAAAGGCCTATTTGTTATGATAATGTTCAATGGTGGGTGGTGTTGATCTAATGGTTATAATAATTCTTCGAATAGCTCAACCACTATTTTCGAATCACTTGAAAACACTAAATCCAACATTCGATTGTTAAAGTTGAAAATCTTGTTTGATTGAGTTAGTCCCAAGAATGAAGACATGTCACGAATTTCACTGCATTTAGCACACTGTAAATCGGCTTGGTTTGTAGTCATCTTCCATTGTCATCTTGGCTGGTCCAGTTAGGGAAGGTTACAGTCACCGGCAATAATGAATTTTGCTTTAGGATATTTGAATTTGTGTACTTCTATGTCCTCATTGTGATTTATATACGTTTGCAAATCCGATGCAGGTGGGATATAGACACAGCCGATAATAATTTTTCCATTAGGTATATTGAGCAATACAAAAATTTGTTCAACACTTTTGTGTTTTACCGGTAGTTTAGTAGATGATATATTCTTGGATACGCACAGCATCACACATCCTCCGTTAGACTTTTTGCTCGTAATAGAATTTCGATCAGAACGATATGTTGTATATTGATGTAGGCCTAATGCTGACGAGCTGATATCAACATTTAACCATGTTTCAGTTAAAAATAGAATGTCGTGTGAGAAGATTGGGGAGTTAGTTTTAAGTTGGTGCAATTTCGTACGCATTCCCCGTACATGTTGATAATATCCTGTAAGTCTAGAAAATCTGTTCTTTTTTTGTTTTTTGCTTGGGTTTTGATGATTTTGGGAATTCCGTTGAAATGTTTAATTCGTAAATCGACTTCGCCCTTTTCTTTCCTCTCTTCTAATTCCTTCCAGAGGTCAGTTAAGTGATGTCTTTGTTGTAGAGTCCTGTCAGGTTTGATTATAATTGGACAGAGTAGTTTTGTTAAAGAGTATTAGTTTCGACTGTTTGACTTCATCAAATTCTAATTTAATTGGCGTGGTTTTGTTTGGAATTTTACTTCCAAGCCTGTAAATTTTCACGTCTTCTAGATTGAACTCGCTATTAATTTCACTAATAGCTGCTAATACCTTTTTCCATCCTCCAAGACGCTCACTTGCTCAATTCTGTGTTATATTGCACATACGCGAAATGCTCGTATAAAAATGACATATTTCTATTTTTGAAACTGATAATTCGTGGTGGAAGTCCATTATGATAGATTATAATAAAACAAATAAAAAAACTTTATTCCACTTAATTTTATTTGTCCGTAACCGGTTTCAGCTGTCAGAGCCATCTTCAGACTGGTACAAATAATTCTTAGCCTACGGTTTATATACATAACATATGGGGGAGGGGGATAGGGGTGGTCTACAAGGATTTTAATAAATTATTTTTGTTACTAAGTAGTTTTAGACTGTCGAATTTCTAAGTATTTTGGTAATTCCAGAGGGCTAATTACTTTGGGTTTGTAGCTCACTTCAATATCTATTGATTAGGGAAAAACCTAACAAGTAATGTGAATTATTAATGGCCTAATTTTATTTTCAAATCGTTATTATACATATCTATGATCAATGGGATTTTTTAAATTGCTTTTTGAAGGGATAGATGTTTACAATGGAGTGGGAATGTTCAAAACTAAACACATATTTTAATTTAAAAATTATTATATTATACTCATTCACAGACTTTTACACGTGCCTTTGAATTCTATAAATTATAATAATGAATTAAAGATTATAAAAAATCTCTGTCTTTATCAAATGAGTGTTTATTTTTTAATAAATGTGATGCTACATTCGACAATTCTCGTTTGTCATTCACCCAGTTTGTAAAGTGTTCTTTAATTCGGGTTTTGAATGATCTCCCTGTTTGACCAACGTAATACGATGGGCAGTCAGCGCAGTTTACTTGGTAAACGCCTGAGTTTTCAAGTTTTTCTCTCTTATCTTTATTATTGATTAAAATTCTCCCTAGAGAATTCACATTATAAAAAGCTGTTTTGCATTTATCATTATTAGTTAATCTGGATATTTTTGTTGATATTTCGCCAATGTAAGGGATTTTAACCCATTATTTAGTGATATCTTTTTCATTTTTAAGGCCTTGTGAAATGATTGTTAATGTGAGTTTTTTATCCTTTTTCTTTAATAAGCTATCAATAGTTTCGCTTTTTTATCCATTGTTCTTTGTTATGGTTTTTATAATATTTAATTCATTATTATAATTTATATTCATATTCACTCATTCACAGACTTTAACACGTGCCATTGATCATAGATATGTATAATAACGATTTGAAAATAAAATTAGGCCATTAATAATTCACATTACTTGTAAGGTTTTTCCCTAATCAATAGATATTGAAGTGAGCTACAAACCCAAAGTAATTAGCCCACTGGAATTACCAAAATACTTAGAAATTCGATAGTCTAAAACGACTTAGTAACAAAAATAATTTATTAAAATCCTTGTAGACCACCCCTCTCCCCCTCCCCCATATGTTATGTATATAAACCGTAGGCTAAGAATTATTTGTACCAGTCTGAAGATGGCTCTGACGAGCTGAAACCGGTTACGGTCAAATAAAATTAAGTGGAATAAAGTTTTTTATTTGTTTTATCTATTATAAAAATGATATATTATTTCAAATTTCTGCTATCAACAAGAAACTTATTGGGTTAATGAACGGTTTTATACTTATATAATATAAATCTTTAATATAAAATTAAAACCCATATAAATTTGTTGTAGACCACTTTTATTTTATACACACTCTACCGGTTTCGGAAGCATCCTTCCTTCTTCACGGGAATATTATAACTCTTATATTGTGTTTTTATTGTAAATTATGGCGAGCCACAAAGTTAATGCTTTTTACAAATATGTAAATCTTTAAGGTTCCTGTAGCTATTGATTTTCTATGATTTATCCTGTAGGGTGATGATTGAAACGATGATATCCAACCTCACATAAAAAGAATTTGTGTTTATCCAAATTTGATGTAGCTAACAATGAAAATATGTGAATTTCCCATATTTTCAAAACCGTGTAAATTGTGAGGAAAACAGTATCATTTTTATATTTTGTAAAGCGGCCAGTTTCCATGGAAAATGTATCGAGGCTAACCACCATCCACTTCCGGAATTTCAAATAAGGAACGGCCGCGTCATTTCCGGCTCCTTCCATTTCCTTTTTCCGGTCTGAGGTGATCATCCCATCCCGAACAGAATATAAAGCCTAGACATTTTTGCCTCAGGCACGTCTTATTAAAAACAAAACATAACGACACATAATGGACAGTTAATATAATATTAGGAAATACACAATCCGGTATAAAAATTTTGCAGGCGTGTGATGTTTTTACGAAATATCACTGGAAAGCGTATTTTGTCTTTGTAAATCCGGGTCTCCGGTGATAATATTGCCACAAACATTGAACCAAATTTTTTTTCAAACACGTCGTATTGGAGCAGGGCTACAATTTTTTTGAAATAAAAACTTATTTAGCACCGCTATGATTTGAAATTCGATGAAGCAAAAAATAACGACACTAAAACGAGACAAACACGTACATCTATAGGATCTAGCTTGCAACAGAATAAGACAGAATAATCGTTCTCCTCTTTGTGCGATGCTTCGTAGCCACCCAACCCTTGTCTACTTTAGTTTTCTGAAGGTTCCACTTCTACCACGTGTGAACTGCACGCTTGTAATTTTTTTTTGTTTTTCAAAGGAGCAATTCTCCAATAGCGATCAAGAGTTATTCGTTATTTGCCATCTACGAATGAAAAATTACGCTTCGTCTCAAAGGACCATACCTAAATGAACCAATTACTAGATTGATAACTTCTGCTTTTTGTATGAAGTAAGTTTGTACGCTGTTTACTACGAGTGTATTGTGTCGTTTATTTTTACAATAACTTTGTAAAAATATACGATTTCTGCCCTTCGAAGGGCGTGCGGGAAACGACCTTAGGTTAAGAAAATATTGATATAGTTAAAAATTATCGAATTGGATATCGACACCTTGGCGCAGTGGTAGCGAGGTCCTGGGTTTGAGTTCCAGGGGTTCCAATATCTTTTTCTGATTTTTCTGTTTTCAGATATTTTATTAAATTTCGCGTATATTGTCTTTATTTAATTAAATATTACAATTTAAGGTTTTACTCATAAAGTTAAATTAAAAAAATAAAATAAAAATATACACATTTACATACATGCATACATCATTTTGTTATATAAAATCTTTGCATTTAAATTTTGACAATTAACAAATTATAACTAATTAATTAAACAATTTGGTACCTAGCATAGGTACCTATTTAAAATACCTATAATTCTTCTAAGATTCATAGTATACGATCTGGGAGAGTATTATAGGTGAGTACTTCAATTAAATTCATTAAATTAAAAAAATTATTCGAATATTGAATTTTGATTTTAAACAATTGATGATTTGCAAAATGTCATTCTCAAAGTGTAACATGGTTGACAGTTTTGTAAGAGTTTTTGTAATGATAAAAAAACTTTTCGGACATATTATCATGTGGTTGAAATAATCCAGAAACCTTTGCGAGGGTGTAAGGAAGATATTTTGAAAGTTTTAAACATTTCCTATGCTTAGTTAGCATTACATAAAGGACAAAAAACAAGAAAGCTAGCAAGGATATATTAATTTTTATTGTATATATAGACTTGAAATAAGGAATAACTTTCAGCGGTACACAAAAACATCAATATAATCGTTTCTGGCTGTGTTTCTATAATTCTAGAATTAATTCCCACATAATTCCACAACACTCCTTCCACCATCAACTAAAACAGAAAGCCTTCATTTCTACTCGATCGTAAGTACCACGTGAACATGTGCATTGGGGAAGCCAATACTCGTATTCAGACTTATGTGTTTGTGGAATGGTTGTAGATTGCTTTGATGAAGTTTAACGTCAAAGTCCTTGCGGATCATATTCTGTGAACTGTGAATGGCTTAAGAACTATTCTGTGAGATTTGAGCGTAGTTAGCATTAGAGATTTTAAATCTGACATAATTGAAATAGTGCATATTTAATGGCACTATTGATGACACAATTAGTAAAAACTTAGAATATACATATATTAAGACCACAAATTTTTTTTTTTTTTTACAGAATATATTTTTAGAATTTATCACCAGCATTTGGTTCCTAAGAACGTGCAATTTGCCTAGCTAGGAACTAATATCTACATACATATCTATGTAAATAATAACACTTGTACACATTTTTCATATTTACTGGTTGAGCGTTGTAATCTGTATCCTTGTGAATGATTATTTTAATTATTGCGTTCCTTGCAAAGTGTTGATGATGGCGGGCTCTTTGGACAGCGAAGGGTACTTTTCAGCCGCCTTCGTGTGATATTGGTTTGGAAACCGGCTAAAGCCTCGCGCTTGACCAAAATCAACACAAATTTCACCCGCTTGCGGTTTTTGGAGATAAAATGATTCTATGCGACAATATGTTACATTGAAATAATGACACATGTGTTTCTGTGAATTTTGAAGTTAAGTTCAGTGTGAATTTTGAACCCAAGGTATATGTTGACATTCGACTTATGTGCGTTACATTGAAATATACGATTGATCCATGTGAAAGGACTTGATGGGAAGGCCTTCCATCTGCAGCAGAACCAGAAATAAGGTCAGTGTTCTTTTGTTGCCATTGAGTTCCTGTCGGATTCATCATCTTTGTAATTTTAGGTTAACGCAAGATAAATTCACATTCGTTTTTTTCTTTCTTGAGTACACTCAAAGAATTCTGGGCTATTTACACGTTCAGAATTCATAAGTTACAAGCTCAGCCATTTACAGTTATTTTGAAATATTATTATTATGTTATTTTTGCTGTATGAATGTATCTAATGTACTAAATAATAAAATAAATTTAATTTTGCATATAATTTTATCCTCTTTGAACAACAATGTTAATCTGACATTGCATGGAACTGATATATTTTAATAATTAAATTATTTATTTGTTTTAACCACTTTTAAGGTCTATAAAACCGACTTGTTTTGAGAACGATGCTCTCTTCCTCAGGGTTTACTAAAAACTAATTATAAATCAACTTGTTAACACGTATTTGGGACGTCCAATTTTCAAAGACTTTGTCGCATAAATCTGTCCGAATTTGCTGGATTAGAGGACGTCAATTGTTTATGGTTTAATTCCATGCATCCCGAGAAAGTCACTGTTTGGTGCCATATGACTATAATACATCAATTTTTATTTTATTGTGCGACATCTATTGACTTTCCTGTAAGTGTGGGATGATTTTTTTTTCTTCAGCGGTCCCGAAGAAATATGTCGCATGCGCGATTTTGTAGTTTTGCGGTAGAGTTTTTTTAAGTTTCGTTTCTGCAATTTTACTGTTTTTGATTAATTACATCAAGAAATTCTTAATATTTTTGCACTTCATTCAAAATTCCGAAAATAAAGAGTTTTAATAAATGGAAAGATAGTGAAAATGAGAAAAAAAACGATTTTTAAATTTGAGCAGTTCTGAAATTGTTCTTCGGAATCGTCAATTTATTTTTGGATCAACTTAATGAGTAAAACTTCAAATTGCAATATTTAAACATTAAAGACAATATTAGCGAATCTCGAAAAAAAATCAAAACAAGTTAGTTCGAGTCTAGGAATTGAAGAAAGAACCTTAGCCTTGTCGGGCTCTGCTCTAACCACGCTTATTTGACCCTATCCACTTCGATCCCCTTTGGCAATCACACACTCACGCGGACATATACGCATTTTTATGGAATTCGAAAAAATCAAAGCACTTTCTACGACATAAATGTCGGCCTCACCAACTCGCGATTTATGCCGGTTGGTAGCGTGGTTGATTCCAATCACTGGATAGGAAGGTTCAAAACTCAGTCAAAATCAAAAAAAGTATATTATAGTAAAAAACATTTTTTTTATTTCTCTTTTTTTTCTTTCTTTAAATGCAAACGTTTAATATATCTTATGTAATAAGGCAGACTGGGAGGAAGGGAAGCATATGGGAAAGAAGAACATTAAGTCAATTTGGGAGGCGGGTATGGGTACGCCGCACCGGAAACCATTTATTGGATAACCGACACCTCAGCCACAGTTCACTTCAAGTGGTTCGCCACGTTTGGTGACTTAGCAGGGGTGTCCGGGTTCATGGAGTGAGGTTTATTGGCAGATGCGTGGCTGGCCGTGTCGAGAGAGACTGGTTGAGGGAGGCCTTTTGACCTTTCTCATCGGCTTGCACTGCAAATGGAGGTATGGATTCATACGTCCGTCACTCCTGAACACACTGACCCCCAGATTCCTACCCACCGCTCGTCCCTTTTTCATTCCCAGAACTTTCTATCCTCCCCTACCTTAAAAAGACCCTTCACACAGCATCCCCTAAGATGGCATAGGTTCTGAGGGAAATTATTGCGTGGAGCTAATGTAAAGAAAAGGTCACTCAAGATGACTACAATCATTAAAGCAAATTTTCAATTAGGTATGTCTTGTTAACATTGTCATATTTCCTGTTTTGGTCTAACCAACAATATTGTCTTCATTTTGGCTATCTCAAAAGCCCACCTTGTGGGCTCTTAATCCATGCAGGGGAACCACCGAAAATTTAGACTGTACATTAGGCAAACTTCAACGGACCCCCGAGTATTACAGTCGCATTGCGGCTACATACATTATGTATGTAGGAAACGCTGGCCCGATACAAAATGCGTCACATTTATTAATAATGGGCTATTTGGTGGAAAGGTATCAATCATATGCAGACTATGAAGGAATGTTATTGCTTTTGAATAAAATATTTTAATAATAATAATATTTGAATAGTGATGACTTACATTTTTATAATTAAATTTTGATTATCTCTACGGAGGAGGCCCTGAGGAAAATAATTTCCTTCGAGGTCTATGTCACCTTTTGGGATGCTGTGTGGAGGGTTTTTTCTTGAAAGGAAGGAGTGCACCTGGGTCTTGAAGAGACCCAAGTTGAAGGAAGTAGGAAGTGGGAAACACAGAGGCTGGAAAATCATCCCACAGCCAAGCTGTTGAACTCAATAACGAGTCGTAGAAAAGACCCGTTCTCACGTGACAAATGTCAACTGTATGCAATGTTGGATGCGCGTTTGGCGTGTTTCTTGACCGTAACGGTGACGAAGGAATCAACGACGCAAGTTTCTTAGAGAATATTCTATTGAAATACCGGTAGAATACGGATTGCATTCCCATCCGACGCCTGTGCTCCACAGATTTCAATAAGAGAATCTATCAAATGGACCGCTGGTTTCTGCACAGAGTCGATGGTTTTTTCGGGTATTGTGGGGCTTTAGACCAGAGTTGGTTGCCAATTTCAGTGCTCAAATTTATTTAATGGTTTTCAAAGGGAAAACTAAATATTTTCAGGTCACAAAACGGTTTCTAAAGTGACATACACTTCCTGACGAGCAACGTGGTCGATGGGTAAGACTCTCGACTCACATTCCGGAGATCGAAGGTTCGAATCCTAGCGTGCGCTTGTAAATTTTCTTTGATTAATTTGTGTTATTTCACAATATAATATAATATAATAAGTACCTATACTTGCAACATGTTCCAGAGTGGAAGATACTCTCAGTATCATCTTGATGTAAGATCACCATTCAGAATTGGAACTTTGCTTGAAAAGGCCTTAGCCGTGTTTGGTGACCAGCCTTGTACTTCCCCAAGTTTCTCTTTCCCATCTCCTTCCCCCATCCAATACCTTCATCCTCACAACATACCCCAATTTGAGTTGCCATAGTCTCACTTGCTCCAGACGGTTAGAAGCAGTTGAGACTCTAGTGCAGTAAAAAAATTTTTTCAAAGAAAACAAAAACGACTTCCTTACTTCATATTACAAAAATATACAAATCAGAATGAATTTTCTAAACGGAAGATTTCCTGCAAATTAAAATATTTCTAAAAAAATCATCAAAGAAACGATTAGATGGAAGTAAACGAAATAGAAAAATGTCGTCCTGATATTTAGTTCCACAGATGATGTACCTATATTTAAATAAAATCGCCCAACAAATCATTTCGTGTTGAGAAAATTGATCATCAAAAATATTAATTCATTGTGGGTCTGTCTGTGATTGTAACTTTGATTCAATGAGCTCGGCTTTGTTTTGAATATAAGTTTCAATAGAACCCACCTACATTATAATATTTTAATAGAAAATGAATGAAACCGACGTGTGAAGAATTCAGATAAGCGATAAAGTAGATACCTAAGTAAAAGAATATTAAAAATTTAAATAAGTTTTCATTTCTTAGGGTTAATTTTGACAAGTAAAGTCAGATTTCGTGATTTTTAAGAGGTGTGCATTGTAACTGTAACATTGTTCTTTGTAACTAACATCAATTATGCAATTATTATAATATTACAACAATACGAATATACACATTACTTACGTGTTTGAATCAGCTCCTGCTAAAATATTTAAAAAATAACTAATTTAAATAGATCCTGATCAAAAGTAATACCCTACTCTAGTGCTACTTTAGTAAGAGTGCAGTGAAAGTAGTGCATTACTCCACATACGTGTTGTGTTAACTCAAAACCTAAGTTTATTAAAAATAATCCGCCATTACCGCTATTAGGTACCTAATTCCACCGAGCGCGAATTACTACTCTAGAGTGACTGTGTGTGTGTTCGTTCTAGCCGCTCAGCGCAAGTACTCACACCTTCCCGCCGACACAATTCAGGGCAGCTAAACCCATCTCGCCAGCTACTTTATAATGGACTCCTGCGATACATATGCATTCATCACATTAGCAAACAATATTATACGTGATTTAAATACGACCATCATGGATCCCACTAATAAATTTACTAAAGAACAAATGGGAAAATTAACGCCTCAACTCTCAGTGCTACTAGGCAATATTAGTTTGGTTTCGACAAAAGTGGGTTTTCTTGAAGGTGAATTAAATGCCTACAGGAACATATCACCTAATCATTCAAAACATTTGTCAACTACCAACATCGAAACGGAACAACTTACAGGAATCTGCGAAACTTTGGCGGAAATGGACGAGAGAAAATCGCGATCTAAAAATGTAATAATGTTCAATGTTCCTGAATGCTCGGGCAATTCTCAAACTGCAACAATGAGTGAAGATCTGAATAAAGTCAAGAATATTCTTAACAATGTTGATAACGTAGATACCTCGGTAATTAAAGTGTATCGATTGGGCAAAAAGGATACTAATAAAACACGCCCCATCAAGATCGAACTGTCCGATAAACATCAAGCCAGAACCATTCTACAGAAAAAAGGAATACCGTATGGAAGTGTAACTATCAAGACCAAGAATGACTTAACAATGCTTCAACGGCAAGAAGTACAAAACTTGTGGAAGGAGCTGGAGGATCGAAAAAGCAAGGGAGAAAATAATTTAATTATTAAATATATCAACGATAGACCTAAAATTATAACCAATATACCAAAAAACTTATAACCGTGCCACGTTACATCTTCTACCAGAACGTCAGGGGACTTCGGACTAAACTCAGTGACTTTAGAACTAATGCACCCACTATCACACAGGACATCATCATACTCTCTGAGACCTGGCTGGAACCATCGATATACTCAGCGGAGCTGGGTCTACCTAACCACAGTATCTACCGAGTTGACCGAAATCGGAACACCAGCTCTAAATCAAGAGGAGGAGGCGTCCTGATAGCAGTTAATAAAAAAATTTCATCTAAATTATTAAAAAACAAAAACAATGATGTTGAGCAAATTTTTGTAATGTTAAACGATAAATCCAAAAAAACTATCATCGGATGTGTATATATTCCACCAAATTCTAATGTAATAATGTATAAAAATCACTGCGAAGATGTCGAGCTACTCAAATCTAACCACCCTAATCACAATATTATAATTTGCGGTGATTATAACCTACCCAATTGTAAATTTAATGATTTGGATTACTTACCATTAACGGCGTGCGAGAGTGAAATCTTAGACATGTCTAACTATTTAGGTCTATTTCAATGTAACTATGTGCCGAATTGCAGTAATCGGACTCTTGATTTAATTTTTTCTACTGATAAGGATATACAAGTCTATGAGTCAGCCGAATCCTTTGACCCAATTGATAATCACCACCCTCCACTTACAATACTAGTACCCAATACAATAGAGTGTGCCCCCTTAATTAAAAATTGTAGTCGTAATTTCATTAATGCTAATTACCAGGACATTAATCAAGCACTTAACAAAGTAAATTGGTCTGTTCTCAAGGAAGGTGATCTCAACTATAGCGTAGAACTATTTTACTCTCAACTGAATAGTATCATTTCCGACACAATTCCTCTAATTCATCATAAAGTACGAAAGTATCCGATATGGTTCAGCAAAGAATTAATTCAGTTAATTGTTATTAAAAAAGAAACACATAAAAAATATAAAGAACACAGAACAATTCCCAACTATACGGCATTCAACAATATTAGAAGAGATTGCAAAAAAATGACAAAAAGTTGTTATAATAATTACATTAATTCGGTTGAGAACACGATACTTCATGATGTAAAATACTTTTGGAAATACACAAAATCAATGAAAAACAATGATGCTGGTATTTCCGGTAATATACGTTACGGACAAAACAGCTCCAGTAAAATTTATGAAATTGTTAACATGTTTGCTGATTACTTTAAGGACGTGTATGAACCTGATATTCCTGATGACTCAATTCCGTACTTCAATTCGGATATAAATTTAAACTTATCGCAAATACACATCGATATTGAAGACATTATAGTCTGTATTAAATCACTTGAACCCAAAACAAGCTCGGGACCTGATAAGATTCCTTCCATCTTACTTAAGAATTGCGTCCAAAGTTTATCTGTTCCCCTTAATATACTGTTTAACAAGTCTCTCTCTACAGGACACTTTCCACAAATATGGAAACTTAGCTACCTAACTCCTGTATATAAAAGTGGTGATAAATCCTTTGTTGAAAATTATCGGCCTATCTGTATTCAATCGTCTATACCTAAACTTTTTGAAAAATTGATTCTTAAGAAAATCAGCTTCTTTGTAAACCCTTGTATCGCAACTTGTCAACACGGCTTTATTTCCGGCAGATCAACTTTGACTAACCTAACATTATATGAAAATTTCATTTCTAATGCACTTGCCAACAAACAACAAGTCGATTCTATATACACCGACTTCAGTAAGGCGTTTGATAAGGTCTGTCTTAAAATCCTCATTAATAAACTTTTGAAACTCGGCATTAATGGAAACCTTTTATCTTGGTTTAAGAGTTATTTACTAAGGCGTCTGTTAATTGTCTGTATTAATGGTCACTTGTCCTACACGTTCGAAGCTACCAGTGGCGTGCCCCAGGGTTCTCATCTTGGTCCTTTACTTTTTAATTTATTCATTAATGATGTATCAAACATATTCACCCGTGTTCTCATTCTAATGTTCGCTGATGATATGAAGATATATAGAATTATTGATAATATCGAGGACTGTCTGACACTTCAATCTAATATTAATAGCTTTTATGATTGGTGTCTTATAAACAAATTAACTCTCAATGTAAAAAAATGTCAACTAATGAGATTCCACAGAAAAAAAAACCCTTTGTTGTTTACCTACTTTCTCAATAATCACATCTTATTATCTGTTGATGAAATAAGAGACCTTGGTATAACCTTTGACACTAAATTAACATTCATTAAACATATTAATAATATAACCAGTAAAGCAATGCAAATGTTAGGATTTGTCTTAAGGATTTCAAAGGATTTTAAAAATTTAAAAACTGTCAAATTACTTTACACTTCACTTGTTAGAAGCCAACTAGAATTTAACTCCACCATTTGGAATCCTTACTACAGTGTGCATGAGAATTCCCTTGAGCGAGTCCAACATAAATTTTTACGTTATATTAATTTTAAATTGGGAATATTAATCGAAAACATTAATTACCCCTCTCTGTTACAATTATTGGGACTCGATACATTAAAAGAAAGAAGAATTTGTTCAGACCTATTTTATTTATTTAAAATCGTTACCAACCTGTTGAACTCCCCTGAACTTCTTTCGTTAATATGTTTCCATGTACCTAGTCGATCAGTTCGTTTCAAATTAACTTATCATTGCAACAATACAGGATCTAACGCTGAACTCAATTCTATAATGAATCGCCTGCATGTACTTGGAAATAAATATGTTTTGGATGAATCTATAAACATTGCTAGTTTAACCTCATACAAACACTACTTAATTAAAACTGTCTGTCAGCGCTTTTCAGCTTGATTATAATCAAATACAGTTTTAAAGTATTAATTTATTAATACATATTGTCAGGGATTTATAATATGTTGTATTGTATTTATGATAACCTACTTGTTGTTGTTTTTATGTTGATACTACAATTTATATTGTTCTTTTTTATGTATTTTATATTTATATTTTTTTTATATTTTTATATTTTTTTATCTATGTATTTTCTGTATTCATATGTAAAATAATTGTAATATTTTTGTAAAAGCCGCTTTAATCGGCGTTAATAATAATAAATAAATAAATAAATAAATATCCATTGATTTACCCCGGTCAGCCTCAGTCATCAATATAAATAATTTTTGAGTTATAAAACATCTGAGATTGCAACAAATTAAATAATAATTAAAGGAATTTATTAATAATCTTAAGGAAATTAGAATATTTTACTTTTCGGAAGCCTCTCACATACGCTTGCTTAGTTATCCAACACAAACAAATCATTTTAATGACCAAACATTGTTGAGTTCTCCAAAAGCAAAAATAGCCCTAAGGGCTAATGTGAGCAACCTCGAGATCTATCAGACACGTACGAGTGATTTACGATGACTCCCTCAAGCCTAGCCGGAAGACCCTATGTACTAAATTACTTTTGTTTTACTTACTTTTTGCCTTACTTGTATCATTATAATTTCTTTATACTTTTTAATCTAAACTCATTAATTTCTATTTAATTTTTATAGTGCTTTATTTTCACTTCAAAACTTTTTTACACACGCTTGACTTAGGGGATAAGCCGGCGAATACGTTACGAAAAGTGGTGATATTAGGAAAAGTGCAATGCGAACGGTAATCGATGCGAACGGTGATCGGGCGAGGCGAACGATTTAAAAAAAAAAAATATTCGTTTTATTGTTACATTGTTAATGGACTATTTATCCGTAAATAAATAAATAAATTTTATACAGTGGGTACCCGGAATGCGTTGCAAGGCCACTGTAACCTAGGGGTTAACTTAACTGTAATGGTTCCATTCCAAGTCCCGGGAAACTACATTATAATGCAAGCGCCTGCACTATATAACATTATATACAGCGGGCACCCGGTATGCATTGGAAGGCCACTGTAACCTAGGGGTCAACTAAACTGTAATTGTTCCATCCCAAGTCTCGGGAAACTACATTATAATGCAAGCGCCTGCACTATATAACATTATATACAGCGGGTACCCGGCATGCGTTGCAAGGTCATTTTAACCTCGGGGTCAACTAAACTGTTATGGTTCCATCCCAAGTCCCGGGAAACTACATTATAATGAAGTTTTACTTCAGTAGTGTGGTGTAAAGCAAACTCATTTTTTTATTTTCTATTTACTTTTTGCTTTTATTTATACTTGCTACTTTCTTTGTGTTCGCGCATTATAATTCATGCTTTTGTTAATTCAATTTAATTTATTAATTTAAAAAACATTACAAAATTAATATTTCTTTAAAATATATAGGTATATAAGAAAAATAATAAGCGATTAACTGATCAGCAAGTAACAACAGCAACAAAGCATGCCGTCTAAATTCAAAAAATATCAATATTCGAAGTGATTCTATTAAATAACAAGATAGCCCTCCCCACTGGCAAGTTAGTTCTGTAATTCGGGAGATTGTACATCGGGAACAAAGAAACTCATGCTTTCCATGATAGTTGAATTTTCGACGCATAAATTTCAATACACTTTTTTATCATTTCATCATTTCATAATTAATGAAAAATTCCCAAAAAGTCTTAACTTTTTTTTAAATTGCGTTCGGAAAGTTTGGTTTTATGGAGGTGTAGGTGTAGGTATTTAGATTATTATATCGTTAATTTTTAGATTTGAATGTAAAGCGTGGTGTTTTTTCTTTCTAATACCGTTTAAATCATATTTCTTACCATGATAGTAAGGGTGACACAATGATTTCTATAAGACCTACGTGAGTTGTTCACGAAAGCGAACCAATTAGTCTGAGAGATCAAGAACCGCCCCATAAATCCAGTAGGTATATGTACTGAAAATAGTAAATATGTCGCAATTTTTAAATCCACATCCCAAATCCGAAATTTCATTGTTATATTACAATTAGTTTAAACGTCACGTGACAAAGCGTCACAAAGCACGGAGCGGAGCGTCAGAGCGTTCCGTGTACAAATTAAAATGGCAGAATAAATCCCGCAAAAGGCATAAAACCGCCATAAAATGCACCGCGGCTGAACGTAATCCGAAAAGGGCGCGACTCCGAATCCCGGGTCACGCCGGGTATAAATATTTATTTGAAATGGTTACTGCACAGTTGGCAGTGGGAAAATGTATATTACGTCTGCATTACATAGTGAGACGCTTTACGTATACCACGTGCACACGCTGTAAATAGTTTCATTATAACATCTTAATATATAATACAAAGTCGGGTTAGTTACACCATTTATAATTCTAGAACGGCTAGACCGATTTTTATGATCTTTGATTTGTTGTATTTGTCTCCGCCCCGAATAGCAGAATAGCTATTAAAACATTGGAAAAACTCACGATAAAAATAATTATGAAGAAAATTATTTTCCGCATACGTTTTGTATGGAACGAATTCTCTTCGTTTGAGAGAGCTGCAGGAAAATTGTGATAAGTATAATATTGAGTAGGGAATGAATTCCAAAAATTCAAAAACGTCAAATTTCAATGCACTGATTGTTTTGCTTTTGTTCTCAAACATATAATAATGCCCCTCTTTCTTACCCACTAAAAGTCGACAGTCAAAAATGGGACTAATGTTGAACGAATGTCTGCACCCCTCCAAAGGAAAAATTCAATAGTTATAATAAATCTCCCTCAAACGTATGAAGAAAATGAAACGCAATTCCCATTAGTAGGTGGAAAAATAATAAAATCACAAAAATTATAAATCCGTACACAACACCATCTCTGATACTGACAAAAACAAAATAAGAACAGTTGCGCATCGATAAGTGCTTCATTGTGTAATTTTTAACTTTATACAAAAACTGAATTTAATTCACCTAACAAGTTAAAACAACAGTTAATGATTTTGAGGTGGTACGAAGTTCGCCGATTCAGCTAGTACATCTATAGGATTTAGCCCGCGAGCAAATGAGATAGCAATAAAATATTTATTTATTTCACGGGTACTCGGTTTCAATATAATACGATAAATCCACGGTCCCATGCAAGCCTCCTTTAGTGAAGTGGTATAAAGCGCCTGACGAAACATAGCGGCCGGACATTCAGCGGAGTAAGGATCGAATCTTACCAAATCCAAAAAAAATCATCCAAGCCACCCCAAAATGCACAGGCAAAAGAAAGCGACATCTAGCGACTCCGAAGAAGAAAACACAAATACTAATAAGATGACCAAATGTATAATTAGGAAAAGATGCTCTGGAATTTGACTACAAAAATATAAAAAAAATTATCCTTCATATTGATAAAAAAAAGTGATTCGTAGTCTCCCCACCCTTGCATACTTCAGTTTTTTGAAGGTTTCAATTCTATTGAGTGTGAATTGCACACTTTTTTTTGGAAAATATACTACGTAAGAAAGCAGGTTCACAAATTTATAAATACACTAGCGCTGACCCATGAAAACTCAAAGGATTTTATAATAAATGTAAATTTGGAAGGCGGGTATGGGTAACGCTGAACCCGGGGATCATTTATTGAATAACCAATACCTCTGCCATATGTCATCCCAAGTGGTTTTCCACATTTGCTGATTTACCAGGGGTGCCCGGGTTCATGGGGTGACTTCGTCTAGGTCTTGGCGGCAGATGAGTGTGCCCACCGTAGCGGGCCGGATCGAGAGAGACTGTTTGAGGTAGGCCTTTTGACTTCTGCATCCGGACATTGCCTTGCACCGTAGTTGGAGGGATAGATTCATACGTTCGTCACTCCTGGACACACTGACCCCAGATTTCTACCCAACCCTCATACCCTTTTCCTTCCCAGAAATTCCTCTATTTCTTTTCCTTAATAATAATAATAATAACTTTTGTTTGGAAAACAAACAGCTTTACAAAGATACATTAAAAAAAGTTCTAAAATAAAACAGTAAGCCTAAAAACATGTTTTCGCTGATAATTTTTTTTTTTAATAGCTAGACAAGAAAAACATAAAGAAAAACTAAGAAAAAAAATAGTTAAGAGAAGTTAAAATAAAACATAAAGAAAAAAACTAAGAAAAAAATATTTAAGAGCAGCTAAATACTTAAATATGCATGAAAAGAATATAGAAAAACACAATAAAGGGTAAGCTTATGATCTTGTAGGAGTATAAGGATGATATGTATGTAATTAGGGAATATGTAAATATATTGCAAATTAGGAAAAGAAATCTGATTAATAATATAATAAATATAAATATGGATGTTAAGGGGTGTGTTGTGATGCATTACATTTATCTAATAGTGTTGCTTTGAATTTGTTGAAAATTATATTGAAGATGTCTATATATAGGAGGTGTGTGTTATGATAATAGCAGGCTCGATGTATGAATTCATTTTGTAAGTACATAGTTGGTATTGGAGCGGCAAAAAAGGGATACTTTTCTACTATTACGACCAGGAACTCTAATATCTATTTTTTGTAAGAAATACAGGGAAGATACCGAATTATTTAGGATTTTGTATAATAACAATTGATCACAAATAATTCTTCTACAATTTAATTTCGGGATTTTAAAGAATTGATGTATATATTCATTTGATTGGAATGAATAAAACGACCGAAAATTTATGTAGAAGAAAAATTTTTCCTGAACACGTTCTATTCTATGAACATATGTTAAATATCTTGGATTCTAAATTTGTGAGGTGTTCTAAATAGGTGCGGACGAACATAGGTATAATATAGCAAAATAAATGTATCGAGATAATAAAATAGTTTTCATGTTCGTAGTATAATCTTAACATTTGGGTGGCTTTAGTGACAATGTTATTAATATGTAAATGGAATGCAAGTTTGGAATCTAAGATAACACCCAGGTCCCGAACTGATTCTTTTCTTTTAATATCGACATTGTTTATTGAATATTTAAATATTATTTTGGTCCTATTTCTTGTAAAGGATATTGAGTAACATTTATCTATATTTAGGAACAAACAGTTAATTTTGCAATATTTGCTGAGATTATTAAGGTCCTCCTGTATTTTTAAGCAGCACGCGATATCATCGATTGGAAGGTATAGTTTCATATCGTCTACATATAAAATTGCCTTGCAGTGTTTAAAACAACTTGTAATGTCATTAATATAGATATTAAACAGGAGAGGACACAAAATTGATCCTTGTGGATTTGATTTGAAACCACTTAGCACAACAGCTTGCGAACAGTTTCTGATATATGCCATCTTAGTAGATTTCCATGGATACCCGCGAGTTTTAGTTTACTTAACAGAATGGAGTGGTTAATTTTATCGAACGCCTTGCTGTAATCTGTATAAATGGCGTCAGTTTGAATACGCTTATCCATATTACGAAGTATAAAGTTCGTAAAACAAGCTAAGTTAGCAGTGACGGATTTACCGCTTCTTAAGATACCCTCCACACAGCAACCCCTAAGATGATAAAGGCCTTGGTGGAAATTATTTTTCTCGTGGCCTCCTATGACACTTCTGTCAAAAATAAATTTAAAAAACACAGGAGTCCCTGAGGAAAATAATTTCTCCCAGGGCCTAATTATTTAAAAATGCCTAAAAATGTATTAGGAGTTGGTTTTGTGTGTCCAGGTCATCCGCCACAAAGACCTAAACAAACCTTACCCATGAAGCCGGGTACCACTGATAAGTCACTAAACGTAGCGAACCATTTGGGGTAGGTACCTAAGAACCTATGGCAAAGGTATTCTATATTTTTATTTTATTTATTTATTTAACACCCAAAGGGCTTTTACATGTTTGGTAGTACAATTAATTCATGACAGATGATTATTAAACAGATAAAGAAATAATAAAAATAAAATTAGATAAAAAAGCATACAAGCCATAAAAATACAAAAATACAGCCATTTCATAGGTTTACAAAAAACAGATATGTTTAGGAATAAGTTCTTTACAAGATCAACAAAATTCGCCAAGTTTATGTTAAATATGTCAACATCACCTAAGTACTGATTTCCCATAGTGAGAAATCGTTGTATCGGAGAGGGGGCAATGTACTTCCGCTTATGAATGCTACAGTAGAATAGTGTATTTTGTCGTGTAGTTACTGTCGGTATTCGTAAGTTTATGAGTTGCAGTAGTTCGCAACAGTCAAATTTCGAGTTGAATATTTTGAATAAAAATTTTAAGTCGTTTATTTTACGTCTGACTTCTAGTGTGTTTATTTTTAAAATATTCGATAATAAATTATATTTTAAGTCTTCTAATGGGATATTTAATTTAGAATTTGAAAAAACGTGAAAATTGCATTTGTATTCGCTCAATGGTATTAATATGAATTTTGTAAGATGGATACCAAACTACCGAGTTATATTCCATTAGGCCTCTAACTAGAGATACACTGGTTATCCAATTAATGGTTCTCGGGGCAGATGTGCCCATTCCCGCCTCCCAAATTTAATTCGAAACTGCTTGCATTCCCAATTATGAAATACAAGGTTCCATCACAGTTGATTCGACAATGACCTCCCGGCATACTTATACATAATATGCAGTCGGTTCAGGAAAAAAAAGGTATACCTAATTGCACAAAATATAACTAAGTGACCCCGAAGGGATATGCAGAAAGGATGTACCGCCGAATAACAAGGTGTAAAACATATTTTCATTCAAATGCAAGGAAAAATCTGCTCATCTATATACTGTATATACGAGCGCATCAAAGCATGTGCAAAAAATCGTCACTGTATATAAATTCATTTGATATTCATACCAACTTATTTTTGAAAAGGGTAAATAATGCACTAAAAATATAATTTTATATTAAATATCATTTCGTCACCGAAATACAACATGCATTTTTTCCAACAGACATCTAACATATATTCACTTTGATAAAATATCCAATTTTCATGTAAAAACAATTTCCCGTCTCTCTTTGTTAGTCCCAGATTAAAGCGTTGTTCACTGGTTCAGCGCAGTGTTTAGTGTTC
Organism: Limnephilus lunatus; assembly: GCA_917563855.2. Lineage (NCBI taxonomy): Eukaryota > Metazoa > Arthropoda > Insecta > Trichoptera > Limnephilidae > Limnephilus > Limnephilus lunatus. The sequence goes on along the minus strand of OU830593.1, from coordinate 4,868,220 downwards.
CCGTGCAATTACCGTGCAGTCCACGTGCAGTTCCGGTGGAGCTCCCGTGCACTTCACGTGCAGTTCACGTGGCAGAGTGGCGGAAGAGAGATTCACCTTCGTTTCAAGGGAAAATAATAATAATAATCATCCCCCTATATCATTCCGCGTGGGAGCGCGAAAATGCGACTACAGGGTGGTCTTTTAAATTAAATAACTTAATATTATATTCAACAATTTTTGAAAATTACTAATATTTATTTTGGTAAAAAAATGGTTTAGCTTTTACTACCTACATTGGTTACAGGATAGAGCGGTAATCTATGTAAGCTTTCTACTGTAAGTCTTATAGCTTTATTTCTACTTACGCTTAGGGTTAGTTTTTTTACAGAAAATATTGTAAACATTGAAATTTGCTGAATTGAAAATATTCGTTTTTAAAAAGTGGTTTATACAAAGTTATCTCTTATTAATTAAAAAATGAAAATATTCGATTCATCAAATTTCAATGTTAATTTTCCAGTACTATTAAGGTTCTGCCAATATCCAAGTATTGTGAAATAGCCTGCCTATGATGAAAAAATCACAGAACTTATTAGAACTTTTACAGAACATGAATTTTCACCTCGAAATTTGATAAATTGTTCAAATTCATGGGTTGATTTACAGATTTCTTAACTTTAACTTCAAACAGGATGCCGTGAAGAAAATAATTTACCTCTGGGCCTATGTCATTTTTTTAAGTATGCTGTGTGGAGGCCTTTTTATGGAAATGAAAGAATGGAAGTTCTGGGAAAAAAGGAAGTGGGTAGAAACGTAAGAATCCATCCCCCCACTGCGGTGCTAGGCGATGGGTCGAGAGACTCAAGTTGGAGAAGTCTAAAGGTCTCCCTCTACCAGTCTCACCCGATCCGACCCACCACATGGTAGGTGGACAAACGCATCCGCCGCCAAGCCCCAGACAAACCTCACCCCATGAAGCCGGGCGCCCTGTTAAGTCACCAAACGTAACGAACCACTTAGGGTAACCTATGGCAAGGGTGTTGGTTATCCAATAAATGGTTCTTGAGGCGGCAGTACCCATCCCCGCCTCCAAAATTGTAAATTTAATAAAAATGATTTCTGAACTACCTATATTAAAACTAAGTATTGCAAAATTTTCAAAACCTTGCCTAAATCTATTTTTTACCTCAAGTAAGTCCATAAGGTGCATGAACCTCGGATAAATTATATATTTCCATATGTAGACATACCAGGGAATTTTTTTCTGAATTTTTCTACCATATTTATATTAGTTAATTTGGTGCGGAGTCCACACACCAATAACGTATTCCAGCTTATTTCTTACAATGCCATCGAGCAAGGCAATCATTGTAATAATAATTCATTTTAATAATTAATAACAGTTTTTTATATTGCCAAACGTCACGGATCACCCATTACTCGCTATGTGCATGACTACATCAGCTCACTGATGCACACTTAATCCCCGCTGCAGTTCAGACGAGCAGAACGATGAATTTAATAAATTTTTAATTTGACAGGCATAATAATTTGGGATGAACTTTTATTATTATTCGTGAAGGGTTAATAAATTGCGCTTGGAAAAGCGTCTAGAAAATTTTCATTTATTTCATAATCAATTTTTCAGTAGTTAGTGATGATTGAATTAAATTATTAATATAAATATAGTACAGGAATCGAAACATTTTGAAATGTTTTAAATTATAATACGCATTTAGATAGTTTCTTCATCATCATCATCACTCTTGGCTCTACAAACCCTGGTGGGTATAGTTTTGTGCCAGTTGTCTCCAGTTTACAAACTCCAAGGTGGATATATCTTTGAGGACGTTGTCACTCCATCTTAAACTTGGTCTTCCTAGGCTCCATCGCCCTGTCGATCTTGATCTCAGCAGGGATAGTTTAGATAGTTTTTTAGATAGTTTCTATATGTTATTATATATTATCTTAGGTTACACCTCTTGTTTATTCACACATATTTTTTATTGTTGTTAAATATCATCATTTCTGATCTATTTCATTGTTGATTTTTGTTTTCGTTATTTCTGTTTTAATATTTAATTTTATTATTTTACAGTGTTTTTTAAAATATCTCCACACAGGGGGCCCTGATGAAAATAATTCCCCTCGAGGCCTGAGTCATTGTTTTTATGAAAGGAAGGAGAGGAAGTTCTGATTAGGAAAAGGGTATTAGGGGTGGATAGGAATCTAAGGGTCAGTGTGTCCAGAAGTGACGGTCGTATGAATCCATCCCTCCACTACAGTGCAATGCGATGTACCGAGAGAGTCAAAGGAACTCCCTCAACCTTTCTCTCCCGATTCGGCCTACCATGCTGCTGATGGGCAGACGCATTTGCCGCCAAGACCCGGACAAACCTGATCCCATGAACTCGGATACCCCTGCAAAGTCACCAAACATAGCGAACTACTTGAAGTGACCTACATTTCGGATACGATTCCGGGATCGAAAATTTCCCTACAATGAAAATTAATAAACTTCAAACAACAAATTAAAAAAGTAACGGTTTAAAAGTAAACTTTTCCAAACTCAAATATAAAAATTTAACCAAAAAACATACAACTTATGAACCCAACTTTATGTTCGACGATAATCCTGTCAGGGTTTTATTGTCCCGGTGACTATGCTGCCACTGGATTGTCCGATATTATTTTTCAAGGAACCGGCTATTTTTGGAATCAGTTCCCTTTGATTTTTAACTAATTCTAAATTTTGAAAAATATTTCTAAAATAATATAGGTTCGATAAATTATATAAATGGTAATCTCGTAATTTTAGAGCTCTCAAACCGATTTCATTAAAAAAAATTACAGTGGAAGTTGGGGAGGGGGAGGGGGGAGAGAAGACGAATTTTATGTCAAAATTCACCATTTCGGTTTCGTTCTTTAATTTCGTGAGTTCTGATTGCTAATAAATTTCTTACTTAATGGAAGTTTGTTAGTTAGTAGAAATTAGTTTTTTTTTTTTTATAATTGTACGACAGACAGGTTAGTCCAATTATGGTACAATTTTCTTACAACTAACAATACATAAATTTTTTTAAACATGTTATAGTTATGTTAAACACATCTATATCCGCTGGTAGAGCATTAAGCAATGTCATACCTCTTGTCATGCTATGTTGAGCCATGACATCTGTCCGCCCCTGCGGTATGTAGAATAGGGCGTGGCTCCGAGTTCGACAGTATTTGTCAGGAACGAATAAGCCACAGCATGACAGGAGATATGGACAATCGATGAAGTTTTTTATTAACTTTAATTCAAATACCATGAGACCGGCATTACGCCTGGTCTCCAGGCTTTGATAATTTGTCTCCTTTAGCAGTTCCACGTGATGCATGAATTTCGGATATATTCCGTGTGATCGCATGTAAACATACCTTAGGAATTTTTTTTGAATTTGTTCTATCATATTTATGTTGTAAGCGTTTTTAAAGGTCATTTTAGTAACATTCTCCAGCCCTAAAGAGTCCTAAATTCTCCAGTCTTTTAAAATACATATTTTGATATTATCAACTCCACTTTTGCCACTAATCTTTTAAAATTTAATACTTATAGTGATGGGGGTAGCAAATGTAAAATCATGCAATGTCCAGTGTTTTAAATATAATGTCCTCCGCGAGCAAAGCCGTATCTTCTCCAAGCACAAACTTTCTAATTAAAGTGTTTATCGGAAGTGACCTGCAGGTAAGTATGTTTATGTATCCATTTGTAAATATTAAAATTAGATAGAACCTAAGAATTATGAATAAATTGTACAGCGCCCTTGAGGTGATTTTTCACAAAAACGGCGCTCTATAAATTATCCAATTTTTAATTTTTACGGTGCTCCAGATTTCATGTCCGGGTTGAATCTTTCCCAAATGAAAGACTAAACCCTTCCACACACTTTTCCACAAATGAATATCTGTAAATTAACGCAATGTAATTGCACTATATAAGAATAAAACAATACAAGAACAATACGTCAATCCACCAGAAACATAATGGGAAAATATTTCACCGACTCCAGATATTTTCATATCAGAGGGTTCGGCTCTGATGAAATCCTAACTGGTCCGATAAATCCTACTGATCCCTCAATATAAATATTTAAAAAGTCTTTCGTAATCCTACATGTATTTAAAATGACCGACTTTTGCATTTTTATGTACAAATTTTTTGACAAATCTAATACGCCTAAATTTTGAATGAGAGAGCTAGGTATAATGCCAGTAGCCGAAATAACAAATGGTAATATTTTTATAGTCTGAGAATGCCAAATTCTTTTAATTTCATTTCCTAAATCTGTATATTTTCTTATTTTTTCAGAAACAGTTTTCTGAATATTACAAGAATTTGGAATAGCGACATCAATGATATAAGTTATTTTCTTAATTTTGTCATGTAAAACTATATCGGGTCTATTATGACTAATTGTTCTGTCTGTCAGAATAGTTTTATCATAATAAATTTTATAAAATTCATTTTCTAAAAATGAATTTGGTTCATATTCATAATATGGTACATTACGGCAGTCAATCAAGTTATGTTTAATTACCAAACTTTGGTGAATTATTTTTAAAACTTGATTGTGCCTAAATGTATACTCGGACGGCGCTAATACAGAACATCCCGATATAATATGTTCTATAGTTTCCGGAAAAGCCAAACATTTTCTACATAAATCATCAATTTGATTTGCATCTTTGATGATATGCTTCCTATAATTTTTAGTATTAATGACTCTATCTTGTATGGCAAGATAGAGTCATTAATAGAATTATGATAATTATATAATTAGATACCTTATCAAGTTAAATACATAATAATAATAATAATAATAATTAATTATTATTATTAATTATTATTATTATTATTATTATGTATTTAACTTGATAAGGTATCCAGACAGTACTAGCGTACTCCAGCTTGCTTCTAACCACTCCGTTGAACATGGCGGTCATTGCTTCTATATTATTGAATTGTTTGCAAGTTCTAATTACAAAACCAAGAATTTTGTAGCAAGCCGAAGTAAGCTGCACTATATGATTTGAAAATGTCAGCCTGGGATCAAAGATCACCCCAAGATCCTTGATGGTATTTACGCGTGTTAGTACTTCTCCATTCATTCTATACTGGTAGAATAACGGATTTTGTGAACGACTATAAGTCATAACGACGCATTTTTTTGTATTAAAATTAAGTTTGTTATTTAACGACCATTTCATGATTGAATCTATGTCAGCCTGCAGTTTGGAATAATCGTCATCTGTTTCGATTTCCATCATCAGTTTCATGTCATCCGCGAATAGGAGACAGTCATTCGTCCAGTGAATTTCAAATGGATGAAATTATACGACATACATACATTATGTAGGCATTCACAAATGGTTTTTATTTGGATAGAAAAATGAACAGGTACCTATTTGATTGGTTAATTTTTTGACACATTCAAATAATTGCAAAGTGGCAAAACACTACTCTCAGGGAACTTTACTAAATTGGGCGAAGGCCATCAAAAAGCTGCAATCATCTATTGTTACATTATTGTTTTGAGTTTTTATTTTAATCAACATTTTTCGTAAAAGGTTAAATGAAAATAAAATAACATTCAATTCTGAAATTGTTGTTCCATTTTAATGACTTTTTAACACGTCAATGATTTTTTTATCTTGCATACAACCAAAATAATAAATTCCTTTTTTCCCGGCGTAGGTATTTACCTATTCTAGATTATTATTATTGCATCTATGATACCTTCCAATGAACTTACATTCATATGAATATCAATAAAAGTGTCCCGACTCTCAAAAATCGAACCAATGAAAACCTAATGGAAATCATTCATGAAGTATGAATGAAAAGTTTCGTATTTGCTTTCGTGGGGAATTTTACTTATGAGCGGAGGTCCCCAAGGTTCATAGAAAATATATTTAACAAGATTAGATCATCGGGGTAGAGCGGTGATTGCCTAGAAAGTTTTGACGTAGTGTGAAGTCCATTCTCCATCGGGATATTTTAATTAACTGCAATACGAGTTAATGGCGTCTGTTTCTTAACACTGTTTAGATTATATTTCTCACCGTGATAGTAAGGGAGAGACGATTTCTATGAAACCCAAGTGAGTTGCTTCAAAAGCTCGAGGAGTTAAAGACTGCGAAAATACCCCTTTTAATCTTGACAAAAACCCAACAAATAATGGTATTAAAATAATACGAGGCAAAAGGAAAACATTGTCATTGTTATATTGGTGATTTCTTTAAAATCCCATCAAAGACATCGAATACTCAATGCTGTTACTAACCACAGTGTTAATAATAATAATAGTGAGCACATAAAATTTAACAATAAATCCATATCTTTGAGTTTCCTATAAAGCCTTTGGCACGCTTTCAATCCCTCGAACGGAACCTTCACCGCCCCGCGCGCCATTCTAAAACGTTTCAACGACCGATCGCTTTTCTCGAATTATGCACTTGTAAAATGTATTAATATTCTCAAAGGGATGTTAAGCTCAACGCTGTGCTTTTTTTAAATGGCTGGCTGTTTGTGACGGTTGATACAGCTTTGACGATTGGTAAAACGTTCATTTTAATGTATTTGCTTTTACAAATAATTTCTATTGATATATTATTTCATAGAAATTGAAAAAAATCCCAATTGCGGCCGTCACCTCTTTTATTCATATCATTTTCTGTTTCATTTAGATTTGTTAACTTTATTAGAGAAAGTGTCAATATTATTTTATTTACACGGAAATATTATAAGTAGCTTTCTAATAATTTTAATAAATGTTTTATTATCTTCACTTTTTTGTTATTAATAGAGATAATGATATCCTCACTGGGATCTCTCGTGCTGGGATTTTATATAAATATAAAAAAGTTATTATATGAGGTTACTGAAAGAATTATAAATATTATATTAGGAGGCTTGGATTAGAGAAAAGCAAATACAATGAAATTGAACTAACTCTAAACATTTCTCCTTTAGAAGAACCGTCGGAAAAAAATGATCTCTTTGTTTCTTCAAAATCATCAATTTACTACAACTCTTCCTTTCAATATACCTTTCCGTATACTCAGAAATCATGAACTGCTCTTCTTCAATCCACATTCGACTAATTATGGATATTATTCACCATTGTTCAGAATGTGTAGGCTGGTCAACTCAAGTCAAAACGTTCATTTTTTTGTATAAGTCTAAATGATTTTTTTCTTTTGGTCTGTAGATATTTTATAACTATGTTGACTTCTAGCTAAGCTTAACTTGAGTTGACAATTCTATTTTCTTATGTGTATCTGTAATTTTTGTATTTTTTTTATATTGACTCCACATAGGACTATGAACAACGAACTATGTCATTTGAGATGCTGTGTGAAGGGTCTTTTTGAGGAAAGGAAGGAATGAACATTGGTCTTGAAGAGACCCATGTTGTAGGAAGGAAGAAACAGAGAGGCCGGCAAATCGTTCCACAGCCGAGCTGTTGAACACAAGAACGAGTCGAAGAAGCGACCCGTTCTCATGTGACAAATGTCAACCGTGTACATATATTGGGCACGCGTTTGGCTTTTTTCCCGATTATGCACCGGTGCCGAAAAGATCAATGACGCTAGTTCCTCGGAGCATCTTCCGTTGTAATACCATTGTAATACCGTTGTAGAACAAGAATAGCATTCCCACCCGACGCCTGTGCTCTAAAGATTCCAATCCAATCTGTTAAGAGTTAAGCGACGGTCTTTGCTTTCATATACCATACTTTACGCTTATAATTAACATTTTTTGAAATTACGTTTTTTTCTTTTTGTAAATTGTACGTAAGTCCCGCTATAAATAAATAAATAAGCAAATAAACTATTAATTACCATAATAATTATGTGATGTATTCTGTTGGTTAGCCATTAAATAAATAATATAAATAGTAACTCCGATCACACGGAAGTGTTCAGTACAACCAGTTCTTTACACCTTACAAATATACGCGATTATAATTACTGTGACGATTCACGGTTACGGTATCGTGACGGCAAATAAAGGCAATAAACATACTTTCCTTATCGCTATAATGCTGCAGCTCTTTCTTACAAATTAAATAATGGTGAGACAAAAGACGTGATGTTTAAGAGAGATGTAAGATAATGATTGTATGTTTTCTTTGAGGGGGTGTAGACATACGTTCTCCGTTTGTCTCATTTTTGACTGTTGTTATTTAGTGTTCAACAAAAAGCTGCAGCATTTTATGTTTAAGAACAAAAGCAAAACCATCAACGCATTTAAATTTGACGTTTTTGAATTTGTGGAATTCACTCACACTTCAATATTATCCTTGTAACTATATTCCATACTTTTAAAATTATCCTCCCGGCTAGTAGTATTGTAGTGGTACGGAGATGTCGTGGTGCCGTGTTTGAGAGAGATGCAAGAAAATTATGATTTTTTTCCTTTGGAGGAAACAAACCTGCGTACATTGTGTATATGTGTATCTCATCTTTTGAAAGAACAGCAGCATTATTGTGATAAGGAACGTATGTGTGTTGCCATTTTTATGCCAAAACCGTGAATCACGACGATAATTTTAAAAGCTCTCAATGCGTTACATGTTCGAGGTACGAGTTAAGCGAGTCCAATTATCACACCGGACCCTCCAACCTGTCTGTGAGGTATCTGGTACCACGAGCCACTAAACGTTCTTACCCTGAAAAAGTGACCTTTTAATTCTGTCCTCTCTTGGCCCATCCCTCACTGTGCGGAAACCGCTATCGGCCACCGCAATTAGCGGCTGACGGGTCCAGCGTGTGCCCCGCCCTGGCTCACTGCCGCCCTACCCTATCCCCCCGCCCCCGCCCAGGAATTTAACTGACCTGCACAGGGCGCGGTAGCTCATAAACTGATCGTGAGTGGATATGTGCAGGGGTGGATTGATAATTAATAATAGTTGTAATATAGTCGAGCCTGAAAATTTCATTTGTCATATATTATATTATATTAATATATATTATATTAATTCTACTACTTAAGAAATTATAAAATTTGTAGTACTTTATTAAAGCCATAAATACACTGAGAATTTATATCATATATGTAAATGCTAATTATACAATTGTAAATGTTTTCTAAAATGACTTTGAAAGAATCTCCTACTTGTGATATCACTAAAGAAACCACTCATTTACTCTGAATGCAAGTACTAATGTTCTTCAAAATGACCTTGAAAAAAAACACATCTTTGCGATTCTTTCAAAGACATATAGAAACCATCGCTTCATTCAGAAAATAAATTTTAATGTTCTCAAAAATTGTCTTGACAGAGGCTCATTCCTGTGATATCTTGATAGAAACCATTCCCTTGTTAAAAATATTATGAACTAAATATACAATTTGGCTGTCCTAAAACGGGTATCCTTCCCAGTTGGACAGACAAAGTATCATTTTGTAATGTATTGTAATATATATGTATATAAATAAATAAATAAAACTAAATTGTAATAATAAATTAAAACGAATCACTTTGTTTATGTCGTAGGCCGATCGTCAAATCAGACAGATCATGATGTGCTTGGCCACATCATTATCTGCTGCATCGTGAAATGGCGGCAGATTGTGATGTGCCTCAGGCGCATCATGCATATTTATTTAATCAAAATTATCAACATGCTTCGAAATCAATGGTTTCTTCTTCAGAATCGAATGAAAATTGACAATTGCCTACAATTGTAAAGAAAAAACATTAGAAAAAGTGGTGATAAATTAGTTAAGGCTATATTTTTAGTTATATTTATTTTATTCACTTGAACGTACCATATCTTTTTCTGTCGTCCCTGACTTTTACATTAGCTTCCTTTAGATCCTATGTCATCTTTGGGGATTCTGTGTGGAAGCTCTTTTTATGGAAGCGGAAGATCTGGGAGGGAAAACATAAGAAAGGTGGGTAGGAATCGTGGTTAGGAGTGACGGGCGTATGAATACACCCTTCCAGGTGCAAGGCAATGGGTTGAGAGAGTCCGGCTGGAGTTAACCAGTCTCTTCCAATCTTTCCACCAGTCTCTTCCGATTATTTAGAATGTAGAAAAACCCATTCGCCGCCAAGACCTAAACAAACCTCACCCCACATTAACTTGGGCTCCTGTGCTAATTCACCACATGTAGCGAACCACGTGGGGTGACCTATGGCAAAGGTGTCGGTTATACAATAAATAGTTCTCGGGGCGGCGGTACCCATACCCGTTTTCCAAACTATTTTTTGAAGTGAAAGTTTCTTTAGCATCGCTGTGATTTGCAACTCGATGAAATGAAAAATATCCACACTAAAAAGAGACAAACACATACATCTACATGATTTGGTCTACGAGAGAATGAGGTAGTATAATCAGTCTTCTCTTTGTGCGGTGCTTAGTTGTCTCCCCACTCTTGTCTACTTTAGTTTTCTGAAGGATTCACTTCTACCGCGTGTGAATTGCACACTCTGATTTTTTATTTACAAAACTTTAATTTATGTAAGTACATTTATATTTCGCTTAATTAAACGCATTATAGTTACTTTGGGGCACAATCATGTTCTCCACGCGACAATACAGTCCCCCTTATAATATGTGCTACAAGCCCGTATTATGTTGGCTGGTATATGTTCTCGATGCCACAACCACGTGGCAATATTTTAACACCTCACTTTTATGGGCGCTTCCGGCAAAACTTTTATGGTCTGCGGTCCATAGACAACCCAAGGTGACTTCCGCAGGCTATTTCATTCTCCGAAGGTTCATAGGTTAAATATTTCCTCTTTCTATCAATAATTTGAGATGATATTACAAAACCCATAAAAGCTTAGAAATTTTATCGGGTGGAGATTTTGCTCGCATTCATGCTTTTAATTTAATAATAAAAGACATAGCTTTTCAACTTAAGAGGGTATAACCAGAGAAAACCAGAAATATGTCATTTTCAAACCAAATTTTAAACGTATTGACTCTTTTCCACAAAAATTATAAATGGATTTCGAAAGATTGTTCTTTTATTTAGTAAACACATGTTTTAAATTATGAGAAAAAAATGTTTATTCTTACACCATAAGTCGTTGGCAGATTTGTTAAATTTTCAAACGAAAAATCTTATTTTACAAGACATATTTCATATCATGTAATCATACATTATTGTAAATCAATACGTTATATAGTAAACGCATGTTTCAAAATTTTAATTTTAGTTCAAATAAAATCATTAACATATATATCCGAACACTTATTTATGGCGAAAACTTCTCTATTTTGTCTATCTATTTACGGTCTGACAAATTAACATATATAAGTTTTTTTTTACATTTTTATTATGCTTAGACATTATTGAAAAATTATAAATACTAATAATCGAAAAATAATTAAAAAAGTATATAATTTTAATAGTTTTATCATCACGCTTTTCAACATTTATGAAATTAAAGCAAATTTGGAATGAAATAAAATAGATATTTAGTTATAATTTTAAAAAGCTGGTACGGAGAATAATTAATCATTCTCACTGGGACCGCCCTGTACGATCGTAAGAACATCTTTCGATGAAATGTGGATTTTCGGCCGGTGGCTGGTTAAAGGCTCTTAAAAATCTAACATTATAAAAACATCTGAACAACTTATAAATAATAATCAAAAATACTTGTTTCGTTTGTCTGGTTCAATGAACTCAAATTTGATTTGAAGTATTTGTGTAATTTTCTGTGGAATTAATTAATAATTCCCAATACCTCTGCCACAGGTCACCCCAAGAGGTTCGTGACGTTGGGTGATGTAGCATTGGTTAATGGGGTGAGGTTTGTCCGGGTCTTGGCGGCAGATACATCTGCCCACCAGCTGCATGGCAGGTCGGATCGGGAAAGAATGGTTGAGGGAGTCCCATTGACTTCTTCAGCCGTACTCTCACGGAATATCGCCTTGCACAGCAGTGGGAAGGATGGATTCATACGGCCGTCACTCCTGGACACTCAGATTCCTACCCACCCCTCTTCCACTTTTATAGAACTTCCTTTCCTAAAAAGACCCTCCACACAGCATCCCCAAAGATGACTTAGTCCATGAAGAGAATTATTTTCCTCAGGGCTTCCTGTGTGGAGCTAATGTAAAAAAAAACTATTATCCTGTCCCTTGACATGGCTCGACTCAAATATATGATCCACTTGATCGTGCCATGTCTTTCTCGAGGGTCCAATCCTTTTACAATTCACATTTGAGTCATATATTCTCTTTTTATTATTCGCTCTACTTGCTCAAACCGTCTAAGCGTCCCTTTGCTAATCTTACTCATACGCTTACATTAACCTTGCAGACCTCCACATTTTTCACAATATCATACACGGTTTTATCATACATACGCCTCGGGGATCTCATTTCTACAGCATTCCGTCTTATTTCATCCTTCATCTGCCAGTTCTATGCCTCACTGCCGTCATCACTCGTTAAACTGTCAATGTTTCTTAATTTATTTATTTATAATCAGAAATAAACAGTTCATTATTTACAGTGTTGAAAACAATTTATAAAACAATTTTAAGTATATTTCATGGTGGGTACCTATTATATGTTTCATTGTAGTATCTTATTTATGTTATGTATATTAATTCATAACCGGGTGATTTGCGTAGTGGGTAGGTGTGTGTGTGTGTGTGTGAGCATGTTCGTAAATGTGAGAAGTGGTGATGTATGTATATATGTATGTCCGCACGTTGAACAATTTATATAAAAATGTCGATGTTAGAATTTAGACAAAAATTATTGAATATGTGAAGAGCACGGTTAATTGGCAAATTAGTTGCGGCATTTGTTTTGTAATGAAGCGTGTGGAATAATTCTGTATGGCGTGTACGTCTTAAGGGTATGTTAAAATAAATTACTTAAATTTCTGTGTATAAATGTTAAATCTGCCACTGCTCGCCTTTGCTGCAAAGTTTGAAATGTGCGTCCAAAGTTATTGTTGAATTTGAAGGTAAGATACGAGTATTTTATAAATTTGTGTTGAATGTTTTCTATGTTGCACTGCGAGTTCCAAATTGGTGAGGCATATTCCAATGTACTTCTGACTAATGCAAAATATAACATTACTACTGTAATACTTTACTGATACGAAGAACAAAACCAAGTATTTTATATGACCTGTTAAATATAAGTTTGCTATACTTACACTTCAAAATAACACCGTTCTCTGTTGAATCCACAAATCCATTCATCACTCTCGTACTATTTAGTCAATTTGTCAGATTTTTTCATTCTCCCGCGATAACCCCAGAAGTTCTTATATTTAGTTTGAAATCTCTCGAGAAAAGGGTTCACCCTTGTTCCCAGAGAGAAAGAATTTTCCGTCCGAGGGAAAAGTTTAAATACTTTTCAGCGAATGATTTCATGCTTCCGAAAATAATATTTTCATTTATCCAAAACTGCCGACATTGCTTTTACGCTGATAAAATAATCCTGGACTTAACATAAATGGTTTTTGTTTGGAAGTTTTTTGTTTGTTTTGTACGAGTTTTAGGCCCGGCTTTCCGTATTTCTACCGATTTATATTTTCTTTTAACACTTGAAGTTTTAAAGGTCTTTTTTAACCAGTCTCTCCCGATCCGGCCTGCCATGCAGCTTGTGGATAGACGCATCTGCCGACAATATCCAGACAAACCCTACCCCATGAACCTAAAGCACCTCTGCTAAGTCAAAAGTAGCAAATCACTTTTTTTTACATTAGCTCCACACAGGAGGCCCCGAGAAAAATAATTTCCCTCAGGACCTATGTCATCTTAGGGGATGCTGAGTAGAAGGTTTTTTAAGGAAAGAAAGGAGAGGAAGTTCTGAGAAGGAAATAGGTATGAGGGGTGAGTAGGAATCTGGGGGTCAGTGTATCCAGGCATAACGGACGTATGAATCCATCGCTCCAACCGCGGTGCAAGGCGATGGGTAGAGAAAGCAGCAGGCTTGCAGACGCATTTGTCGCCAAGACCTGGACATACCTTACCCCAAGAACCCGGACACCCCTGCTAAATCCCCAAACGTAGCAAACCACTTAGGGTGAACAATGACAGAGGTTTTGATTATCCGTTAAATGGTTCTAGGGGCGGCGGTAACCAAATCCGTCTCCCAAATTGATTTAAACCTCACCCCATAAATCCGGGCACCCCTGCTAAATCACCAAACGTAGCGAACCACTTGGGGTAACCTATGGCAAATGTGTTGGTTATCCAATAAATGGTTCCCGGGGCGGCGTTACCCAAACCCGCCTCTCAAATTGAGTACTATGAAGTCCTTAAATAAGTCCTTCATGGTGTGAATGTAGTGCACTTTTTGCTGTATAATTTTTGAGCTTTTAATAATGGTCCTAATATCGTTTGGAGCGTCCTCCCCAGACTATTATACCGTAAGATATAATTGATTGACATACAGAAAAATATTACTGTCTTTTTATTTAGAGATTTATTGTCAATTTTATAATTACCCCCAAGTATCTGATGGAATCTACTCGTTCCAGTTTGTTGTATAGACAGCTGGATAGATATTATTATAGAAATATTACAGGATAATAATTTAAGTCTTATATAAGTAAGCAGTACAGTCTACCTTCCATCTTGTGCATGATACAGAACTCTATTATTTGTTGTCGGGAACAAAGCGGAGAAACTTTCAACTAATCAGTCTTGTTAAAGGAATAAATTGGTTCGTTCAATATGACGAGAAGTTGAAGACTGGGGTGCATTATATTGGCTGCACTTTCAATGCAGTTATAAACAAATCAGACAAAGTTGGTATATATTTTTTTATTTCGTCTTCTGAACAGGATAAAGCAGAAAAATTTTAATGAAGCAGCAAAAAATCTGATTTATTGAATCTTTCATATATTTTCCAGAAGGAATTTTCAAGGTACGCATATTTTTTGTCATTTCAAGTCCTGAAGCTCTCCGTTCAAGAAAGAATTTCGATATTTGACAAAGTTTTATAAATTTATTAGGAGTGGTCGTCATAATATAACTAACTAACTAACCATTACGCCGTTTCCACGCAGGGGTTAAGCAGAGAGGACGGACCACCAAACAACTCGGTCTTGGCACACACTCTTTGTCTCATTCACATTCATACATCTTATCATACATACTCTTCTATTATTCTGACTCTTGACATGGCCCATCTTAAGTATCTGATTCACTTGATCGTGCCATGTCTCCCTCGGGCGTCCCCGACTTCTTCTACCATTCACATTTGCATCATATATTCTCCTTGGACTTCTTTCCTGGTTCATTCGCTCTAAACCACCTGAGAGTCCCTTTCTTAATCTTTCTCATGACGCTTACATCAGCCTCGCATTCTTTGCTGATCATACATGGTTTTACCACACGTACGCCTCAGGGATCTTATTTCAACAGCATTCAGTCTGCTTTCATCCTTCCTCTGCCAGTTCCATGCCACACTGCCATACATCAGGGTAGGTAACAGAACTCCATTGTGGACTGCTAGCTTCGCTTCTTTTGACAGTTTTTTTATTAGCGCCAACGGCATTCAGTCTTCCATTAATGGAGTTACCTGCATTTACCCTTCTTTCAATATATCTGTCAGCCTCCCTACTCTCGTAAACATACTACCCAGATACCCGGTCGTCATATATAACATACAAAAGTGCGCACTCAACGATGCTTCAGGATTTGGGTTAGAGCATTAAACTAAAGATTAAAGAGCCCATTCTAATTTTATTATACTTGCTTCTTAAGTATCTTATTTTTGCCCGAGGGTCCGATAGCATCTTGCCACGCCTCTGCCCACGATTTATAACCCTTCGTTTCCGCCAGCCAGTGGCTTGTCGTCATATTTCCCGACCCTTGCAATAATTTCGCGCCAAATCTATTTTTCATTAATAATAATGATTACGCGGCGATTTCGAATTATTAACTTTGGGATTTTAAATTCGGAACGCGCTGTTTCCGGTATTTAAATTTGTCTCACCTGTCATTAGCAGGAACCGTTTCGTTTGACGCGTGGAAAGGGGGAGAGGAAAGGGAGAAAGGGGGAAGAGGGGGAAAGGGGGGTGCGGTTCAGCGAGTTCACAGGACATGTAAAAATACCATTGGTAAAATAAAAATACATTGAAAATTTCAAATTACTGAAAAAACTCGCTTTCACCGTACCAAGCTAAAAATACGTATTTATTTTTTTATTTTTAACTTAAGGGTCATTAACCAGCCAGCAACCGAGCATTCACATTTTGTCGAAAGATGTTCTTACAATCGTACAGGGCGGTTCCAATGAGAAAAATAAATAATACTCCGTACAGCTTTTTTAAATAATAACTCAATATCGATTTTAGTTCATTCAAAATTTGCTTTTATTTATACCTACATTAAACTATTAAAATTACATACTTTTTTAAAATTATTTTTTGATCATAAGTATTTATAATTTTTCAATAATGTCTAAGCAAAATAAGAATGCAAAAAAAAATCTTAAATATATTAATTTGTAAGACCGTATATAGATAGACAAAATAGAGAAATTTTCGCCATAAATAAGTGTTCGGATATTTTTTTTAATGATTTTATTTTAACTAAAATTAAAATTTTGAAACATGCGTTTACTAGATAACGTATTGATTTACAATAATGTATGATTACATGGTATGAATGGCCTATAGTGTAACCTAATTGTACTAAAAATAAATATTTTTTCTCATAATTTATAATTTTTTGTTCAAAAGAGTCAATAGTCAAAAATTTGATTTAAATAATAGGTACATTGACATATTTCCGGTTTTCTCTGGTTATACCCTCTTAAAGGCTCCTATTGGTTGAGATATGAAATGGAAATTACGCTAGTCTACGCTCATTGGTCGCTTTGATTATGATCTCACTTTTCAAGTATTGGTTGAGATTGTTTTGGTAAAGTTTCGCCTCTACCGCGTGTAAACTGCACTCGATTTTTTTAACTTAAAGAGTAAAACATCAAAATTTTATATTTAATTAATGAAATCGGCTATGGTGACATTTTTATTTTTCAGATTTTCCTTTGAGTGTCGCTATTAATTAATAAATATTTTAAGTTAAAAATAAAAATAAATATTCATCCTAGACTTGCAGAAAAGTCGATAGATGTCGCATATTAAAAATAAAAATGAATTAATTAACCCAAGATACTATTTTAGTATAAATAAGGGATTCGAGATGAATCTTGCAATCGTACATAAAGGTAGCAGCTAATAAAAATATGCGTTAAGAACATGAAGATAATTTTTGTAGGTTTTAGTCGAAGTATGATACAGTTAAATATGACTGAATCGGATAAGGTGATTAGCTCAGTGGTAGAGCACTGCTTCGGCAAGGCTAAAGTCCTGGGTTCGATTTTTAGATGTGACCGTATCTTTTTTTATTTTTCTATTTCAGATTTCCGATTGAGTGTCGCAAATATTTTCTTCATTAATTAATTAAATACGTTTCGAAATAAATATGCATATATATTGACCGGTCAGTGACTGAGTTGGCATCGTATATGGGTCCGTACGGATATATATATAAACGATGCACAAAGAATTCAATAACTTTACATTATCGAATCGATTGGCGTAACTTCTGAAGATTTTATTTTATGTTATCGATATCCCGAGCACGGCTTTACTGTTGACATTCGAACCGATATTGAGGGAATAAATTTAAAAAAATCGATATACGCCCCAACACTGACGGCATTTTCTGTGAATTGACGTTTCGAAACCTCAAACGCCAAACAATTACGTAAAAATATTAATAAATTGGCAATGTTGAATTTAAATACTAACTTACATGTGCATTCGTAGTCCACATTTATTTTTGACACTAAAGTGGCGTTAATTAGTTAACGAGGGCTTTAGTCGTATTAAACCACTTTGGTTTCTTAAAGATCGAATGAAATAGATTTATCACGTCTTAGATGAATTATTTAAATCTATGGATTGATTCTTTCAATTCCAAGAGCTTCGGTTTTTTCAAAAAAGAGATGAAAATGTTTTTTTTTAAAGTTTACTAACATTCTTTAGGTAAATTTATTTTTTTGAAAGGCAATGATCCTGAGGCAAATACTGTTTTTTATAAATTATACTTTCGGCTTTACAATCCTACAATAATAATATATTGTGATTTTTTACGCGTCTGCTGTAGTTATATATAAAAAGGTATTGTAAAAGATAGATTGGCGTAAAAAAATCATTGTCTTGTCTATATTTTGTAATACTAACACATATTGTATCTTGTATTTCCCGCTAAGCACTTGCATACTGCTTGCTAACAACGTATGCAGGGACATTGGAGGTCTAAATTCGTTCTAAACTAAATGTAGCTTCGTTCTTTCAAAGTATATAGTCCTTGCGAGAGCCTTGAAGGAGTAACCATCTGTTACTTATACCAGGGCGGGTAAGTGGTGGATAATAAGTATAATAACCTCCAATGGCGTAAAAAATTAGAAGGTAAAATGTGGTAAATCGAGCATAATTGAAAATAAATTACCTTCATTTGAATGTGGCACTTTTATACATATTATATAGTAAGGATTGGAGCACCTTTTGTGGAAATCCACAAAGTACCTACTGTATATATATGAAATTCAATTGTTCCACTGAATAAGTGGGGTAGCCGCATTCATAGAGTACTGAACTAAAATTACATCGAGAGGATTTTTTCATTTCAGGGATCTGGTTGAATTTTCGTGGTCAAATTCAAATTAATGCGATCAGTCGATTTTACAGGTTTATATTTCATTTTATTTAAAACTAATCATTAAAACAGACGACCTCCGTGGTCGAGGTGTAATGCTCTCGACTAGCAATCCGAGGGTTCAAGTCGTAACGTAAGCAAATAAATTTTATTTGATTAATTTGTGTTATTTCACAATTAATTAAAAATAATATAAAGTGTTTTTGCGGCGCTTTCCAGAATGGAATATACTCTCAATATTGCCCTGGTGTAAGACCACCATTCAGAACTGAAACATACTACTTAAATAAAAATAAATAATCATTCTGAAAATGGCTTAAGCCGTGTTTGGTGACCAGATCGGAATTTCCACGTACTTTCCCATCTTCCTCTTCCTCATCTCCTTCCAAAGTAGCGGGTTCAAATCGTGATGTGCGCAAATAAATTTTATCTGGTTATTATCTAGTATTTTGTATTTTCGTTACTATTTTTGAACTAGAATCGCTCAGGTCTAAGACCACCATTCATAATTGAAACGTTGCTTGAAATGACCTTAGCCGTGTTTGGTAACCAGATCGGAATAGCCAGGTACTTCCCGATCTTCCTCTTCCTCATCTCCTACCCCTCCCCACTACCTTCAGCCTCATAACCTACCATAGATATGACGCGAGGCTGATGAGAGGAGAGGAAGGTTGGGAAGAATCTGGCTATTCAGATCTGGTCATAAATCACTGTTGCCATTTCAAGCAACTCCAACATTTTTATTCTAGATAGTAGTCTTATCTATGTAATTGCCTTTTTAATAAATTTTAATTTATTTGCCACTTTCGATGAAAATCAAATGCGACTCACAGAAAATCCTTACATAGTATTAACAAGACTACAATGTCACGATAAACTTACATTTAAACAGTGAAATAAAAACAAATCTTGTAAACATTTCCCTCTGGATTTCGCAATCTTTTATTTTGTACAGTTAGCTATTTTTGCATTGGAAGCAGATCCAATACTTCTATTTACAATCAAGTTTTTGTTCAGATAGTCCAGAACAATTTGTATTATAAATTAAGTAAAAGCGTTAATCACATATAATCTGATCTAATTTATGTATTTCGATTAGACTTATTATACTAATTACTGTCGTAAAAAACTTCATAAATGTTAGGTCGAAATTCGCTTATTTGCTTTGTGAAAAGTGATTGGGTTAAGTTAGGTTAACATGTTTAGTGTATCTGTACACTGTACACTCGAAAAACTACAAATACTTAGTCTGTCTTATCTAAACGAGTTGTTGGCCGATTTGTTCAGGCGATTTAACATTAGCTCCACACAGGAGGCCCTGAGTGGAGCTAATGTTAAAAATCCCCTTGATGTCATCTTAGGAATACTGTGTGGAGGGTCTTTTTAAGGAGAGGAAGTTCTGGGAAGGAAAAGGTGTGAGGGGTTGGTAGGAATGTGGAGGTCAGTGTCCAGGAGTATAGTACAGTCGTATGAATCCATCCCTCCAATTGCGGTCAGCAGGTGGACAGACGCATCTGCCGCCAAGGCCTGGACAAACCTCACCCCATGAACCTGGGCACCCCTGCTAAGTCACCAAACATAGTGAACCACTTTTGGTGACCTATAGCAGAGGTGTTGGTTATCCAATAAATGGTTCCCGTGGCGGCGGTACCCAGACCCGCCTATCAAATTGATTGCGTCTTAGATACATTATTTAAGTTTATGAATCACGTATATGACTTTTTTCAATTCTATGAGTTTTGTTCATAAATAAGCCAGTAATTTTGCGAAACGAACGACATTATTGAAATCAAAACTAAATTTCTGATTTGTCATGACGGCCGAGTTTGCATACTTGAAAGTATTCTGGCGTCCTTTTGGAGATGATAACTGATTATCTTGTCACATCCGGGAGTTTATTGACGCCATCTGTTGCTAAACGATGGCTAAAGAAAGAAGCAGCGCAAAACGTCATAAAAGCCCAAAAACAAATTATGATTATACTTTTGGCCGTAACAAACTCAAATCATTGCTTCATTGTTCGATTCTTATATTATATTTCATTAAAAGATGGTCCCATTTTTTTATTCGTTTTAATTTTGATTTTTCCCTCTTTGCAGCAAAATTGGACGGCGTGAAGACATACATGCGCATGCGACGGGTGCCTTCACAGCTGCAGGTTAAGGTCATCAAGTGGTTCGACTACCTGTGGCTGACGCAGAAGTGTTCCGACGAGGAGCGTGCCGTCAGTTGCCTGCCTGATAAGCTCAAGGCGGAGATCGCCATCAATGTTCACCTGGACACACTCAAGAGGTAAGACACCCACCAAGTTTGTTATAGGAAGTCTAGAGATACGTCGCTTGCCTGACAAGCTCAAGGCGGAGATTGCCATCAATGTTCACCTGGACACACTCAAGAGGTAAGATACCCACCAAGTTTGTTATAGGATGTCTAGAGATACGTCGCTTGCCTGACAAGCTCAAGGCGGAGATTGCCATCAACTGGACATGCTCAAGGGGTAAGACATCCACCAAGTTTGTTATAGGAAGTCTAGAGATACGTCGCTTGCCTGATAAGCTCAAGGCGAAGATTGCCATCAATGTTCACCTGGACACACTCAAGGGGTAAAACACCCACCAAGTTTGTTATAGGAAGTCTAGAGATACGTCGCTTGCATGACAAGCTCAAGGCGGAGATTGCCATCAATGTTCACCTGGACACGCTCAAGGGGTAAGACACCCACCAAGTTTGTTATAGGAAGTCTAGAGATACGTCGCTTGCCTGGAAAGCTCAAGGCGGAGATTGCCATCAATGTACATCTGGACCCTCAAGAGGTAAGACGCTCACCTAGTTTGTTAAAGGAAGCCAAGAAACATCGCCTGTCCCACAAGTTTGATCGCCGTCAATGTTCATTAGAGGTATAGATTCACTCCTGGACATACTGACCCTCAGATTCCTACCCACCCCTACATATTTTTCCCTTCCAGAACTTTCTCTCCATCCTTTCCTAAAAAACCAAAATATTTTCTTCAGGGCCTCCTGTGTGCAACTAACCAGACATTTCCTAAGTATATGTAGGTCACCCGAAGTGGTTCGCTACGTTTGATGATTTAGCAGGGGTGCCTGGTTTCATGTGGTCTGGTTTGTCTAAATCTTGGCGGCGGATGCGTCAGCCCACCGACCGAGTGGCAGGCCGGATCAGGAGAGACTGGTTGAGGAAGACCTTCTAACCCCTCCAGCAGAATTCTCTCGGACATCGCCTTGCACAGCAGTGGTAGTAATTCATACTCCACTCCTGGACAAACTGACCCAAAGGTTCCTAACCACCACTTTTACCTGTTGCCTTCCCAGAACTTCCTCTCCTTCCTTTCTTAAAAAACCCTCCACAGTGCATCCCCAAATATGGCATAGGTCCTGAGGGGAATTATTTTCAACAGGGCCTATAAAACAACCGTAACCAGACATTCCCCAAGTATGTTAGGAAGCCGTGTTGGACTCAAGGCCGGAGTTCACCATCAACGTCCCACAAGACTCATTAAGACACTTCCCGACATTCTCGTTCTTCCCAGACATTCCTGAAGTGTGTTAGGAAGCCAAATTGGGTGGCGTGAAAGATATGTATATCGAAAAACATCGCCTGCCTAAGGCGGAGATCACCATCAACGTCCACCTGGATACCCTTAAGAGGTAAATAAACCACTCACCAGGTACTATAAGTTAGACAGTTTTGACGTATTTAGGAACAAGTTTTGAGTATCATTGCAAAAGTTTTGCCGCGGATTCAAATTATTCGACTCAATACATCGAAATTTTATGACTGAACAAGATGAATTCGAATCATATTTACTAGCAGGTTCTGCGCGGATATGTAATGTGACAAATTTTATTATTAATTACAAAGGGAACAAGTTTAATAAAGGGTCGTTAAAAAAATTTTTTTGATTAATTATAATATTTAATTATTCGCATTCGAGATGTGGATCTACAGAAGAATACTTAAAATAAGCTGGATGGACAGGGTTACGAATGAAGATGCTATGGTTCGGATGAATAGAAAAAGAAGTTATTAAAATAATAAAAATCCGAAAACTTCAATATCTAGGACATGTGATGAGAATTCCAGAGAAGTACGAGATCTTGCATCTCATAATGCAGGGAAAGATTGCCGGAAGACGGGGCCCTGGAAGAAGGAGAACCTCATGGCTGAAAAACCTGAGACAGTGGTTTGGTCAGTCTACACTGCAGAGCCGTTCCGAGCCTCCAAAAACAAAGTCCTCATAGCCAACATGATGGCCAACGTCTGTTGAACGTATAGGGCACAAGAAGAAAAAAATATTTAAATTCATCTTTACACCGTTTCTATTTTCAGTGTTTCTGGTTTCTCTTAATGAATACCTACCATTAACATTAAACATTAAGGTACATTAACCTGTCTCTGAGAATTAAAATGTCTAAAACCTTGCAACTGTACAGGGCGGTTCCGATTAGAAAGATCTGTGCCAGCATTTTTAACTAATAAGTGTACCTTCATTCAAGTTAGCAATAAAAAGTATTTATAATTATTCAATAATGTCTATGCAAAATAAGAGAGCGTTTTTTTTAATATATGAGTTTGTAAGACTGTAAATAAATAGACAAATTGAAATATTTTCGTCGCAAATCATGTGCGCGATTTTTTATTTTATGATTTAAATAAAATTCTGAAAATTAGCTTTTTCAATAATTTATTGATTTATTTTACTGTATGAATAAATGATTAGAAATGTGTGTTATATAATAAAACATTTTGTTTGAAAATTTAACAAATCTTCCAACGACCAACGGTATAACCCAGTGGCGGATACAGAAAAAACTCAAGGAGGGGGCGCTAAAGATATCTTGAGCAGTGGCGTGGAGCTAGGGCCCACCCGACGCTACCCCAAGAGCCTAGACACGAATAAAAAAATAGATTACAATGAAAGAACAGAACATATAAATGAAAAGCATTGACAAAATTCATATAATATAAAAGTACATATAGAAAATAACTACAAGTAGCTTGAAAATGGATTTAAAAGGTTTTGAAAAATCACAATACGTATCGACTGCCAAAAGTCATTTAGGCTTACACCAAAAAATTCAATGCTTTGATTTGCGTTGACAAGTCTCGACATTCTGGATAAATCAGAATGATATCCATAATTAGTAGAATATTGATTGAGGAACAGCAATTATTCATTATTTGGGAGTCTACGGGAAGGGATGTTGAACTGGATGAGTTGTAACAAAGCAGATGTGCCAGTAATATTGTTGATAATTTTGAACATGCATATAAGATCGAAGTCCTTTCTACGTTTTTCTGAAAAAGAAATGTTTAAAGTTTGTTCAAATAACAATCTTTCTAGATCAATTCATATTTTTGTAGAAAAGAGTCGGTACGTCTTCCTCTTAATAATGTCATAAAGTTACTACTATGAATTAAAATGGTGGCACAAAATAAGTTTGCTGTGTTTGAAGAACTGAAGTATTTTTCTAAATAAAATACTCAATATTGCATCCCTCAAAGGGTGTGTAATTGTTTGTTGAAATTCATGAAGTGCATTTCAGCGTGTCACTTTCGAATAGAAGGCCAGCGAATAGTATCATTTCAATAAGGTTTTTCAAAGGCTGTGGGAGAAGGGATGTGGTATTGTAAATAAACGAACGTTTGCTATTCAATTTAAAAAGTGTTTTTCAAAGGCAAACTTTCTCGTGAATATTCTAGCAGGTACTCAAGCCAAAATACTTTTAGACAGAATTTTGATTTAAATATATGTTGGTAGATATAAAAGTAATTGTTATAATACTTTTTACAAACTGAGATAGAGTTCATCTTTCTATGGATTATGACAAATAATTTTCTGCTTGTATAATATTTGTATGTGTGCAAAGGTGATGGGAGAGCGAAGGTATTGTAAATAAACGAACGTTTGCTTTTCAATTTGGAAAGTGTTTTTCAAGAGCAATCTTTCTCGTGAATATTCTAGCAGGTACTCAGGTCAAAATACTTTTAGACAGATTTTGATTTTAATATTTTATGTTAGTATTAGATACGGATAGTTATAAATGTAATTGTTATAATCTTTTTACAAACTGAGATAGAGTTCATCATCCTATGGATTATGACAAATAATTTTTGAAGTAAAACTTCTTTACGCACGCTTAACTTAGGGAGTAAGCTGGTGAATGCGTGACGAGAGCGTTACAAAAAGTGTGATCGGGCGAGGCGAATTAAAGTTGAGAGGGAGATAAACAAATAATAAAGGAAGTTAGTGAAGATAGATAGAAAGAGGGCTACGTTTCGTATTTAATGTAGGTGCAAGAGAGAGAGGTGCCGGCACACATTTTCTTTCTCTCATAGCCAGTTACGTTTCGTATATCTTAAGACACAGTGGAGGCATATTGCCTGAATCACACTGCAGGCATATTGCCTGAATCACACTGCAGGAGCAAGAGAGAGCAGTGCGCGCGCACATTTTCTTTCTCTCTTCTTTTATAAGTTAGTGAAGTTTTACTTCAGTCGTGTGATCTAAAGCACACTCGTTTTTTTATTATCATTATTATTTATTATCCTTTTTTTCTTATCCTTTCCCTATAATTTATTCAATATTAATGAAAAATAAACACAAAAATGATTTTTTTTTATACAATTTACAAATACAAGACAAAAAGTCCCTATAAACTACTTTTTAGCAGTTTGTCTAACGGGTTCTTTACGTTAAAGATCTTATAATAGTGATTTAATAGTTACATTTTTACAATTATATAAAATAAAATTTAATTTTTTACAGAAATATAGATAAAAATAAATTTTTGAAAACAAAAATAACATTTTTATAGTCTTTAGAATAATATGTCATTGTAAGCTAATACAAATTAATTCTTTCCGTAAGCCAAGTCTTCAGTAAATTCATCATTTTTTTTGTTTTGGGCACAGTTTTTAATTTCAGCAGGTAATATATTTAAACAACTGGGAATCATGTAATTTAACGTTCTTTGTCCATATTTATTTGTATGCTTAGGTACAATTAGCCCTTCATTAAAATTAAAACGAGTATTATGGTTGTGTTCCAGCCTGTTAATATATAAAGGATTATTTATGTGCTGAAATATAATTTTGTACCACAGAATTGCTCTCACTGAAAGAACTTTGAGACTCTGATAAAAGTATGGAATATTATGCCTTTCTTTGTATAAATTTTTTTCAGCTAATAATTTAACCAATGAATTTTGCACTGATTGAACATGGTCTATATTTGTTTTACGGGAAAATCCCCAAGCTGTTATTCCTTACCTTATAACAGATTCAGCTAGAGATAAATAAATTATTCGAAGTGTGCAGATAGGAACAAAAAAATTTAGTTTATACAATCTGCTTACAATTGATCTTAGTCGTGCACAAACTTTGTTTATTTGTATATCCCACTTGAAAAAGCAATCAATAATAACACCTAAATAAACATATTCTTTAACTGGTTCCATATTTTCACATGTACACGTTGCAGGAATACCATTGTGTAAGCAATCTGATGTATGTGTCTTTATTTCAGGTGTAATATATACCTTAACATTAGTGGATCTTATATGTAACAATTTAGTTTTTTTGGCATTTATGACTAAGCCAGAGTCATGAGACCACTTTAAGAGTTCAATGTAGTCTTTTTGTAAAAGATCTATACAAGTTTGCAAATCACTGCTAGAAATCACTAAAGCAGTATCATCCGCTTATACAAAGTACTTTACATGTCTAAAAATTAATTTAATAAAAGATACATATATAATATACAGAATTGGACCTAATATGGAACCTTGAGGAACGCCGGCAAAAAACTTCTTTTTTTTACTTAAAGAGTTTAAGAGTTTTAATTTCATGCATCGGTTGTTTAAGTAATTTTCAAAAAGTTTTAGTAGTTTTCCTCGTATTCCTATAAGAGAAGAACTGATAGCGTTTTATCCGTGTAAACGTATTATCCAAATTATCTCTCTGAATTTTGACATTAACGCAAATATTTTTTTAAGTATATCGGCATCTAGCGTGTCGGTACGATTTTTCTTTTTTTATAAGTTTATATAGGAGTTAGAACCCTCTAAAAATCACGAAAATTACCTGGTTTGAATGACATCAATAGTTATACAAACCGGACCAAATATTTTGAAAAAAAGCTAAACGTACAGACATTGAATATTTTCTTCTAATGCAGTTAGTAAAAAAAATAAAATCGGTCCAGTTTTGGGGGAGAAAAATGGGGAATACGAAACCTCGATTTTGAGGATTTTCTTTAAGTATTATCAACCTAAGTTACAGTTGTCTCTTTCTCTCAGTATTCGGGGGGTAAAAGCGACAATGACAACAGCAGTTTGCTAAAATACTTATTATTCAAATTTCACGATTTTCAAGAAATGTTAAATGGGTACAAATGGTAGTAGATAAATGTGTAGAATAGTTGGATGGTACGACCCTCATAGATATTTTGAAAGACTCCAAGTTCAAATCTCAATCATAACCTATTTTTTTTTCTGTATTTTATATTTGTATTATTTCAATAATTAATTCCAGTAAGAAGCGTAAAGACTTATTTAAAAACTTACGTTGTGTATAAGGCTTCTATTTCTTCGAGTCCTTTAAATTGAAAACACAGAGGGTGCCTCCGCGCTCCGTTCAACGAATTTCTTCCATTATGATTTCAGCAAAATGTATGTAATTTATTAAGCACATCATAAAATGAGTTATTAATCCACCCCTCAGGAATATTTAAACTATTAATTCTAGGAAAGCACCCCGAAACAATACGAGCTTTATTCGGAATGACTTTGGCCGGATTGTGCTCATATTTTACCAGTTATTTGGACTGCTGCAAAATGCTTTTGGTCACAATCTATAAAACGAGTTTTCGGCGAATAAAATAATTGCAAATGTATTTTACTAAAGTTCTTTTAATTCAGCGGAACTTAGTGAATCGTACGATACCATTATAAATTATGATACCAGTATACATGGAAATCTATAGTACCTAAGGGCTTACAAATGTTGGGATTTATAAATAGGCTAACTAGAAATTTCAATGATATTAAAGTGTATTAAACTATTATATTTTGCCTTTGTTAGAAGTCAACTTGAATACAATTCTCCCGTCTGGAACCCACATTATAATATTCATGTACAAGCTATTGAAAGTATACAAAATAAATTCTAACGTTTTCTTTATTTTAAAATGGATATTCCAACTATTATGTTGAACTACAACACTATTTCAAATGATATGAATATGCTTAAATTGTCTGACAACAGCATTACAGTATCCATCCTCAGGGCAGATGATGCCAATCCTCTGCTATAATTGAAAATGGTAATCTGCCCTTTTTAAAATTAATATAATGATGAATAATGTTTTTAAAATAAATATATTATTTACGTTCCGAGAAACTGCAGAATCTACATCACACAGACAACCGAAAAAAATGTTTTGCAATGTGGGCAATTATGTTTTTTTTCCTTTTCTTGGATTTGAACCTGCTACCTCCGGATTGATAGTCAATGAGAACCTTACTTTTAACTAATTAAAATGTTTTTCTTTTTAATTCCAGAGTCGAAATCTTCCAAAACACCGAGGCAGGGTTTCTGTGCGAACTGGTTCTTAAACTGCGACCCGTCCTGTTCTCACCTGGGGACTACATCTGCAGAAAAGGTTTGGAACTGCTGATGCTCAAACTTATCTTATTACTTGATTACACCAAAACTAATAATTATTATTTTGTTTAATGACAGAATCTGATGTACCAGTCTAATGATGTAGTGAGATATTTTCTCTTCTTTGGGAGCGGGGAATAAGACGAATTGCCTAGAAAATTGACAACTCTTTGACTTGTCTGATTTGCAAATGTATGACAAGCAAGCTTGATGCATTTTAAAAGCTGCTGTAAATGATACTCGTGTGTGACAACACAAAGGAATCAAATATTAGGACGTAGTTGAAACAAAAAAAATAATAATATACATATATAAGTATACGAGTGTGTACTGAAATGAATAACTTCGTGTGTCAGATGAATTATAGTATGTACGCGGTATCCGGAAATTCGTTGTACAAGCGAGAAACTGGTTAATCTGCAACACATTTAGGGTCAATTTTTGTGATAATTATTTTTCTAACGTATTTTTAGGAACAGATTATGGAAATTTTCACAATTAGATACTACAAGAAACATTTCAACAATTAGATACTACAAGAAACAACCATTTACACGCAAAAATAGGTTATTAGGTTCTTAGTTTGGGTTAACTAAGTAATTCATGGTTATTTATTTTTGTTTTTATTTTTTTTTATTTTTTATTAGTGACTATTTAATTACAGGTTTGATGAGAATTACAAGATATGATAAGGTGTATAAATATTTCATCTGTTTTTTCTTAGTCCTCCTCACTAGGTGGTCCTGTGCTGAGGCGGACTGGTAGATTTCTTTGATTTTCCGTTATTTAGTTTCTATGATATTTTAAATATATTCTCTAGTATGTCTGCATTAATTTCTTTCACCCATGTTTTGATTTTTTCCTAAAACTTTTTCAAACTTGGAGGAAGAATTTTGTAAAGTTTGGTTGCCAGATATATGTGGTTTCTTTGGCCAAAAACTTGTCTTGAAGTTTCATTAGGAGATTTTCTGTTTTTAAAATGATGTATAAGAATATTCTTGGCATATATTTGTTTTAAATTTAGAATGTCAAAACTCTTAAAAATATCTTTTGAGGGGGTTCTGATGGGTAATTTTAGTATGGTTTTTATAATGCTCTTCTGAGCAATATCTAAGTGGTTAATATGATTTGCTATAGCAGCTCCCCATACTAGAATTTCGTACTCAAGACGGGAATGGCATAAAGCATAAAATACTTTTTTGATGTCGTTCCTAGGTAGTATGTTTCTTAGGTTTTTGAAAAAATATACAAGTCTCGTAAGCGTTATATTGAAACAAAACTTCCGCATATGTCAATCAATTCAAAATGGTGGCAAAAATCCAAAGGGATCGTTTTGTATGAGAAATTTGGAACTTTGAATAAAAATTTAATTTTAATGTAACTTTTTCCATCTATCCAAAAGTAAGTAGTTGCTTCTTGTAATGAAATGTAGTATAATTTACAAAATCTGTACCTAACACTAGTATGGCGGTTAGTAGAATATTTACTAATATCGGTTGCCTCAAAAAGTTTTAAGGCTTTGGTTGCCAAAAAATGTCAAATTTTTGAATGATGTAAAAAAAAATCGTGATGTTTAGATCAATTTGGGAGGCGGGTATAGGTTCCACCGCCCCGGAAACCATTTATTGGATTACCTACTATCCTGCCGTAGGTCACTCCAAGAGGTTCTCTACGTTTGGTGACTTAGCAGGGGTACCCGCGTTCATGGGGTGAGGTTTTTATAGGTCTTGGCGGCGGATGCGTTTGCCTTTCTGTGACTGATAGACGGAGACCTTTTGATTTCTCCAGTCAGATTCTCTCGACCCATCGCCTGGCACCGCAGTGGGAGGGATGGGTTCATGCGTCTGTCACTCCTCGACACACTGATCCCCAGATTCCTACCCACTCCTACATTCCCAGAACTTTCTCTTCTTCCTTTCCCTAAAAATACCTTCGACACAGCATCCTCAAAGATGACATAGGCCCCGAGGGAAATTGTTTTCCTCAGGGCCTCCTGTGTGGAGCATTACATATGTACATTTTTTGGTGCGAGTTATATTACATATGTACATTTTTTGGAGACTTGGCTAGCAGAGGAAATTAAATCACGACACCTCCTTCCTTGGTGGAAACCTCACGCATCTGTCAACTCAGCCACTAACCGGTCAATAAATTACTAAATTACATCACCCTCTCAACACCGCCACTTTTCTATGGGGAAGAACGAAGAAATGCCCTCTATTCCGTATTGTAGGTGATAGTGATATAACTCACTTTAAATTGTTGATTCCAGGTGAAGTCAGCAAGGATTTGTTCTGTACATAGATTCCGTATTGTAGGTAATAATGATATGTCACTTTTTTAAATAATTCCAGGTGAAGTCGGCAAAGAGATGTACATAGTCAACAGAGGCCGCCTTCAGGTGGTAGCCGACAATGGGAAGACTGTCCTCGCCACTCTAAAGGCCGGTTCATATTTTGGAGAGATTTCTATACTAAACATGGGCACGGCAGGTAAACAACTTGGTAAATATCGGCTCCAAGACGCCACGCCAATCAAAACAGTAAAATAATTCAAATTCATTAATAAATATTTTGGTATTTTTGACTTACCTACTTTTTCTTCTCAGTTCTGCAACACTAAGACTCCTTTATTTATTATATTTTTTTCCTCTTTTTTTATTTCTTGAATCTTTAAGAATGCCATTTTTCTGTAAATACAATTTTACTCGAATTTATCTGCCTTCCAAAGTTTATAAATATCATATTATAATTTGTGCAATTCTTGTAATTTAATTTTACAAATTGTATATTCTTTCACAAAAATGCTGTAAAAAATAATATCTAATGATTATTTTTGTTAAAAAATAGTTTTTGATCATTTTTTGCATGTAAATTTTACATAATCACTTAAATTATTTAGTTTTTACAAGTTTAAAAAAATGCGTAAATTGTAACAAATCAAAAATCTGATACGATTAGATTTTCACTGCTAAGATTATTTTTGGGGTGTTATGCCGTGTTGCGATACCTCCTTCTTTAGCCAACGTTTTGGACAGTTTTACAGTGTCCAACATAGGGAAATTAACCCACTTCTCGACATCCGAACGAGCTCAATCTAGGCAGATAGACTTGTTGTAGATGGCAATGCATCACGCCAATACTCCCGGACCTATACGCATTCTTATGAAATTCGAAGATATTAAAATGCTTAATATACAATAAAATGACGGCATTACTAACTCGACATTGAGCGCGGTTGATTCCGACCACTGGGTAGGAACGTTTAAACCTAAATCAAACCAAAAAAATCATTTTAAAAGCTAAGTATTTGAAAATAGATGTCTGAAGCCTCGATTACATTGAGCGAGTTTACAAGCTACTAGCCGGTAAGTTTAAAAGCGGGCAAATCGCAGTTAGCTCACCGTTAGTAGCTATTTGCCGGTTATTTAACGGATTGTACAACGAATAATCTAGATCTAGCAGTAGTTTGACAATTAAGAAATCAGCTGTTCGAGGGCCGCCATCTTGCCATCCGCCGTACACCCTTACAACCTTTTTCGTAGATTGTTCACAATCTGCAAAGATAGATAATTCACCGGCTAGTATCTTGTAAACTCGCTCAGTGTCATCGAGGCTTCATAGAGGAAAAAATCGTTGTTTTTTACAAGTTATAAATAAGTAATAAAATCATTTTCAATCACGGTAAAGAGCGGTTGTGCCCAAATTGTCACTCAAGTTGATAAGTAAGATATTTACACCAGTGCCTCCTGAGTGGAGCTAATGTACAAAAAACTAAGTTTATTGATAGCAGACTATCCATAAACTAATTTTCATATTTTGATATTTTATTTTTTGTAATATCATTATTACTGGCAGATATCTTGGAGATTAATTGGTTTATGTAGGTCCTTTCCAATTCTTGCTTATTTAATATTTCCTTATCTGTTATAACCTCCGTTGACTTTTCTAATAAAGCCGTATCTTTCCTTCGAAACTCTTTATCTGTAAATTGATTGACTTTCCTAATTATTCGCGCGATCTTCTTACTTCTAAATACTGCTTTTAGATTCCATTATATTTATGTTATAACGACCAAAAACTTTTCTTTCAGTTACTTGAAGAGTGTTATATTATTTCGGAAGATAAGTACAGTCGAACTTGTTTATAATGGCACTTAAATTTAATGTTTGTACTTGTTTATAATCGGTACTTAAACAAATCAATCGTTGTTGTCTCATTCACATTCATACATACTCCTATTATTCTGACTCTTGACAAGGCCAGATTCAAGTATCTGATTCACTTCATCTTGTCACTGTCTTCCTCGGGCGTCCCTGAGATCTTCAACCATGCACATATATGTATTATTTCTTACACTCATTTCTTTGCTCATTCGCTCTATATATGCCCAAACCATCTGAGCGTCTCATTCTTAATCTTTTTTTTGTGGATCTCCACATTTCTCATACGATCATGCATGGTTTTACCACGCATACGCCGCAGAGATCTCATTTCCATCAGTCCACTTTCATCCTTCCTCTGCCAGTTCCATGCCTCACTGCCATACATGATATTAGGTACCAGCACTCCATTGTGGACTGTTATTTTCGCTTCCTTCGGCAGTTTTTTGTCAGCGTAAATGAAAATTAATGTCAATTTTTTTTCTTTTGGTCGTAAGCAAGTTCGGCAGAATGTTATTAAAAAAATATGGATTTACTATATTAATCCTAATTATTATTATTGGATGATTTTTATAGCGCCATTTTCGTGAGAAAATCCCCTCAAGGGCGCTTTAATATTGTGAGCCCTCCTTCACACGATTCGGTAACATAACTGAAACGTTTTGAGTATGTGGGAAGTGTTTCACGAAATAACGTACCTCGTGCAAATTTTAGCGCGATGCTTTTCACACGTTCACAAGAATTTCGGTAAAATAACCGTTATCGTTTTAACGTGGAATAGGCCCTCTTTCCTATTTAAACACAAAATTTCATATCAGAACCTGCGATCCACAGTGGGCGTAAAACTGTGCATGTCCCAAGAAAACGAGAAGAAAAATACCTGAAGTTGAGATATGATTTGAGATTTGTTTTTAGGGTATTATGCCGTGTTGCGCTATCGTCTTATTTAGTCAACATTTTGTACACCATTATAGTAAGTATCTGAAATTAATTAAAACTAATTTTAATTAACTTTTATACATATAATAGACAGATAACTTAACTTAACTTATATACACATAATAGACAGATAAATACACATGTGAACTGCAGTGAAACCAAAAGAGTTTCTTATGCAAATATTGTTTGGAGATGGAGTTTTATTTTACCTTAAACTAAATTTTAGGCTTAGGAAGGAGAGACGAAGGAAGGGGGATGGGAGGGAGAATTAGGATAAGGATATGAGATGCTCTCGATACCTTCCACACTCCCGTATCAATCCAACATCGCACGCGTTACTTCTATCCGATACTTCTGAAGGTTTAAATTTAAAATGTCTACGCTGTGAAACAATTCGTTGTATTGCGCACATATTCGAGGAATCGGGGAATTTTTTCTAAGGTTTGTTCTGCAAGTGGGCAAATGAAGTAAATTTGATTGTCGGGCTAATCTTGAATGAATATGATTTTTTATTAAATTGGTATCTAAGCTATGATAACTTATGATGAGTTTATAAAAAAATGTTACTGAAAAAAAAGTTTTATAGTAATTTAATGGGTTGATGTATAAGTTCGAAGTGGCACGTGTAAAAAAACTTTCTGATATATTATATTATTTTTTTAGGTAAACCAAGGAGTTCATTTGTATACCTATTCTCCTGGTATTTAGTTGCTCAATCCGATTTTCATGTATTCTGATCTCTTTCCAACACATCTGAAGGATTTTTTATAACGACGCTGCCTTTCAAAATTGGATTGACGAATTTTTCACCTCCTGCACACCACCCGATTTCTTAAAATGTTAATTTTTCACTTCAACTCTACGGATTTATTGTGAATTCTTCACCTCCACGCTACCAGTTTTCTTGAAATGTGAATTCTTCGCCTCCATACTAATAGATTTCTTCAAATGTGAATTCTTCACCTCCAGCGAATTATCAGATTTCTTCAAATGTGAATTTTGCACCTCCTGCACACAACCAGATTTCTTCAATGTGAATTCTTCACCTCCTGCAAATTACAAGATTTCTTCAAATGTGAATTCTTTACCTCCACACTACAAAATTTCTTCAAATGTGAATTCTTCACCTCCACACTTCCAGATTTCTTCAAATGTGAATTATTCACCTCTCTACCACAAGATTTCTTCAAATGTGATTTATTCACCTCTCAACTACAAGATTTCTTCAAAAAATGTGAATTATTCATCTCCACACCACGTGATTTCTTCAAAAGTGAATTATTCACCTCCATATTACCAGATTTCTTCAAATGTGAATTCCTCACCTCCATACTACTAGATTTCTTCAAATGTGATTTCTTCACCTCCACACTACCAGATTTCTTCAAATGTGAAAACTTCACCTCCTATATGTACACTACCAGTTTTCTTCAAATGTGAATTCTTCATCTCCACACTAGGATTTCGAAAAACTATCGGAAAGTTGGGAGTTAGTCGAAAACATGCAGATTTTTTTTTTGTTTGATAATAAATATAGTAAAAATGCAACGAATGCGTGCGACAACTCGGTATAATTTTTTTTTGTTTATAAATCATTTATATAATGGGAACTAAAATGCAGCAGCTAAAATCTCTTTATTTATTTTCTATGATTAGGTATATAATAATTAGATGAACCCGCTTTTCGAAAATTTTCAATAATGTAAACCCTAACAGGCATTCCCTACTAGAAATAAAATTATTTGTCTCTCGTAATATAAATTAATGAATATATCCCAGGCTGTGATTCTAACCACACTTATTTATTTTTGTGTTGTTTTTCTTTTGAGTTTCAGTTTTGCTTTCTACCCATCCAAAGTGATTTGAGAAGCTTTTGCATTGAAAACCTTGGCGTGACCTCTTCGTGCATGGTTACCTTATTCTAGAATATAAGACTTGTTTTTCCCATCCTCAATCTTTACCTCTTATGTAAGTACACGCAATGAGAATGTAACCCCTTTTAAAATAAGACCAATCTTGCGAAGTACGAGTATTTTGTTGAAAATTAATGCTTGCACCATATTCCTTGAGACGATACAATACTCTAAAAGTCTAAAATATAGTCGGAAACACGGAGGTTAGATGTACGTATGAACCACGATGTTGTTACTAGCAATACTCGAAACGAAATCAAATACCTAACGGTTGGTTTCAATCAGTGTTGCCAACTCGAAATCTTCGTTCCCGCTAAATTTGTCATTCGGAAGCGCGGTCCAAACCGGTCGAAACCAAGAAAAAATTGCCAGCATTTAAAATCATATCCCTATAAGTTCCTACAAATCTTAAATATAAATAGCTTACATCCCGTGTGCATCCGTTTAATAAAGGAGATACCTATACAGGGAATGTATGCCGTTTGAAAAATTCTCAGTTTGGTCTAATTTTAAAAACAATCCTGTATTTAATCACTTGTCTCCACAATTTTAATCAATTTTTTTTATTTATAATTCATTCTATTTGGATTCTACCAAATTTTTACGCGATTTTGGATGTTTTTAAGGTAAAATTTAAGGAATGCGATTTTCTTGAAGTTACAGTTTTAATAATAATACTTTTTTAATCCCAGCAGGGAGCCGTTGCTAGCCATCGAAAAATATGTTTTTTTATGCTAAACTCTTCTATGGGTAATTATTTTACTTCTTACACGTTTTGCGTGAAAATAAATAAAACCAAAAATATTAGAATATTAAATGTTTTTAATCCAATTCCAATTGAATAACTTGAAGAAATATTCCTGAATCACAATGTTTATTGTGTTTGATTTGTTGTTGGTCACTGCATAATTATTTATTGTCATGATCATACGATGGTTTTCGACGGATCTCTCATAAGTTCTACATAGTGCCTACATTTTATTTATTTCCTTAATTTTACCAATTCAAATAAATGCACAATCAATTATTACGGTATAGTTGTTTTGCAGAAATTACAAGTGACAAAGTCATCAAATAGCCACTCAGCGCCATTTTGATTTTTTGACAGTTGAAAGGTTCCCGTTAAATACCGTTTCAGGTTTTGAACAAATTGTGATCAGCAGAAGAGGACAACTATCATGTTGTTAAGCTTGTCAGCTCGATATAATTTGATTCAAAGCTGAAACGCATTTACAAAAGTTTAAAAAACAGTTGTGCTAACATCCGCACAAATATGAAAGAAAATCCATTCTTATTCTCATACTGTAACTATTCATGTTCACTTAAATCATTCTTAACGGTATGCATTCGCACTCGTACTAAAGAAAAACCATTATCGGGTTCTTACTGTAATTTTTCATGTTCACAAGAGTCATCCTTAACTGAACACAATCTTAACCATACAAAAGAAAACCCCTTAAACTTGTCAGTTAAATACAATTTGATAGAAATCTGAAACACACCTAGAATCGGCGTTTAACGGGGACCTTACAAATGTCAAAAAAGATGTGCTGACATTCGCACTCATAATAACTCATATGTTCACGTCAACCTTAACTGTAGGTACACATTCGCCCTCATATTAAAGATAAACCATTCTAATGTTCTTATTGTAACTTTTCATGTTCACAAGAGTCATCCTAACCGGATACAAACTTACTTATATATTAAAGAAAACCCCCGTTTATGCTCTTACTGTAACAATTCATGTTACGAAAAGGCAAAACTGGCGCTGGATGTCCATTTGACAACAATGTTACATTTGAATTTCTGCGAAACATAAGTATAAAGTTTTTTTTCTAATATCTTTACATTATTATTTATAAGTAAACCCAATGGTAAAGTGATATGAAAAATGTATGTTTGTATAATTCTCCTTTGCACCAACTGTATTTCCTTTCCTTATTTTGTAGTTCGCTACTAAATTTGTCTTTAAGGAATGGAACTAATAAAGTAGGTTGGCTTTATCCCCTATAGAATGTTAAACTTTCCTTTGTGTATATAGGAATTAGTAGACTACAGCCACAGGAACACTTTTAGACGAAGAAGCAGAAATTTTTATATTTCCAATTAAAATTTATCACTTTAACTCCATGCAATCTTTTATGGATAAGTAAACATTGTTGTTAAGGCTAAAAAACTTTTAATTTCTGGAATTAATCACATTTTGTTTTTGTGTAAACTTTAATAATTATTATGAAAAATATTTTGCTTATAAAATGTTTAATTAGAAACAAAAATAAACAAAATAATTGGAGTTTGTTAGCAAACCCGCAAAAATGACCTTAAAATTATATTTAATTTAAGTTTATAATCTTTTCTTTCATAGAATGAATAAGAATAAATAGTTTTATCCTTATAATACAATATTGTATCGGTGATTCAATCCAATATTGTATTTGTGTGCCTTTCTTTAAATAATTTAGTTTTTATAATGATAAAACTATTTATTTACATTCCGTCTGTAGATACGTATGCAATAAGACAATAAATAATCAAAATATTTTAAAGAGGTTAACGAGTTATTTAAAGTTAAGATAAAAGATAATTCAAATCAGTAAAAGGTCAGTCTAAAAGTGTTTCTGAACATGTCCAACATCGCTTGCCATTTCTAACATGTTGTCATTCAATCGGGATTCCAGGCAACAGAAGAACGGCCTCTGTCCGATCAGTAGGCTACTCCGACCTCTTCGTCCTCAGCAAGAAGGACATGTGGGACGTTTTGAAGGAGTACCCGGCTGCGAGGGTTCGGCTGGAGGCTATCGCGGTGAAAAGACTGGAAAAATACAAGAAGGCGCCGCTGGAGAAAGGTGAGATGAAGGACGCGTTGACATCTTGTAATGAATGGAATTTAATAATGAAGGACTTATTGGCAGTTTGTAGCGCATTGAATTAATGGTTCAATGACACAACACAACATGGTAAAAAATGCTGATATTTGGACTCATAAAGCGACATTAAAAAACCATTCTTATGCTCACACTATAACTATTCATGTTAATCTTAACTGTACACATTCGCACTCAAACTAAAGAAAAACCATTCTTGTGTTCTTACTGTAACTTTTCATGTTCACTAGAGTCATCCTTAACTGGACACAAACTTACTCAACTAACGAAAAATCCCTTCCATGCTCTGTAAATGGGAAAATCAGAACAAGCAATCAACAAATCTAAACTAACAACCATTTTGTATCATGTTGTGTTTTGTCACTGTTAAATTTATAACGAAGGACGTGTTTTTGAAGGTTTGTATTTGAAGGACGAGTTGGCCGAGCATTTTGTAGTAGACAACTAAGCGTTTTGTAATTAGTTGCAATTATTACGTACGCATTCGTGTTAGATCAATGGTTACTCAGCAATTGCATTTTATTAATTCAATAAATATTAAGCATTGTTATTATTTTAGATAGTACTCGTAGGTGGAAATTATAATATTATTTTCCTGCACTTTGAAAGTATGTAGATTAATAAAATTTATATCCTGGGCAATCTCAATCAATTTTTAGTACTTAGTAGGTAAAAAGTAGTATGATTATTGCAATCATTCTATTCTTAAACGTTGTGTATTTTTTTAATTTAGTAAGCAAATCCAATTTATTAGATTAGTTGAGAATATATAATATGATATGTAGGCATTAGTTTGTTGGGATATCATTTTTCAATCGATTTTTTTTACTGATCGGGTGGGAAAGCTGTCCTCTTTATGGAAGATACTAAGAGGAACTGGCGTGATTCCTTCGGTACCGGTGCACGCTCGGAAAACACGCCAAACACGCACTAAACATTTGCACACGTTTGATATTAATTTGTCACATGAGAATGGGTCGCTTCTAAGACTCGTTCTTGAGCTCAACACTCGATTGTGGAACGATATGCCGGCCTCTGTGTGTTTCCTCCTTCCTACAGTATTGATTTCTTCAAAACCCAGGTTCACTCCTTCCTTTCCACAAAAAGACTCGCCACATGCCAAGGAAAATTATTTTGCTCATTGATGCTCCTGTGTTTCAACGGCCTCCGTGGTCGAGGGATAAGGCTTTCGGCTTGTAATCCGAAGGTAGCGGGATAGAATCCCGGCGTGGAAAAAAAAATTATTAATTTGTATAATTACGTGATTAATTAATATAAAATAATGTATAGTACCTACATATACTTGCGGCACGCTCCAGAGTGGAAGATACTCTCAGTATCGCCCACCATTCAGAATTGAAACGTCGCTTGAAATGGCTTTAGCCGTGTTTGGTGACTATATCTGAATAGTTAGGTACTTCCCCACCTTCTTCCTCCCCATCTCCTTCCTTTCCCCGCTTGATGGGGAGGCCATGGTCTCACTGGCCCCAGACGGAAGCAGATGGAACTCTTATGAGGTATTGAAAATAGATTTTTGAAGAACGAATTCTTTTTTAGTTTATTAAAAATGGAATAGTTATTTTTACTTCAAATCTTTTAATTCTACAATTTGGGAGGCGGGAATGGGTACCGCCGCTCCGGGAACCTTTATTGGATAACCAACACCTCTGCCATAGGTCACCCCATGTGATTCGCTACGTTTGGTGATTTAGCAGGGGTGCCCGGGTTCATGGGGGGTGAGGTTTTTCTGGGTCTGGGAGTTGGATGACCAGGAAACACTGAACTCCAGATTCTCACCCACCCCTTAAACCCTTTTCCTTCCCAGAACTCTCATTTCCTTCCTTTCCTTAAAAACCCTGCACACGGAATCCTCAAAGATGACATAGGCCCTGAGGGAAATAATTTTCCTCAGGGCCTCCTGTGTGGAGCTCATGTAAAACAAAAAACGACGGTCAACCAAAATTAGTGCTCTTTAAAAAGTGGAAAAAAACGTCACGAATGAGGCTCGTGAACGGCTGTTAAAATGTTAACACTGATCATTGTTTTTGTGTTTTCTTTTCTTATATTTCCAGTTGCGATGGGTCGCTGTCAGTCCACGCCAGGACTGGTGGAGTCTCTGGGTCGGGTGCCTCTGGAGGAGATGTTGGTGGCTCCGGGACCCTCCTACAGAGAGCACTCGATGTTCAGGTATCGGTAAAGACAAAAGCATCTTCATTTATCGTTGTTGTAACAAAACTAGCACATTGTAATGGTTTATAATAATGCACACTACTCAGCACAGCGGGAAGATATCTCAGAATCACTGAAGATAAGAATGCATCGATAATTTTAAAAGTTTCTCATTACTAACGGTTTTGTCAATTTTTACAACACTCAAAACACTTCGCATGAAAATTGCAATAAGTTAGTGATGAAATTATCAGATGAGTTACCCGTAACTAGAAGTCTAGATGTTATTTTACATATTGGGTGTTAAGGGACGTACTTACTTGACTTAATAATAATAATATTTAGCTGATTTATGTAGCTCCGTTTTTTGTGAAAAATCACCTCACCTCAATATACATATATGTAGGTATAGTAACTGCAATCTCGTGAAGAGAGGTCTCTTTTAAGAGGTCGAGCTTCCATGACCGGGATTGTCAATTCTTGAAGAATTTTCCAAATGCGGAAAAATTCTATAAATTTGAACCTATTCGATATTTTGTGGGGAGAACCTTGATGTAGTAGATATACTGGAATTCTACAATATGAGAACTGATGTAACTAATACCGATTAAAAGACCATTTCCCGATTATTCAATCATTTTAAAAAATAATATTCAAATTTGCAAATGAGAACGGAGATACTATAATTTCGTTTCTTTCGCAGCAAATTTCTGTTATTTAAGCCTAAACGAAAGAGAAAATTCGAAAATGACTAACAAAAAATAAATGCTAATTTCAACAGAATTAAATTTTATTTTGGAGGCAAGGGAACTTGTGGGGAATTTGACCATAATATATTGCGGGGATTTTATAATATATATCCATTGGCAACCTGATTGACTGATCATAAGTATAAGGTTCCAGTGGCGGTTCGTATAATGAGGCGCGGGACGCTGTATCTCCCATAAAAATAGAATAGAAAAAAGATACACATACCACGTACCTTTCCATTCTTTCAAAACGTACTAGGTAGGTATAAGGTCGCCTTACAGTAATTTCGATTTAAATTTTGCCAATAACATTTATAAACCTTAGCTACTTCAATTTAAATATTACTTATTAAATAAGTAATATTTTATTTCACTCGGACTTTACATTGTCTTTACGGATAATGTATTTGATATTACATATTTAGTAGAGTGCGACACGAAGCGGCCGCGGCCGTTCGTGGATTTCCGCTCGCCGAGTTATAACTAACCAGTGTTGCCATAACCCAAAAATAAAAATAAAACATTTTTCTGGTTAAAAAAACTTTTAAAAAATCGTTGTTAGTAGGTTACTAAAACCATGGTAAAAACATGTTTTTAAATATGCCACTAACCGCCTTATTTTTTACCGCCATCAATTACACTACGTTTCAACTTAATTACTACAAGAAACAACTAATTATATTTGAATAAAGGTAAAATATGCAAAATTGCATTTACATTCCATCAAAGTTCAAAATGTCCCGCATAGACCGATCCCTTTGCTGCTATTTTTAAGTTTTTGTCTCATTTTGACATTTGCGAAATCTCGTTTCAATCTAAATTTGCATGTAATACTTAGTTTACCCAAACTGAGAACCTATGTTGTGCACTAAATAGTTGTTTCTTGTTGAAATAAAGTGTAATTGCCATAATCTGTACCTAAAAATGCGGCAGTTTTGGGAATAATTACCGTGATTTTAAATAAGGAAACAATGGTACCTAGTATCAGTAATATCAACATAATAAAATGACAATAATCATTAAAAATTGCATATGGTGAAGCGTTGTGTCTAAATACGAAAGCAAATTTTCAATTTACGTAACTAAAATTAAAAATGTAACATTTTCAACCTCCTCCAATGCAAATAGTTGTCTTTTATGGTAGGTAATTAAGAAGAATCTAAAGGTTTTATAAAAAAAGTGCGTATTAACCGTTGACGTTTGTTCCGAATATTTACCGTTATTGATAATGCTTCATTAAGCAATCACTTTAATTTTCTTTGAATAATAATTATTGAAAAATGATTAAAAATAAAAAACCAAGTCACAAAACACAACATAAAAAGATAACTTTAATGTTTTATTGCCGTCAAGTTTAATTTGTAAACTCCATTATAAAATAATAACAAAACCGTGGTTCTACATGTTTTGCTTTCAAAAATCATTTTTGCATCTGGCAACACTGGTTTGAGGCGCGCCTCAAACGACGAATATAACCGAACAGTTCCGAAGTCTCACAGAACTAACCTCAAAAATAGCGGCTGTCAAGTGAACAA
The DNA here is from genome assembly GCA_917563855.2 of Limnephilus lunatus. Taxonomy (NCBI): domain Eukaryota; kingdom Metazoa; phylum Arthropoda; class Insecta; order Trichoptera; family Limnephilidae; genus Limnephilus; species Limnephilus lunatus. Next base: position 4,825,485 of record OU830593.1, on the reverse strand, counting down.
GCATCGATGAGTACAACGATGGGTTTAACGAAATAACTATTAAAATACAGTATTTCCCACCTCCCCAGACGTTTGTAGTTGTATTTTATAGTAATTAAGTTAAAACAAAGTGTTATTTCAAAAAAACATTCGTATTAACCGTGTCCAGAGACCCTAAAAGTTACCGGTCTTTTTTATGGGTCGTTCAATTAATTTGTTCATGTTTAATGGTTTAATGCACATTATTAGTCTGGCATTTGATGTAGGTAATAATAATAATAAAACATTTATTTACCAATACATTTTTACAAATTTAAACATTTTGTATTGGTAATTAACATTGATTCCATTTACAAATGGTTCATAGCTCAGCTATACATTCAGGATTCCTCCCAAAATGCAGCTGGTTTTCAGCAGTGCCGCCAATATAATACACATAATAATAAATATAATAATTCAAATCATATAAATCAGAATTCAAATTAAACAAACAATTATATTTTACTTTACATTGTTTTTTGATGTGGTGAATATTGGAAAAGTTAAATATGCAAGCCCCAAGAAATATTGTGGACGAGTTGTTGGCGGTGCCGTTGGCTAGCCGAAATGTAAATGAGAGACTGCAAATAAAATCTGCTGGGAGACCTACTCCGAAACTAGACCTCGTGCAGCTCGATGGCAAAGTAAAACAATCTTACAACCGATCATTTTCTACAACTTGGTACGATAAGTACGCGTGGCTTACAGGAAGTGAAATTATAAACGGATTGCTTTGCTGGTCCTGTGTGTTATTCCCATGCGGCGGGAAAAATAACGTGTGGAACAGCATTGGTTACCGAGACTTGAAAAACTTACCTCGTTCATTAGTCAGACATGCGGAATCCAACGAACACAGACGATCAGAAATTCGTTATCGACTATTGGGACGACAGCGGATCGATCACACTATTGACGAAGACCTTCGAGTACAAAATGAGCTGCACAATATAAAAGTGACTCAAAATCGCCTGATACTTCAGCGACTTATCGATATTACTTCACTTCTAGCGCGGCAAGATTTGGCCTTCCGCGGCAGTGACGAGGGTGTTGAAAATTACAGAGAACAATTCGACCATTTGTGTAATTATGATCCTGTTCTACAAGCCAACCAAGATTCCACAGTTTTCACAGGCGTTTCTAAAATAACACAAAACGAACTTATCGAATCTTTGTGTTATGTGGTACAGCAGGTCATCGAAAAGGAAATTGCAGAAGCTCCATTTTTTTCTTGGGAAATAGACGATAGTACTGACAACTCTTGTAAATCACAAGTGTCTATTATAATAAGATATGTGAAGGACGGAGCAGCAGTCGAAAGATTTATGGGATTCTTCGATGTAAGTGCAGGTCGCAACGCAGCCTGTTTAAATGATTTGATACAAAAGAATTTTAGTAAGTTCAACTATAAAGATAAGCTTGTCGCACAGACATATGACGGGGCGGCGGTGATGTGGTCCGAGCTCAGCGGGCTACAGGTTAAAGTAAAGAAGTCTGCCCCACAGGCAACTTTCGTTCACTGCTACGCACATCAGTTGAACTTGGTTCTTAGTGAAGGGGCTGGAGTGATCCGAGAAGTGCGAATATTCTTCAGCACACTCGCAGGATTCTCGGCTTTTTTCTCCAAGTCAACCAAGAGAGCAAATGTGCTTGATTGTGTTCGAAAACAGAGATTTCTCACTAACGCGCCTACACGCTGGAGCGACACATCTTGCGAGGTTACCACAGTCGCCAGCATAAGAGAACAATTGATAGAGGCATTAGAAATAATCAGAGACTCGCCAGAATTTGATTATCAGTCTGTCCGTGAATCGGTTGGACTTATTAACGCATTGGAAAACTTTCAATTCACGTTCTTGCTATATACTTATCGCAAATTTTTTTATTTTACTGACCTTCTGTGTGAGATTTTACAATTAAAATCCATTGACATTGAATTTTGTCAAAGGCGTATTACGTGTGCCACTGAATCTATCAGGAATTTAAGGTCCGAAAGAGAATTCAATGGAGTTTATGCTGAAGTCACACATTTGTTGCAAGAGCGACTTGCGAATCGAACAAATAAACAGATCGCTAGTTCGTGGGAAAACAGCAAAGCCTTGTATTTTGAAATCCACGATAACATTCTTGGTCAGCTTGAGATGCGTTTCGTTGATATTGAAAAGGTGACTTTTTTAGCATTAGTTGACTTGTCACGGTTCGACGAATATAGTCGAGAGTTCCCGCAGGACGCATTTAACAAAATGACGGGGCTGTACGGCAGGTACTTTGATCTGATAGAGTTAAAATGTGAACTTATTGTACTGTACAGTGATAAAGAACTTTGGGAAAATTGTGCCTCTACCGACGAGTTGTTGTTGTTCTTCTTCAACAGTAAGTTGGATCAATCACTGCCGCATGTCATGAAGTTGCTAGAACTAGTGGTGACCATTCCAGTGACACCAGCAAGCACCGAAAGTAGTTTTTATTGCTTAAAGCGAGTCAAGAGCTACACACGTAACACTATGGGTCAAGAGAGAATGTCTCCCCTTGCTTTACTCAGCATTGAAAAGAAACTAGTGCAGCAACTGGAAACCACGTCTGATTGGTACGCCAACATCACCGATTATTTTGCTGCCATGAAAGATCATGGCATTGATTTCATCTTTCGCTAATTTGGTATGTATATATACATCATCTTAAAAAGTAATATGTTCGTTCCTTCCCAATTTTCGACACCACAAACCAACACTGTAGGTTTCATTATAACTGAGAAAGATTTCTTCATTTAAAAGAGACCAAATTATTGTTTGAAGCCCACTCTATCTTTGAAACATTAAATTGAACGAGGTTATTCTGATCCCAATATGAATCCATTTATTTTCTGCTCCAAGTCTTTGAATCTTCTATACCCTAAATGGGGTTGTTAAACATTTTTGTCCATAATGCGCAACAAAAATAACATTGGTCACATAATTGATCCCTGTGGGACTCCAAAAAAAAAAGTCTTCTACATTTTTTACTCCCAATAAGCTCTGGAATCATTCGCTAAACTAAGTCGGGTACATCTCTTAAAACCCTGTAATAAGCACACTATAATACGTTATGTATTGCATTTAACTTGCATTATTTTACATTTAGGTATCTTGTGTTTCCCAGTGACGCCGGCAGTCCTCCTCGACGCCCCGTGTCCAGCGTGCTCGTGTCGATGATGTGCCCCGCAGGGCCCCCCGTGCCCGCTGCCCCCTCAGGCGCACGGAGCCCTGGCTCCCCCCTATCAGCCGCCTCCTCTGCGCGCTCCTCGGGCGGCCGCTCGAGGGCCCCCTCCCATCACAGCGCGGGACACCCACCGAGACCTGGTGAGGGTTTGTATAAGAAATGTAGGTCGATTTGTTATATTAATAGTGTCGATGTTGTGATATAGGTCAGATATTAGTGTATATGTTCGTACGCTCAGTTCTAATACAATTATAATAATATTGAAGTAAAGTATGTGGCTTTTTTATTATATTGCCTGCTCTGCAAATAGTCTTGGCCGTCAATGTATGAAAATTCAGGAGTTTTAAAAGTAGTATTTGACCTACTGAAAGTAGAAAAACGTTGATGGCCCAACACTAATTCTAATCATTTCACCAAGAGTGTAGACGAAGGTTAATAATATTGTCTAAAGTTTTGAAGTAAAGTAATGAAAGTCATTTTATTTATTAGTCAGTATTGTACATGTTTTAAACATCTCCAGCCGGACTCTCGACCCATCGCCTTGCACCACAGTGGAGGATTGGATTCATACGTCCATCGCTTCTGGACACACTGACTCCCAGATTCCTACCATTTACCTACGTTATACCTTTTTCCTTCCCAGAACTTCCCCTCCTTTCTTTACTTAAATAGACCCTCAACACAGCATCCCCAAAGATGACATGGGCTCTGAGAGAAATTATTTTTTCTCAGATCCCCCTTTGTGATACTCTCAGAATCCATTCAGAATCATAACATTGCTTGAAAATGATTTAAATGTGTTCGGTGACTAGATCTGAATAGCCAGGAACATCCCTTCCTTCTTTTTTTCATTTTCTTCCTATCCAAGCACCCTTCTTTTTAATTAAAAAATAGGCTTATGAATTATAACAGTTAAAAAAAAATGACAAATAAAATTTTAGGATTGCAGAAAAATAATATTCTTCGCAGTTCTTCTCTGGTATCAGCCTAGTCTAAGTTTTAAGTATGTACCAGCATTGATGTTGTGATGCTAGAAGTTAGCGCTGTAAAGCGAAATAACTTGCATGCATATATACTATTAATTCGGGTTACTTTGTCCTAAAATATGGACACTTTTCACGAATCACTCTGTGGTTTCTTTTGTTATAGGTATATCAATGTTACAATAATTTTGCTACCAACTTAGAAGTACAAGTTAGGATGTGCAAGTTGAAAAAAATATGTTCGAGGGCATATATATGTATATATATATTTTTATTTTCATTTTGGGCCAATGTTAATCTTTGGAGGGGGTTACTTTGGCCCACAAATTTTGAAAATAAAAAAAAACACGTTTAACAAGTTAAGATATGCAAGTTGAAATAAATATAACCGAATGCATATCTATTTTTTAAATTTTGGGCCAATGTTCTTCTTAGGAGAGGGTTACTTTGGCTCGCAGATTGTCTACATAAAACAACGTATTGGACTAATTTAACCCCCGTGAGAGGTTCATAAATTAATGTAATAAGGCTTTTGTACGAAAGTAGAGATTAATTTAAGTGAAATGACAAAACAAATTTTTACTTTTAGTGATACTGAAATTCTAAAAAAATATAGTAATAAAGGAGAAGCATTCAATTTTCTTTTCTTGACATTCTTCTTTTCTTGGCAGGTTTCAATCCCAGATTGTTCTAACTTGTGCACGAAAGTCTCCGCAATAAGTTCAATGTTTACAATGCAATCCTCTGTTGGTAATCTACTTAATGGTTTTTCTTTGTTAACTGGAAAAACCTATCCCCGTCCTTTTGAAGCCAGCAATAAAGCGTTCCTTGCTTTCGGTTAAAGCTTTCAGAGCTTTTTCAACTGACAAGGAGACTGTTGTGATGGTGTTTTTTTACCTCCACTTGCATTTGAGAAACACTGAAAATAAGCAAAATCTAGAGGCTGCAGGACATGAGTTGCATTAGAGGGCAAGCATTCTGATTAGACTCTTCCGTTAATATGTGATGAAAGGTTATCTTCAATTACCTAATACTTTTCTCCCAGTGGGCCTAAGTTACCCAAAACAAATGCAAAAGTATACTGATATTCGTTTCCTAAATTTAGGCAATTAAACTTATGTAAAACCTTTTAAATTTACAAATGTCACACTCCTAAATACATGTCTAATAATTAAAATACAGTTATCATTATAAACTTATGAAAACTCACAGTTATACAACAAAGTTTGCAAGCGTGAAGATGCGTGTTTTAAAAACATTGCAAAGTGACCAAAACGGTGCTGAGGCAAGAGCCTATACTGTCATCTATCATTCTCGGCTAGAACCACTTACTTATTTGTTGAGAATTCATACTACACCATTTAAATGAAACACAAAGAGAAACCAATTACATACTTCAATTCGACCTCCAATGCTCTTTCGACTGGACACTATCAAATCCAGTCCTTGTGCACTGCTACTCGCATACTAATTTTTGAACAGTTTGATGATGATCCTGTGATTTTCATGAAAACCTAATAAATGTTGCATATATTGGCAGGTTACATGTATTTCCAACACTCTTTTCCATTTGCAGGGAACTTCTCGGCGCAGGGAGACTCCATGTACCACCTAGCGGGGTCAGGTGAGACCCCATTGCTTGGATCCCACGAGGCGCTGGAGGGAGAGATCAAGAGGCTGCGGGAACGCCTGCGTACCGTAGAAACAGAGAACGCAGCCATGTCTGTCAAACTGAACCAGCAGCAGTGGGAGGTGGAGCATAGGTCAGTTGAGTAAAAACAAAATAACACTAACACTAGTCTTAAAGCACAGGTTCTGTTCTACTGGAAGATGTTCCGAGGATGGTGCAATCATTAACATGCCAAATATTTACACACACAATTTGTCACATGAGAACTGGTTGCTTCTACGACTCGTTCTTGTGATCAACAGCTCAGCTGTCAAATAATTTGCCGACCTCTGTAATTCCTCCTTCCTGTATAACATGGGTCCCTTTAAGACCCAAGTTCACTCCTTTCTTTTCCCTAAAAGACCACATAGTATCCGCATACATGATGTAGACCTTTTAATCTTTCCAGCAGTACTCTCTCGAAACATAGCCTTACACCGCAGCGTGAAGGTTTTTAAAAAAATAAATTATTATTATCTTTATTAATTAAGTTACATGGGTGATTGTGCTGTGCGCTGTGCCTGTCTCACTAGGAATTCCTGTGTTGAGCAGGCGCATTTTAGCATAAGTAGTTTAACACAAAAATAAGGTTATTTACATTTAAAGTACAAGGACAATCAGCATCGTACCAATGGGAAAGCAAGCATAGGAGGTTCTAAAAATATTGTTAATATATGATCTGTCTTTGCTAGTGATCCAAGACTTGGTATCTGATTTGTATTTTATGTAATTAGTGTACTGTCTAATAGTCAGTGGAAGTGTATTATAAAGTTTTGTTGCAAAGTACCTGAAGTTTGTTAAAACAAACGTTGTTTTGGCGAAAGGGATAAGTAAGAGATTTTGCCCTTTAATAATAATAATAATAATAATTGGATAATTTATAGAGCGCCGTTTTTGTGAAAAATCACCTCAAGGGCGCTGTACAATTTATTCATAATTCTTAGGTTCTATCTAATTTTAATATTTACAAATGGATACAGAAACATACTTACCTGCAGGTCACTTCCGATAAACACTTTAATTAGAAAGTTTGTGCTTGGAGAAGATACGGCTTTGCACGCGGAGGGTATTATATTTAAAACACTGGACATTGCATTGCTACCCCATCACTATAAGTATTACATTTTAAAAGATTAGTGGCAAAAGTGGAGTTGATAATATCTAAATATGTATTTTAAAAGACTGGAGAATTTAGGACTCTTTAGGGCTGGAGAATGTTACTGAAATGACCTTTAAAAACGCCTACAAATAGTTATTTTTTTATTTTTATTTTATTTTATTTATTTATTTTTTTTTCTCTCTCTACATTTTTAGGTTAGTTATTTACAGTGTCGCGGGCATTGAATGTGAAGGTGAAAGAATTTGAGTTTATGGATACGACTGTCTGAAAAGGTGGGTTTTAAGTTTAGCTCTAAATTCTGCCGAGTCTGTGATCGTTCTTAAGTCATGTGGCAGTCCATTCCAGGCTTTAGGTCCCGACACTCCGAAAGCGCGCTCACCGAACTTAGTATCTGGTGTGCGCTTTGGTTCCTTTAACCTTCCAACAGCTGATGACGCTGCTGACCTTAGGGTTGACTGTCGAGAATTTGAATTTTCTGGAATACACAATTCCGATAAGTATGCCGGAGCCATTCCGTTAAGGGACTTAAATACCATCCAGCAGAGCTTGAACTGGATTCTTTCAGGACATTTGAGCCAGTGAAGATTTTTGAGATGCTCTGAAATATGGGAATATTTAGATACGCCGGTGATGAGTCTTGCCGCAGCGTTGAAAACGGATTGTAATTTGTTGATTTGATATTTTGGAAGACTTGCATATATTCCGTTGCAATAATCTAAACGTGAAACAACATACGAATTGACTAGTAATTTAGTCGCTTCTGTTGGTAGATTTCTCCTTACTGCTTTAATTTGCCTTAATTGAAAGAACCCCGTGCTTACGGTTCTGTTCACTTGAGTTTTAAGGGAAAAATCAGCGTCCAGATTGACACCCAGTAGTTTTATACACGTCTTTGGAGTGATGTCGCTTCCTGAAATGGTTATTGGGGAGTTATCAACGTTATGCTGACGTCTGCTTGTGGCGGTCCAGAGAAACTCAGTCTTTGACGGATTTAGTTTCAATCTATTTGAGGTCATCCAGCGGGTAATTGCTTCTAGACACTCAATTATGCGAGTTTTTAGACTGTCTACTTCCTCTGGTAAGCAGTAAAAGTAAACTTGTTGGTCATCAGCGTAGCAGTTTTCGTTCTCGTATCACGAACAGTGGATATTGTCAAAAAAAGTTCTATGTTTGAATAGATAAGTTAGTGTATCTAATGTCCAAAACACTGATTCTCCTAAAGATTTCATCCGAACTGCTTGTGATCGGTAATTTTAGAATAATCTTTATTATTAGTTTCTGGGCTTTAGAGATTAGATCAATGGCGGCAGTTGGATTCATACTTCCGTTACTCCTGGACAGCTTGACCCCTGGATTCCTACCCACCCCTCACACCTTTTTCCTTCCCAGAATTTTCTCTCCTTCAATTCCCTAAAAAGTATCCCCAAAGATGACACAAGCCCCGAGGGAAATTATTTTGTCCTGTGTGGAGTTAATGTTAAAAATAGCCCAGTGATCATTTCCCGATCACAGTCACTTCTTTCCAATCAGACAGGTCCCATATTTCGACAAAGATTAAAACAAAATACACCAAATGGGACGAATTTAATTTCCACATAAACAAGTTTGCTACTAAATTTACCCGCCATTTATATATACCATATTAGGTTTATTACGCACTTTTCCTAGTCATAGTTGATAGTCGAAACAATACTGGTGGTCTTTAGTTCTTCAAGCTTTGCGAAGGATTTGTATTTGTACATACACTCATAATGCGTTTTCTATTTGCCTGGTTATAATTTGAATATAGATTATATTGGTGAGTATATGTGCAAAGTCCAATATCACAAATGACAACACATCTATTAGATGCTTTTATAATTACGTGACGGTTCATGGTTACGGTAACATGACGGCAAAAAAACGCAATAAACATATGTTCCTATATAATGCTGCAGCTCTTTCTTACGCATTAAATAATGGTGAGACAAAATATGAGGTACACAAAATATTTTAGATGTATTTTATTATGGCTAAGCCTCAGCAACGGGAATTGTGTTTCATTTTCATTATATCGTCGCCTCAGTTCTTAATTGTCCAAATGACCATTTTAGTTTTTGTTCAATCCTAACTTTAAAACTAAAAATAAAGCATAAAAAATGATAGTTTATTTCTTAACTAAGAATTATTTAAACTTATCAAACCTTTACGTTTACGGAAATAGCTTTATCTTACACCTATCATAATTTTTCATTGAAATAATGAAAGAAAACTTTCTCCTCCTACATAATTTTCAAATGGTCGATTGGACAAAGATGTATAATAATGGTTGTATATTTTTTTTAGGGGGTGCAGACATACGTTTTGGTTTCATTTTCATTATATGTATGAGGGAGATGTATGATAATGGTTGTATATTTTTTTTAGGGGTGCAGACGTAGTTCACCGTTTCTCTCAATTTGGACTGTTGTTTTTTTTTAGCGTGTAAGCAGCATTAAATGTTATGAAAACAAAACCATCAGCGCATTTTTAAATTTTTGGACTTCACCCACACTTCAATATTATCCTTGTAACTATATTCCATACTTTCAAAATTATCGTCACTGCTAGTAGTATTGTGGGGGTTTACGGAGATGTCACGGTGCCGTTTGTGAGAGAGATGCAATAAATTGATAACTCTTTTTTTTATTAACTGCAGTTAGTGTGTGTTCATAAAGAGAATTTTAATATTGGGGGACAGTAACATGTATGATTATGTGTTTCAGATTGGCCGAAATCGAGATGCAGATCTGCGGTGCTAGCTCCGCCAGTTCCCTGGAGGAGAACGAGCGCAACCGGGAGAGCATCATTTAACAGAGCTCGCTGCCCGCGGCCCCTCACTACCTGCACTACTGCGTGGTGTAGGGACGAGGGCCGCGGACCCGGGGATCTCGCTGAGCCCCACCCACACCCTGAAGCCGAAGGTCTTCACTACGCGGTCACTTGGTTATATGATACTCGTAGGTTATAATATATAGTGTAAGCGCGATTGTGATGCGTACCAAACACTGCCGAATTTGTCTTGTCGTTCTTCAGTCACACAGTCTTAGGTTATTTACGAAATTTATGACAAGAAAACTGCCAAACTTGACTTATTGTTCTTCAGTCATATATACCCTATACCGGGCCGGCCCTGTACAGACGCAATTGGAGCCGTCTACTCCAGACCCTGACTTGCCAAGGAGCAGATAATACCTGACACCTATAATACAATGTCTGTTAAATTGCACTGTTTTGGTGTGTCTTTCACGTATTTTATTCAATTCCTTCATTTTATAATGATAAAAACAGTAGGATGCTTTGGTCACACGCTGTCGTTTCATGAGTTTACAAATTTTAAGAGGGAAAATTTAGTCTTGAAAAAACAAAGGAAAAATGGTGGAGATGATAAAACAGGAATCTGCAAAAATTGCTCTATTTTATGAAGGAAAATGGTTAGTATGGTAACACAGAAATCTTCTAATATTGAAAATTAAATGGAACAACAGAGACATCTGTTGACATCTTAAATTACATGTTCTTGAGGTTTGTAGCGCCATTTTAGCCGGCCCTGGGTCTATACCTTTTTATTCATTATTATAATTATATACAAAACACTCTCAAGCTTGCCTTATAGTTTAAAATCGTGTGTTGCCATTTTAGCAGTATTGGCATTAGTTTTTCTGACAAAAGTAATATAATAATATAATGTTTTTTTTTTTCAATATTGCCTTTTTTAAAATACTCAAAATGAAAGCTGCCAAAAACATAAATATCTGATCAAAAAAAATGTATTTTATGTTTCCAAGTACTTAATAAATTTTAAATTAATGAACTGAGAAAGAATGGCAAAAATATCTATATTGGATAGGTACTGCAAACATCAATTCGTACGTTATATTATTAAAATGTGTAAATTAAGAACGACTTCAATATATTACGAAAACGGGTCATATTATAATAACTTATTATTATTATAACATAATTACCAATGTATAGTTTTAGTCTGAATATATTATGGGTATATAACGGTGGTTCTTATCTATCGAATCACCTATTGAATAAATTGAATCAAATTCGAATGTATAGTAGATTTATGTTTACGAGGAGTCTGGAAAGTATTTTTGTACAATGTATTGCAAGAAAATGTTGGGAAAGTGAATGTAAAACTGTTTGAATGTCCCTCTTAATGATCTATAACTGATGATTTTACTATGAAATGCTTCGTTATAAACATGATTTTGTTTAATTAATAAACAATGATGTCTTCCATTTTATTTGCGAAAACCACTTTGAAATAATCCTGTCCATCTTCCAATGGTTTATAAAACAGAAAATAGTGCCAAATAATCAATTTCAATTAATAGTGCCAATTCATTTGGAAAATTGTATGGTCTTTGTGTTCAAACACTGTTTGCTTTAAATCGGTTGTTATGTAACATTTATATGTAATAATCATCCACCAAATTGATATTTCTCTGGAGTTAGTGTCATAATACATTTAACTCTCTGCCCGTCGCGCCTTTCTTTTAACGCGAGGAGTAGCGTGGGGTCGCTTAGGACCCCAAAAATAAGTATGATTAAATTGTTGTTACAGCATACATTGTATATGTTATTTTAACTGTCAGGCAGTGGCAGCTCTCCCCTTAGGACAATGGGTGTTTGACCCCCCAAAATTATAAGACATAATAATAATACATTTTTACGGATAAAACTGCTCAAAGCATCAAATTCTTTATTTGAAATGAATCGCGAAATAACGGCAGGCTAGCGGCGACGTAGACGAGCAGTGACATCTTTTGCATAAAATGGAAGCTCCCATTCACACAGTATTCCCTGGTTCAATTTTAAAATGCCCTCAGCTTTAATATCTTCTCTCTCTATGCGTGCCATACAACAAATGAGATGGCACTGAGTTATGTCCGTGAGGGAGACAGCATTATGAATCTTATGTGTTGTTGAAAGAGATGGTGATATAAACATAGGTCGGTTTTGCTTTTTGCACGTATGTCTCACTTGAAACAATGGTTGTTTTTGTATTGAACAGTTCGGGAGAGATTTGAAATAATTATTCATATTGTTATTGATGTAATTTGCGATATTTCAAATTTAGTTTGGTGGTACATTGAGAAGTAGATCTTTTCAAAAATTATTTATTTTATTATGATCTATTTTCAACTGACATAGAAAATAGCTTGATTTAAAACAATTTTTGTTTTAAAAACTTTTTTATACCCCTGGTCTATTTTTTCTAATCTAATTTTGTTTTTAAATTTTGGATACTTAGGTACTATTGGTGTGCACAACTATATTGAAAAGTGCCCTCTTTAAAATGATGTGCCTGCAAATACATGTATTATGTAGCGACTTTGCAATTTCCAAATAATACCTATGTAATTTGAGTTGCGGATTCATGACCCTACCTATCTTTATATTGATATAAATAATAATGTAGCGACATTTTTTTCAATATCAAATAAAGATTAATCACTTTTTTTTTTCAAATGACCTTCCACAGCTGGAGCCCTAGAGCCGCCTCTGCTGTCAGGTGATAATGACTGCATTGAAATAAAAAGAAATATTAATAATTGGATATTTATTTTCAATGCAAAAGCTTAAAAATCAAAAAAGAACATTTTTTATAATTTTTGAATCATACCTACTTTTTTAATAATAATTAAAAAAAAAAAAAAAATCAATATCTATCAAACTTATAACTATTTGAGATTGATACAGACTTATTATTATTACAATAAAGAAATCAACAAAATACAATGAAAAAACATATAAACTTGATTTTTCATGGTATTTTTTAAATTTTTTTTACCCTCACGTCGAAACACAAGTCCGTATTTCACACTGCACATGCGCAGGCTGAATGTTGGCAGCGCTAGCATCAAGTATAGTCCCTTTTAGGAAGCTACCTAAAGTAAGGAATCAGTGGGAACATTTAAAATGTAAATAATTAGCATTTCTGTAAAACCTGGGCTTTTAAAGACCCCACGCGACGGGTCGAGGATTAATACAGCGCCCTTGGGGTGATTTTTCACAAAAATTGCACTCTACAAATTATACAATTAGTATTATTATTATTAACTACAACCTGTTGAAGTGTACACAAGAAAATTTTAAACATCGTACATATATATTGTCAGTCCCGAACAATAATATAGGATCTTATTTTAATGATTTTAAATTAGTATCTTATTTTATAACAGAAAATAAGTAACTTATTATAACTTATTTTGATTATTGAAAAGTCTGTATTTTGGTGATTTTTAATACAATTAAATGAATTGCATAATATCAAAACAACACTAAATATGTATAGGATTATGTAAATTAAACACAAAAATTCCTCTCACTGCGTCGTGACATGACGTGCAAGTGACAGGTTAACAGACTAAGTTCACTTTACACTACAAAAATATTACAGGCATTGTTGAACTGACACTTTTCAATTAAAAATCTTGTGTTATTGTTGGACTTTATAATATTGACTTTACAGTTATATGATGAACATATTAACAACAAAATAATTGAAGAAAACAGTGTTTTTACTACAAAGACCGTCTTCAAAATATTTCATAGCTTCCCATTTAAATATTTTCTTGTCTATACAATTTTATTGAGAGTTTCAAAAACTCGTATTCTTCGAATAATAATTTTAACAATATGTTTACAGTGAAAATAATTATGAATGTTGATTGTATAAAGGAAAACCCCAGTATGAAACTTAGAAAGTCAGCTCAGTATGTAGATAAAATAAGTACACATAAAACGCCTTACTCGTAATCGCAGAATAAGATAATACCACGGTAATACAAATGGGTTAGGTGAAAATTGTACGACAATTTCACCTAACCCGTTCGTATTACCGTGGTATTATCTTATTCTGCGTTTATGAGTAAGGCGTATTGAAAACAAGAATTATTGTGTTGTGAAAGGTGCTAACCTTTGATTGTGTTGGTTTTAAATAATATAGTTACGACAATATAATGATATTATGTAATTAATAATGCTGGACAAAAATAACAGTAGTTTCAAAGAGAAAAATACGCCTAAAAACAGTTAAATGGGACTTTTAAAACATTTAATAATTACAGTTACAAATCATGGACAATTATTGACAGTAGTAGTTTGTGCTAACTCGATTATGAAAGTGTTCATTAAATAAAGTAAGTGACGATAGCTGATGATGATGGTGATGATTCTACAATTAATTATCTATTTATACACCACCAATTGTAGAATTTGGGTAAGGCATTTTATTGTCGTACCTTGGTGAAAATTTGTACAGAATTATCCTTTTTTACAATTACTGATAAAATATACATACATTTAACATTATAACATATTATATTATTATATACCGACCAGAAACAGTTATGTCATAAACTAGTCATGATTTAACATTTTTGTAACTTTGTTTAAACAATGTGTTTTGTAATTATAATTGATTTCTTATATTGTATATCCATTTTTAAATGTTTTAAGTATTTGATTGTTAAAAAGATGCATTATACAATGGAGTATAAAACTGCAAGTTTTTGTGTGGCTGGCCCTTTAAACCCAACCTAACCTAGACGCGTTTTCAGATTTTTACGGCCAAAATTATTTTCGTTATTTGTTTTGGGTTGTTATGCCGTGTTGGGCTACCTCCTTCTTTAGATAATGCTTCGGACACTGCAACGCTGTTGGAAATGTTGGCTAAAGAAGGAGGTAGCGCAACATGGCAAAACACCCCAAAAACAAATAACGAAAATAACCTAACCTAGTTTCTTCTTCTTCTTTGCACGCCCTATCAGGTCCCCCCGACATTGGCGATCACTCTGGAAATTGTCTCTCTGTCTTGCGCTGCCCTGAATAGCTCTTCCACACTTCTAATGCCGGTCCACTCTCGTATATTTCATTTTCATAACCTAGTTTAACCCAATATTTTTATTTTTTTTTTTCACATTATCTCCACACAAGAGGCCTTGAAGAAAAAAAATTACCTCAGGGGCTATGTCATCATTGGGGATGCTGTGAGAAGGGTCTTTTTAGGGAAAAGAAGGAGAGGAAGTTCTGGGAAGAAAAATGGTACGAGGAGTGGGTGTCAATGTGCTTAGGAGCGACGATTGTATGAATCCATCCCTCCCATTGAAAGAGTCTGTCTGGAGAGTTCAAAAGATCTCTTTCAACCAGTATCTCTTGATCCGGTCCGCTACACTGTAGGTGGGCAAAAGCATTCGCCGCCAAGATCTAGATAAATCTCACCCCACTAACCCGGGCACCCTAATGCTAAGTCACCAAACATATTGAACTGTTGGTTATCCAATAAATGGTAATCCAATAGCTGGTAATAGAAGATGAGTTCTCAATTTGACAGGTTAAGTTAGAGTTAAAGAATATTTATGTGGGATCGGCCAAACGGGCAAAAAAAAATAAGAAGAATGATTTTGGGTTAGGTTAGGTTAAAATAAAGGCATGTTGATGAGACTTCTCGATACAGCCATGTAAAATCTTGCAATTTTTTTCTGATTATATTTTATATAGGTACATATTAATCATGCATTATGTTAATTTTAAATGCTTTAATTGTTTTAAAGAGCTTGAGACTTGCAAAAATATCTTTGTAAGCAAGAAAATTCTTGTTTTGAAACAAACTATCGATATTTCCTTTTCAAAAATGTTATATTTATTTTTTATTTATTGGTAATGGATACCTACACTCAAGTTAATAAAAACACATATCAAAAATCTCAGGATTTTTTGTTTACAAAACAATAGAAAAATGCTATTTAATTCAAAAATAAAACTTCTCGTAAGTTTTTAAAACTGAAAGCAAAATAAAATAAAAGAATAAAAAATAAAGCAAATTAAAATAAAATAATACTTTTTTCGTAATTTGGTTGGAATTTAATTGTTAAGTTAAAATTTTCTATTATTAAGTCCAACGACAATTTATAATTAACCATTTAACAATAATATAACTAATTTGAAAAAGACCATCACTAACAATTTATTAAAAAATAAACATTTTTGTAAATACTTCCTTACCATGTAAATTAATTAAAAAGTCTTTTTTTATTTTCCAAAAATATTCTAAAATAAAGATAAAATTATTAGCAGGGATAAAACATGATAAAAAAACGAATTGTATGTAAATAGGAGGAATAAGTGAACTTCATTCATCATTTTCTTTTTGTGTGTCACCGCCGATTTCTCCCCACATTTTTGTGTCACCGTCGATCTCTTCCCTCGTTTTTTTTGTCACCACTGATCTCTCACACATTTTGTTTTTGTGTGTCACCGTCAATCTCTCCCCACATTTTCTTTTTGTCTGTCACCGCCGATCTCTCCTCACACTTTCTTTTTGTGAGTCACCTCGAATCTCTCCCCATATTTTTTTTTGTGTGTCACCTTGAATCTCTCCCACATTTTCTTTTTATATGTCACCCCTGATCTCTCCCCACATTTTATTTTTATGATACCGCCAATCTCTCCCACATTTTATATTTGTATGTCACCGCCGATCTCTCCCCACATTGTCTTTTGATGTCACCGCCGATCTCTACCTATATTTTCTTTATGTATATCACCGTCTGTCTCTCCCCACATTTTCTTTTTGTGTGTTATCTCGCCGATCTCTCTCACATTTTTTTTGTATGTCACTGTCGATCTCTTCCACATTTTCTTTTTGTATGTCATCGCCTATCTCTCTCATATTTTCTTTTTGTATGTCAATCTCTTCCCACATTTTTTTGTGTCACCGTCGATCTCTCCCCACATTGTTTGTCACCGCCGCTACTACTCTGTGTTTGTCTAAAACATTCTCTGATAGCAGAGTCCATGATATTTCCATATTTGTATCAAATAGTTTCATAATCAACACATTTTTCCTAGTTTCAGGTGAAAAACAGTAAATGAACATGGAATAAATACATTTTTTTTGGTTATTCCTCCCTTGATATAACGTCGCACACGTTAATTTGTATTTAAGTTTTTTTTTTTAATGTCACTTCAGTTTGTGCTTTGGTAAAACATTAATTTATTCATAACACTAAATCGTCATTTCAACAAAATAACCACCAAAAACCCTAAAATGCCAAAATTAGTATCATTTTCTGATAATAACCTAAAAAAACTAATTTTTAAACCAGATTTGCCAAATAAGTTACAAACTACTTCCGTGAAATGCCAAAATTTAAACTAGTATGTAACTGTTTACAAAAGACTATTATTTCAGAAATATAAATATTTTTAATCATTGATGACAATATTAAAGACTCAAATGAAAATTTCAAACAGAAAAGCTACATTCGCATCTAGGAATGCAACCGTACATTTCTGATTTTTCTGTTCCAAATTTTGCAATCATATCTTCCTAGATGCAACCGTATCTTCCTAAATTCGATCATATCTTCCTAGATGCGACCGTACCTTCCTAAATTCGATCATATCTTACTAGATGCGACCATATCTTTCTAGATGCGACCGTATCTTCCTAGATGTGACCGTATCTTCTTAGATGCTACCTTATCTTTTTCCGTTTCAAATTTTCGTTTGAGAGTCACTAATATTGTCTTCATTAATTAATTACAATTTGAGATTTTACTCATTAAATTATTCCAAAAATTAATGAATATATTTTTATTTCACTTTAACTTTAGTACATTCTATAAAAAACATAAATACATACACAATACTAGTGATTTTCAGTCACAATAATTACTGCATATTTTCAGTATGTTAATAAAAACAACAAAAATTATAATAAAGGTGATACTTCAATGCAAATATAGTTCCCCTAACAATTTATCTTCTTTATTCATAATTGAAAATAATTTCAGAACATTTTACGAGAGATTCATACGTTTGTTTGTCCCCTCAATCCTGTTAATATGTAAATATGTTCAATTATCGGCTCTGCCGTGACCACGTATAATAATAATTCACTATGTGATTGTATTTAAAATTTGTACAAAGTAATTACGAAATGGTGTGTGGAAACGCAGTAAGGGACCAAAACTAATATCTTCTAACAAAAGCAACTATCTGACGTGGAGCGAATGAAATTTTAACGAATGTCTGACAGTTGGTAGTTCTCCCCTCAAATTAATAGTAATTCTCCTGATTGTGGTATATATGCAGTTACATTTTACTTGAAGCAATATTTTAACTTTAGCACACTTAGTAATTTACATTCTGGAAAATGTAGGCTTTATTTTCTTTCTTAGTTCTGCTTTGTGACTGCCACCCCTCTCAAGACACTCATTTTTCTCCTCTATAAAACATTATCTCTAGTAATTATACCGTCTTTTGGCAAGCAATACTGCAAATGTGAAATAAATTGTTCAGGAGAGAGAAAAAATCAAAACACATAATTATTATGTGGTGTTTTTCTTGGAAATCATAAGCGGATATTGTCATAATAACCCAAAAATGAACATTTTAACAAATGTTCGGCACTATGTGTGTGAAAACACATATAGAGAAAATGATTACAAATAGAATAGCATTAAAATATCACTTTTCGAAAATTGTAATAAAATCGACGCTGGAAAGGAAAAATGGCTAAAGTGCCATACAGCTGTGACATTAAAAATGAACCTACACAACAAGCTATATTGTTTGATACGTCGATGTTGTCTGCCCTGATGATGGGCACTGTAACGCTGTCCAAAATGAATGAGTTTTTCTTTTGTCCTATTTAATTCATATTTGTCTTACTAACCTATTTTTTTTGCATTTTTTTTCCTGTTAAGCCCTTGCATACTGCTTACTAACATCGTATGCAGGGACACTGGAGGTCTAGATTCGTTCAAAGTAAACAAATGTAGCTTCGTTTAACGAAAAAATTAGAATCTTGCGAGAGTCTTGAAGGAGTAAACATCTGTTACTTATACCAGGGTGGGTAAGTGGTGGATAACCTTCAATATCAAAAACGTTGGCTAAAGAAGGAGGTAGCGCAACACGGCATAACACCCCAAAAACAAATAACTAAAAAAAGCTATATTTTTTGTTTGTGCTTGTTTTCATCAAATCAAGTTTTCTAGAGTTTCTTATATATTCTGGACAATTCTAGAAAACTTGATTTAATGAATACAAGCACAAACAAACAATATAGCTTATTGTGTAGGTTCATCTTTAATATCACAGCTCTATGGCGCTTTAGCCATTTTTCCTTTCCAGCGTTGAAATAATTGTGAAATTTGCCACTTTAGAAACTGTGGATACAAAGTAAACTTACTATTAATTTTTTTTTCATTTGGTATTCACTTTTTAGTTCCTCTATTGGCCGCAAGCACAGAAAATATTGTAAAGCTGTTTGTAGCTCCGGTTCGCACATTTAAACTGAAATGTTTGAGAACACGTTTTAAGAGCTACTTATATGCGGTAAAGAGTTTCATTTTAAAGAATTTCTACCTCTAAACTTGTCACTAGTTTCCATTAATGTTGGCATAATTCCTGATTTTAATCTCAGAAAGAATTATTAACCAAATGTCACCTAACTTTTACGCACATTCCAAATTACGCTATTTTGTTTGTAGTTAAAGAAGCCATTCTGTTCCAAATACACAATCTTTGATTCTTCTACTTCCAAGACTCGAATTTCTTCCCTCTTTCATAGAACATAGAACCTTTCTGCAATTATGTAGAAATTGCATTAGTGTTAAATACGTTTTCTGATGCAAAGAATCTGGTGGCACTGGTTTTGTTAACTTTCGTTCACTGCGGTGTAATAAAAACTATAATTGATTTGCATAAAAATGCAGGATAAGGAAGGGAAAGGTGTTGAGACCACAGACTTACCCTGATTTGTCGGTTATTTCTAGAGACCTCTAGCAGCTGGTCACAGCACTTACATGAAACAATTGTCTTTCAAAAAAATAATAAAGCAACACAGATGATCTGTGGCAGGGTACATGGTACAATGCTGCATATACATTTACAAATCAAGACGCGAGCCGAACCACAAGCGGCGTTCATTTATGCAGGTTCTTTCAAATGGTGCGGCGTTCATCGAATATTGGAACACTGAGATTTTGTCTGTGGTTTTATGGATTGCTGGATAAACGCCCTCAAAATGTGATGCTCAGGATTCCAAGGAAAGCCAGACATAGAAATGTTTCCATTCTGAAAGAACTAAACATCCGCATTATGCTTTCGACTATCTGCCTACTTACTTTGAACGTGTTGCTCCCCAAACTGAGGGCTCTTACTGGAGAACCTCATAGTCACTGGCAAAGGGTTTGGCAGAAGAAACAGAGGAAGTTTTCCATTACGCTGGAGTGACCAAATATCACCGTAGTTCTCCACATATCGCGGAACCGTGAGGAGTAGAGAAAGAAGAGCTTTGACAACCATTGAAATAGGAACGGCGGTCAAGATCCTCAGCAATGACGAACCGACTTAAGAAGAAGGGGCAAATCAACTACGGTTATCCAAAACCATTTAATTCCCATTCAGATACCAAAACCGGTGTAACCAGAATCTTTCTTTAGATTTTTGTAAAACACAAAAACAGATTTTTCAATATTTTTATCTGAGTATTCTAAGGTATTACAATTAACTAGGGGATTTTTATTTACGTTTTCCAACATTCCGACGTTCTAAAAATTTCATTCCTCGCGTTCAATTTCATTCGGCGTTTCGCAAGACCATTCCTCATCATCTTCCAGTGCTGGGATAACATATTTGGTAAATTTTCCAATTGAAAACGTAGTTATCGATAGAAGAATAAATTATCCTTAGCATTGTCAAAAGTCTTAGATAGGTTCCCTAAATATAAGGTTTACTGACCACTAACGTCTACTGCCAACATTTTAAGTTTATCTTCCAGCCGAGTGATTTGATCTTTTGTGGGATCGAAATCTCTTGACGGACGAGACCTCCTGTCAGATTTGTGTGATTTTCTATGGCTGTTATTTGCTTTTTCTATGGGTATCAGGCCAGCTTCGCCGATTTAAAACGATCTAACTAAAATGTGTGACAGCTCACAATTGAAATCTGATATCGACCCATAGAAAAAGCAAATAACAGCCATATAAAATCACACAAATCTGACAGGAGATCTCGTCCATCAGGAAATCTTGATCCCACAAAAGATATAGAATCGCTCGACAAATATTTAAACCTATTCAAGGCGAATATGTGGTAAATAGATTCTTCAAAAATTCTTGTAAATCTAATGGATCAAAGCCTATGTCACTAACGTTCAATCAACTACTTTTATTTCTCTTTTAGTTTGGTCTCCTTTCACGTGTTTCTTTTTTAATGTACATTTTGGAGACTATGTTTTTGTCTTTCGTAAATAAATGTAGGTGACAAGTTGTATTATTTGACATAACGTCGCCTTAGTTCTTAATTGTCCTAATGACCTTTTTAGTTTTTGTTCAATCTCCACTAAAATTAAAGTATAAAAAATGATAGTTAATCACTTAACTAAGATTTTTTATTTTTAACTTCATGAGTAAAAACTCATATTATAATATTTAATTAAATTAAGACAATATTAGCGAAACTCAATCAAAATCTGAAGACAGAAAAATCAGAAAAAGATATTGGTTCCACTGGGACTCGAACCCAGATACCTTAGCATTCATGGCCAACTGCTCTACCGATTGAGCTATGGAACCCATTTCCAATTCGGTCACTTTTAACTGTATCATACTTCGACTAAGAACTACCAACACTTTCTTCATTTTTCTTAATGCACATATTATTGTGGTATTATTGGGTTCGAGTCCCAGTGGAACCAATATCTTTTTCTGATTTTTCTGTCTTCATATTTTGATTGAGTTTCGCTAATATTTTCTTCATTTAATTAAACTTAACTAAGAATTATTTAAACTAATGATACATTTAACTTTACGGAAATAGCTTTATCTTAAACACCTATCATAATGTTTCATTTAAATAATGAAAGAAAACCTTCTCCTCCTCTAAAATTTTCTATTGGTCGTTTGGACAATTAAGACAACGGTAATGCTAATCTGAATATTAATTGCTGATTCCCATAGATTGAAAACTGATTTTCATAAATGAAGAAGATTCTTGATTTGCAGTGTTTTGAATCAACTGTATTAACAAGATTTTTTATTAAATAATTTTGTTCTAAAATCTGAAACACAGAATAAAGAACTGTGTAGATTTTAATGAAAAACTGACTTAGTACCAAACTTCTTCTTCGTCTCTTAAACTTGCCTGACATCGTATATTGCGATCCCACTTGAATTTCATAATGGTGAAAATAAAAATTATCAGACTTTTGGATCACGAAACGTGCCCAGCCCAGCGATTCTATATCTTTGTGGGATCGTTATCGAGATAACGGACGTGATCTCCTGTCAGATTTGTGTGATTTATTTGCTTTTTTTATGTACAACGTATATAAAAAAAGCAAATATACATAACATACGTACCTCTTTCCTTCCCAGAATTTCCTCTCCATCCATTCCTTCACCGCATCCCCAAAGATGGCATAGGCCCTAAGATGTTTCCCACATGGCGTGTGTGGCGTTAATTGAATGTCGGTGTTTTCTGTTGCAATATAATCTCAATAATCCATTATTGCAGAGAAAATGGCAGCCATTTTATAAATGTTTAACTTACGATCCACACCAGAGATGGCACTAGTTGACGCTTTGATCCATTAGATTTTACTACAAAAGATTTATTGTTGATTTGTTTTCTATTTCATACCACAACATTGTGTATTTTTAAGTTGAAGATGTTTTGTATTCTGCGTATTATTATAATTATTGTATTGTTACCAAGATTTCTTCAAGAAATTGGGAGAATACATTTTGTAGATAGTGAAAAAATATATAAATTGTAATGCGTTGCAGTTTCAATTATTTATTTCTGTTTGTAAATGAATTTTTTGCCAGCAATTGGTTTGGAATTTCCAATCCAGTGTAGATATATATTATTCACTCAATCTTTTACAATATGGAATGTCTACAGTAAAACAATCAATACTTCATTTTATCACTGAGGTTTACCAGCTGTGTCATCTGCTGATTGAAATTTGTAAATTTAATAGTACATACATAATAAACAGTTGTCAAATGAAGTACTACTTGAAAAAATGCGTATATAGTAATATATTGTGAAATGTGAATTGTTTTCTGATGTTTTCTGGCAAATAAAAATAGCCAGGGTTGGCAAATGAATGTGAATAGGACTGGATAACCGGGTAATGTTACATATGTCCAAAGTCTTTCATTCTGTTATGCGTTTGAAATAATTTAACCACTTTATAAAATAACGCCGTAGATAATATGGTTAAAATTGTAACAGCAATTAATTTGATATTCAAATACATTTAACCGCTTTGTTAATAATGGCTGGCTATTTAACATAAATATTTATTATATGTCTAATAATATTCAAACAATGATGAAAAAAAAATGAATGAAAAAAAGATTTTTTTCACATCTGTGCTTATTATTTCGGTGAGGAGAGGTGTTAAGTTTTCAAATGCAAAAACTATGTAATGTTGATGAAGATTGAAAATGAAGGCAGTTAAAATTTCTTTTAAAATGAGTTTTAAACTTGTTTTTTGAAAGATTGAAGGGATGCCGATCAATTAAAAAAATATATTTAATCAGAATGTTATTATACTATCAAAAATCAAAAAAATCTTCATAATTATGAGTACATAATACAATACCAATCAAATATAGTTTACCAACTTAGGTTTGTACTACTTTTTCATGGCCTTTAATACAATGAGGTTATTATTCATTTTCATGAGACTAGTATGTGGAATATATTTAGTTTGATTTCCACGGTCTCGAGGGATTCACTCACGATGTTGGCTCCTGAGGTGAGCAATAAACTCACACGTCGGGGTTTGATGTATCAGTGTATCAGAACTCAGTGTCTGTTTGTAAATATTTAAAATGAAATTAATAAATGATCGCTAAATATCTAAGTTTTGTTTTATTTGTTATCCTGTCCGTTATATGGGAACCATTTATTGGATAACCAACACCCCTGCCGTAGGTCACCCCATTCACTATGTTTGGGACTAAGCAAGGGTTCATGGGGTGCGGTTTGTCCGGGTCTTGGCGGCGAATACGTTTGCCCACCAACTGCATGGCCGGCTGTTTCCAAAGAGACTGGTTGAGGGAGACCTAACGTAGAACTCTCCAGCCAGACTCTCTTGACCCATCGCCTTGCATACAGTGAATTAATATATCAAAATCGAAGGCCCGCGCCGACGCGCGTATTTACCGCATTATATTAGAACCGAGGACCTAAATAATAAATTTCAGTGACGCATTCCTTTTCGTCCAAATTTCAAATCACTAACAGGGCTAAAGAAGTTTCACTTCAAAAACCTATCCAGGTAGATACCAACCTTTATCCATTCTCTTTTGAATTTCAGGGATGGGGTTGTCTGCAAAATTAAAATTTATCAAATCTAGGGATTTTTTTCCATGGAGAGAAGGGAGGTTGTTTCAAACATAGAATAAAGAATTACACAACAAGTGCCTTGTAAGCGTGTTTCGTGATTTCGCAATTTGGACCTATAATTCCATACAAAACTGATTTCAAAATTTTTTGAAAGGCACTTCTAATAATATTATATTTTTATTCTATGGTTTCAAATTAGCCTACCTGCACTGGTACTAAATTAAAATGGTCAGAATTTTTTTTTGGGTTCTATCTGTGTGATCAGTGGCGTAGCTAGGGGGGGAGTGGGGGCGGCCCGCCCCGTGTGCCATCCGATGGGGGGGTGACACCCGACCGTAACAAAAGTATTGTACACATGAACACAATCTGTTATTTATATTTTCTTGGCTAGGACGAATATTTTTTAGTTTTGGATTAACAGCCCTGGTTTCAATTCCTAGAGGCAGGAGATATTTTTAATGGAGAATTTTTTATCTCCCCCCCCCCCCCCCCCCCTCCTTCGAAAATTGCGTTTTGAATTTTTCAAAATCAGTTTGAATGTGGTGGGGGATGACACCACGTTATCTGCCCCGGGTGCCACTCATGCTAGATACGCCACTGTATGTGATTAGAGATATTCTTCTGTTTCCCGCTTGTAATATGAATTTCCGAACACCATGTATAATTTCCTTATAATATTAGCTTATTTCTATATTTGCCTTATTAGAAGAAAAGTAAATTTTTTTGGTAACTTATGTAGAAACTGAAAAAATAATGCAAACTGTCAATTTTCCCGCAATGAATAATCAAGTGCAGTATTGCCAAGTATTTAATCATTGAAGACAATATTAGCGAATCTCAAACAAAAATTTGAAATTTCGGGTGAGTCCTTGTTCCTATACTCCAATCTGGGCTTATCTTATGTTCCAGAACCCAGATTTGAACCATTAACTAACACTGTCCATCGTTTTGCGAGTGCGTGCAAACTTAATTGCCCTATTTAAACTTAGGGTTGATGTAGTTTTGGTGCTGGTCCTTCAAGAGTGTGGCACAGGGCTTGGCTTGGTTCTGCAGCACCTTAAACCACCACTAATATAGTGGAGCCGCAGTTT